>CM065707.1:10083629-10103629 GCA_017654935.2 Phymorhynchus buccinoides
TTTGTGCGGTAAAAGGGTGGAATTAGATATGAACAATTTTCTAAACGGTTTAAAATCAAATAGTACGTTATGTTATTGTGAGTTCTATCTAGATACAGTGAGCCTCCTTTATAAGACCATCCCATTATCACACTCCCTCCTGCATAAGACCTACTTCTCTGAGACATTGCCCTGGGCCTTGTAGTCACGTTGAGATAGCATGAACTTTGGCCTGATGCTAACTTAGAGGCTCTTCCAATTTCCTGTGGATTTAATGACTTTTGGAAGAGCTTCTAGTTGCATGATGCTAAGTCTCCTGCTATGTCAACGTGACTCAGGCCCTGGTTTTTGTATGTGTTAACATTAACCTCCCTTCTAAGACCCCTCCCTTATAAGACCTCAAAAACATCCAACACGAATTCTAATAAGCGAGAGTAGGTCTTTTAGATGTTTGGGGCTCAAACAGAAAAAGGGAATGTTATAAATGGGAGGTCTTAGTAAGGGAGGTTCCCTTTATAGCTATGTTTTATTGTGAGTTTCATACAGTGACCCTCCTTATAAGACCTCTCCATTATAAAATTCCCTCCTGCATCAGACCTAACTTCCTAATACTGTCACTTGTAGTGTTAAAATTACTTCCCTTACAAAACTCCCTCCCTTTATAATACCTCGTGTTTGGATGGTTTTTTTTGAGGTCTTATAAGGGAGGTCCCACTGTTTTACCGACACGTTTTGTGATTCCTATCTAGATACCGTGGAACCTCCCATTATAATCCTCCCTTTAAGACCTCCCTATAAAACCCCCCATTATAACTCCCTCCCACATAAGACCCTCTTCTCTGAGACTCTTGCCCTTCTTTTGTAAGATTAACTTACCTTCCTTCTAAGGCGCCTCTCCTTTTAATAAGGACCTTCAAAACCCATCCAATGCGAGGTTCCAGGTAGTACTTATGTTATTGTTAGTTCATATCTAGATACGTTGAACCTCCCTTATAAGACCTCCCATTATCACACTCCCTCCTGCAAGACCTACTTCTCTGAGACATTGCACTTCTTTGTAAGTATTGAACTACCACTACCCTCCCTTCTAAGACCCCTCCTTCTAAGCCCCTCCCCTTATAAGACCTCATTTGGTGGTTTTTGAAGTCTTGTAAGGAGGTTTCCACTGTATTGACACAATGTTTTGTTCATTAAACATAACTTATGGTTGTTAATCCACGACAAAAAATCGCCTCTTTGTTTGTAGATCCTAAAGACTGGACTATAAGACACCTGTAATAAGCCGCACCCCTTAAATTGCAGAATATTAGGTATTTATTTACATATAAATGTCCGCACCAGTCTAGAAGCACGCAGAACTTAAATGTGCACAAATATAGAAATTTTTCTATCAGAACATGAGTATTTATGTTTCAGATACTTTAACATGAGATTTGAATCTATTGATTTCATTTCGAAAACTAGTTGTAATATCAAAGAGCCTCAAACTAGGCTGAAGATTGTGGTCCATGAAACAGGATTGTACCTTATACTGATCAATGTATTGGTAAAAAATCCACCAGATAGCCGCATCGGCCAAAGTTGAGGAAAAAAGTGTCGGTTTTAGTTTGCATTTTAACGGTAATTGATTTACTGTACACCACTAACCACAGCGTATTTTTTTTAATTGTCATATTAATCCTGCAGAATTGTCTTTATTACATTACTTTATTGTTATCAAAAGAGCAAATACACACACACTTATTCATGGGTTGTACAAACCCAGACACACAAATTGTTCAAATGTGTTTAATATGCAAAACATTTTAATAGACCTGAACTCGTAAACTCCATTAGTAATGTACAGTGTCATGGTTTCAGAAGGAAAACGAACAAAGTAAATATTTCACAAATGTAATTGAAAAAGTTCTAGGTAAAAAATTACATAAATCCATACTCAATTATATCTTACTCCTTTGATTAGTTAGAATGCTGTTTGTTGCCACACTTGTATCTTCTACAAATGCCAACAAAAAAAAAAAAACAAAAAAATTCACGCCATAACTTCTTTTTTTAGTGGAATTGTTCCAACAGCATTGTGTTTTTGAGTGTTGCTGATGTGTGTGTGTGTGTGATTTTGCTATGTATGTCTGCATGTTATGTAATTTTTGTATGGGATGTATGTAATTTTCTGTGCGAGTCTGAGTGCGTGCCCCACGGCCGCTCTTTTTCGAGTAGGTGTGTGTGCGCCCGCTCACATTTGTGCGGTATGTATGTTGTGAGAGAGAGAAACTCAGAAGAGAGTGTTTGTGTGTGTCCTGGCTTGGTGTCATCAATGCCGCTTGTAAAGCGCTTTGTGCTCGTTAAAAGCGCTATATATACCTATACATTTATTCTTATTATGATTATCGGCCATCAACAAACTACTGTTGTATAAACACGAGACTTACTAGGGCAAAAGCGGACCTTAACGTTGTAAGGATATAGAACTGTGACTGAAACTACCTTTTTTGTAATAAACCAGAGACTACTAGGCAGAAAGCTGGACTTAAGTTGTAAGCTAATAGACTGTGACATTGAAACTACTTTTGTAATAAACGCAGAGACTACGAGCAAAAAGCAGGACCTTATGTTGTAATGCTAATAGACTGTGACTTGAAACTACGCTTTTGTAATACAAGAGACATAGGCACCGGACCTTACGTTGTAAGGCTAATAGACTGTAAATTGAAACTACCTTTTGTATTAACACAGAGACTACTAGGCAAAAAGCAGGACCTTAACGTTGTTACGGCTAAATAGACTGTGAACATTGAAACTACTTTGTAATTACCACAGAGACTACGAGGCAAAAAGCATGGAGCCCATTAACGTTTAAGGTCTAACTAGACTGTGACATTGAAACTAACCTTTGTATAAACCACGGCGAATACTAGGCAAAAAGCAGGGACCTTATCTGTTGTAAGGCTAATTCTGTGACATTGAAACTAACCTTTTTGTACTAAACACATGAGACTACTAGGCAAAAAAGCAGTACCTTATGTTGTAAGGCTAAATAGACTGTGACATGAAACTACTTTGTAATAAACCAGAGATACTAGGCAAAAAGCAGGACCTTAATGTTGTAAAGCTAAATGCATTGACATTGAACTAACTTTGTAATAAAACATAGACTACTAGGCAAAAGCAGGGACTAAATGTTGTAAGGCTAAATAGACTGTGACTTGAACTACTTTTGTAATAAACCAAGACTACTAGACAAATCAGGGACCTTACTGATTGTAAGGCTAAATAACATTGAAACTACTTTTGTAATAAACCAGAGGACTACTACTAGTACGAGGCGGCAAAAGCGAGACCTATTGTTGTAAGGCTTAATAGACATGAATCGAGTGACAAATTTTTCATATTTAAAATTTGTTTTAATATGCCCACATCAAACTATAATAATTGCACAGAAGTATTGCTTTTTTTCACTTTGAACCCGTTCCGTACCCTGATGGGTGCAATGCCACCCTTACTTTACTTTTGTCTCATATTTCGAAAACGGTTCTACTATCTTGCTGAATTGTATGACTTCTTTGTCAATGAAAGATTGACATGTGCAGTAAAACACCAACCAAGCATTTTTGTTGGTAAACAAGAAATAAATAAAACAACAAAGTTGTCGTTTAAACAAGATGAGCCTAGCTTGCAGAAATAGCGCGTGATCCTTTGTCCATGAAGGAAATCCCAACCCCCTCGTTGAAGCAAACTAAATGCCTTATAGTAAACGCCCCCCCACTGAACTTGGATTGGGGGTGGGGGGGTAAGTTACCGTGTAAATCAACACTCTTCAAGGCATTGCTCAATAAAGTTGTCATCGCTTTGCCTTCACTCCGGGACGAATTCTCTGGATTCAATGATACATCGCAGTTTTATTTATTATCAAGGTAAAGACAATCACCAGGCATCAGAATAGTCTGAAGTCAAATCCTCTGAAAACCACGGTAAAAAGGCCACCAAGGCCCCAGACTAAAGAGGGACAACACTGAAATCAGTTCCCAAAATCACCAAAAAGGCTTAGTAAAGTGAGAAATCACTATTAAATGTTATTTAACACAAAGGATAACACTCGATAAAAAGGCAAAACCTCCGACAAGAGAAGCCAATCCACTGTCAGAAATTCTTAATCCACTGAAAATAGCTGATCCTCTGACAATTCTGATGCCTTCATCACTAAAGCTCCGCTGAAGGAGCTCTGAAGCACATTGTTGCCTTTCTCCTAATTCCTAATACAACCTCATTACTATGCTTTCCCCTGTTAACTCAGTCAATAAAGTTGTCATCGTTTTGGCTTTACTCCAGGATGAAGTTCTCCAGATTCATGAAGCATCACAGTTTTATTTATTGTCAAGGGAACGGCAACACCAAATTTCTGCTGAAAAAACCCTCTGAAACGCATCGTTGCCTTTCTCCTTATCCCTAATACAACCTCATTACTATGCTTTCCCCTGTTAACTCAGTCAATAAAGTTGTCATCGTTTTGGCTTTACTCCAGGATGAAGTTCCTGATTCATGAAATATTGTAGTTTCATGGCAACACCAGAGCTTCGCTGAAACAAAAACCCTCTGAAACACATCGTTGCCTTTCTCTTATTCTCTAATGCATTAATAACCATACTTCCGTGGGTGCAACTACACAAAATGAAAGGCCGGGGTCTAGGGGTAATGTCCCCCTGCAGCTGAAGAAAAAATTGATTTATGAATGTATTTTAGTTTGATTTTTCCACAATATATACAAATACTCATTTTAAAGTGTTTGAAAAATACAGTAGACACACAAGATCTTGTTTGACAAATTTAAAAAAAGGAACTTCCTTTTCTGGTAAAATTCAAAACCAGGAAATCCTTGTATACCAGGAAAAGTTACACCCATGTACTTCCCATGTTAACTTGGTCAATAAAATTGTCATCGTTTTGTCTTCACTCCGGGATGAAGTTCTCCGGATTCACGAAACATCGCAGTTTTATTTATTTATCAAGGGAACGGCAACACCAGAGCTCCGCTGAAGAAGCTCTGAAACACGTCACTGCCTTTCTCCTAATCCCTAATACAACGATGAAATTCTCCTGATTCATGAAACATCCCAGTTTTATTATCAAGGGAACGGCAACACCAAAGCTCCGCTGGAAATAAAATATGAAACGCATCGTTGCCTTTCTCCTATTCCCTAATACAACGTAATAACCATACTTTCCATGTTAACTCGGTGAATAAAATTGTCATAGTTTTGTCTTCACTCCAGGATGAAGTTCTCCGGATTCACGAAACATCACAGTTTCATTATTGTATTATCAAGGGAACGGCAACACCAGCTCTCCGGTGAAGAAGCTCTGAAACACGTTGCTGCCTTTCTCCTATTCCCTAATACAACGTAATAACCATACTTTCCATGTTAACTCGGTGAATAAAATTGTCATAGTTTTGTCTTCACTCCAGGATGAAGTTCTCCAGATTCACGAAACGTCACAGTTTTATTTATTTATTTATCAAGGGAACGGCAACACCAGAGCTCCGCTGAAGAAGCTCTGAAACACGTCGCTGCCTTTCTCCTAATCCCTTATACAACGATGAAGTTCTCCTGATTCATGAAACATCCCAGTTTTATTATGAAGGGAACACCAAAGCTCCGCTGGAAATAAAATATGAAACGCATCGTTGCCTTTCTCCTATTCCCTAATACAACGTAATAACCATACTTTCCATGTTAACTCAGTGAATAAAATTGTCATAGTTTTGTCTTCACTCCAGGATGAAGTTCTCCAGATTCACGAAACATCGCAGTTTTATTGATTTATTTATCAAGGGAACGGCAACACCAGCGTTCCGGTGAAGAAGCTCTAAAACACGTTGCTGCCTTTCTCCTATTCCCTAATACAACGTAATAACCATACTTTCCATGTTAACTCGGTGAATAAAATTGTCATAGTTTTGTCTTCACTCCAGGATGAAGTTCTCCAGATTCACGAAACGTCACAGTTTTATTGATTTATTTATCAAGGGAACGGCAACACCAGCGCTCCGGTGAAGAAGCTCTAAAACACGTTGCTGCCTTTCTCCTATTCCCTAATACAACGTAATAACCATACTTTCCATGTTAACTCGGTGAATAAAATTGTCATAGTTTTGTCTTCAGTCCAGGATGAAGTTCTCCGGATTCACGAAACATCGCAGTTTTATTTATTTATCAAGGGAACGGCAACACCAGCGCTCCGGTGAAGAAGCTCTAAAACACGTTGCTGCCTTTCTCCTATTCCCTAATACAACGTAATAACCATACTTTCCATGTTAACTCGGTGAATAAAATTGTCATAGTTTTGTCTTCACTCCAGGATGAAGTTCTCCAGATTCACGAAACGTCACAGTTTTATTGATTTATTTATCAAGGGAACGGCAACACCAGCGCTCCGGTGAAGAAGCTCTAAAACACGTTGCTGCCTTTCTCCTATTCACAGCACACTACAAATATAAACAATTCCCTAATACAACGTAATAACCATACTTTCCATGTTAACTCGGTGAATAAAATTGTCATAGTTTTGTCTTCACTCCAGGATGAAGTTCTCCGGATTCACGAAACATCGCAGTTTTATTGATTTATTTATCAAATGAACGGCAACACCAGCGCTCCGGTGAAGAAGCTCTAAAACACGTTGCTGCCTTTCTCCTATTCCCTAATACAACGTAATAACCATACTTTCCATGTTAACTCGGTGAATAAAATTGTCATAGTTTTGTCTTCACTCCAGGATGAAGTTCTCCAGATTCACGAAACGTCGCAGTTTTATTGATTTATTTATCAAGGGAACGGCAACACCAGCACTCCAATGAAGAAGCTCTGAAACACGTCGCTGCCTTTCTCCTATTCCCTAATACAACGTAATAACCATACTTTCCATGTTAACTCGGTGAATAAAATTGTCATAGTTTTGTCTTCACTCCGGGATGAAGTTCTCCGGATTCACGAAACCTCGCAGTTTTATTTACTCATCAAGGGAACGGCAACACCAGAGCTCCGCTGAAGAAGCTCTGAAACACGTCGCTGCCTTTCTCCAGCAGAAAGGAGCAGCGGATCCACACCTGCTGACCGGCATCCAGTCTCAGCACCATGCTCTCGGACCTCCGCTCCTCGGACTTGCACACAATGCAGCAGTAAGGCTCCTGGTCGATGACCAGGTAGAACTCCATGACCTTGTCCTTGACGTGACACGCCACGTTGGTGCGGAAGAAGTACATGCCTGAAAGAAGAAGAACAGTTCGTGATAATTAATTAACAGGGAACACAGCTGTTCCATCTCATACAAAATCAAGCTATTTAGTTATAAGACTGAATCTAGAAATCTTAGATAAAAACTGAACCAAGCTTTTGTTTGTAAACATATTTGGGCTGTATGTTCTTCATTGTATTTGTAATATATTTCTTCCATCAGATTTATGGTAAAAACTTATTTTGTTGAGCAGTATCATACAACATATTTAGTAGAAAATGTTCTTGAATAATACACTTAGTATCGCAAACATGAATAAAATTGCCCATGAGTGAAAATCTAGCAATATCCACTGAATAATATAAGTAATTTAGTCACATACTACAACATATTCGTGATTGTAATTTATGAAAAGTAACTTATAGTAAACTAAAGTTGGCTTGAAAAAACTTATAAAAATATAAATAAACTAAATGTTCCTCCAGAAACAGCTGTGGGAAGCATACCATTTTTTGTCAAGAGTGAGCGCTATTTATATTAACCTTTACTGGATCATGCTTTTGACTACACATACACGATGGCGGGGGTCTTCCACGACCCCCCTACTCAGCAAAGAGCGAATTCCTAGGTGTTTATCCCTGTCCGGATGGCGGGGGGTCTCCAACGACCCCTACTTGTCAAGGAGGCACCATGTGTTTATCCCTGTCCGGATGGCGGGGGTCTCCCACGACCCCTACTTCAATGAACTGACACAGTGCTCTTTAAAGTAAGGGGTAGTCGAGAGGAGGAGACCCCGAGTCAATTTCCGGGACAGGTGTATATCAAAATTACGCGTCATATTATGTCATTTATATTTTATACACATGATTAATACAATTTAACACACTTAAAGCCATTTACGGTTTTTGACAAAGTCATGAAAATAATTTCAAGAAGATTGCTTAAATAGTTTTAGAGAAATAACATGTTTTGTGTGTCAAGGGGTCGTGGGCGACCCCAGAAGTCCGAAGTCCGGGAGGTAAAGGTTAAAGAACGACACCCCACTCCCACCCCTACGTTCACTGGTGTCACATTCCCTTTCTATGTTGCTGAGGAAGGTTTCTTTCCGATTTGCTTACCAGCAAAACATTTGTGAAAACTGTCGATTTTGACATGTGACGGTGGTGGGTCTTTTATTAAAGGGGAAGCTTTCACACGGCGAACGATTCGTTCGATAATGTTTCACCGCGATCCGATTGCGGTGTTTGGACATCACTTGTTGAGCACACGATTGTACGTGATAATGCTTCTACTGTCTCTACCTAATGATTGACTCTGATGAAACAAGTCTCTACAGTATTTTACGGACTACAAATGGCGCACCTGATTATATAAGGCGCCACACCCCCAAATTTTACCCAAACTTCAGAATTTTGTGTGCGTATAGGTGTGTTCTTTTTTACAAAAATTATCAGTCACATTATTAAGGCGCAGGCCGGTCTCAGTGTCTAGGGAAAAAAAGTATCGCCTTATAGTCCGTAAAACCACGTATGCCGGTACTAGTTTCACGTTTCATTATACGACTATTTGTAGCCACCTCCCCTCCCCCCTACACGAATCTGATGAAATATATGTGTATTTTCGTATCAGACATGTTATCGTAATTAGTGGTATTGGGGGGGGGGGTGGGGTTTCTACATTTACAGTTTTTGTGCCCCAAACTGTTTGGAACATCTGTCTCTTGCCCATTGATTTCCGTCACGAAACCAACTATATAGTACTGTGAACAATAAATAATAGAATTGTTTTTTTTAAGAGACGGAAACGTATTTCACCGTCGAATCAGTCATGACTTCTTTACAGACGCATATAGAGACTGCTGAACATGATCATAGAAACGGGGGATTTACAATTACAAGGAGGGGGGTGGTGGACATATACACGAAGTGTTGACACATAGCAGACGGGGGACATACAGGACACACAGGAGAGAGACAGGTACACATACAGACAGGTACACATAGAGACAGGGACACCACAGAGAAACAGAGACAACTATAAAAACAGCTCACACAGAGACGGGGGGGACACATTAGTGACAGGTACAACATAGAGACGGGGACACAGGACAGTTTCACATAGAGACAAGAGACAGGTACACACATACGATCGGGGCGACACATAGACAGGTACACACACATAGACCAGGCACATAGACAGGTTTACATACATAAAGACAGGTACACACAGAGGACGTGGGACACCATATGTGACGGCTACGGTTACACATAGAGACAGGGAACACAGTTGAGGGGGACACATAGAGACAGGAAACACATAGAAATTGGGACACACATAGATGACAGGTGGTACATTAGAGACGGGGACCACGACACATACGTTGAGGTACACATAGAAGACGGGGCCACCCTCACGAAGACAGGAGAACACATATTATAGACGGGGACACATAGAGACCAGGTACACACAGAGACAGGGAACATAGAGGTACAGGAGACACATAGAGACACGCCCCCGTACACAATGTAGACGGGGGGACACAATAGAGATGACAAGGTTTACAATAGAAGAGAGACAGGTACACATATAGAGACAGGTAACACATAGGACGGGTGGACACATAGAGAGGACAGGGTACACATATATAGACGGGGACCACAGAGACAGACAGGAGGTACAATATATAGTACTGGGGACACCATAGAGGGACAGATACAAAACCATTAGGAGTTTTGCAGGGCGATTGGGAGCCCAGGGGATGTCTTATAAGGGAGGTTCCTCCACTCTGGACAACACACAACACGTAAGAAAGTGCAGTGCCTCAGCTGAGGAGCAGTGCTACCGGCCGGTGTCGGAATGCTGAAGTGACCCCCGTCGTTGAGGTGGACAATCCCTGAACAGCATGGAAATGCTTCCTGGAGTCGTGGTAGAGTCGTTCCTGGCCGGTGTGACCGTACCTCCCTGAATTATAGTGCTCCTCTACGTTGCTGTTGACATCGCTGAACAGCATGGCCTGGTTCCTGGAGATATCCTCCGTGGTAGTCCCTGCCGCTCTCCGGCTCGAGACCAACGAGTCTGTCTGGCTTGAGCCGTAGGCTGAAGACACAGAACTGGCTTCACCTGTTGAAGACACACACACACACAAGTCATGTTCTGGTCCAAATGATTATTATGCGTTGGAAGATTTCTTAATTTTTTAACCCTTTCATAGCCACTGTCGCCTCTTGGCACCCACAATGACTTAGCACCCCATGTCACTGAAAGGCAATTTCAATGGGTGGGGTCGGTCTGGATCCTATCGACCTTATTTTATTAATTTTGGGAGGTAAAGGATAGGCCCTTATTTTATGCATGTCAGAGAGGGGAATCCCCAAATATTGCGAGGACCATAATTCATTCTTTTCTCTACCCAGGTAAGGTTAACGGCACATTTTTTGGCTGAAAAAATGGCTGGCGTTGAAACTGAAAGTGGCAGTTTTTGTTTTTAATTAAAAGACCCACCACGTCACGTGTTCAAAATTACAGTTTTTCACGCGTTTTTCCCTCTTATAAGCTAGTAAGGAATCTTAAGTAAATCTTCCAAGCTTAAGAGGGGGAATGTGGGAGGGAATGTGACACGTTGGACGTGCGGCGGTCGCTTTAAGAATGTGCTTTACTAGCTGTAAGAGGGAAAACACGTTTAAAACCCATGATTGTGGACGATGACCTCGTGGTGGGTCATTAAATTAAAAGACCGCCACCAGATCACGTGCGTCAAAAATCACGGGTTTTCACGGGTTTTTTCCCTCATTATAAACCGGAAATAAATTTCTTGTTTTGAATCCAAGTCTGAACTCCCATCATATAATAAATGGCCCCAAATTGAAACTGACACATCATTTTAAAGAGCAGCCTAAATTTGAAGTATGGGGGAATTCGAATGTGTCTCGTGGGTCACAGCTACCTCGTAACACAACCACAAGGTCATGCGCTGCCGTCACTGGTGTGGTGCTTATAGACCCCGGCACGTCACGTGTCAAAATTAAGGTTTTCACGTGTTTTTCCCTCTTTACAGCTAGTAAGGAAATCTTAAGAAATCTTCCTTGTAGCATAAGAGGGAATCTGACACGTAATTGCTGGTCGGGTCTTTAATAGTTCTTACCAGCTGTAAGAGTGGAAAACAGTTGTTAACCCTTTCACCGCCAATGTCGCATTCATTTATGCACCACAGTGATTTAATTTCTATGTCACTAAAAGGCATAATAAAATTGGGGTCTATTATCCAAAGAACCCATTGTCTTAGTGTTGGGAAGTAAGGACAGACCTTATTTTATATATTGTCACAGAAGAGAGAATCACCAAAAAATTTTTTTTTGTTTTTTTTTTTTTTTTACCTTTTTTTGCCAGATTTGGATATTGTTCTATACCCAGGTAAAATGTAATGAACATTTTTGGCTGAAAATATGGCTGGCGGTGATGAGGAAAGGGTTTCTTTTCAAAAACCGTGATTTTTTGACACGTGACGTGAATGGGGGGTCTATTTAAAGACCCACCAAGAGTAGCACGTTTGTCAAACATCACAGGGTTTTCAAGTGTTTTACCCTTCTATATTAGCTGCGAAAGAAATCTTAGTTTTGGCCAGTGTCAGGTGTCAACTGCCCCCAAATTCAAAACGAACACATCATTTTAGAAGAGCAGCCTCAATTTGTTGAAGGTCTAGGGGACATTTGTTATTAGTGAGTCACAGCTACCCAGAAAACAGACAAACCAAGGGAACTTAATCGATGGATGTGTCAGATGGGTCTTGTAAGAAAAGCTTCCAAAAATAAGAGGGAATGTAACACGTGACGTGTGGAGGGGTCTTTAAATTTACCACCAGATACGTCACCTTCAACAGTCCAAAAAATCACGGTTTTCACGTTTTATGGTTGTTTTTCCCCTCTTATAGCTGGGTAAGAAATAAAGAAATTCTTGTTTGGACCAGAGTTTGAACTCCCATACAAAAATGCACACCCACACCCCACATTGGAACCGAAACATCGTTTTAAAAGAGCCAGCCTCAATTTGGAAAAGTTCGGGGGGAAATTTGTATCTGTGGGTCACAGGATAACCAGAGAGAAAAAAACACGAAGGGAACACTTAATAGTGGTTTATGCGTCACAGTGGTGTCTTTAAGAAAAACCTCCAAAGCATTCATAACATGGCGAACTGGAGGGAATGTGAACACGTTATGGAGTGGAAGTTCAGTTTAACGTCGGAGTATCGGCTTTCGCCAAATGTACGACGGGATCTGACAAACTGAAACAAACACAGACGGTTTAAAAACAAATGTTTATGGTTCCCTGATATCACTGTTACTTGTTTTTTTTTTTAGGCCAAAAGTGCCGGAGAAGAGAGAAGCGCGAGCGAGTATCAGTACGATTTTTTGAACCCCACAAAACTGTGTGACAACGTTCAACATTGGGGGGGGTCTTTAAAAAGACCCCACCAGAATTCACGTCGTACAAAATTCACAGAGTTTCCCGTGTTGTTTTCCCTCTTATAGTCTTTGGTAGTTTAATAAGAAATCTTGCTTTTTTGATCAGGTTTGACTTCCCATACCAAAATTTAGTAATATACCCCCAAAATCTCAAACCCGAAAACATTCATTTTAAAGAGAGGTCTCAATTTGAAGTTGGGGGAATTTGTATGTGGGTCACAACAACCCAAACAACAACAACAGCATACAGGGGGGAACTAAAACGTGGCTATGGTGGTGCGTCAGTGTGTCTTTAAGTTGTGACATAAATAATTATTCGTGGGCGAACTAAGACGTTGAGATGTTTTGGTCTATTAGTATTATAATGCTAATCTCTGGTCTCTGTGTCTCTCTCTCCCTCTATAAATACAATGCATTCCTTCAAATGCAAATTTCTCTCTCACACACATCACATATACATAATAAATTATGTGTATACAGTAGGCCTACAATGCACATACATACATAATGTAAACACACAAGCACGCTATACCATGTAGCATGAAGGCACATTATACAGAAAGACGAGAGAGATGAGAGAGATTTCGTGAAGAGATGTGATTGTCTTTCGCGTAGGCGTGGCATGAGAGAAGAGCAGGTCCGAGGGACTCGGAGAGCTGGCGAGAGAAAGTAGAAGGATAAGAAGGATTGCGCGCAGGGAGAACGACGCAGAAATAGAGAGAGAGACTCAAAACTGTAAATAAAACGCCCAAAAAACAAATAAATATGATTCATCACTTGACACACTCAGCGTTGAGCGCTTTTTTTTGTCATTTGCAACCACAGACGGCACTATACACATGACACACACAAAGCACGCCATACATGTGAAAGCAAATATACAGAGAGACCAGACGCACGACCCAGAGAGAGCACGAGCGACCAGGAGAGGGGAGAGGAGGACTGATATTAGAGTGAAGAAGAGAAGAGGACGAGAAGGAGGCGGGAGGAGGAGCGAGAGTGACGGATAAGGCAAGGAGGGGAAGACCCGGCGAGAGACGAAGAAGAAGCGACACGTGGAGAGGTGAGCAGAGATGTGAGATGAGAGATGAGAGAGAGAGAGAGAGAGAGACTTAAAGATCACTGACTTACCCAGTTTGGTTCTCAAAGTAGCCATGGCTGCACTGTCGCCGGCTTTAATGGTCTCTATCTCTGCGTTGACCGCATCATGATCCGTTTTGACCGTCTGTATCTCTGTGTTCATTCGATCATGCACTGTTTTAACCGTCGTCAAATCAGCATTGATCTTGTCATGGCCCGCCCGGATGTTGGCCAGGTAAGAGTAAATCTTGTCATTGTATTTCTTATTGTCGGCCAAGTGAGAGTTAATCTGACCTTGGCTCATCTTCATGCTGGCTATTTCCGAGTTGATCTTGCCCTGATCCCTTTTAACGCTCTCGAGATCAGAACTGATCCTGTTCACTTCGGTTTTCAGAGTGTGTGTATTGTTATTATCAAGATGAGTTTCATCCGTATTGTTGTCTTTAGATTGACAAACATCTTTATCTTTGCTGTCCTGACTTTTAAGAAGATTCGGCCCGGATGGCCAAGTTTCAGGACGGCGGGAGTCCTTGATCTCAACAGCAGGGTTGCGTAACGTTGTCAACTCTTCTCTCCGGGAGTCAGAATCAGTCGGTGATGATGATGATGATGATCCCGCGCGACCCAGTTTCTCCACTTCCTCTTTCAAGCGTTCGTGCTCAGTCAGAACGGTCTTGTGCTCCTCGTGGAAGGTGTCCAAGTACAGTTTGAGGGCGTCGTAATCGTGCTGAAGTTTGTCGTGCTCGAGGCATCGGTTCTCGTGGGCTTTCCTCAGCTTGCTGTGCTCCATGTTCAGCAGGTGGTGATCGGCCTGAAGCCTGTCGTGCCTGTCGTGGAGGGTATAGCAGGAAGGTATGAGATCCGCAGACGCAGAGAGCGAAGAAGATCGCGAAGAGCGTGCTGGGCCGTTTTTCTTTCCAGCTTGTTTGTCCATGGAGGTCCAGTCATGGAATAACGGTCGTGGCGCTGGGTTTGGGTGGGAAGGTGCGGGGTCTGTTGAGTTCGATGTTGGCTGGAGGACTATTGAGTAGAGTAGAAGGAACTCTGGCGAGTCTGGTCACGCACATTATTGATTTCTCTGCTGGCCTGTCTTCGTAATTCTGATAATAATAAAATAAAAACAAGGGAGGAAATTGAGGGAATGTGTGCACGTTTTGTAGTTTGTTGACTGATTACATCTTTAGACCCTTGGGTGCCACCGCCAAAGGTCGTATTTTTAGCACCGAGACAGGAGATTTTAAGGGCCATATCCTATGTCACTAAAAATGCATCACATCGGGGTCTATTATCCAAAGACCCTATTATTCTTAGTTTTGGGGAAGTAAGGATAGAACCATTATTTTTTTATATATGCCACAGAAGAATCCCCAATACTGCAGATGGATTTTTGTTCTCTACCACAGGTAAATTTAATGGAAAAATTTTTGGCTGAAGTATGGCTGGCGGTGGGACCCATTGCGTGAATCTTGAAAGGGTTAACAATAGCCAGCGATTTTTCTTTGAACCCCAATATATGTCAGTTATTGCGGGTTACGGCAGGTGGACATCATTGGCAGAAGAAGAAGAACAGAAGAAGAAGAAGAAAGAAAAAAAGAAGAAGACGAAGAGACTGAGAGGATGAGAAGACGAGGACAGGGGCTTAGAGAGAGAGAGAGAGATGAGAGGGAGAGGAGAGCTGAGAGAGGGTATTGGTGAAGAGGAGGCATGAGGAGGAGGAGGATGGAGAGGTGAGAAGGAGAGATGAAGGGGGCGGGAGAGGTGAGGGGGGAGAGGTGAGGACGGGGTAGAGGTGAGGAGGAAGGGAGGTGGTGGTTGGAGAAGAGGTAGACGAGGAGAGAGTTGAGAGATCGGGGAGAGAGGGAGAGAGCGAGAGAGATGGAGAGGAGGGAGGAGAGGAGGTGAGATGAGGAGAGAGGAGAGAGGACCGGAGGAGGAGAAGGAAGAGAGGAGCGAAAGAGGGAGAGCAGATTAGGAGAGAGGGAGGAGAGGAGAGAGAGGAGGGATGAATGGAGAGGATGGAGAGAGAGGGAAGAGGAGGGAGAGGAGGAGGGAAGGGGGGGAGACAGAGAGAGAAGAGAGGGAAGAGGGAAAGGAGACGAATAGGAGACGGAGAAGGGAGGGAGGAGGGGAGAAAGAAGCGAGAGGAGGAGAAGAGAGGAGGAGGGAGAGATGGAGGGGAAAGAGGGTGGGGAGGGAAGGGAGGGAGATGTTGAGACGGAGAGAGGAGGGGGGAGAGAGGAGGGAATGAGGCAGAGAGAGAGAAGGGAGGGATGGAGGGAGGGAGAGGGAAGGGAGAGAGACGGGAGGGGGTTGGGAGAGGGAAAGAGGGAAAGATAGACAGGAAAGGGAGAAAATGAGGGAGAAAAGAGGAGATGGACGGTAGGAGATGAGGGAGAGAGGAGGAGAGGGGGTAAGGGAGGAGAGAGGTGGAGGAAGGAATGGGACGTGATGGGAGGAGGAGACGAAGGGAGGGAGGAGGGAGAGAAGAGAAAAGAGGGGGACAGAAGAATTAGAGGAGAGAGGGAGAGTGAGAGTTGACGAAGCGCCTAGAGGGAGGAAGACAGGAGAACTGTCGCGAGAGAAGGGGAGTGGGGGGGGGTGAGGGGAACTAGGGATAGAGTGGACGAGAAGTCTATCCGAGCAACGAGGAGAGGGGCAAGTGGCGGAGAGAATGTATGTGATGTGAACTTGGGCTGGGTTGCAGGGGGGGAGGGAGGGGAGAGAGAGCGGAGAGGGGTAGTCATGCAGTTGAGAATTTCGACGAGGAGAGGGTGGGGGCGATGGGCGTGGAAAGAGAGCGGAGCAGTGGGGGGGGGGGAGATGGGGTGGAAGGGCTCCCGAGATGGAGGACGAAGGACGTGATAGGTGAAGTAGTAGGAAGTAGTGAGAGGGGTAGTGTGTAGAGATAGGTATAATTAGAGGGTAAGCATGCCACAAAGCAAAGATTATGACAACTATTAGTCGAAGATAATTGCTGTGACTGACCCCGGGGAGAGAGGAAATGAGCGAGAAAAAGAGAGACATTGCCCTGGGAGACAATGTGGACCGGAGGCGCCCTAGTAGAGAAGCCCTAGGGGATAGCGTTAGTCGCGACAAGGGGTGGTTGGAGAGAGGTACTGAGTACGAGAGAGAGAGAGAGAGAGTCATAAGAGTGAAAGCTCCCTGTAACCCGTTTTTGTTTGTTGTTTAATTCTGATGACACTCACAACAATTCCTTGTTCCCCAGTGTCGCACACAGTACAGACAAAGTTCATTTTCCCCACGTACCATCAGGGAGTGGAACACGTCCTGCCATCAGCAGCAATTGAGGCCAGAACCCCAGAGGGCTTCGTGACCAGGGTCAACACCTCAGTGGACAACCTCCTGCTGCAGACGGCACGTCTGATGGCCCCACTCTGGGGTCATCGGACTAACAAGCTACAATACTCTCTTCTTCCGGCAAAAGTGGGCATAGAAACCTCCCCGGTTCCGTGGCAAAATAATCAAAGTGTTGATTGTGGCCAAGCATAGCTAAGAAGAAGAAGAAAAAAAAAATAAAGGGGAGCCTGCGATACTATCACTAAAACAGTAGTATTTTGGGGGGTGTTTTTTTGTTGTTGTTGCTGCTTTGCTTCTGGAAGTGGGGCCTGGGCCTTCCCGGCTGAGCTGGGGTGGGTGGCGTGGGGGTGGGGTTAATGGTCTTAGCACAGGGTAGACAGTAGATCTTTCTCCCTTTATATTTTCTATTAGGTACACGCGCCCTCCTATAGTTCCGTCGCAGTGTATCGTCAGACGTAACAGATCGATACATTGCGTAATTTGCTACATTTAACATTTTTTTTAAAAATGTTGTCGTCGGTTTTTAACCCGTCAGTGCGGTGATTACGAGTATGTCTTAATTTGCTTGTATGAGCGCGTTTCTCTATTTTTGAATGTTTGTTAACCTTGTGTGTACCTATATGTATACTTTACTTTTGCGGTCATTGTGAATGTGTAACTTGTTTATGTAAATTGAAAATTGATTTTTTTTTTTTTGTTTAAATGTAATCTGATTGTAAATTGTTATTTTATTATGTACATGTATTTTATTTATATTTAGTTTAATATGTACATATTTCTTTGTGTGCGCATGTGTATGTATGTATGTGTGTGCGTGTGTGTGTGTGTGTGTGTGTGTGTGTGTGTGTAAGAATATGAAAGATAGTGTGGAGGTATGTAAGCGGTTGTTTTTAATATGAATAATAATTTTAGGGCAATTGTAAAGCGCTTAGAGCTTAAAGGTGAAGCGCTATATAAATTTTCTTAAATAATACATCTTGAGTTGCATACGCATCTAAAAATCAAATCTTTTTGAAATGGCAAAACTGTTTAATACGGTTAGGCCTACGTATCGATCTGCCCCCGTGTGTTCCCTATCCCAAACCCTAACCCTAACTCAAACCCTACAAGCCTAAATTTAATCATTATCCCTTTCACCACCAATGTCGCATTTTAGCACCACAATGACTTAAAATGCCTTTGTCACTAAAAGGCATCAAATTGGGGTCTATTTCAATCCAAAGACTCTAGTGTCTTAGTTTTGGGAAGTAAGGATAGACCTTATTGTATATATATCACAGAAGAATCCCCAATACTGCAGATGGATTTTGTTCTCTACCCATGCAGGTACATTTAATGGAAATTTTTGGCTGAAATATGGCTGGCGGTGAAAGGGTTTTAACGTCTCTGTACACGTTAACAATACAGTGGAATCTCCCTTATAAGACCTTAAAAAATCACCCAAAATGAGGTCTTATAAGGGAGTGGTCTTGTTTTATAAGGGAGGTAATTTTAATACTTACAAAGAAGGGCAATGTCTCAGAAAAGTAGGTCTTATATGGGAGGGAGTCTTATAATGGGAGGTCAGACTTATAAGGGAGGTTCCACTGCATTCACAAAATATCTATATTTCCCCATGGCAACACAGTGTGGTGCCACTCATAATAATGACTTTAAAGTCTGTGTACGTACACGTTAACACTATTCGCAAGATATTTCTATTTTCCCCATGGCAACACAGTGAGCTGTAAGTCACATTAGCAGTGGGCTATCACTGTGGTTGCCACGGGGGAACGTGAATAATGTTTAACGTGTACAGAGACCTTTATATGACTTACAACTCACTGTGTTGCCATGGGGAAATAGTGATATTTTGTGAATTTGTTAACGTGTACAGAGACCTTAAAGCCGGTGCCATCGCATTCAGATACTTGACTGAACTATGATCGCTTCTCGGCCTTTTGGATAAGACAGTGATTATGTCTGAACATTAACTGCACACTGTACTGCGAATTTTAAATCCTTTGTATAAGTAAATTGAAAACTGCTTGACAATAGTTTGATTTGTAGATGCCATGAATACTGCTAAATGAAACAATGAAGGATTTCGATAATATGTCCGGGGAATTAACTGATTCCTAAGATTATTCAGGGCTGGACAGCAAAACACAAAATGAACTTCTGTTTCCTTGGCATCTTTACACAATGGACAAATAAGATTTTGTTCGTTACAATTTCTGTAGCGGAAATAATGGACAAAAAGGTCAGAGATTCCAAACCTAAATTTTGTCATTATTCTTTTAAGCTGGTTATCCATTTTAATCGATAAATATACAGGAGTGCTTCGCATACATGAAAAATGCCTATAGAAAGAAAAACGCTCACTATCTTGCACATGGCTTGACCAAATTTGCCATCTGCAATCAACCAGTCTACACCGAAATTCACGAAGAAATTGATTAATATTACCAACCCCTTGTTGAAACCACACAAATCCAAACCCCAATTCCTGTAACTTAACACGTACGCTCGAAACCCAATTTGATTTTCCTCTTGCGTCCAGATTACACAACATATTGTAAGCTTTTCTAGGCAGTCTTGAATTCTCCATTTCTGTTAGTTTTATCCAGTAACGAATACAACTTACCGCAGAATTTAAATAGATTGGATACCTATTGGTTTCCCCGTATACTAAATCATTTGGTGTTTGCATATTAACCCTTACAATTTTCTTCAGTGCATATAACTGAACGGGTTCTACCTGCATAGCAGCATCAAAAAGACCCCAAATTTCTGAACCATAGGGGAAGACGGGGTAAAAAGCGCATGGGCGGGTAAGAAGCCCACCCCAATTATCTCATGAAATAAAGAAAATTTAAGTCAAATTTGCCCATGAGACGAATGCTAGACATTAACACTCGTCTCATGGGCAAAATGAGACTGAAATTTTGCTTCA
>CM065707.1:10108629-10121470 GCA_017654935.2 Phymorhynchus buccinoides
AGGCAAGTGTGAAAAGGCAAGTGTGAAAATGCGGGGAGAGCTGAGAAATGTAGGGGTTGGGGGGTGGGGTGTGGGGGGGGGGGGGGGGGCACACCTTGACCTTTACCGGATATAATCTCAATCAATCAATCAATCAATCTGTTTATTGGCTTCATAACAAGAAGAATTCATCTTGTGCGTGGGGATAAAAACATATTATAAACTAACACACGTGTTAACAGTAGGCCTACATAACATGAACAGATACTCTTTACTATTGTCTCTAAATGGTCTTATAAGTGTTTTAAAATGAGTAGGCCAAAGCATTTTCTACAGTTAGGCTAGACTTTAGACTGTTGTTTTCTCAAAATGGCCGACACACCCTACCAACTTTAAATGCTCATAACTCTGGAACGGAAAAAGATACAAGGATGATTCCTGTATCATTAGAAAGAGAATTGTGTGACGTTTTCGAATTTCACATGCATTCTTTTCTCAGAATGGTCAGTTTGACACTTAATATCCCTTTCGTGGTGCTAGGTCACATATAATTACGCTATTATTACTACTACTACTACTACTACTAGTTCTAGGCTACTGAGAAGGAAAAAAGTCGCAGTGACCTACTTGGTTTGGTTATTCCACCATGTTACACGTCACACGATCATTTGGAGACATTGTCACCGAGCCTTCAGCTTATTATTTTTTTAAAAGACAAGCACAACCGTGTCAGCTCAAACAAGTCCATTGCAGATTATCATTATTAGTATCTTTAACGTCGTCGTAGTACTTGAACTTTCGTTGCTGTTTATTAAAATGATCCAGCGCATGGCACACACGAGAACACATGGACCGACTACACAGAATGTGTAGCATGCACGAACACTCACACACACACACACACACACACGTCTAGGTCTACTACACACAAGCTACTCAGACAAACGTGGTTTGTTTAACTACTGGAGCAGGCTACAGGTGCGGGGGGGTAGGATCGAGTTGGTTGAAAAAGCGTCCTACTTTTTTTAAAATGTTAAACCCTGTCGAGCGTTTGTCTTGCTACGGTGGTCATAATGGTATTATTAACCACAGGCACGTGAATTTAGTATAAGGTCGCCCATGCTATTGCTCTTTTTGTTGTTGGTTCAAATGAAGTCCGGATTGGCAAAACCCACTCTTCTCTCTCTCTCTCTCTCTCTCTCTCTCTCTCTCTCTCTCTCTCTCTCTCTCTCTCTCTCTCTCTGTGTCTCAGTTGCTCTCTGTGTGTCTGTTTCTCTCTCTCTCTCTCTCTCTCTCTCTCTCTCTCTCTCTCTCTCTCTCTCTCTCACTCTCTCTGTCTAAGTTGCTCTCTCTGTCTGTCTGTCTGTCTGTCTCTCTCTCTCTCTATCTCTCTCTCTCTCTCTCTCTCTCTCTCTCTCTCTAACTTATCCTTTTTACCCTCAATAAAACATTCGTATTCGTATTTGTATTTTCTCTCCCCCCCCCTCTCTCTCTCTCCATCTCTCTGTGTGTCTCTGTCTGTCTGTACCCCCCTCTCTCTCTAAGACCGGATAGGCAAAACTCGATTCCTCTCAGGACAATACTCTCTCAGTACTGAGAGAGAGAGAGAGAGAGAGAGAGAGAGAGAGAGAGAGAGAGAGAGAGAGAGAGAGAGAGAGAGAGAGAGAGAGAGAGAGAGAGAGAGAGAGAGAGTGAGAGAGAGAGAGAGAGAGAGAAGAGAGAGAGAGAGAGAGAGAGACGGAGAGAGAGAGGGGGGGGGGGGAGAGAAAGAGAGAGATCTTTTAAAGCTATACTTATCCACAAAAAAGGGCACCACAAAGATTGTATATTGCATAGATCTTGTGAGGAGCACTTTTATTGGGCAAGTATGCGCCATATTACTTAGCACACCCTACACAGTTTTGTATTGTACTGTGTTGTATTGTTTTGTATTGTTTTGCAGTGTATTGCATTGCATACACTTTCTGTTGCTTGGTATTGTATAGTATATATCCGTTCTACACTGCGAAACAACATTCTACGTTCTTTTTGTCTTTCTTTTTTGGGGGTGGGGGGGGTGGGGGGGGGGGGGGGGATATAGGGTTATGATCAGCCTAGGATTTTTTATTCTCATAAAATTGAAAGAAGCAGATTTTGAGAATGAGGGTCGTAAACATGAGGGGGATAACTAAAGTACGAGATTGCCATTATTTATTTATTTCGTGGCGGGGTAATAAAAAAACAACAACCGGTCACATACACGTAAAATTTAATGTTCTCATCCCTAGCCGGTGCGTTTGTACAATCGCGTTCAAGTGTCGCCTCGGCTGTTGGTATGCTCCCTGGAGTCTTTTAGCCACGGTACGACGACAACAACAACAACAGCAACAGCAACAACAACAAACAGCAACAACAACGTATTAGCGAAATATCGATATGATAAGAAGAAGAACCGTGACAAAATGTCGACTCGCTTGCTTGCAGTGAACTGAAGGCAGCCATTTTTTAAACTTGTGGCAGACGTGTGTTATAGGTTGAACAAAAGCACAAATCTGCGATCAGTTTCAAAACGACTCGACTGAAGTCCCTCTCCCCCCCCCCCCCCCCCCCCCCCCCCCCCCCCCCCCCCCCCCCCCCCCCCCCCCTCCGTGGGGATACCGGGGGGATCATCTTTCGTACAAATAGTTCCCCCACATTCTGGAAGTTATGTGCTTGTAACTTCCTCTAATCTGTCACTCTCGTTGACTCTGCCTTTTCCCTTTGCCGCTTACAGTCATTTATTATGTTTCTGCCTTATTGATCCATTTCTCCGGGGGGGGGGGGGGGGGGGGGGGGGGGTTTCTATACTTTTTTATAATGATTTCTTCAGTCGAAGTCGGACATGCAGGGCCTAACTATAATTATTTCTTAGTTAGGCGCATAACGGCAGCTATGACGCATCTATGCTCATATGACAGGAAACTGTGAGCGAACGAAGAAGAAGAAAAAACGACTCGAACGGTTGACCCAGTGAATCATTGAGTGTGTTTCTGAATAGACGATTTTCGGAAGAAAAAAAAGACTAGGGGAGAGCACTTTGTAAAAAATAGTTGCAATGGTCAACCTATGGCGATATTTTTCACGCCAGAGGGCAGTCAATGCACTAGGGGCTTATCACGCGATTTTCTTACTTGGGAGTAGTGAGAGAGAGAGTGATGGTAGGACCACTCACTGTCTCTCTCTCTTTCTTTATCCCCAACTAATAATATAGAGAGTATTAGCCCCACACGAGAGTCATGCCCTCTGGCGTGAGAAAAATCGCACTAAGTCTCTCATTTACCTCCATTACTCGGTCAAATACAGCAACAATGCTACAATGGCTTCGAAGCTTGAAACCGCAGGATATGCGAGTCAGCGACTTGCAAAACAATTTTTTTTAAAATAAAAATTAATTAGGGGTGGCCAGTTCCCGAAAAAAAGAGACTAGGGGAGAGCACTTTGTAAAAAATAGTTGCAATTTACCTCCATTACTCGGTCAAATACAGCATTACAATGGCTTCAAAGCTTGAAACCGCAGGATATGCGAGTCAGCGACTTGCAAAACAATTATTGTTTATAAAAATTAATTAGGGGTGGCCAGTTCCCGAAAAAAAGAAGACTAGGGGAGAGCACTTTGTAAAAAATAGTTGCAATTTACCTCCATTACTCGGTCAAATACAGCAACAATGCTACAATGGCTTCGAAGCTACAAGTATCTGGGAAATGTTATTGACAACAAATTGAATTTTAGTGCTAACATTAATATTATCCACAAAAAATGCCAATCTAGAATTTACTGTCTACAAAAACTCAGAAGTCTTGATGTCAACTGGAACGTACTTCAGGGTTTTTACAGATGTTTTATTGAGTCAGTTTTAACCTTCTCTTGCGAATGTTGGTATGGCTGTCTGAATATGAAAAACAAGAATGTGCTGGGTAAAATTGTGAATGTCTGTGGAAAGATTGTTGGATTGAAACAGGACGGTATGAATGTGTTGTATGAGCGGCGCGTGAGAGGAAAGGGTCGAATGATTGCGAGTGATTCCAGCCATGGCCTTTGTAGATTTTATGAACTTTTACCATCTGGCAGGCGTTACCGAACGCCAAAGTTCAAAACTCTTAGAAGCAGAAACAGTTTTATCCCCATGTCAATCTCTTTTATGAACAAGTAAATGTGTTTGTGTGTGTGTGTGTGTGTGTTTTTTTTTTTTTTTTTTTTTTTACCTGACTACTTTTCTTTAAATACAGAATGTGTGTGTGTGTGTGTGTGTGTGTGTGTGTGTGTGTGCGCGCGCGCGCGTGTGTGTGCGTGTGCGTGCGTGCGTGCGCGTGTGTGTGGTGGGGTAGGGGTGGGGGGTGCGCACGCGCGCGTGTATATAGGGGAGTGTGGCTGTAAGTGGTAGCACGTAACTATGATCTTGTAAGTATGTATGTGTATGTGTACGTGTGAGCACACATGCGTGTGTGGAAAAGAGGGGCGTGTGGGTGGGATATGGTGGTTGGAGTGTGTTTGCATGTGTGCTATGCATAATTTATTATTATACACGTACAGGGTCTGTGAGTTGTTTCTTAAATGTATGAATATGTACATAAATATGGTGTTTGTCTTATATATAATTGATGTTTTAAACATAACTGTGTCTTTATATTGCATTTGTGTATTCTTATGTAGAGCTGTGTACCTTTATGTCTTGTTTCATATTTAAGCATGATTTGGAAAATATTGTTTTATGTGATGTCTTTTATGTTGAAATCGCGGGTGTTGCCATATTTAATTTCTCATTTTGAGATAATAAAGATTTGTTGAAGTTGAAGTTTGAAACCGCAGGATATGCGAGTCAGCGACTTGCAAAACATTTTTTTTTAATAAAAAATGAATTAGGGGTGGCCAGTTGCCACAAGCTGATAAAACTTGCAAAATGTGACGTAAAAATATAAATGACATCAATTTTAGAAAGACGCACGGTGTTCTAAGTGCTGTATGTCTGCTCAAACACACGAGGGGATCTACCTGATGGTAGAGTAACTTCTGTTTCAGTTGACCGATTGAATCAGGCAAGACCACTCCCACACACCATGGAATTACTCCCCTTAATCATGTCCGAACAATTCCTATTGCACATCCATTCTCCTGCCTTTTTCCCCCACGAAACACTTTCAAAAACATTTCCTCCTCCAGCCTGAAGTCGGACTTGCTGGGCCTAACTATTTCTTAGAGAGGCGCATAACGGCAGCATGACGCATCTGCGCTCATAATTGACAGGAAACTGTCTGAGCGATCGTAGAAGAAGAAGAAGAACAGGACAATGTCATGGCTCTTGCAGAAATCAATAAGACAAAGCGTGCCAGTGCTAAAAAAAAATAGGACAGACATTCGTCCTGACAGGGGAGAACATAATAGGACATTTTCAATATTAATAGGTCAATGTCCTGTGACCGGGGCCTCGGGACATCACTGGGATTCATTGTTAATATACCTAATCCAGCTGTTGTCTCGATTTGATTCTTAAAAAGAGAGGAGAGGGAGAGAGAGAGGGAGGGGAGGGAGGGGGGGGGGGGTTTTTCAGGGCCCGGGAGGGAAAGAGAGAGACAGACCAGACAGAGAGAGAGAGAGAGGAGAGAGAGACAGACAGAGAGAGAGAGAGACAGAGAGAAACGGACAGAGAGACAGACAGACAGAGAGAGAGACAGACAGAGAGACGGACAAAAACAGGCAGAGAGAAAGAAAGACAAACAGACAGACAGACAGAGACAGACAGAAAGAGAGACAAACAAACAGAGACAGAGAGACAGACAGACAGAAAGAGAGACAAACAGAGACAGACAGACAGAAAGAGACAAACAGACAGACAGACAGGACAGACAGACAGACAGACAGACACAAAGGCGTGTTGTTACGGAAAGGAAACGGGGTATAGAATCAGCCTGTCATTTTTAGACACTTGACCCTTTCGCCGCTAGCTGATATCGCATATTTTCAGCGCCACACTGATTTGACACATCCATGTCACCAAAGAGACATGACATGAGGATCTGTTATCCAATGACCTTGTGTTGTCACCCTTTCACCGCCAATGTTGCATTTATGCACCACAATGGTTGAACACCCATGTCACTAAAGCCGGCGACAGACTATGTGACTGCCTCATGTGACTCGATCAGGTCGTGACGTTTCACCTCCTTTGCATACCATCTAAAGCCGGCGACAGACTACGCGACTGCCTCGTGTGACTCGATCAGGTCGTGACGTTTCACCTCCTTTGCATACCATCTAAAGCCGGCGACAGACTACGCGACTGCCTCGTGTGACTCGATCAGGTCGTGACGTTGACCAAATTTTCTTTCCCGCACAGAAGAGGTCACAAGCCATCTGACTCGATCAGACTCGATCAGTGAAATTTAGAACCCGCCCTATTCGGCCCTGTCACCTGACTGGACCCGACTGAGTCAGACTGATCGAGCAGCATGGTATGCAAATGAGGTGAAACGTCACGACCTGATCGAGTCACATGAGGCAGTCACATAGTCTGTCGCCGGCTTAACTCGATCAGTCTGACTCAGTCGGGCCCAGTCAGGTGACAGGGCCGAATAGGGCGGGTTCTAAATTTCACTGATCGAGTCAGATGGCTTGTGACCTCTTCTGTGCGGGAAACAAAATTTGATCTACGCCACGACCTGATCGAGTCATATGAGGCAGTCACATAGTCTGTCGCCGGCTTTTAAAAGGCATCAAATCGGGGTCTGTTATCCGAAGACCCTATTTTCTTAATTTTAGGAGGTAAGAAAAGGCCTAATGTTATGCTATACATGTCACAGAGGAATTCACAATATCGCAGATAATTTTTAGTTAAGTTTAATGGTAATTTTAGCTGAAAAATGGTTGGCGGCGAAAGGGTTAAATAATTTTGAATGAATGAAAAATGGTGTTTTACGTCCTCTCGGTCCGGAACAGACACATATGGGACATGTGTAGATAGGCTACAAAGATGGTGGGAACAATACTGGAGGCGGCAATGCCCGGAGGCAGTGCAACTCCAGTAAAGTCCCGATTTTTTGTAGCAATACAGATAGGTGTAGCGGTAACCACGCCTCGGCTAAACTTCATCGGCTATGGTACCGCCACAAGTACTTCGTAGATTGAATAATTGAGGTAAGTATTAAATAATTTTGGGAGACTGTGAAAGGCTTTATAATACATTTTATTTGAACTATGGTCATAGTGTGTGTGTGTGTGTGTGTGTGTGTGTGTGTGTGTGTGTGTGTGTGTGTGTGTGTCTCAGTGTGTGTGTGTGTGTGTGTGTGTGTCAGTGTGTGTGTGTGTGTGTGTGTGTGTGTGTGTGTTTCACATAACAGAGTGACTGCCAAGCTTCTGAGAAACGACGAACTATGGCTGGATATCAGCCGTCGTTGTTGCCGCCATCTTAGGATAAATCTAACTAATGAACAACTTGGATGCCGCACCATCTTCATCCTCTTAGAAAAAGAAAATGGCGACAACTGGTATAGGGGAAGACGGGGTAAAAAGCGCATGGGCGGGTAAGAAGCCCACCCCAATTATCTCATGAAATGAAGCAAATTTCAGTCTCATTTTGCCCATGAGACGAGCGTTAATGTCTAGCATTCGTCTCATGGGCAAATTGGACTGACATTTTCTTTATTTCATGAGATAATTGGGGTGGGCTTCTTACCCGCCCATGCGCTTTTTACCCCGTCTTCCCCTATATATATATATACGATGAAGAAGAACACAAAACTACAAGCCTTTTTTCCTGAAAAATGTAAAAATGTTTGGCTTTATTATAAGTTAATAAAAGCTTTCATCCGCCATTGACCAAGTCAAGACAGATAATGGTAACTAGGTGTAATAATAAATATATAATAAAGCCATTGATAATACACGTGGGGAAAAAAAAGAACGAAGTGCTCAATTTCGTTTCAGGTTGACTCAGAAATTCTGTACAGTACAGCGAGGCTGCCATTACTGCATGCAGTGATTTCAAGATGGCCGCTGTTTCCCCCGCTTTCTCCCAAAGAGCGCCCAGAACGTCTCCCTGAAGCGAGACCCCATCGTGTAGTAGACGAAGATGTTGCACGCGGGCTTGACCAGCGAAAACTGCTCCCCGAGCCACTGGAAGCTGATGAACAGGTTGTGCTCCTTCTTCCCGTAATCCACCTCTGGAAAAAGCAACCTTACAGCGTTGAAGAGCCCGTAAGGAGTGACGCAGATCACGAAAAAGATGGAGCTACCCACGAGCATTTGGGTCAAAGATTCGTCCCGGGCGGAGAACGAGGATGAGGCAGAAGAAGAAGAGGACTCTGACCTCCACCGCTTGATCCGTCGAAGCTTGATGATGGTCAGACCCGTGGATACGACCACCACCAGCATGGTTCCGCAAAGAACCCCGACCCCGAAGACCACGCCCTCCATGACGTTGATGAGCTGTCGGTTGGATCGGTAGAAGTCGTCGTCGAGGGCCGCCCTGATGCGCACCCGCAGGACGGGGTCGTAGAGGCAGCCTATGTGGTAGCGGAAGAAGGAGACGAAGGCTAGGGAGTACACGAGGACGTAGGTGGAGGCGATGATCAACGCCATGGATCGGGTGCTCATCAGGGTTTTGGACTTCAACGGGTTGAAGACGCAGAGGCACCGCTCCACCGCCACGATCGCCGAGAAGATGGGCGAAGTGTAGTATATGCACAGGACGACCAGCACTCTGTTAATGAATTCAATCAATCAGTCTGTTGATCGATCGATCAATCGGTCAATCGAT
This sequence comes from Phymorhynchus buccinoides, assembly GCA_017654935.2. Taxonomy (NCBI): domain Eukaryota; kingdom Metazoa; phylum Mollusca; class Gastropoda; order Neogastropoda; family Raphitomidae; genus Phymorhynchus; species Phymorhynchus buccinoides. The sequence goes on from CM065707.1 coordinate 10,117,377, forward strand.
CAATCAGTCAGTAAGTGAGTCAGTCAGTCAATCAGCCAGTGAGTGAGTGAGTCAGTCAATCAATCAGTCAATTAGTCAATCAATCAGTCAGTCAATCAACCAATCAGTAAGTCAATCAATCAATTAGTCAGTCAGTCAGTCAATCAATCAGTAAGTCAATCAATCAATTAGTCAGTCAGTCAATCAATCAGTTAGCCAATATATCAGTAAGTCAATCAATCAATTAGTCAGTCAGTCAATCAATCAATCAATCAGTAAGTCAGTCAGTCAATCAATCAGTAAGTCAATCAATCAATCAATCGACCAATCAATCAATCAATCAATCAATCGTTTTATTGTCTTTACACAAAGCAAAGACATTCGCTGCCTGGCATGCGCATTCTATACATCATTTTGACACGAGTCAAGTTAATTAAATTAACGTTTAGAAAGACAATTTTGCATAGATGAGACAACACATTTTAACACATACTACATACTACACACACACACACACACACACACACACACACACACACACACACACACTACACACTACATACACACACACACACACACACACACACACACACACACACACATACACACACACACACACACACTACAAACACACACACACACACACACACACACACATTTAAACCCATCAACTAAGATTTTAAAAAACAACCAAAACCTGTTGTTGATCAGAAAAGTGAAGTAAGGACTGACTTCTTCACTGGAGACAAACTGCATGTACAATTCCTCGGCTTGGAACACCATGGAAGCGGTGAGACTCACCCCGTCACTGAAACTCTGACAAAACAGAAGCAAAGTGACCCGATCCTTCAGACCCTGTTTGAAAAACACCGCCATGTTGATGACGTTAGCCGGAAGTCCGACGAGGAATATTGACAAGAGGAAGCAGTTTTTGATCTGGTTGATGGTCCGCCTCTCGTCGGCGCTGACGAGGCTGTCCGGGTTGTTTCCAGGCATCATAAGCTCCAGCTGGCTCAGCAGAACCATCACGCAGCCTTCTGGAACCTCCGTCCAGTTTCCGGCGAAGTTCGGGAGAAACAGGTCGGAGGAGAGGTTCCCGTAGAAGGACTTGTTGTCGTTGCTGGCTGGGAAGTTGGTCAAGTTCGCCGCGAAGGTGTTCGCCGCCATGGTAGTGCTTGAAGAATGTAAAACAGCAGCGATTTTTGGATTTAATTTTTTTAAATTATTTTATGTTACACAATTGCTTAATAAAGAATAAGACAAAAGGGAATTCAGCAGCGATTTTTGGATTTTGTGTGTTATTTTTCATATTACACAATTGTTTAATAAAGAATCAAACAAAAATGAATTCAGTAGCGATTTTTGGATTTAAAAATGTTTTTTAATTTTTATATTACACAATTGTTTAATAAAGAATCAGACAAAAGTGGATTCTTCTTCTTCTTCTTCTTCTTCTTCTTCTTCTTCGATCGCTCAGACAGTTTCCTGTCAATTATGAGCGCAGTTGCGTCATGCTGCCGTTATGCGCCTAAATAAAGAATCAGACAAAAGTGGATTCTTCTTCTTCTTCTTCTTCTTCTTCTTCTTCGATCGCTCAGACAGTTTCCTGTCAATTATGAGCGCAGATGCCGTTATGCTGCCGCTATGCGCCTAAGTAAAGAATCAGACAAAAGTGGATTCTTCTTCTTCTTCTTCTTCTTCTTCTTCTCTTCTTTTTCTTCTTCGATCGCTCAGACAGTTTCCTGTCAATTATGAGCGCAGATGCCGTCATGCTGCCGTTATGCGCCTAAATAAAAGAATCAGACAAAAGTGGATACTTCTTCTTCTTCTTCGATCGCTCAGACAGATTCCTGTCAATTATGAGCGCAGATGCGTCGTGCTGCCGTTATGCGCCTAAGTAAGAAACAAGTTAGGCCCAGCATGTCCGACTTCGGCTGGAGGAGGAAAATTTTTTGAAAGTGTTTCTTGAAAGAAAAAAAAAAAGGCAGAAAGATAGATAGTAGATGACAGTAAGCAAAGGAGAAAGGGCAGAGACAGAGAGAGAGAGAGAGAGAGAGAGAGAGAGAGAGAGAGAGAGAGAGAGAGAGAGAGAGAGAGGAGAGAGAGAGAGAGAGTGACAGATTAGAGGAAGTTACAAGCACAGAACTTCCAGAAGGTGGGGGAACTATTATATACAAAAGACCCCCAGTATCCCCATGGGGGGTGGGGGGTGGGGTGGACAAGAGTGGTTGATGGTTTGTACCCACGTGTCGTCATATCCGGCCACAAGGAGCGCCATATTATGGGAGACCGCCATCTTAGTCAGTAACTTTATTTGAAAAATGCCAGATCGATGCTGCGTATTTGGCTGTTCCAATTCGAAACTTATCTAAACTGTATTTATAACATCTGGATGTTTTCTTTACACATTTAGATAACATTTTCACTTTGTTTACACACAAATAAGGACTAAGATGGCGACACTTCCGTTGGAAGGGTCGAGATGCGCACGCAGGTGGGGGGGAGCCATTCTCGGTTCAAGGCACACACAGCTCCCCCCCCCCCCCCCCCACTAATGTCGTCTACAGCATCACAACCTCACTATGTGAGTCTTTATTCTACACATATGTATTTTCAGTTATATCAAATGAGGAGAAAAAACACCCAGAAACAGTTCAATATGTCCGCGCAAAATCAGCGAAAGTATCATCTTGGCGAAAGAACAACATTGAGATTGTTGGTCACTCGGACCAATTGTGACTTCGCACCACGAAAGGGACATTAAGTGTCGAAATGACAATTTTGAGAAAATGGTACATTTAGAAACTTCAGACAATTCTCTTTCAAATGATATAAGAACCATTCTTGTAACGTTTTCCGTTTTAGAGTTATGAGCATTTAAAGTTGGTAGAGTGACTGTCGGCCATTTTGATAAATCGCTGTCGAAAGTTTAGCCTAGCTGAGAAGAAAACGCACCCACCTACTCAATTTTTAAGCCACTTTTTGGAGTATTTAGAGACCATAACAAAGATTGTCATTTATGAATATGAAAGATGAGATGTTAGAGAGCACGAAAATACACATAACTCAATATTGATATAAAAAAAGAGATTTTTGACTTTGCAAGCCTATTATGAGAAGCTAGCCCATCGACTTAATGTCCCTTTCGTGGTGCTGGGTCACTATTTGGCTGCATGCTACGGTGGCACTTTCAAGACGATAATTATGCATGTGCCTAAGCCTTGCAAGAAATTTTGGGAGGATTGCCTAACTTGCCTAACTCTGGCACTCTGGCACGTAAGACAGTCATCCGAAATGTTTGTGCAGTTGTCAAAGTCCCAGCCTTTCTATTGTCAACTCGCAATATGGGGAAGACGGGGTAAAAAGCGCATGGGCGGGTAAGAAGCCCACCCCAATTATCTCATGAAATGAAGCAAATTTCAGTCACATTTTGCCCATGAGACGAGCGTTAATGTCTAGCATTCGTCTCATGGGCAAAATTTGACTGAAATTTTCTTTATTTCATGAGATAATTGGGGTGGGCTTCTTACCCGCCCATGCGCTTTTTACCCCGTCTTCCCCTATGTGTGTGAGAGAGAGAGATATGTACTTTTTTCCAATTGTAAAGTACACTATAGCATTTAATCCACAGAGACTTCAGACTTTCAGACTTCAGACACTTTATTTTACAAGGATAAGAATTTAGGCTGGGCCTAGTCTTCCATTCTGTCCTTGGTTCTAAACATGCAATACATAACTAATACTATAAATGAAACATTGAGACACAGGAACATCGCCAACAGAAACAACAACGATTAACAGAGAGGGAGAGAGAGAGGGAGGGAGAGACAGAGACAGAGACAGACAGACGACAGACAGACAGACAGACTGTCGTGTTGTTTACGTAGGCCTATTTCATATTCATTTCAAGCCTGTTTGTTTTGGAGCTGTAAATGGTTTGTATATACATTTTTACGAGTATGTCTATAAAAGTTTAGAGCTCAATATTTGCCTACACGACAAATAGAGATTTTATATTACACGTTTAATTAACAAAGCCGAGTCGATGAAACAATTGCCTATATTTTTCTCTTTTTCGGCTTTAGTTCAAGTGAGCACATCATTTTCACGTTTAA
>CM065707.1:10121970-10131970 GCA_017654935.2 Phymorhynchus buccinoides
CACCTTACGGTATTATGATGAAAAAACTTAAAGTAAAACTAGATAAATCAGTCTTCATTGGGTTTGCTGTTCTTGATTTGTCTAAAGTTATTGATGTTAGAATTTTTTTACGATTACTTTAAACCGCTGTATCCGGGATCTAAAGTATTGTACACAGATACGGATTCATTTATTCTAGACATTCTGACAGTTGACTTTTACAAAGATTTAGAAACGGATTCAGCGAAAGGTGTAGACTCGTGGTATGATACATTTGACTGCTCAAATAAATCTCCATTGCATTCGAGTGTTAATAAAAAGGTGATCGGAAAAATGAAGGAAGAACTGAACTGAATGTAACTATAATCAAAGATGTACGTTGGACTGAGAGCGAAGAAGTATTCAGTGGCTTAGTCAGAAATTAGTTGTTATTAGAAAAAGCGAAAGGTATAATCAGTAGGCCCTGGTTGTTCAGAATGGTTATGACACATGATAACATACAAAGAAGCACAGCACTGTTAGCAAAAAAAATCATAGCATGGACAATGTAACACTGAAAATTAAGTTACACGAGATAAGCACAACAGTTGTAAATAAGAAATCACTTGACTCCAACAATACAAAGCGTGTGTTTAAATCGCCTGAGTTTTCGTATTCAATTGGTCACTGGGGAACTAAGTGTCATAGTCAGTTGACTTTTTAAACTTGTAATCATACGTTAAACTGTATACACCCTTTAGAGTTCTTATAGTTATTTCCCTAGAACAGACTTTAATATTTCGTCTACTTTTTTTTCACATTCTTTTTTTATTGCTTCTATGTCTTGCGGTTGAGAAAAGTTCATTCTTGACTTTTTTTGAAGTTCAAACTTTTGTATTTTGTAGTCGTTGTAGTCTGCTTGGAATCGACCGAACTCATCATCTGTAATTTGAGAGTCCTGCAAGGCTTTACTAATTATTAATCAGAATGAACTAAGTTTTGCCCTTATTAATTGAACCATGGCTGTATGCTTTTGTAGTTTTATTTTTATTTTTTTGTTGAAAGCGGACGTTGTCATTGAAAGCAACCCGAGCGTCAACGACACACAACCCAGCGGCAAAGCTACTACTGTTCCAACACCAGTCGCCAACAATCCTACAGAGCTTCCCGCAGTTAAAGCGCTTAGAGATCCAAAACCTGTATTTAAGTATGTTGCTGTATTAAACAAACATGAGTACCTTCGTTTAGCTCTGTTGTAATTAGTGAGGTTTTTTTCCAATTCTCTTTGTATTTCTGTAATTGAATTCAATCTGAACGTTTCGATAGACGTTTTGACAGGATCCTTTTCTTCATTAGGCTCAGTATTTTCTTTCGGCAGTATTGGATATTTTGTAACGGGCATCTTTTTATGCTAAAAAAAAAAATGATATTTAATTTACACCGCTATCATTTTAAGAAGATCTTCAGACAAAATGCTTTCAGTGTAATAAAAACCCAATGAGATCTAAATTAGTAAGGTTGATGAAAGTTAATTCTTTGAGATTTTTTTGGATTAACGTTTAATATAACTTTATCGCTGGACGACACCGCCTTAATTTCTTCGCCACTGTTTTGAATAACGATAACACACCTTAGTGATTCCACTTCCAAGTTTTGCCAAGAAATAAGAATCCCATTCATCAGGACATCACTAACTCCTACAGGCGGTCCTGAATCATCTTTCCTAACTGAAAGTTCAAATATCATAGTAAATTCGTCTGCTAAAATAAAATTAGGAATGAACTCTAATTGCGTGGATGAATCTTTTGTCACTGTCTTTTTTCTATGCAGTATGTACTGTCTCTTTTTATAAGGTTTGATTGCTATTTCTCTTCTGCTGTTGTTTTGGGGAATCAGACTGATATGTAATGGTCCTGAGTTAAACGATTTGCGAAAGTGTTTGTTACTGTCAAAGAACGTAAACGGGCTGATGAATTCAAACTTAATTTCCCAATCAATGGATGGAATTAAATGCCATTTGTTGTCCTTTTTCTTAACAACTTTATATTCAAACTGGCCTACATTATCAGCTACTACATTGCGCAGCTGTTCTAGTTTAGGATGTTTTTTATCACTTATTTCTGCTCGTTTATAATAACCGTCACTCGTATACTCAAATCCATACAGTGCTCCTATCTCTCCGTTTAAATCAAAGTCTTCTGTGTCAGCTAAATCCTTCAGTTCTAAAGTTGTGCATCTAACAGGATCAATCATAACCGGTTGATCTGGTCCACGCGACATTATCGTTTTTCATCAAATTATTTTATTTCTAACAAAACATTTAAACTATCGCACTGAACTTCTTCCCCATTTTCATCAGTTATTCTTATCTTTAGTGAATGATGAACCCCACAACTTAATTCCTTAAACTGTAATGTGGGAAACGTAATAATTTCGTAATCGCAGTATGCCGCTTTCGCCGTTGGAAGAACTCTTAATACAGTAGATGGCTGGTTATTGAATAAGTTGTTATCCGTACTCAGGATATCTAAATGAAAGTATAATAGAGAATGTATTCCGAGATTAAGTGAGTTTTCTCCTTCAAAGATATTGTTACTTTCTGTGACTGAAAAGTCGAATATACCCGCGTTGGTAGTTCTAAACCCTAACATGTTTGCTAGTTCTCCTGCGAAGCTGTAACTTAATACTCCTTGCTCTTTGATTATTAACGTCACTCTTAAATTTCCCTCATTAAGTTTTAAAGTAATGCCAAAATCGCTTAACATTTCTTTTAATGTACAAAAACCGTAATAACCGTCAGGTATAATTAGTGTAGTCGCCCCTTCAAGACTATATTTTGATATCCAATTGTTATATAAGGATTCGCTTATGTTTAGCCATTTGACTTTGTAATAAATTTCATGGAGCGCTACCTTAAGATTTGAATCACTGTTTTCAATAGGACGTTGCAGTGTTATCGGTTTATCCTGATCAGTTATATAAATAAACATTTTTTTTTTATTGCAGATAAATAATTATTATTTTATTTCTAACAAAACATTTAAACTATCGCACTGAACTTCTTCCCCATTTTCATCAGTTATTCTTATCTTTAGTGAATGATGAACCCCACAAATTAATTCCTTAAACTGTAATGTGGGAAACGTTATCATTTCGTAATCACAGTATGCTGCTTTTGCCGTTGGAAGAACTCTTAATACAGTAGATGGCTGGTTATCGAATAAGTTGTTATCCGCACTTAAGATATCTAAATGAAAGTATAATAAAGAATGTATTCCGAGATTAAGTGAGTTTTCTCCTTCAAAGATATTGTTACTTTCTGTGACTGAAAAGCTGAATATATTCATGTCGGCAGTTCTAAACCCTAACATTTTTGCTAGTTCTCCTGCGAAGCTGTAACTTGCTCCTCCTTGCTCTTTAAATATCAACGTTACTTTTAAATTTCCCTCATTAAGTTTTAAAGTAATGCCAAAATCGCTTAACATTTCTTTAAATGAACAAAAACCGTAATAACCGTCAGGTATAGTTAGTATAGTCTCCCCTTCAAGACTAAATTTTGATATCCAATTGTTATTTAAGGATTCGCTTTTTGACTTTGTAATAAATTTAATACATTTGACTTTGTAATAAATTTCATGGAGCGCTACCTTAAGAGAACCGTTACTGTTTTCAATGGGGCGTTGTAATGTTATTGACCCGTCTTGATCAGTTATATAAATAAACATTTTTTATTTCAGATTTAAAAAAATGAACGCTTTTAAATATAACAAAGACGCTAAATACGCAATCGGATCGTATAACCTTAAAACTATAGATGTTAACAGTTTAGTTGTGTCAGTGGGGGATGACACCTTTCAAGTTAAAGTTAGTAATCCGTTAGATCAATATTTAAACCCGCCCATCAAACAAGACAACATCGCTAATGCATGGTTTAGTCATCCAATGCAGTTTTATCAAAACCAATTAAACTTTGCTGTGTTCTGTGCAACAACAGGGTGTGGTGTTTCATTCGCCGATCATTTAAATCACCCTGGAGTCATGGTAAAAACAGTTTACAGATTTCATTTCTATTACACAATCAGACGTATTTTGTCTGAGCTGCAGGCACCATTACCGAATGATTCCACTTTCAATCCAGTCAACAACAGAATTAACATGAAGGCATTTGAGCGGATTTGTAATGAGTATAATATTGATTTTCATGTAAACTTTAGACGACACTTTAGACAGAAGTTAGATTTTAATTATGGATTGGGTTCACTTTATTGGAAAAACCACAAAGAATGTGAATACAGTTGGAGTCCTCCTTACACATCCTTTTCTTCGGGTTCACTCCATCATTTAGAATCTGTAGAACAACAAAAAAAATATAAAAACGCTTGGACTACTTTTATTCTTGATACTTCTAAAGGATTGACAAAGGCTGGAATAGAACGAATCAATGATTCTATTCGTACTTACGTGTGGTGTTTGCTAGGATCGCAAGCGCAAGTTAAATCTGAAATCATGAATCCTTCTACTGGAATTGATGCGCAAAAACAGTATTTAGCCAATTTAGAAGATGCGATCAATTCTGCAGTCGATCTTTCAACAAGTATTAAAAAATATCAGGACGTTTTGAGATTTGCAAGATCGAAAGTAGACTTTGCTGTTGGTAGTGGATTATACATGCTGCCCTCTGATCTCAGGCTTCAAATAGGAGTAATTGAAAACTATAACAACGAAATCCTTATAGCTGGAGACGACCAAGCAATCGGTAAAAACAATGATCTAAATTCTGAAGTTGCTGCTCCATCAAGCCAAACAATTCCAATAAAATCTATGACAGCGAACTTACCAACTTTAATAAAACCAATAAAATCTATGACAGCGAACTTACCAACTTTAATAAAACCAACGACAACAAATAAACCAACGACTGATAATCATCAAAAAGAAAAGACAGCACTAGTTCTTTTTTTAACTGCGGCTGGTCTAGTTTATTTTTATTTTACTGAAAAGTAATCCGATAATTAGAACTAATAACATCCATACTGCGGCTGGACTAGTTTATTTTTATTTTACTGAAAAGTAATCCGATAATTAGAACTAATAACATCCATAAATGTTCTGCCATAAAACCGACTACTTTGCTTGCTGTAGAAAAAAGCCAACTGATTATTCCGCCTAATATTCCTGGTATAGCGTCTAGAGCTTTTATTCCTAATTTTTTTAATAGATTCTTTAAATGTTCCAGCTGTTTTTTAATCCAATTCTTATCGTTTGATGGTGGACTTGATGGCGGTGTTCCTGCTCCTGCTCCTGATCCAGTTAAAGCAAACACTAAAGTAGAGATTGCAAAACCTAAAGCTGTTAAAACACTAGCAATCGTAACACCTTGCTCTTTAAATAAAGTTTTTATTCTTTCTGCTAACGTTGTATCTTCGTGTAAAATTCTTTGGATGGTTTCTTTTATTCTGCTGACTTGTGTTCGTAATTGTTCACGGTTAGTTGACAGTACTTCTAGTCTTGCAGCTCTCTCTTGTTGAAGATCATCCAGTCTATTTTGGATTCTATCTTTTATGTCTTGTCCAAGGTTACCGTCATCAGCTTCAACCAACTTTTCTTTTTCTCTGTCAATGTGAGCGTCAAGTTCGCTTAGCTTTGCTGTATTATTTGTTAACTCACCTCTAATAGATTGTAATGTTGAATTGAGCGCCATTATTTCTCTCATAGGTAATGGTGAATCATGTAATGTTTTTAAATGGGTTTCCTCATCATCTAAAGTTATAAAACTAGTTTCCATTTCTATTATCTGGTCAGCAGTTGCGCTTAAGTCTATAAGAGGAATCGATTGAAGTTGGGAATCAGTAGGTAGTTCTTGTAGCGCGTTTTGAAGAGCAGAAACAGCTTCTGTTCTTTGGTCTGCTTCAATATCAAATCGTCTTTGTTCGCTAACACTGAGCTTGCTACGAACAGTACTCTTTTTTAAAAACTTAAAGGGGTTTGGTTTAGTCGTAAGTCGGACTAGTTCACCACTATCTTTTTTCAGATATAAATGCTCATCTTGTAATTCAAAGTCACCGGTAACGATAACATCAGGTGGTTCTTGTCCTATGCTCTCATAAAAAGAACCTACTCTATTTTCCATTAGTTCTCGTCTTAAAGATGATCGTTGACGAGACGAAGTAGCTTCACTCATGTCGTCTGGAGCATCAAAAACATCATAATCTTGTTCGTCTTCTATCCCCGCCATGATTTAATTTTAATTATGTTTTTATTTTTTAAACAAAATAAAAAGATAATGTCACAATCATACGGAGCGAGTCTTGATCCATACAGACGGTTAAAAGAACCACTTGGTGTTAAAGGAACCAGGCAGAGTATCGTGATAAGTAATAATCCTTCAACTATCGATCAAAGACAAATATTATCAGTAAGATTTCCTAGTCTGGGGAGTAATGAAGTCATCGTGCCAGGCACTGCTCGTCTTGCATTTAAAATAGACCTGGAGTCAGAGACGGATCCAAACAGAACTCTAGTTGGTAATCTGGGTAGATCAATAGTTAGTAAGATTACTATTAAACTTGAAGGGAGAGAAGTAATGTCATTAGATAATGCAGATGTATTTTTGTGTTATAATGACCTTTGGTTAACAGAAAATGAAAGAAAAGATAGGATTTATCAGGGAATACAGGAGGACAACGGTCTCAAACATAGAATAGATGCTGATGACAAAGAAGACAATAATAAAGATGAGATGGTTGCTGAAGTTTATGGTAATCGATTCTACATTCCTCTTGATTTCGAACTACTAAACACACACTCTCCGTATTATCAGGGCGCTTTACAAGACAGACTTATGTATGAATTTACTTTTAATGATTACACCCGTGTTATCAGATCAACAGAAGATTCAGATGCAAAATATAGTATCTCAGACATCACATTAGAGTTTGACATCGTTCGTCATCAAGAACTGGCTCGGTTGATCTCCCAACAATACCAATCAAGATTTGCAATCTACTACAACAGAATTCTAAATCATAGTAAGCTAACCAAAAAGACAACAGACACAATCTGGAATATCGATTTGAATACATCAGCTAGATCGTTGAAAGGGATTTTGCTGCTGTTTGAAGAAACCAAAAAACCCTTTGACAGATTAAGCGAGAAGTTTTATTATCCTAAAATAACTAAGCTGACAACCACGATTGAAGGACAGCCGAACCAATTGTATGCTAGTGGTCTTTTACCTTATCAGCACTTTGATGAAATTCGAAAGTTGTTTGGTGGAGGTGGACTGCAAAGAGATCCGTCTGCTGATTTAATTTGTAAAGATCTCCATCTTCATGATGTTAGACTAGAAGATTATTTATCCTCGAAGTATGCTTTGTGGTTAGATCTTAGAACAACTGATGATAACAAACTCCATGGTAGCGGAAGAACAGTTGGTGATGGGTCAGGAGGAATAAACATTCAAATCCATAAAGAAGCAGCAGAAGTAGATGAGCAAATATATGTTTATGTATATTTACTATGCGATGCTCAGCTGAACATTGAGAATAACAGATTAAAAGATATTGTGTATTAAAACAATGGACTTGAACAGTTTAAAACAGATTAAAAGATATTGTGTATTAAAACAATGGACTTGAGCAGTTTAAATTTCCTTACCAAAGAAGCTCATTGTGGCTTATTTTGCGGGATGACAGGGTGTGGAAAAACAATATTTATGTTAGATTTAATACAAACGGTTTATCGTTATCATTTTGAACATATAGTAATTTTTTGTACTACTTTAGAATTCAACAAGTCTTATAAAGAAAGAAAGTTCGTTTGGACAGATGACGAAATCTATTTGGTTGATCCAAGTAATAAACTAAGCGAATGTTTGGAACATTTTTATCATCTGTTTAAAGGAACGTCAACATTATTTATTATTGATGATTGCTCAGCTGAAAAAGACATTGTTAAGAAAAGAAATAGTTTAGCCAAGTTAGCTTTCAGCGGTAGACATGCAGGAATTAGTGTTTGGATTTTAACGCAAAAGTATAATTCTGTTTTAAAGGACTTTAGAGAACAGTTAAAGACGGTTGTTTTGTTTTTTACTAAAGATAAAAATAGTTTTGATGAATGTCTAGATGAAAATGATGTGATTGAATCAAAAGAAGAAAAAAAGTCGATTAAACAAAAACTGAGGAAAGAGAAGTTTTGTAAGCTAGTGTTAAAAACAGATTTTCCTAGTCAGTACAAATGTTTGTGAAGGCAAAAAAAAAAAAAAAGGTCAATTTTTTTTTGGTTTCTTTTTTTATACTGGGTCAAATTCAAGGTTAAACTTGTTGTAAATTTCTGATAAAGTATCCATTATTTTGCTTTCAATTTCGAACAAGTATTTACTGACTATTTTATCGTCTTCCATTAATAGCTGAGATAGAACAATTTCTTTCTGCGCATTCCTTAATCTTTTCAATAAAATGTCGTAATTCTTTGTCTCGAGTATCTCTTTATTCTGAGTCTCCATTTTAAAAAACTCATTTTTTTTTGGTCTAATCAAATCGGAACTGTGTCTGCTGGAATTATCTGTAATTCTTCTTTAACAAAGGCTCTTTTTGGTGTTGGTCGTGTTGTCGTATCAGTTTCTCTTAAATAATACACGGTGGATTCATTTCTATTACACTTTTTATTTCATACGGATCAATACTCCAAATTGGATCAGTCGCTCTTACACGTGTGTCTCCTTCTGCTTCTCCTGGTGCATAAAGAAACCTAACTTTGATTCCAAACGGTATCAGCTGTTTTGAAATTAAATGTTCATGAGGTGTGTCTAACGAAGTGTCTAACGAAGTGTCAATCGTTTTCTTCTGTATTGCTTTTACTGGTTTAAATCCTGTAACTTTAGATTCTTCGTTATTCATGACTCTCAGAACACTACTTAATCTTCTAACCCATTCAGTGTTTCTAGTTGAATCAAGGAGTTCTCTGTGATATTGGTAAGAGAAAAGTCGTTCAGCTAATTGTTTGTTAAAGTTTTCGACTAAGGCTTGTGATCTATGATTTCCAGGAATACCACGTTTAATAGATACTTTGTGTTTTAACATTAGCTGGTTGAATTGTCCTTTAAATTCTTTTCCTTCATCAACTTGAATCAACCGGGGATAGGTTAATGGACCGCGTCTATAGATTTCTTGTAAAGCAGCAGAGACTGAAGTAGCACTTTTATCGGTTAATGGTTCTGCGTCTTTATATCTTGAAGCTAAATCAACAACTGTCAGCGCGTATTTAAATCTTTTTCTTCTGATTAAATCATGGGGTAAGTATAGAAGATCCATTTGATGAGTGTCATTTGGTGTTGAGTTAACGAAGTGTGGTCTTTTAATTCGTTTAGGTGCTGGTAGATAAATTTGCCATATAGCTTGTTTAGATAACCATTCTTTTGCTGTTTGTTCAGTGACTCCAGCTGCTTGACTGAGTTTTGTAATAGCTGTTAAACCTTTCCAATAACCTTTCGGTGAATAATAAATTTTATTCATTTTAATATTATATCTTTTTTGCAATGAAAAAAACAGCAGTCATACCGATTACAATAAACGCTATCTCCTGCATCTTTTGTTCTTCAGATGATTGGTAGTAGTCACTTAATTTTGGTGGTGGTGGGAGCTGCTGTAATTGTTTGCCCGTCACTAAATAATACTCTTTCATGGCATCGTCAACATTCTTAAAAGTGTTTGCTGCATGACGTTCTAGTTTTAATTTGTTATTAATGAAGTCTAATCGGGCGATTCTTTGCCTTTCATAAGCGTCTTGTGCTGCTGCTAATTGTTCCATAGCACGATTGTGTCTTTCTCTTTCCTTGTTCGTTTCTAGTTTACTAAATATGAAATTACTCCCCGAAAAAGCAAGCGCGTTTACTACAGCACCGCCGATCATGATTGCGAGTGAAGCCATTTTATTCAACAACAAAAAAAAAAACATTTTATTTCCTCGTTTAACTAAGAAGTCATTTTATTTCTACATATTTATAGTTTCTGGAATTATTCCTCGCTTAACTAAGAAGTCTTTT
>CM065707.1:10136970-10231186 GCA_017654935.2 Phymorhynchus buccinoides
TGTGCTCACTTGAACTAAAGCCGAAAAAGAGAAAAATATAGGCAATTGTTTCATCGACTCGGCTTTGTTAATTAAACGTGTAATATAAAATCTCTATTTGTCGTTAGGCAAATATTGAGCTCTATAATTATATACATACTCGTAAAATGTATATACAAACCATTTAACAGCTCCAAAACAAACAGCTTGAAATGAATATGAAATAGGCCTACGTAAACAAACCGACAGTCTGTCTGTCTGTCTGTCTGTCTGTCTGTCTCTGTCTCTGTCTCTCCCTCCCTCTCTCTCTCCCTCTCTGTTAATCGTTGTTGTTTCTGTTGGCGATGTTCCTGTGTCTCAATGTTCATTTATAGCATTAGTTGTGTATTACATGTTTAGAACCAAGGACAGAATGGAAGACTAGGCCCGGCCTAAATTCTTATCCTTGTAAAATAAAGTGTCTGAAGTCTGAAATCTGAAGTCTCTGTGGATTAAATGCTATAGTGTACTTTACAATTGGAAAAAAGTACATATCTCTCTCTCTCACACACATAGGGGAAGACGGGGTAAAAAGCGCATGGGCGGGTAAGAAGCCCACCCCAATTATCTCATGAAATAAAGAAAATTTCCGTCCAATTTGCCCATGAGACGAATGCTAGACATTAACGCTCGTCTCATGGGCAAAATGACACTGAAATTTGCTTCATTTCATGAGATAATTGGGGTGGGCTTCTTACCCGCCCATGCGCTTTTTACCCCGTCTTCCCCTATTGCGAGTTGACAATAGAAAGGCTGGGACTTTGACAACTGCACAAACATTTCGGATGACTGTCTTACGTAGCCAGAGTTAGGCAAGTTAGGCAATCCTCCCTAATTTCTTGCAAGGCTTAGGCACATGCATAATTATCGTCTTGAAAGTGCCACCGTAGCATGCAAGCCAAATAGTGACCCAGCACCACGAAAGGGACATTAAGTCGATGGGATAGCTTCTCATAATAGGCTTGCAAAGTCACAAATCTCTTTTTTATATCAATATTGAGTTATGTGTATTTTGTGCTCTCTAACATCTCATCTTTCATATTCATAAAGGACAATTTTTGTTATGGTCTCTAAATACTCCAAAAAGTGGCTTAAAAATTGAGTAGGTGGGTGCGTTTTCTTCTCAGCTAGGCTAAACTTTCGACAGCGATTTATCAAAATGGCCGACAGTCACTCTACCAACTTTAAATGCTCATAACTCTAAAACAGAAAACGTTACAAGAATGGTTCTTATATCATTTGAAAGAGAATTGTCTGAAGTTTTCTAAATGTACCATTTTCTCAACATTGTCGTTTCGACACTTAATGTCCCTTTCGTGGTGCGAAGTCACAATTGGTCCGAGTGACCAACAATCTCAATGTTGTTCTTTCGCCAAGATGATACTTTCGCTGATTTTGCGCGGACATATTGAACTGTTTCTGGGTGTTTTTTCTCCTCATTTGATATAACTGAAAATACATATGTGTAGAATAAAGACTCACATAGTGAGGTTGTGATGCTGTAGACGACATTAGTGGGGGGGGGGGGGGGGGGGGAGCTGTGTGCCTTGAACCGAGAATGGCTCCCCCCCACCTGCGTGCGCATCTCGACCCTTCCAACGGAAGTGTCGCCATCTTAGTCCTTATTTGTGTGTAAACAAAGTGAAAATGTTATCTAAATGTGTAAAGAAAAACATCCAGATGTTATAAATACAGTTTAGATAAGTTTCGAATTGGAACAGCCAAATACGCAGCATCGATCTGGCATTTTTCAAATAAAGTTACTGACTAAGATGGCGGTCTCCCATAATATGGCGCTCCTTGTGGCCGGATATGACGACACGTGGGTACAAACCATCAACCACTCTTGTCCACCCCACCCCCCACCCCCCATGGGGATACTGGGGGTTCTTTTGTATAAATAGGTCCCCCCACCTTCTGGAAGTTCTGTGCTTGTAACTTCCTCTAATCTGTCACTCTCTCTCTCTCTCTCTCTCTCTCTCTCTCTCTCTCTCTCTCTCTCTCTCTCTCTCTCTCTCTCTCTCTCTCTCTCTGTCTCTGCCCTTTCTCCTTTGCTTACTGTCATCTACTATCTTTCTGCCTTTTTTTTTTTCTTTCAAGAAACACTTTGAAAAAATTTTCCTCCTCCAGCCGAAGTCGGACATGCTGGGCCTCATTGTTTCTTACTTAGGCGCATAACGGCAGCACGACGCATCTGCGCTCATAATTGACAGGAATCTGTCTGAGCGATCGAAGAAGAAGAAGAAGTATCCACTTTTGTCTGATTCTTTTATTTAGGCGCATAACGGCAGCATGACGCATCTGCGCTCATAATTGACAGGAAACTGTCTGAGCGATCGAAGAAGAAAAAGAAGAAGAAGAAGAAGAAGAAGAAGAAGAAGAAGAATCCACTTTTGTCTGATTCTTTATTTAGGCGCATAACAGCAGCATGACGCATCTGCGCTCATAATTGACAGGAAACTGTCTGAGCGATCGAAGAAGAAGAAGAAGAAGAAGAAGAAGAAGAAGAAGAACAAGAAGAAGAATCCACTTTTGTCTGATTCTTTATTTAGGCGCATAACGGCAGCATGACGCAACTGCGCTCATAATTGACAGGAAACTGTCTGAGCGATCGAAGAAGAAGAAGAAGAAGAAGAAGAAGAAGAAGAAGAATCCACTTTTGTCTGATTCTTTATTAAACAATTGTGTAATATAAAAATTAAAAAATATTTTTAAATCCAAAAATCGCTACTGAATTCATTTTTGTTTGATTCTTTATTAAACAATTGTGTAATATGAAAAATAACACACAAAATCCAAAAATCGCTGCTGAATTCCCTTTTGTCTTATTCTTTATTAAGCAATTGTGTAACATAAAATAATTTAAAAAAATTAAATCCAAAAATCGCTGCTGTTTTACATTCTTCAAGCACTACCATGGCGGCGAACACCTTCGCGGCGAACTTGACCAACTTCCCAGCCAGCAACGACAACAAGTCCTTCTACGGGAACCTCTCCTCCGACCTGTTTCTCCCGAACTTCGCCGGAAACTGGACGGAGGTTCCAGAAGGCTGCGTGATGGTTCTGCTGAGCCAGCTGGAGCTTATGATGCCTGGAAACAACCCGGACAGCCTCGTCAGCGCCGACGAGAGGCGGACCATCAACCAGATCAAAAACTGCTTCCTCTTGTCAATATTCCTCGTCGGACTTCCGGCTAACGTCATCAACATGGCGGTGTTTTTCAAACAGGGTCTGAAGGATCGGGTCACTTTGCTTCTGTTTTGTCAGAGTTTCAGTGACGGGGTGAGTCTCACCGCTTCCATGGTGTTCCAAGCCGAGGAATTGTACATGCAGTTTGTCTCCAGTGAAGAAGTCAGTCCTTACTTCACTTTTCTGATCAACAACAGGTTTTGGTTGTTTTTTAAAATCTTAGTTGATGGGTTTAAATGTGTGTGTGTGTGTGTGTGTGTGTGTTTGTGTGTGTTTGTATGTGTGTGTGTGTGTGTGTGTGTGAGTGTGTGTGTGTGTAGTGTATGTGTGTGGTGTGTGTGTGTGTGTGTGTGTGTGTGTGTGTGTGTGTGGTGTGTGTGTGGGGTGTGTGTGTGTGTGTGTGTGTGTGTGTGTGTGTAGTGTTTGTGTAGTGTGTGGTGTGTGTGTGTGGTGTAGTGTGTGTGTGTGTGTGTGTATATTATGTAGTCTGAACATGTGGGCATTGGTGGTTGGTAAAATGTGTTGTCTCATCTATGCAAAATTGTCTTTCTAAACGTTAATTTAATTAACTTGACTCGTGTCAAAATGATGTATAGAATGCGCATGCCAGGCAGCGAATGTCTTTGCTTGTGTGTAAAGACAAAAATGTGTTGTCTCATCTATGCAAAATTGATCTTGATTGATTGATTGATTGATTGCGCATGCCATTGATTGATTGATTGATTGATTGATTGATTGATTGATTGATTGATTGACTTACTGATTGATTGATTGATTGACTGACTTACTGATTGATAATTGATTGATTGATTGATTGACTGACTGATATATTGGCTAACTGATTGATTGACTGACTGACTAATTGATTGATTGACTTACTGATTGATTGACTGACTGATTGACTGACTTGACTGATTGATTGACTGATTGATTGATTGATTGACTGACTGATGATTGATTGATTGACTGATTGATTGACTGACTCACTCACTCACTGACTGATTGACTGACTCACTCACTTACTGACTGATTGATCGATTGACCGATTGATCGATCGATCAACAGACTGATTGATTGAATTCATTAACAGAGTGCTGGTCGTCCTGTGCATATACTACACTTCGCCCATCTTCTCGGCGATCGTGGCGGTGGAGCGGTGCCTCTGCGTCTTCAACCCGTTGAAGTCCAAAACCCTGATGAGCACCCGATCCATGGCGTTGATCATCGCCTCCACCTACGTCCTCGTGTACTCCCTAGCCTTCGTCTCCTTCTTCCGCTACCACATAGGCTGCCTCTACGACCCCGTCCTGCGGGTCCGCATCAGGGCGGCCCTCGACGACGACTTCTACCGATCCAACCGAGAGCTCATCAACGTCATGGAGGGCGTCGTCTTCGGGGTCGGGGTTCTTTGCGGAACCATGCTGGTGGTGGTGGTATCCACGGGTCTGACCATCATCAAGCTTCGACGGATCAAGCGGTGGAGGTCAGAGTCCTCTTCTTCTTCTGCCTCCTCCTCGTTCTCCGCCCGGGACGAATCTTTGACCAAAATGCTCGTGGGTAGCTCCATCTTTTTCGTGATCTGCGTCACTCCTTACGGGCTCTTCAACGCTGTAAGGTTGCTTTTTCCAGAGGTGGATTACGGGAAGAAGGAGCACAACCTGTTCATCAGCTTCCAGTGGATCGGGGAGCAGTTTTCGCTGGTCAAGCCCGCGTGCAACGTCTTCGTCTACTACACGATGGGGTCTCGCTTCAGGGAGACGTTCTGGGCGCTCTTTGGGAGAAAGCGGGGGAAACAGCGGCCATCTTGAAATCACTGCATGCAGTAATGGCAGCCTCGCTGTACTGTACAGAATTTCTGAGTCAACCTGAAACGAGCTCGAGCTCTACGTTCATATCTTTTTCCACGTGTATTATCAATGGCTTTATTGTTTGTGGCTCAAGCCACAAACCTATAGGGGAAGACGGGGTAAAAAGCGCATGGGCGGGTAAGAAGCCCACCCCAATTATCTCATGAAATGAAGCAAATTTCAGTCTCATTTTGCCATGAGACGAGCGTTAATGTCTAGCATTCGTCTCATGGGCAAATTTGACTGAAATTTTCTTTATTTCATGAGCTAATTGGGGTGGGCTTCTTACCCGCCCATGCGCTTTTTACCCCGTCTTCCCCTAACTCACTTTGTCGGTCTGTTGGTCTGTCGGTCCAAAATTGTCGCACATATTGTAAAAGAGAAAATAATACTTGGGCATAAAGTAACATTTCAGTTGTCATATCTACAGTCCTTAGGTATGGAAATAATTGTATACTGAACAGAGCACATGAATATTCATTTTAAAGCGTACAAAATAATAAACATACGTAATACAGACACTGCAACAGACACGACGAGTATGCGGTGCTTCTTTCGATGAGTATAAGTAGGATAAATAGTTTTAAATGTTTTCCAAAAGATAAAAAAAGTTACGAAATGGTGCAGAGATAACATTCTGGTTTACAGATTAAAATTATTGAAAAGCCAGGGGAGGCGAATCAGTGTATGTAATGATTGGAGTGGTAAAAATAGACCGCTGCCACAAACGATTGCGAATCCGCGCTTGTTACTATATATATATCGCTCAGCTTATAACTGAGATTTTATATTCATTCTCTCTCTCTTAAAACATTTAAGTCTAAGACAAGCAGTTTTGGTGGGGTTTTTTGTTTTTAATGGCCTAACGTTTCGGCGTCTGATGCAATTTCTCAGTTATGAGATAATAAAGATGATTTGATTTGATTTGATTTGAATCTTAGGTACACATGACCAAAGTTGTCGCCATTTTCTTTTTCTAAGAGGATGAACATGGTACGGCATCCAACTTGTTCACATGCATCAGAATTGTCAGAGGATCTGCTAATTTCAGAGGATTGAGAATTTCTGACAGAGGATTGACTTCTCTTGTCAGAGGTTTTGCCTTTTTTTGCAGTGTTGTCTTTTCTGATAAGTAGCATTCTATCTTGATTTCTCACTATATTGAGCCAATTTGGTCATATTGGGAACTCATTTCGGTGTTGTCTTGTTTAGTCTGGGGCCTTGGTGGCCCTTTTACCGCGTTTTTCAGAGGATTGGACTTCAGAGTATTCTGATGCCTGTGTTCATTAGCTAGATTTATCCTAAGATGGCAGCAACAACGACGGCTGATATCCAGCCATGGGTCGTCGTTTCTCAGAAGCTTGGCAAGCACTCTGGTTTTGTGAACACACACACACACACACACACACACACACACACACACACACACACACACAGAGTTATATTTCCGTATTTCGTTCCTACAATCATTTTCTTTGGTTTTGTTTCATCTACATGAATGCTTTTCTTTTTCTTTTTTAATTATGTGAATTTAGAATTAACCCTTTAGCCGCCAGCCAATTTTCAAGTTTCAGCCCAAATTTCTGTGAAAATTATTTACTTGGAATATAAAAAAAAAAAATTAAAAGTTGGCGTTTGCAATACTGTGATTCCCACTATGACCATAGTTCAAACAAAATTTATTATAAAGCCTTTCACAGTCTCCCAAAATTATTTAATACTTACCTCAATTATTCAATCTACGAAGTACTTGTGCCGATGAGCTTTAACCGAGGCGTGGTCACAATTACCGCTACACCTATCTGTATTGCTAAAAAAAATTCGGGACTTTACTGGAGTTGCACTGCCTCCGGGCATTGCCGCCTCCAGTATTGTTCCCACCATCTTTGTAGCCTATCTACACATGTCCCATATGTGTCTGTTCCGGACCGAGAGGACGTAAAACACCATTTTTCATTCATTCAAAATTATTTAACCCTTTCGCCGCCAACCATTTTTCAGCTAAAATGACCATTAAACTTAACTAAAAATTATCTGCGATATTGTGAATTCCTCTGTGACATGCATAGCATAACATTAGGCCTATTCTTACCTCCTAAAATTAAGAAAATAGGGTCTTCGGATAACAGACCCCGATTTGATGCCTTTTAAAGCCGGCGACAGACTATGTGACTGCCTCATATGACTCGATCAGGTCGTGGCGTAGATCAAATTTTGTTTCCCGCACAGAAGAGGTCACAAGCCATCTGTCTCGATCAGTGAAATTTAGTATTCGGCCCTGTCACCTGACTGGGCCCGACTGAGTCACACTGATCGAGTTAAGCCGGCGACAGACTATGTGACTGCCTCATGTGACTCGATCAGGTCGTGACGTTTCACCTCATTTGCATACCATGCTGCTCGATCAGTCTGACTCAGTCGGGCCCAGTCAGGTGACAGGGCCGAATAGGGCGGGTTCTAAATTTCACTGATCGAGTCTGATCGAGTCAGATGGCTTGTGACCTCTTCTGTGCGGGAAAAAAAATTTGGTCAACGTCACGACCTGATCGAGTCACACGAGGCAGTCGCATAGTCTGTCGCCGGCTTTAGATGGTATGCAAAGGAGGTGAAACGTCACGACCTGATCGAGTCACACGAGGCAGTCGCGTAGTCTGTCGCCGGCTTTAGATGGTATGCAAAGGAGGTGAAACGTCACGACCTGATCGAGTCACATGAGGCAGTCACATAGTCTGTCGCCGGCTTTAGTGACATGGGTGTTCAACCATTGTGGTGCATAAATGCAACATTGGCGGTGAAAGGGTGACAACACAAGGTCATTGGATAACAGATCCTCATGTCATGTCTCTTTGGTGACATGGATGTGTCAAATCAGTGTGGCGCTGAAAATATGCGATATCAGCTAGCGGCGAAAGGGTCAAGTGTCTAAAAATGACAGGCTGATTCTATACCCCGTTTCCTTTCCGTAACAACACGCCTTTGTGTCTGTCTGTCTGTCTGTCTTGTCTGTCTGTTTCTTTCTGTCTGTCTCTCTCTTTCTGTCTGTTTGTCTCTCTTTCTGTCTGTCTGTCTTCTCTCTGTCTGTCTCTCTGTCTCTCTGTCTCTCTCCTCTCTGTCTGTTGTTTGTCTCTCTGTCTGTCTGTTCTGTCTCTCTGTCTCCTCTGTCTGTCTCTCTCTCTCTCTGTTTGTTTGTCTCTCTTTCTGTCTGTCTGTCTCTCTCTCTTCTCATCTCCGCCCTCCCTTCCCCCCCCCTCTCTCTCCATCGCACTCTCCTTCTCTCCTTAAAGACCCACCACGTCACGTGTCCAAAAATAATGGTTTTTACGTGTTTTCCCTCTTTATTAGCTGGTGAGAAATCTTCCAAGCATAAGGAATGGAGTGGTGTGACACGTGACGTGGGGGGTCTTTAAGAATCAAATCGAGGACAGTTGGATTAGGTATACTAACAATGCAGTCAGCAGTGATGTCCCAAGGCCCCGGTCATAGGACATTGACCTATTAACATTGAAAATGTATCTATTATGTTCTCCCCTGTCAGGACGAATGTCTTTCTTTTTTTTCTTTTTTTTTTAGCACTGGCACGCTTTGTCTTATTGATTCTGCAAGAGCCAGGACTTTGTCCTGTTCTTCTGTCTTCTTCGATCGCTCAGTCAATTGTGAGCGCAGCGCAGATGCGTCATGCTGCCGCCGTTATGCGCCTCTCTAAGAAATAGTTAGGCCCAGCAAGTCCGACTTCAGGCTGGAGGAGGAAATGTTTTTGAAAAGTGTTTCGTGGGGGGAAAAGGGCAGGAGAATGGATGGACCGGGTAAGGGCAGAAAGATAGTAGATGACAGTAAGCAAGGGGAAAAGGCAGAGTCAAAGAGAGTGACAGATTAGAGGAAGTTACAAGCACAGAACTTCAAGAAGGTGGACGGAACTATTTATGCAAAAGGACCCCCCCCCCCCCCCCCCCCCCCCAGTATCCCCACGGGGGGGATTGTCCTATTGATTTATCTTGCCTCAGGACAGTTTGTCCTGTCACTTTTAGATCCTCGCCTACACACACTGAATGACCAAAGGGAAGTAAATACTCAGTACCACTAGGGGAAGACGGGGTAAAAGGCGCATGGGCGGGTAAGAAGCTCCCCCCCCCAATTATCTCATGAAATGAAGCAAATTTCAGTCTCATTTTGCCCATGAGACGAGCGTTAATGTCTAGCATTCGTCTCATGGGCAAATTTGACTGAAATTTTCTTTATTTCATGAGATAATTGGGGTGGGCTTCTTACCCGCCATGCGCTTTTTACCCCGTCTTCCCCTATGAATAATTAATAATTGCATTCAAGTGCAATAGGAAGTTCGGACTGACAGTAAGGGGGAGTAATTTCATTTCCTGTGTGTGGGAGTGGTCTTGCCTGATTCAATCGGTCAACTGAAAACAGAGGAAGTTACTCTACCATCAGGTAGATCCCCTCGTGTTGTTTGAGCAGACATTAGGGGAAGACGGGGGTAAAAAGCGCATGGGCGGGTAAAAGAGCCACCCCAATTATCTCATGAAATAAAGAACATTTACAGTCAAATTTGCCCATGAGACGAATGCTAAGCACATTAACGCTCGTCTCATGGGCAAAATGTGACTGAAATTTGCTTCATTTCATGAGATAATTGGGGGGGGGCTCCTTACCCGCCCAGGCTCCTTACCCGCCCATGCGCTTTTTTTATCCCGTCTTCCCCCTTACAGCACTTAGAACACCGTGCGTCGTTCTAAAATTGATGTCATTTATATTTTTGCGTTACATTTTGCAAGTTTTATCAGCTTGTGGCAACTGGCCACCCCTAATTAATTTTTATTAAAACAAAATTGCTTTGCAAGTCGCTGACTCGCATATCCTGCGGTTTCAAGCTTCAAAGCCATTGTAGCATTGTTGCTGTATTTGACCGAGTAATGGATGGTAAATTGCAACTATTTCTTTTCACAAAGTGCTCTCCCCTAGTCTTTTTTTCTTCCGAAAATCGTCTATTCAGAAACACACCCAATGATTCACTGGGTCAACCGTTCGAGTCGTTTTGTCTTCTTCTTTGTTCGTTCAGACAGTTACCTGTCATATAAGCGTAGATGCGTCATGCTGCCGTTATGCGCCTAACTAAGAAACAGTTATAGTTAGGCCCGGCATGTCCGACTTCGGCTGAAAAAAATCATTGTAAAAATGTAGGCCTATAGAAAAAAAACAGCGCGAAATCGCAATAAAACTATGTATCCTACTTATACTCATCAAAAGAAGCACCACATACTCGTCGTGTCTGTTGTAGTGTCTGTATTACGTATGTTTATTATTTTGTACGCTTTTAAAATACATCATTTTAAAGAGCGGCCTCAATTAATTTTGAAGTGTAGCCTCGATTGTGAAGTGCGACAATTTTGGACGACGACCGACCGACCGACAGACAGACCGACCGACCGACAAAGTGAGTTATAGGTTTGTGGCTTGAGCCACAAACAAAAACCAGGAGAAATGGATCAATAAGGCAGAAACATAATAAATGACTGTAAGCGGCAAAGGGAAAAGGCAGAGTCAAAGAGAGTGACAGATTAGAGGAAGTTACAAGCACAGAACTTCCAGAAAGTGGGCCAACTATTTGTACGAAAAGACCCCCCCCGGTATCCCCACGGAGGGGGGGGGGAGGGACTTCAGTCGAGTCGTTTTGAAACTGATCGCAGATTTGTGCTTTTGTTCAACCTATAACACACGTCTGCCACAAGTTTAAAAAATGGCTGCCTTCAGTTCACTGCAAGCAAGCGAGTCGACATTTTGTCACGGTTCTTCTTCTTATCATATCGATATTTCGCTAATACGTTGTTGTTGCTGTTGTTGTTGTTGTTGTTGTCGTACCGTGGCTAAAAGACTCCAGGGAGCATACCAACAGCCGAGGCGACACTTGAACGCGATTGTACAAACGCACCGGCTAGTGATGAGAACATTTACGTGTGTGTGACCGGTTTTTTTTTTTTTTTATTACCCCGCCATGAAATAAATAAATAATGGCAATCTCGTACTTTAGTTATCCCCCTCATGTTTACGACCCTCATTCTCAAAATCTGCTTTTTTCAATTTTATGAGAATAAAAAATCCTAAGCTGATCCTAACCATACTCCCCGCCCCCAAAAAAGAAGGTAGAATGTTGTTTTGCAGTGTAGACGGTATTATACCACACAATACCAAGCAACAGAACGTGTATGCAATGCAATACAATGCCGCAAAACAAAACAATACAACACAGTACAATACAAAACTGTGTAGGGTGTGCTAAGTAATATGGCGCATACTTGCCCAATAAAAGTGCTCCTCACAAGATCTATGCAATATACAATCTTTGTGGTGCCCTTTTTTGTGGATAAGTATAGATTTTAAAGATCTCTCTCTTATCTTTTTTCTCCCCCTTTTCCCTCTTCTCCCCCCCCTCTCCCTCCCTCCCCCCCCAGCACCCCTCTCTCTCTCCCTCCTTCTCTCTCCTCTCGCCTCCTCTCTCACTCTCCTTCCCTATCTCTCTCTCTTTTTCTCTCTCTCTCTTCATCTCTTCTCTCTCTCTCTCTAACTCACTCTCTCTCTCTCTCTCAAGTACTGATAGGCCTATTGTCCTGAGAGGAATCGAGTTTTGCCTATCCGGTCTTAGAGAGAGAGGGGGGTACAGACAGACAGAGACACACAGAGAGATGGAGAGAGAGAGAGGGGGGGGGGGAGAAAATACAAATACGAATACGAATGTTTTATTGAGGGTAAAAAGGATAAGCTAGAGAGAGAGAGAGAGGAGAGAAAGAGAAAGAGAGAGAGAGAGACAGAGACAGAGACAGACAGAGGGAGAGGAGAGAAGAGACGAGAGAGGGAGAGCGAAGAGGAGGTGAGACTGAGACACAGAGAGAGTGAGAAGGGAGATCGAGAGAGAGAGAGAGGAAGATCGAGACACGAGAGAGAGAGAGAGAGAGTGAGATGTTGCTATTGATGGGTTGGTTCCGATAACGTTACATTCAACGACGAGACGAAGAGACGAAGGACGTTGAGATGTAGCGAGAGAGAGAGAGAGAGAGATAACTTTCTAAACAGACAGACAAAGAGAGCAACTGAGACACAGAATCAGAGAGAGAGAGAGAGAGAGAGAGAGAGAGAGATAAGAGTGGGTTTTGCCAATCCGGACTCATTTGAACCAACAAAAAAAAGAGCAATAGCACGGGCGACCTTATACTAAATTCACGTGCCTGTGGTTAATAATACCATTATGACCACCGTAGCAAGACAAACGCTCGACAGGGTTTAACATTTTAAAAAAAGTAGGACGCTTTTTCAACCAACTCCCCCCCACCCGTACGGCCCCCTACACCCGCCACCTGTAGGCCTACTCCAGTAGACGTTTGTCTGAGTAGCTTGTGTGTAGTAGACCTAGACGTGCGTGTAGTTGGTCCATGTGTTCTCGTGTGTGCCATGCGCTGGATCATTTTAATAAACAGCAACGAACGTTCAAGGACTACGTGCTTACAACGACGACGTTAAGGATAATAATAATAATAATAATGATAATCTGCAATGGACTTGTTTGAGCTGACACGGTTGTGCTTGTCTTTTTAAAAAAACAATAAGCTGAAGGCTAGGTGAGAATGTCTCCAAATGACCATGTGACGTGTAACATGGTGGAATAACCAAACCAGGTAGGTCACTGCGACTTTTTGTTCTCCTCAGTAGCCTAGAACTAGTAGTAGTAGTAATAGTAGCGTAATTATATGTGACCTAGCACCACGAAAGGGATATTAAGACTTAGTGTCAAACTGACCATTCTGAGAAAAGAATGCATGTGAAATTCGAAAACGTCAGACAATTCTCTTTCTAATGATACAGGAAACATCCTTGTATCTTTTTCCGTTCCCGAGTTATGAGCATTTAAAGTTAGGTAGGGTTTGCGTTCTTGTGCGGTCATTTTGAGAAAACAGTCTAAAGTCTAGCCTAGCTGAAGAAAATGCATTGGCCTACTCATTTTAAAAACACTTATAAGACCATTTAGAGACAATAGTAAAGAGTATCTGTTCATGTTATGTACTGTTAACACGTGTGTTAGTTTATAATATGTTTTATCCCCACGCACAAGATGAATTCTTCTTGTTATGAAGCCAATAAACAGATTGATTGATTGATTGATTGATTGAATTAAATCCGGTAATGGTCAAGGAGTGACACCCCACCCCCACCCCCCACCACCCCACACACACACACACACACACACCCACACCCCTACATTTCTCAGCTCTCCCCGCATTGTCACATTTGCCTTTCTTACCAAACATTAAGCTGTATTTTATTAACCTTTTCAGGTAATTATCTTTGTTGAATAATATGATCGCAGTCATGATAAAGGCAGGACCCCCGGACCCCCCCCCCCCCTCCCCCACCGCCCCCCCCCCCCCCCCCCCCCCCCATCCCCCCCCCCCCCCTCCCCCCCCCCACCCCCCCCCCCCCTACTATTATTGAATGCATGTAGTTGCAGTAGACACACAACATGCCGCGGAGCATTTGTCACAGTCCTGGTTCATGCGTTTTTCCCAGTCTTGCTTTTATCTTCTACTATTACTGAATGCATATTCACCGCTTAATTATGTAAATGGATGAAAATTAGTGTCAATTATAGCAAACGATAGAGGATGAAGTACTCAATCTGCAGTAAGAAAGGCAAGAACGAAAAAAATGGAAACCAACCGAGAAATGGAGGAAATGGTAGAGGGGCGCATCACGTTACCGATGTAATCCTTTATAAATATGAAAGATAAGCTGTTAGAGAACACAAAAACATACCCATATAGAGCTCACAACTGACCCCTAAAAAATGGATTTTTTTGACTTTGCAAAAGCCTTTTGTGAGAAACTACCTTTCCCAGCGACTTAATGTCCCCTGAAACGTGGTGCGCCGGTCATATGCAAAATTATATTACCTATGCTAAATAATATAGTACCAAAGATTCTTCTTCTCTCAAAACTTGTAGGAGACCCCACGGTACACGCCAGGCGTTTCTTCTTGGTCTAGGTCGTAGTCGAAATCACCGCTCTGTGGAATGATATCAACGAACTCAGGGAGTAGAGGGCAAAACAAAAAGCAAAACCTATTCTTCTTCTTCTTCTTCTTTCTTTGATCGATCAGTTCAGGGAATACATTTCCTGTCAATTATGAGCGTTTGATGCGTCATGCTGCCGTTATGCGCCTAATCTACAGAAATAGTTAGGCCCAGCAAGTCCGACTTCGGCTGTCTGGAAATCGGTCCAAAAGTGTTTCGTGAAAAAAAAAAAGCAGAGAGGAATGGACCCAGTAAAATAGAAAGACAGTAGATGACAGCAAGCAAAGTGAAAAGCAGAGTCAAAGAACAAAGGGAGTGACAGATTAGAGGAAGTTACAAGCACAGAACTTACAGAAGGTGGGGGAACTAATTTACAAAAGACTCTCCGGCATCCCCACGGGGGGGCAACCTTCTAATTTTAGTGACCTGGCAGCCAGCGCCGGCCCGTTCCGGCTGCTGAGGACAGCAACATGATGCATGCCACGTTCAGCAGCAACCTAATCTAGCCCTAAAGTTTGGTTTGTAAGGAGGGGGAAGACCGAAGTGCATGTGGGGTGGGGGTGGATGAGAGAGAGAGCAACAATATTGTCAGACAAGATAAAAAACTAATAATATGGAGCATTAAAGTAACAATTTCATGGTCAGCGCTGTCATCTCTACTAGGGTCCCTTTAGGTTATTGAGAACTTTGTTTTTACCGTCTTCTCGACCTAAGTATCATGACACATTACTCTTTATGAGACATACTTTCAATAAAAATTTAGTTTGTATAAGCTGAACAGAGCACAATGAATCTTCATTTAAGCGTAAACAAAATAATAAACATAACGGTAATCAAACACTGCACAGGTACACGACGAGTTGCATGCGGGTGAGCGATTCTTGTCGAGTCTATGAGCTATATGTAGGATAAATAGTCTTATGTTTTTTCCAGAGCAAGATCTAAAAAGTTACGAAAATCGGTGCAGAGTAACATTCTGGTTATACATAAAAATTAGAGATTAGTGTATAAGCCAGTGTAATGTATATTTCGTGGTAAAAAATAGAAGAGTATCCGCGTGCCACAAAAGGGTCAGTTTAATCATCAACTGGTTGTTGTTATGTATTTACACTAACCGGACCCTAAAAACCTATCCCTAACCCTCAACCGTCTGTTGGAGGGGGGTCTTGAAATCCTACACTGACCCAGCGAAAGCACCGCTTTGGTCTCTAAGTTAATTCCAATCCCGGGATGGGTCGGGGGGGCTGGTTTCTTCAATGCTGCTGTGTTTTTGCCGGCTGGATGGTATCGAATATCATTCAGTCATTCTTCCTATCCGTGATTTCGACTAGGTTTCTTACTCTGGCTCTCTAAATCCTCATGCCTTTGTTGGTTTGATGAGGGCGCTTGTTTCTGACAGGTGTAAGGTATTTTGGTTTGCCCTCATGCCAAGGAGTAGGCAGACGTGTACCTTATCGACGACGCCTGTACACTTGTTTGTTGTTGTCTCAACCAGCTCCCTAGGTCTATGAAGTACTAGAATTCTCTCCTTTCTCTCTTCTCACTCTCTCCTCTTCATGCATCCTCCCCCCCCCTCCCTCCCCCCCCCCCCCTCCCTCATCCGGCCTCGGCACTCCATCCCCTCCCCCCTGTCTCTCTCCCTCACTCCTCACTCCCCAATCATCACGGACCTAAAAAGATTGTGGTGGTGGTCCCACACTGACACAGGTTCGCCCCATCACAACAAAATACCCACTTTTTCATACATTATACTGCGCTTGGGTGACGACGTTTAGTGGGTTTTCCAAACTCTTTTTGCTTTAGACCGTCTACGTGCGCGCGCGCACGACACATGACACTCAATCACTCTGAAAGGTACGGAAGTCAACGGGACACACACAAACACCACACACACAACACACAGGAACCACAAAAACCTAATACACCCACAAGGGCACAGAACAGCACAGCAACTACACAAGAACCACACAAAAAGCACAGGCACGAAACACAAAAAGCACACACATCCACACGAAAACACACACACACGGACGTAACACACGAAAGAGCACAGTACACACAACAGACTACACACACACAACCCCACACAGCAGACTTCACTCAACCACACAGGGGGTCAGGGCACACATGCATACACACAAACGGGGAACACTGAATTCACATAGGCGACCGGCGCCATGACGACACATACCAAACTCTCACACCCAAAAGACACATGCAACACGCAACAACAGGGGCACAAAAGCGCACACAAAACAAACGATACACACACGGAACACAAACCAACGCACACTCACGATCACCACATACAACCAGGAGTGCGGTCAGTGCATCACAACTAGAAAAGGGAGACACAAACGAACACACGCCTAACATTAGGCGGCCGCCGCGTCGCACCGCACGACGACCTACAACACAACAAACACAGCATAACAACACAAGCAACACAAACAACAAGAGCTAGTGTGCCATTGCATACAACACAAACACAAACCGCATATAAAACACATAAGCGCGGGGGGCGAAGGCGGCGATAGGGCGGGGGTGCGGATAAGGCGCGCGGGCTGCGCACACACAAACACATAACACACACACACCTACGAGCACACGACACCATATACACAACTGACACTCCACCCCTTAACACACTACATATACACAACCACACCCGTCTGACCTCAACTGACGACGCACGACCACACACAAGACACACACACAAACACACACACCACACCCACACGAATACATCACCTTACTACACAGAGTATCAGTGTACACCTACAACACGTACCACCTACTACAACGCAAGGTGGGAACACACCCCACACACACACACTACACACGAAACTACACACGTACACACTAACTTCACACACACACAGCAACCACAAGGGCGCAAATGCATACACAAACAATAAAACTCATACACTGACATATTCTCAACACAGACACAACCACACTCACTCACACATCCAACGGTCACGGTGGCGCTTGCATACACACACGCATACACATAGGCGCGCGCACACATACACATACACTCTCACACAAACACACACACACACATACACACACCCACACACACACACACACATCACACATGTCGCATATGTCCAGATCCTGTTTCCTTGTTTTGGTGTGTGGAATATTTGCTGTTTTCTTTAATTAATTGTTTACTTGTTTATTTTCCTTTTCTTGTTCGCTACTTTTGAATGTTTAGTTCTTTATTTTTTTCTTTACATCATTTTTTATGGATGGCTTGTTGAAAAAAAGCATGTTTTTGCTTATACAATGTTCCCATCTGGAAATAAAATTTTGACTTGACTTGACTTGACATACACACACACACACACACACGCACACACCTACGCACACCCGCACACACGCACGCACGCACACGCACACGCACGCACGCACGCACACACACGCACACGCACACACACACACACACACACGGAGCTGGGTTCAAGCTGGATGGCTGTGCCGTTCACAGGGCAGTGTTGAAGAGGCGCACCTCATATCAGGCGCCGAGACTGATCTGTCCCTGGTCGGCCGGCAGGACTCCGCAGCAGGGTGGAGGGGGTGACTTGACTTGATTTTGAGACACACTCTCTCTCTCTCTCTCTCTCTCTCTCTCACTCTCCTCTCTCTCTCTCTCTCTCTCTCTTCTTAAATACTGTTAAGAAATTGTCTTTGTATGTAAAGTCCGTAAGGATATGATTGCAACTTGACCTAATTTTGTAATGGGATATGTTTGTTATATATACAGTACCCCCTTCTACGAAATAAGGCTTTACGCCCTCTTCGGCCTTTCGGCCATGTTGAGTATACCCCCTTCTAAGGGGCTATGGCCTTTAAGAATAAAAATTCTGTGTCTGCGTCTCTCTTTTCTTGTACTTTAGGCCTATACTGTGAGAGAGAGAAAACTTGAACTTTATTTTTCAAGGATAAAGATTTTAGGCAACGCCCTAGTCTTCCAATCTGTCCTTGATACATATACGAACATAGAATACAAACATGGCAGGGCATGATATCGAGATCTCGAGAGAGAGAGAGAGAGAGAGAGAGAGAGAGAGAGAGAGATAGAGAGAAGAGAGAGAGAGAGAGAGAGAGAGAGAGAGAGATTTATGTGTTCAAATGCGTTTCTTGTAGTTTGTTTTTTTCTTTTCATTTTTTGTTTCAAGTTTGAACTGTTTCTAGCAATTGAATTGTTTTTCTTTTATCCAAGGACAGATTGTAAGAATAGGCATCGCCTAAAATCTTTATCCTTGTTAAATAAAGTTTTTCAGTGTTCAGTGTTCTCTCTCTCTCTTCACTCTCTCTCTCTCTCTCTCTCTCTCTCTCTCTCTCTCTCTGTCTCTGTCTCTGTCTCTCTCTCTCTCTCTCTCTCTCTCTCTCTCTCTCTCTCTCTCTCTCTCTCTCTCTCTCTCTCTCTCTCTCAATAATAGGTGAACTGCTAAAGTATGCTTGTAAAACAGATTGTATTTTAGCTTTTCTGGTAACATTTTTCAATGCTTTATTTGACAGGGGAGTTTATCCCGATAACTGGACTCAATCTATTGTACTTCCTCTTTACAAAAAAGGTGACGTCAATAATCCTAAGAACAACAGAGGAATTTCTTTATCTGACACAACTAGTAAACTGTACAGCACTATTATTAACCACAGATTACAAGAATGGGTCGAATGGGTATAATGGGCGAGTTTCAAGCAGGATTCAAACGCAATTATTCTACTGTTGATCGCATGTATACCTTAATGGCATTTGTGCAAAAGTAATTGTCCTTAAACCGTAAGTTACATGTTGCATTTATAGACTTTGAGAAGGCGTTCGATTCTGTCAACAGAAGTATTATGTGGCCTATTCTATTGAAATCTGGGGTCAACGGGAAGCTACTTAGGTGTATAATGAGTATGTATGATTGTGTTAAAGCAAGAGTAAGGTGTGGGGGTAAAATGACCGATTATATTCGATGTACAACAGGTGTAAAACAAGGCGACGTATGTAGTCCTGTTCTTTTTTCTCTCTTTATTAATGAGTTAACGTTAGAAATTAATAGAAAGGGTAGACATGGTGCACATTTCATTGGGGATTTGTTAGAGTTATTCATTCTTCTGTTGGCAGATGACATAACGCTGATATATGAAACAGTTATTGGACTACAGAATCAATTAAATAGTTTACACTCTGCTGCAACTTCACTTCAATTAAAAGTAAATCTGCAGAACAGCAATATTATCGTATTTAGAAAAGGTGGATTTTTAGGAGCTAGAGAAAGATGGACATATCATGGAATGCGTATGCCTGTTGTGAATGTATGTAAATATCTGGGAATTTATTTGTCTACTAAACTTAGCTTCACTTTTAATTGCCTGTAAAGATTTAGCTAGCAGAGCTAAACACGCATTGGTATGTATCATGCAGAGGTTGATTAGTCTTGAAAACCAGTCATTTGATTTATATATGAAACCTTTGATTCACAAGTACAACCTATTGTATTGTATGGTTCAGAAATGTGGGGTCTTTTTGATGCTGCTATGCAGGTAGAACCCGTTCAGTTATATGCACTGAAGAACATTGTAAGGGTTAATATGCAAACACCAAATGATTTAGTATACGGGGAAACCAATAGGTATCCAATCTATTTAAATTCTGCGGTAAGTTGTATTCGTTACTGGATAAAACTAACAGAAATGGAGAATTCAAGACTGCCTAGAAAAGCTTACAATATGTTGTGTAATCTGGACGCAAGAGGAAAATCAAATTGGGTTTCGAGAGTACGTGTTAAGTTACAGGAATTGGGGTTTGGATTTGTGTGGTTTCAACAAGGGGTTGGTAATATTAATCAATTTCTTCGTGAATTTCGGTGTAGACTGGTTGATTGCAGATGGCAAATTTGGTCAAGCCATGTGCAAGATAGTGAGCGTTTTTCTTTCTATAGGCAGTTTTCATGTATGCGAAGCTCTCCTGTATATTTATCGATTAAGATGGATAACCAGCTTAAAAGAATAATGACAAAATTTAGGTTTGGAATCTCTGACCTTTTTGTCCATTATTTCCGCTATAGAAATTGTAACGAACAAAATCTTATTTGTCCATTGTGTAAAGATGCTAAGGAAACAGTTCATTTTGTGTTTTGCTGTCCAGCCCTGAATAATCTTAGGAATCAGTTAATTAATTAATTAATCAGTGAATCAGTCCGGAAATATTAATCGAAATCCTTCATTGTTTCATTTAGCATTACTCATGGCATCTACAAATCAAACTATTGTCGAGCAGTTTTCTATTTACTCATACAAAGGATTTATAATTGGCAGTACAGTGTGCAGTTAATGTTCAGACATATTCCTGAGATTGAGATCATTGTTAAATATGGTGTTTATTGTTGTTCACTGTTTGTCCATAATCATTGCTGTTTTCATTGATGTGTGTTTGTACAACTTACCCCCTTCACGAGGGGCCATGGCCTATGTGAATAAACTTTCCGAATCCGAATATATATATCTCTCTCAGTCTCTCTCAGTCTATTTCAATTTTAATCAAGAATTTATCAGTACTTGTGGCGGTGCCATAGCCGATAAAGTTCAACTGAGGCGTGATCACCGCTACAGCTATCTGTATTACTTTAAAAAATCGGGACTTTACTGGTTTCGTACTGCCTCCGGGCATTGCCTCCAGTATTGTTCCCACCATATTTGTATTTACAAATGTCCCATATGTGTCTGATTCAGACCAAAAACTCCATTTTCTCTCTCTCTCTCTCTCTCTCCTCTCTCTCTCTCTCTCTCTCTCTCTCTCTCCCCTCTCTCTCTCTCTCTCTCTCTCTCTCTCTCTGTCTCTCTCTCTCTCTCTCTCCAAAACAGATAGGCAGAGGCAGACACAAGGCATAGCAAACAGACATGTAAGCCGTAGCCTACCTATTGTATATTCAGGGGTTGACAAGCATGGTGTCAGCTTCCACTAAAAACTACATCAGGTTACTGCTTGTCTCTGTGACAGTTCTAGTCACACACACACACACACACACACACACACACACACACACACACACACACACACACATACATACATACACACACACACCACACACACACACACACACACACACACACACACACAGGCACACGCGCGCACGCACGGCACGCGCACCAGGGCTCCCAGGGACCCCCATTAATGTTGGGGTCTGTGAAGCACTAAAATTCTACAGGACCCTCTAAAAGAATGTGCAGGGGATCCCAGGGATGCACCAGAAAAAATATTTTTAGCATTCCGACTGGGACTCTCTATCCCGCCTCTAGGACCCTCTATGCTGTGAAGTGAAGGAGTCCCTGGGACCCCTTGTGGGAACGATTGGGAGCCCTGCACACCCTCGCAAAACTGACAACCCCCCACAAAAACCCATACTTTAGGTATTAGGTACTTTATAGTCACAGAGGCGTCTCTGTGAAATTCAGGTTGCTCCCACCTGGAGAGCGCGTCGCAGCCAGAGGCGCGCCACCCACTTTTTTTTTTTTTTTTTTTTTTTTGTGCATGCGATTTATGTGTGACTGATGAGGAAGGGTAAATTTGGACCAAATGACAACTTTTTCGTTGCCACTGGGTTTAACGTATGCTAAGTGCATGGGCACACGGGACCTCGGTTTATCGTCTCATCCGAAAGACTCCACGTTCAGACCGTAAGGCCTAGTGCAAAGTGAGAGGAAAAAATCCCCTGTACCCGGGTTCGAACTCGGGGTTTACTTGACACGAAGCGAACGCGCTACCACTGTGCCACTCTACACCATTCTACTGGATGAGGTCTGAATGTCTGATGCTCAAGCGTCAAACAGCCGTACATTATTTGATGACTAAGTGCATTGGCCTACCACTTTAATCTGAAAGGTTATCCTTTGGAAAGATTAGTGGAAATAATCTGTCGGTTAGAGAGAGAGAAATATTTTACGCCCTCTGAGTCGAAAGACTATTTGAGGCATTTGAAATGATAAAGATCCTGGAAAAAAGGTGGATTTTTAAATAATAATTTGAAAATTTATAATTATGTAAAAAAAATTAAGTAAGTTTTTAGAAAAATTCATTTATTTATTTTTATTATTATTATTTATTTTTTGTTTTTAAAGAAATTTTTAATTGCGCACAAGTTTTTAGAGTATAAAATTATGTTTGTGATAAAATATTTAGTTTGTAAAAGATATTTGGCTGTTAGTTTTAGTATTAGGCACTTTATAGTCACAGAGGCGTCTCTGTGGAAATTCGGGCTGCTCCCACCTGGAGAGCGCGTCGCAGCCAGAGGCGCGCCACCCTCTTTTTTTTTAACGCGACTTTTCGTGTGACTGATGAGGAAAGAAAGGTAGGTGGGGGGGGGGGGGGGGGGGGGGGGGGGGGGAATTTTGACCAAGTGACTTCTTCGTTGCCACTGGGTTTAACGTGTGCTAAGTGCATGGGCGCACGGGACCTCGGTTTATCGTCTCGTCCGAAAGACTCCACATTCAGACCGTAAGGCCTAGTGTAAGGCCTCTGATTGTAAATTGTTATTTTATGATATACATGTATTTTATCTATATTTAGTTTAAATATGTACGCGCGCGCGCGCGTGTGTGTGTGTGTGTGTGTGTGTGTGTGTGTGTGATAATGTGAAGGATAGGGGGGGGGGGTGGTGTTATGTAAGGGGTTCTTTTGAATATGAATAATTTTAGTGCAATTGTAAAGCACTTAAAGGTGAAGCGCTATATACATTTTCTTAAATAAATAAATAAATAGTGTACAGTGAGAGGAAAAAATCCCCGGTACCCAGGTTCGAACTCGGGTTTACTTGACACGAGGCGAACAAGATACCTCTGTGCCACGGAGTGGGGGGTGCTGATATGCCCCACTCTTATGGGGGGCATCCCATTTCGCCGTGTTCTATTTCGCTCCGACGATTACGGCAGTGTCTTTTCGCCCCATTTCGTTTCGCCCTGTTCCCATATTTTAGTTGTTGTTGCCCTGCCTCTCTCCAGGATTCAACCAAAGATTCTAAAAGGGTAAGATGGACTACTTAAGAGTTACAGCGAACCGGGCTGATAGAGTTATCGTTAGTGGGGTAGTTATACACGATTCACAGCGGCGGCTATCCAAAAACTCAGACTGGAATTTGAACGGAGAATTCAACTGGCCTATCGACGTGTAAATGTGTCACGTTTAAAAGGGACATAACCAGTGTTTCTGTCCTCACTACTCATATAGGGAAAAGAGACCGGATGCTTGTCTTCCCCTATACAGTCTTTGATTCAACGCTGTTCAATATATTTAGAGGTTATCGATATTAAATTGCATTGATAAAAGGTATGGTTTGGAATTGAAGAAGTTAACCAAAGTAATACAAATTTTTAAAAATGTAATAAAAAAAGAAGAAGAAATTTATCACTCTGAGCTAATAATAAAATGGTTTTACAGGAGATCATCAACACACATTTATTGATTTTGATTCAGCCTTTTTACTAAATGGCTCAACTTTGTGTGTGACGGAACAGCTGTGCCAGAGACACACGATATACGAATCGTATCTGATGGAAGTTCAGTTTAACGTCGCGTATCGGCTTTCGCCATGTACGACGGGCTGAACAAAGCAACCAGGGTATAAACAAAAATGTATGTTCCTGAATCACTGTCTTAGCCAAAAGGCCGAGAAGCGATCATAGTTCAGTCAAGTATCTGAATGCGATGGCACCGGCTTTAAGGTCTCTGTACACGTTAACAAATTCACAAAGTATCACTATTTCCCCATGGCAACACGGTGAGTTGTAAGGTCTGTGTACACGTTAAACATTATTCACGTTCCCCCGTGGTAAACAGTCACTCTTAATGTGACTTACAGCTCACTGTGTTGCCATGGGGAAAATAGAAATATCTTGCGAATAGTGTTAACGTGTACGTACACAGACTTTAAAGTCATTATTATGAGTGGCACCACACTGTGTTGCCATGGGGAAATAGAGATATTTTGTGAATGCAGTGGAACCTGCCTTATAAGTCTGACCTCCCATTATAAGACTCCCTCCCATATAAGACCTACTTTTCTGAGACATTGCCCTTCTTTGTAAGTATTAAAATTACCTCCCTTAAAGACCCCTTCCCTTATAAGACCTCATTTTGGGTGATTTTTTAAGGTCTTATAAGGGAGATTCCACTGTATTGTTAACGTGTACAGAGACGTTAAAACCCTTCCACCGCCAGCCATATTTCAGCCAAAAATTTCCATTAAATGTACCTGCATGGGTAGAGAACAAAATCCATCTGCAGTATTGGGGATTCTTCTGTGATATATATACAATAAGGTCTATCCTTACTTCCCAAAACTAAGACACTAGAGTCTTTGGATAGAAATAGACCCCAGTTTGATGCCTTTTAGTGACATAGGCATTTTAAGTCATTGTGGTGCTAAAATGCGACTTGGTGGTGAAAGGGCTAATGATTAAATTTAGGGTTGTAGGGTTTGAGTTAGGGCTAGGGTTTGGGATAGGGAACACACGGGGGCAGATCGATACGCAGGCCTAACCGTATTGAACAGTTTTGCCATTTCAAAAAGATTTGATTTTTAGATGCGTATGCAACTCAAGATGTATTATTTAAGAAAATTTATATAGCGCTTCACCTTTAAGCTCTAAGCGCTTTACAATTGCCCTAAAATTATTATTCATATTAAAAACAACCGCTTACATACCTCCACACTATCTTTCATATTCTTACACACACACACACACACACACACACACACACACACACACACACACACACACACACACACACACACACATACACATGCGCACACAAATAAATATGTACATATTAAGCTAAATATAAATAAAATACATGTACATAATAAAATAACAATTTCCAATCAGATTACATTTAAAAAAAAAAAAAAAAAAAAAAAAAAATTCAATTTACATAAACAAGTTACACATTCACAATGACCGCAAAAGTAAAGTATACATATAGGTACACAAGGTTAACAAACATTCAAAAATAGAGAAACGCGCTCATAAAAGCAAATTAAGACATACTCGTAATCACCGCACTGACGGGTTAAAAACCGACGACTAAAAAAATAAAAAAATGTAGCAAATTACGCAATTTATCGATCTGTTACGTCTGACGATACACTGCGACGGAACTATAGGAGGGCGCGTGTACCTAATAGAAAATATAAAGGGAGAAAGATCTACTGTCTACCCTGTGTTAAGACCAGTAACCCCCACCCCCACCCCACCCACCCCAGCTCAGCCGGGAAGACCCAGGCCCCACTTCCAGAAGCAAGCGAGCAACAACAACAAAAAACACCCCCCAAAATACTGTTTTAGTGATAGTATCGCAGGCTCCCCTCTTCTTCTTCTTCTTAGCTATGCGTGGCCACAATCTACACTTTGGTTATTTTGCCACGGAACCGGGGAGGTTCTATGCCACTTTTGCCGGAAGAAGAGAGTATTGTAGCTTGTTAGTCTGATGACCCCAAAGTGGGGCCATCAGACGTGCCGTCTGCAGCAGGAGGTTGTCCACTGAGGTGCTGACCCTGGTCACGAAGCCCTCTGGGGTTCTGGCCTCAGCTGCTGCTGGTGGCAGGACGTTCCACTCCCTGATGGTACGTGGGGAAAAGGAGCTTTGTCTGTACTGTGTGCGACACTGGGGAACAAGGAATTGTTGTGAGTGTCATCAGAATTAAACAACAAACAAAAACGGGTTACAGGGACTTCACTCCTTAATGACTCTCTCTCTCTCTCTCTCTCTCGCTCTCTCTCTCTCTCTCTCTCTCTCTCTCTCTCTCTCTCTCTCTCTCTCTCTCTCTCTCTCTCTCTCTCTCTCTCTCTCTCTCTCTCTTCTTCTTCTTCTTCTTCTTCTTCTGCCAATGATGTCCACCTGCCGTAACCGGCAATAACTGACATATATTGGGGTTCAAAGAAAAATCGCTTCTATTGTTAACCCTTTCACCGCCAGCCATATTTCAGCTAAAATTTGCTATTAAATGTACCTGGGTAGAGAACAAAATCCATCTGCAGTATTGGGGATTCTTCTGTGACATACATAAAATAAGGTCTATCCTTACTTCCCAAAACTAAGACAATAGGGTCTTTGGATAATAGACCCCAATGTGATGCCTTTTAGTGACATACGGATAGGCGTTAAATCACTGTGGTGCTAAAATGCAACGTTGGCGGTGAAAGGGCTAAAGATGAATCAGTACACCAAAACGTGACACATTCTCCCTTTTTTATTATTACAGGCCAGCAGAGAAATCAAAATGGCGGACCAGACTCGCCAGAGTTCTTCTACTACTAGTCCTCAGCAACATCGACTCAACAGACCCGACCTTCCACCCAAACCCAGCAGACCGTTATCCATGACGGACCTCATGGACAAGCTGGGAGAAACGGCCCAGCACGTTTTGGATCTTCGCGCGGATCTCACCTTCCTCCACGACAGGCACGACAGGCTTCAGGCCGATCACCACCTGCTGAACATGGAGCACAGCAAGCTGAGGAAAGCCCACGAGAACCGGTGCCTCGAGCACGACAAACTTCAGCACGATTACGACGCCCTCAAACTGTACTTGGACACCTTCCACGAGGAGCACAAGACCGTTCTGACTGAGCACGAACGCTTGAAAGAGGAAGTGGAGAAACTGGGTCGCGCGGGATCATCATCATCATCATCACCGACTGATTCTGACTCCCGGAGAGAAGAGTTGACAACGTTACGCAACCCTGCTGTTGAGATCAAGGACTCCCGCCGTCCTGAAACTTGGCCATCCGGGCCGAATCTTCTTAAAAGTCAGGACAGCAAAGATAAAGATGTTTGTCAATCTAAAGACAACAATACGGATGAAACTCATCTTGATAATAACAATACACACACTCTGAAAACCGAAGTGAACAGGATCAGTTCTGATCTCGAGAGCGTTAAAAGGGATCAGGGCAAGATCAACTCGGAAATAGCCAGCATGAAGATGAGCCAAGGTCAGATTAACTCTCACTTGGCCGACAATAAGAAATACAATGACAAGATTTACTCTTACCTGGCCAACATCCGGGCGGGCCATGACAAGATCAATGCTGATTTGACGACGGTTAAAACAGTGCATGATCGAATGAACACAGAGATACAGACGGTCAAAACGGATCATGATGCGGTCAACGCAGAGATAGAGACCATTAAAGCCGGCGACAGTGCAGCCATGGCTACTTTGAGAACCAAACTGGGTAAGTCAGTGATCTTTAAGTCTCTCTCTCTCTCTCTCTCTCTCTCTCTCTCTCTCTCTCTCTCTCTCTCTCTCTCTCTCTGTATATGTGCCTACATGTATGCGTGCTTTGTGTGTATAGTGCCGTGCGGTTGGTTTCAATGACAGCGCTCAACTGATGTTCAATGGATGAATCATATTTATGTTTTGGGCGTTTATTTACAGTTTGATCTCTCTCTCTCTCTCTCTCTCTCTCTCTCTCTCTCTCTCTCTCTCTCTCTCTCTCTCTCTCTCTTTCTGTATATGTGCCTTCATCTACATGTATGCGTGCTTGTGTGTGTATGTATGTATGTATGTGCATGTAGCCTATGTATACATAATTTATTATGTATATGTGTGTGTGTGAGAGAGAATTTGAATTTGAATGAATTTTATTTATAGAGGGAGAGAGACACAGAGACAGAGATTGCATTATAATACTAATAGACAAAACATCCAACGTCTTAGTTCGCCCACATAATTATTTATGCACACTTAAAGACACACTGACGCACCACGTTTAAGTCCCTTGTTGTTGTTTTTTGTGTGGGTAGCTGTGACCCACATACAAATTCCCCCAACTTCAAATTGAGGCTGCTCTTTAAAATGATGTTTCGGTTTGATTTTGGGGGCATATATAATTTGTATGGGAGTCAAACCTGATCAAAACAAGATTTCTTATTAATACCAGCTATAAGAGGGAAAACACGTGAAACTCGTGATTTTGACACGTGATCTGGTGGGTCTTTAAAGACCCCCCCCATGTTACGTGTCACAATGTTCAATCGATACTGATCGCTTCTCGGCCTTTTGGCTAAGACAGTGATTCAGGAACATAAATTTTTGTTTACACCCTGGTTGGTTTGTTCAGCCCGTCGTACATGGCGAAAGCCGATACGCGACGTTAAACTGAACTTCCATCCATACGTGTCACATTCCCTCTTATGCTTGGAGGATTTTCTTAAAGACACACTGACGCACCACGATTAAGTCCCTTGTGTTTTTTTCTGGGTAGCTGTGACCCACATACAAATTCCCCCAACTTCAAATTGAGGCTGCTCTTTTAAAATGATGTTTTGGTTTGAATTGGGGGGGGGGCATTTGTATGGGAGTCAAACCTGGTCCAAACAAGATTTCTTATTAATACCAGCTATAAGAGGGGAAACACGTGAAAACCCGTGATTTTGACACGTGATCTGGTGGGTATTTAAAGACCCCCCACATCACGTGTCACATTCCCTCTTATGCTTGGAGGATTTCTTAAAGACCCACTGACGCACCACGATTATGTCCCTTGGTTGTTGTTTTCTGGGTAGCTGTGACTCACATACAAATGTCCCCAACTTCAAATTGAGGCTGCTCTTTTAAAACGATGTTTCGGTTTGAATTTGGGGGCAGTTGAGACCTGGCCCAAACAAGATTTCTTTCCAGCTATAAGAGGGAAAACACGTGAAAACCCGTGATTTTGACACGTGATCTGGTGGGTCTTTAAAGACCCCCATGCACGTCATGTGTCAAAATCATGGTTTTAACCCTTTCACCGCCAGTTATATTTCAGCCAAAAATGTCCATTAAATTTACCTGGGTAGAGAACAACATCCAACTGCAGTATTGGGGATTCTTCTGTGACATATATAAAATAAGGTCTATCCTTGCTTCCCAAAACTAAGACAAAGGGGTCTTTGGATAATAGACCCCAAATTGATGCCTTTTAGTGACATAGAAATTAAATCACTGTGGTGCTAAAATGCGACTTTGGCGGTGAAAGGGTTAAACTGTTTTCCCTCTTACAGCTGGTAAGAACTATTAAAGACCCCGCAATTACGTGTCAGATTCCCTCTTATGCTACAAGGAAGATTTCTTAAGATTCCTTACTAGCTATAAGAGGGAAAACACGTGAAAACCTTAATTTTGACACGTGACGTGCGGGGTCTTTAAAGACCCAGTGACGCACCATGATCTTGGGTTTGTTCTGGGTAGCTGTGACCCACAGACACATTTCCCCAACTCGAAATTGAGGCTGCTCTTTAAACTGATGTGTCAGTTTCAATTTGGGGCCATTTATTATATGGGAGTCAGACTTGGTCAAAACAAGATTTATTTCCGGTTATAAGAGGGAAAACACGTGAAAAACACGTGATTTTGACACGTGATCTGGTGGGTCTTTAATTTAATGACCCACCACGTCATGTCACAATCATGGTTTTAAACGTGTTTTCCCTCTTACAGCTGGTAAGAACTATTAAAGACCCCGCACGTCACGTGTCACATTCCCTCTTATACTAGGAAGATTTCTTAAGATTCCTTACTAGCTATAAGAGGGAAAACTCGTGAAAACTGTAATTTTGACACGTGACGTGGTGGGTCTTTTAAACCCTTTCAGTTTCAACGCCAGCCATTTTTTCAGCTAAAAATTTCCATTAACCTTACCTGGGTAGAGAAAAGAATTTATGTCTGCAATATTGGGGATTCCTCTGTGACATGCATAAAATAGGGCCTATCCTTACCTCCCAAAATTAAGAACATAAGGTCATAGGATACCAGACCCCCATTTGATGCCTTTCAGTGACATGGGTGTTAAATCATTGTGGTGCCAAGAGGCGACAGTGGCGATGAAAGGGTTAAAAATTAAGAAATCTTCCAAGCATAAGATCATTTGACACATGACGTGTGTGTGTGTGTGTCTTCAACAGGCGAAGCCAGACCGTTGTTCTCAGCCTACGGCTCCTACCACCAAGAGCGAGGCAACAAGCCGGAGAGGAGCAGGGACTCCGCGGAGGACGACTCCAGGAAGCAGGCCATGCTGTTCAGGGATGTCCACCTCAACGACGGGGGTCACTTCAGCACCGACACCGGCCGGTTCACTGCTCCTCAGCCAGGCACGACTTTTATGTTGTTGTTGTCAGAGTGGAACCTCCCTTATAAGACATCCCCTGGGCTCCCAATCGCCCTGCAAAACTCTATGTGTGTATCTGTCTCTATGTGTCCCCGTCTATATATGTGTACCTGTCTCTGTGTCCCCGTCTATATATGTGTACCTGTCTCTATGTGTCCCCGTCTATGTGTCCCTGTCTCTATATGTGTACCTGTCTCTATGTGTACCTGTCTCTATGTGTCCCCGTCTATATATGTGTACCTGTCTCTATGTGTCTCCCGTCTCTATGTGTCCCTGTCTATGTGTGTACCTGTCTCTATGTGTCCCCGTCTATATATGTGTACCTGTCTCTATGTGTCCCCGTCTCTATGTGTACCTCACTATGTGTCCCCGTCTCTATGTGTACCTGTCTCTATGTGTCCCCGTCTCTATGTGTTCCTGTCTCTATGTGTCCCCGTCTCCC
Source organism: Phymorhynchus buccinoides (assembly GCA_017654935.2). Classification (NCBI taxonomy): domain Eukaryota; kingdom Metazoa; phylum Mollusca; class Gastropoda; order Neogastropoda; family Raphitomidae; genus Phymorhynchus; species Phymorhynchus buccinoides. The sequence goes on from CM065707.1 coordinate 10,167,681, forward strand.
GTCTCTATGTGTACCTCACTATGTGTCCCCGTCTCTGTGTGTACCTGTCTTTATGTGTACCTGTCTATGTGCCTGTCTATGTGTGTACCTGTCTATGTGTCCCCGTCTATGTGTGTACCTGTCTCTATGTGAACCTGTCTGTGTCCCCGTCTCTATGTGTACCTGTCACTATGTGTCCCCGTCTATGTGTGTACCTGTCTCTATGTGTACCTGTCTCTGTGTCCCTGTCTCTATGTGTACCTGTCTGTATGTGTACCTGTCTCTGTGTCCCTGTATGTCCCCCGTCTCTATGTGTCCCCGTCTCTGTATGTCCACCCCCCTCCTTGTAATTGTATCCCCCGTTTCTATGATCATGTCACAGTCTCTATGCGTCTGTAAGAGTCATGATGATTCACGTGAAATACTTCCGTCTAAAAAAAACAATTCTATTATTTTTGTTCACTACTATTAGTTGGTTCGTGACGGAAATCAATGGGCAGAGATTTCCAAACAGTTGGGGCACAAAAACTGTAAATGTAGACCCCCCCCCCCCAATACACGAATCACGTATAATGTCTGATACAAAACCACAGATATTTCATCAGATTCGTGTAGGGGGGAGGGGAGGTGGCTACAAATAGTATATAATGAACAAAACTAGTACCGTGTTTTACGGACTATAAGGCGAGACGTTTTTCCTAGACTGAGACCCCTGCGCCTTATAATGTGACTGATAATTTTGTAAAAAAACACCTATAACAACAAAATCTGAAGTTTGTGTGAAATTTGGGGTGTGTGCCTTATAATCAGGTGCGCCTTGTAGTCCGTAAAATACGGTAGGATTTCATCAGATTCATTTAGACAGTAGAATTTCACGTCAATCGTGCCTCACAAGTATGTCAACGCAATCGGATCGCGGTGAATCGAATCGTATGCAGTGTAGCTTCCCCTTTAAAGACCCACCACGTCACATGTCAAAATCACAGTTTTCACATGTTTTGCTGGTAAGAAATCTTAAGAAATCTTCCTAGCATAAGAGGGAATGCGACACGTGACGTGGGGGGAGGGGGGGTTCTTTAACCTTTACCGGACTTCTGGGGTCGCCCACAACCCCTTGACACACAAAACATGTTATATCTCTAAAACTATTTAAGCAATCTTCATGAAATTTCATGACTTTGTCAAAAACGTAAATGGCTTTAAGTGTGTTAAATTGTATTATTAATGTGTATAAAATATAAATGACATAATATGACGCGTAATTTTGATATACCTGTCCGGATGACGGGGGTCTCCCACGACCCCTACTTTAAAGAGCACTGCAGTGCATTGAGTAGGGGTCGTGGGAGACCCCCGCCATCCGGACAGGGATAAACACATGGTGACTCATTGACAAGTAGGGGTCGTGGGAGACCCCCGCCATCCGGACAGGGATAAACACCTAGGAATTCGCTCTTTGCTGAGTAGGGGGTCGTGGAAGACCCCCGCCATCGTGTCCGTGTAGTCAAAAGCATGATCCAGTAAAGGTTAATAGCGCTATGTGACAAAAATGGTATGCTTCCCACAGCTGTTTCTGGAGGAACATTTAGTTTATCTATATTTTTATAAGTTTTTTCAAGACAACTTTAGTTTACCATAAGTTACTTTTCATAAATTACAATCACGAATATGTTGCGGTATGTGACTAAATTACTTATATTCAGTGGATATTGCTAGATTTTCACGCATGGGCAATTTTATTCATGTTTGCGATACTAAGTGTATTATTCAAGAACATTTTCTACTAAATATGTTGTATGATACTGCTCAACAAAATAAGTTTTTACCATAAATCTAATTGACGAAATATATTACAAATACAATGAAGAACATACAGCCCAAATATGTTTACAAACAAAAGCTTGGTTCAGTTTTTATCTAAGATTTCTAGATTCAGTCTTCTAACTAAATAGCTTGATTTTGTATGAGATGGAACAGCTGTGTTCCCTGTTAATTAATTATCACGAACTGTTCTTCTTCTTTCAGGCATGTACTTCTTCCGCACCAACGTGGCGTGTCACGTCAAGGACAAGGTCATGGAGTTCTACCTGGTCATCGACCAGGAGCCTTACTGCTGCATTGTGTGCAAGTCCGAGGAGCGGAGGTCCGAGAGCATGGTGCTGAGACTGGATGCCGGTCAGCAGGTGTGGATCCGCTGCTCCTTTCTGCTGGAGAAAGGCAGCGACGTGTTTCAGAGCTTCTTCAGCGGAGCTCTGGTGTTGCCGTTCCCTTGATGAGTAAATAAAACTGCGAGGTTTCGTGAATCCGGAGAACTTCATCCCGGAGTGAAGACAAAACTATGACAATTTTATTCACCGAGTTAACATGGAAAGTATGGTTATTACGTTGTATTAGGGAATAGGAGAAAGGCAGCGACGTGTTTCAGAGCTTCTTCATTGGAGTGCTGGTGTTGCCGTTCCCTTGATAAATAAATCAATAAAACTGCGACGTTTCGTGAATCTGGAGAACTTCATCCTGGAGTGAAGACAAAACTATGACAATTTTATTCACCGAGTTAACATGGAAAGTATGGTTATTACGTTGTATTAGGGAATAGGAGAAAGGCAGCAACGTGTTTTAGAGCTTCTTCACCGGAGCGCTGGTGTTGCCGTTCATTTGATAAATAAATAAAACTGCGATGTTTCGTGAATCCGGAGAACTTCATCCTGGACTGAAGACAAAACTATGACAATTTTATTCACCGAGTTAACATGGAAAGTATGGTTATTACGTTGTATTAGGGAATAGGAGAAAGGCAGCAACGTGTTTTAGAGCTTCTTCACCGGAGCGCTGGTGTTGCCGTTCCCTTGATAAATAAATCAATAAAACTGTGACGTTTCGTGAATCTGGAGAACTTCATCCTGGAGTGAAGACAAAACTATGACAATTTTATTCACCGAGTTAACATGGAAAGTATGGTTATTACGTTGTATTAGGGAATAGGAGAAAGGCAGCAACGTGTTTTAGAGCTTCTTCACCGGAGCGCTGGTGTTGCCGTTCATTTGATAAATAAATAAAACTGCGATGTTTCGTGAATCCGGAGAACTTCATCCTGGACTGAAGACAAAACTATGACAATTTTATTCACCGAGTTAACATGGAAAGTATGGTTATTACGTTGTATTAGGGAATAGGAGAAAGGCAGCAACGTGTTTTAGAGCTTCTTCACCGGAGCGCTGGTGTTGCCGTTCCCTTGATAAATAAATCAATAAAACTGTGACGTTTCGTGAATCTGGAGAACTTCATCCTGGAGTGAAGACAAAACTATGACAATTTTATTCACCGAGTTAACATGGAAAGTATGGTTATTACGTTGTATTAGGGAATAGGAGAAAGGCAGCAACGTGTTTTAGAGCTTCTTCACCGGAACGCTGGTGTTGCCGTTCCCTTGATAAATAAATCAATAAAACTGCGATGTTTCGTGAATCTGGAGAACTTCATCCTGGAGTGAAGACAAAACTATGACAATTTTATTCACCGAGTTAACATGGAAAGTATGGTTATTACGTTGTATTAGGGAATAGGAGAAAGGCAACGATGCGTTTCATATTTTATTTCCAGCGGAGCTTTGGTGTTCCCTTCATAATAAAACTGGGATGTTTCATGAATCAGGAGAACTTCATCGTTGTATAAGGGATTAGGAGAAAGGCAGCGACGTGTTTCAGAGCTTCTTCAGCGGAGCTCTGGTGTTGCCGTTCCCTTGATAAATAAATAAATAAAACTGTGACGTTTCGTGAATCTGGAGAACTTCATCCTGGAGTGAAGACAAAACTATGACAATTTTATTCACCGAGTTAACATGGAAAGTATGGTTATTACGTTGTATTAGGGAATAGGAGAAAGGCAGCAACGTGTTTCAGAGCTTCTTCACCGGAGAGCTGGTGTTGCCGTTCCCTTGATAATACAATAATGAAACTGTGATGTTTCGTGAATCCGGAGAACTTCATCCTGGAGTGAAGACAAAACTATGACAATTTTATTCACTGAGTTAACATGGAAAGTATGGTTATTACGTTGTATTAGGGAATAGGAGAAAGGCAACGATGCGTTTCATATTTTATTTCCAGCGGAGCTTTGGTGTTGCCGTTCCCTTGATAATAAAACTGGGATGTTTCATGAATCAGGAGAATTTCATCGTTGTATTAGGGATTAGGAGAAAGGCAGTGACGTGTTTCAGAGCTTCTTCAGCGGAGCTCTGGTGTTGCCGTTCCCTTGATAAATAAATAAAACTGCGATGTTTCGTGAATCCGGAGAACTTCATCCCGGAGTGAAGACAAAACGATGACAATTTTATTGACCAAGTTAACATGGGAAGTACATGGGTGTAACTTTTCCTGGTATACAAGGATTTCCTGTTTTTGAATTTTACCAGAAAAGGAAGTTCCTTTTTTTTAAATTTGTCAAACAAGATCTTTGTTGTGTGTACTGTATTTTTCAAACACTTTAAAATAAGTATTTGTATAAATTGTGGAAAAAGCAAACTAAAATACCTTCATAAGTCAATTTTTTCTTCAGCAGCAGGGGGACATTACCCCTGGACCCCGGCCTTTCATTTTGTGTAGTTGCACCCACGGAAGTATGGTTATTAATGCATTAGAGAATAAGAGAAAGGCAACGATGTGTTTCAGAGGGTTTTTGTTTCAGCGAAGCTCTGGTGTTGCCATGAAACTACAATATTTCATGAATCAGGAACTTCATCCTGGAGTAAAGCCAAAACGATGACAACTTTATTGACTGAGTTAACAGGGGAAAGCATAGTAATGAGGTTGTATTAGGGATAAGGAGAAAGGCAACGATGCGTTTCAGAGGGTTTTTTCAGCAGAAATTTGGTGTTGCCGTTCCCTTGACAATAAATAAAACTGTGATGCTTCATGAATCTGGAGAACTTCATCCTGGAGTAAAGCCAAAACGATGACAACTTTATTGACTGAGTTAACAGGGGAAAGCATAGTAATGAGGTTGTATTAGGAATTAGGAGAAAGGCAACAATGTGCTTCAGAGCTCCTTCAGCGGAGCTTTAGTGATGCAGGCATCAGAATTGTCAGAGGATCAGAGGATTAAGAATTTCTGACAGAGGATTGGCTTCTCTTGTCAGAGGTTTTGCCTTTTTATTCAGTGTTATCCTTTGTGTTAAATAACATTTAAAAGTGATTTATCACTATATTAAGCCATTTTGGTGATGTTGAGAACTCATTTCAGAGTTGTCCCTCTTTAGTCTGGGGCCTTGACGGCCCTTTTACCGCAGTTTTCAGAGGATTGGACTTCAGACTATTCTGATGCCTGGTGATTGTCTTTACCTTGATAATAAATAAAACTGCGATGTTTCATGAATCCAGAGAACTTCGTCCCGGAGTGAAGCCAAAGCGATGACAACTTTATTGAGCAATGCCTTGAAGGTGTTGATTTACCCAGGTAACTTACCCCCCCACCCCCAATCCAAAGTAGTGGGTGGGCGTTTACTCTAATGCATGTAGTTTGCTTCAAAGAAGGGGGTGGGATTTTTTTCATGGACAAATGGATCATGGTTATTTCTGCAAGATAGGCTCATCTTGTTAAACGACAACTTTGTTGTTTATTTACTTTCTTGTTTACCAACAAAAATGCCTTGGTTGTGTTTTTTTACTGCACATGCTCAAATCTTTCATTGACAAAGTCATACAATTTCAGCAAGATAGTATGAACCGTTTTCGAAATATGAGACAAAAAGTAAAAGTAAGGGTGCATTTGCACCCACAGGGTACGGGAAGGGTTCAAAGTGAAAAGCATATACTTCTGTGCAATATTATAGTTTTGATGTGGGCATATTAAAACAAATTAAATATGAATTTTGTCACTCGATTCAATGTCTATTTAGCCTTACAACATTAAGGTCTCTGCTTTTTGCCTAGTACTAGTAGTAGTCTCTGTGTTTATTACAAAAGGTAGTTTCAATGTCTATTTAGCCTTACAACATTAAGGTCCCTGCTTTTTGCCTAGTAGTCTCTGTGTTTATTACAAAAGGTAGTTTCAATGTCACAGTCTATTTAGCCTTACAACATTAAGGTCCCTGCTTTTTGCCTAGTAGTCTCTGTGTTTATTACAAAAGGTAGTTTCAATGTCACAGTCTATTTAGCCTTACAACATTAAGGTCCCTGCTTTTTGCCTAGTAGTCTCTGTGTTTATTACAAAAGGTAGTTTCAATGTCACAGTCTATTTAGCCTTACAACATTAAGGTCCCTGCTTTTTGCCTAGTAGTCTCTGTGTTTATTACAAAAGGTAGTTTCAATGTCACAGTCTATTTAGCCTTACAACATTAAGGTCCCTGCTTTTTGCCTAGTAGTCTCTGTGTTTATTACAAAAGGTAGTTTCAATGTCACAGTCTATTTAGCCTTACAACGTTAAGGTCCCTGCTTTTTGCCTAGTAGTCTCTGTGTTAATTACAAAAGGTAGTTTCAATGTCACAGTCTATTTAGCCTTACAACGTTAAGGTCCCTGCTTTTTGCCTAGTAGTCTCTGTGTTAATTACAAAAGGTAGTTTCAATGTCACAGTCTATTTAGCCTTACAACGTTAAGGTCCCTGCTTTTTGCCTAGTAGTCTCTGTGTTTATTACAAAAGGTAGTTTCAATGTCACAGTCTATTTAGCCTTACAACATTAAGGTCCCTGCTTTTTGCCTAGTAGTCTCTGTGTTTATTACAAAAGGTAGTTTCAATGTCACAGTCTATTTAGCCTTACAACGTTAAGGTCCCTGCTTTTTGCCTAGTAGTCTCTGTGTTTATTACAAAAGGTAGTTTCAATGTCACAGTCTATTTAGCCTTACAACGTTAAGGTCCCTGCTTTTTGCCTAGTAGTCTCTGTGTTTATTACAAAAGGTAGTTTGTTGATGCCTATAATCATAATAATAATAAATGTATATTTATATATAGCGCTTTTTATCGAGCACAAAGCGCTTTACAAGCGGCATTGAGACACTCACAGCCAGACACACACTCACACACTCTCTTTCTGAGTTTCTCTCTCTCACACACATACATACTCGCACAAATGTGTGCGGGCGCACACACACCTACTCGAAAAGAGCGGCCGTGGGTGCACGCACTCAGACTCGCACAGAAAATACATACATACACATACAAAAATTACATAACATGCAGACATACATAGCAAAATCACACACACACACACATCAGCACACTCAAACACACAATGTCTGTGGGAACAATTTTGCTACTAAAAAAAAGAAGTTATGGGTGAATTTTGTTGGCATTTTGTAGATAGATACAGTGTTGCACAAACAGCATTCTAACTAAATCAAAGGAGTTAAAGATTATTAATTGAGTATGTGATTTTATTGTAATTTTTTACCTGACTTTTTCAATTACATTTTTTAATATTTACTTTTGTTAGTTTTTCCTTCTTGAACCATGACTATCTGTACATTACTAATGGATGTTTACGAGTTCAGTTCATATTAAAATGTTTTGCATATTAAAACATTTTGATACAATTTGTGTGTCTGGGTTTGTACAACTCATGAATAAGTGTGTGGTGTATTTGCTCTTTTGATAACATAAATTAATGTAATAAAGACAACTCTCTGCAGGATTTCTAATATGACAATTAAAAAAATAACGCTGTGGTTAGTGTGTACAGTAAATCCAATTACCGTAAAATGCAAACTATAAACCGCTACTTTTTTCCTCAACTTTGGCCCATGCGGCTTATCTGTGGATTTTTTCCCATTATACATTTATCAGTATGATTAAATCTGTTTCTGGCCACATTCTTCAGCCTATTTTGAGCTTCTTTGATATTCAAAACTAGTTTTCGAAATGAAATCAATAGATTCAAATCTCATGTTTAAAGTATCTGAAAACATTAAATACTCATGTTCTGATAGAAAAATTTCTATATTTGTGCACATTTAAGTTTCTCTGCGGCTTATAGACTGGTGCGGCTTATATGTAAATAAATACCTAATATTCTGTCAATTTAAGGGGTGCGGCTTATATACAGGTGTCTTATAGTCCAGTCTTTACGGTAAATCTACAAACAAAGAGTGGATTTTTTTGTGTGGATTTACTAACCATAATGTTATGTTTTAATGAACAATAACATGTTGTCAATACAGTGGAACCTCCCTTATAAGACCTTCAAAAACCACCCAACATGAGGTCTTATAAGGGAGGGGTCTTAGAAGGGAGGGGTCTTAGAAGGGAGGTAGTTTTAATACTTACAAAGAAGGGCAATGTCTCAGAGAAGTAGGTCTTATGCAGGAGGGAGTGTGATAATGGGAGGTCTTATAAGGGAGGTTCCACTGTATCTAGATATGAACTCAACAATAACATAAGTACTACAGTGGAACCTCGCATTGGATGGTTTTTGAAGGTCTTATAAGGGAGGGGTCTTAGAAGGAAGGTAATGTTAATACTTACAAAGAAGGGCAATGTCTCAGAGAAGTAGGTCTTATGTGGGAGGGAGTTATAATGGGGGGTCTTATAAGGGAGGTCTTATAAGGGAGGTTATAATGGGAGGTTCCACTGTATCTAGATATGAACTCAACAATAACGTGTTGGTAATACAGTGGGACCTCCCTTATAAGACCTTCAAAAACCATCCAACACGAGGTCTTATAAGGGAGGAGTCTTGTAAGGGAAGTAATTTTAACACTTACAAAGGACAGTATCTCAGAGAAGTAGGTCTTATGCAGGAGGGAATGTTATAATGGGAGGTCTTATAAGGGAGGTTCCACTGTATGAACTCAACAATAACATAGGTACTACAGTGGAACCTCCCTTATAAGACCTCCCATTATAACATTCCCTCCTGCATAAGACCTACTTCTCTTATTAGACCTCGTGTTGGATGGTTTTTGAAGGTCTTATAAGGGAGGGGTCTTAGAAGGGAGGTAATGTTAACACATACAAACAAGGGCCTGTATTCACGTTGACATAGCATGAGACTTAGCATCATGCTAACTTAGAAGCTCTTCCAAAAGTCCTATTAAATCCTACAGGACATTGGAAGAGCTTCTAAGTTAGCATCATGCCAAGTCTCATGCTATCTCAACGTGAATACAGGCCCAGGGCAATGTCTCAGAGAAGTAGGTCTTATGCAGGAGGGAGTGTGATAATGGGAGGTCTTATAAAGGAGGTTCCACTGTATCTAGATATGAACTCAACAATAACATAAGTACTATTTGATTTTTAAACTGTTTAGAAATTGTTCCTATCTTAATTAACCCTTTCACCGCCAATGTCACATTTTTGCACCACAATGGTTTAACACCCATGTCACTAAAAAGCATCAGATCATGGCCTGTTATCTCAAGAGCCTATTTTCGAAATGTTGGGATGTAAAGATAGGCCTAATAATTCACCTGTCACAGAGGAATTTGCAATATTGCAGATTTTTTTTTCTCTACCCAGGTAAGTTTAATGGTATTTTTTGGCCGAAAAATGGCTGGCGGCGAAAGGGTTAAGCCCTTTTTGTTTGTGGCTCAAGCCACAAATCTATAACTCACTTTGTCGGTCTGTCTGTCTGTCTGTCTGTCGGTCCAAAATTGTCACACATTTTGACAAAATTGTCGCACTTCAAATCGAGGCTACACTTCAAATTGAGGCCACTCTTTAAAATGATGTATTTTAAAAGCGTACAAAATAATAAACATACGTAATACAGACATTACAACAGACACGACGAGTATGCGGTGCTTCTTTCGATGAGTATAAGTAGGATACATAGTTTTAAATGTTTTCCAAAAGATATAAAAAGTTACGAAATGGTGCAGAGATAACATTCTGGTTTACAGATTAAAATTATTGAAAAGCCAGGGGAGGTGACTCATGATTGGAGTGCTAAAAATAGACCGCGTGCCACAAACTATTGCGATTTCGCGCTTGTTTTTTTACACTTTATTATTGTCACCATAAAAGGGCTCAATTTTATTTCATTAACTCTCCCCGTTGGGGTACCAGGGGAGGGGTCTTTTGTAAAAATAGTTCCCCCACCTTCTGGAGGTTCTGTGCTTGTAACTTCCTCTAATTTGCCCCTCTCCTGATTTGCCTTTTTCATAATTTGCTTTCTGTCATCTACTATCTTTCTGACTTAATGGCCCCATTCTTCTGCCTTTTCCCTGTGCTTTCTGTCATCTACTATCTTTCTGACTTAATGGCCCCATTCTTCTGCCTTTTCCCTGTGCTTTCTGTCATCTACTATCTTTCTGACTTAATGGCCCCATTCTTCTGCCTTTTCCCTGTGCTTTCTGTCATCTACTATCTTTCTGACTTAATGGCCCCATTCTTCTGCCTTTTCCCTGTGCTTTCTGTCATCTACTATCTTTCTGACTTAATGGCCCCATTCTTCTGCCTTTTCCCTGTGCTTTCTGTCATCTACTATCTTTCTGACTTAATGGCCCCATTCTTCTGCCTTTTCCCTTTGCTTTCTGTCATCTACTATCTTTCTGACTTAATGGCCCCATTCTCCTGCCTTTTCCCTTTGCTTTCTGTCATCTACTATCTTTCTGACTTAATGGCCCCATTCTCCTGCCTTTTCCCTTTGCTTTCTGTCATCTACTATCTTTCTGACTTAATGGCCCCATTCTTCTGCCTTTTCCCTGTGCTTTCTGTCATCTACTATCTTTCTGACTTAATGGCCCCATTCTCCTGCCTTTTCCCTGTGCTTTCTGTCATCTACTATCTTTCTGACTTAATGGCCCCATTCTCCTGCCTTTTTCATAATTTGCTTTCTGTCATCTACTATCTTTCTGACTTAATGGCCCCATTCTTCTGCCTTTTCCCTTTGCTTTCTGTCATCTACTATCTTTCTGACTTAATGGCCCCATTCTCCTGCCTTTTCCCTTTGCTTTCTGTCATCTACTATCTTTCTGACTTAATGGCCCCATTCTCCTGCCTTTTCCCTGTGCTTTCTGTCATCTACTATCTTTCTGACTTAATGGCCCCATTCTTCTGCCTTTTCCCTTTGCTTTCTGTCATCTACTATCTTTCTGACTTAATGGCCCCATTCTTCTGCCTTTTCCCTTTGCTTTCTGTCATCTACTATCTTTCTGACTTAATGGCCCCATTCTCCTGCCTTTTCCCCTTTGCTTTCTGTCATCTACTATCTTTCTGACTTAATGCCCCCCATTCTCCTGCCTTTTCCCTGTGCTTTCTGTCATCTACTATCTTTCTGACTTAATGGCCCCATTCTTCTGCCTTTTCCCTTTGCTTTCTGTCATCTACTATCTTTCTGACTTAATGGCCCCATTCTTCTGCCTTTTCCCTGTGCTTTCTGTCATCTACTATCTTTCTGACTTAATGGCCCCATTCTTCTGCCTTTTCCCTGTGCTTTCTGTCATCTACTATCTTTCTGACTTAATGGCCCCATTCTTCTGCCTTTTCCCTGTGCTTTCTGTCATCTACTATCTTTCTGACTTAATGGCCCCATTCTTCTGCCTTTTCCCTTTGCTTTCTGTCATCTACTATCTTTCTGACTTAATGGCCCCATTCTTCTGCCTTTTCCCTTTGCTTTCTGTCATCTACTATCTTTCTGACTTAATGGCCCCATTCTTCTGCCTTTTCCCTTTGCTTTCTGTCATCTACTATCTTTCTGACTTAATGGCCCCATTCTTCTGCCTTTTCCCTTTGCTTTCTGTCATCTACTATCTTTCTGACTTAATGGCCCCATTCTTCTGCCTTTTCCCTTTGCTTTCTGTCATCTACTATCTTTCTGACTTAATGGCCCCATTCTCCTGCCTTTTTCATAATTTGCTTTCTGTCATCTACTATCTTTCTGACTTAATGGCCCATTTCTTCTGCCTTTTCCCTTTGCTTTCTGTCATCTACTATCTTTCTGACTTAATGGCCCATTCTCCTGCCTTTTCCCTTTGCTTTCTGTCATCTACTATCTTTCTGACTTAATGGCCCCATTCTTCTGCCTTTTCCCTTTGCTTTCTGTCATCTACTATCTTTCTGACTTAATGGCCCCATTCTTCTGCCTTTTCCCTTTGCTTTCTGTCATCTACTATCTTTCTGACTTAATGGCCCCATTCTCCTGCCTTTTCCCTTTGCTTTCTGTCATCTACTATCTTTCTGACTTAATGGCCCCATTCTCCTGCCTTTTCCCTTTGCTTTCTGTCATCTACTATCTTTCTGACTTAATGGCCCCATTCTCCTGCCTTTTTCATAATTTGCTTTCTGTCATCTACTATCTTTCTGACTTAATGGCCCCATTCTTCTGCCTTTTCCCTTTGCTTTCTGTCATCTACTATCTTTCTGACTTAATGGCCCCATTCTCCTGCCTTTTCCCTTTGCTTTCTGTCATCTACTATCTTTCTGACTTAATGGCCCCATTCTTCTGCCTTTTCCCTTTGCTTTCTGTCATCTACTATCTTTCTGACTTAATGGCCCCATTCTTCTGCCTTTTCCCTTTGCTTTCTGTCATCTACTATCTTTCTGACTTAATGGCCCCATTCTCCTGCCTTTTCCCTTTGCTTTCTGTCATCTACTATCTTTCTGACTTAATGGCCCCATTCTTCTGCCTTTTCCCCCCAAACAAATCTTTCAAATATAATTTTTCTCCGAAATTGGAATATTTTGGATGTACGCAGTGGCCACACGTCCATGTCGTAGGAGGCGGGCAACGGCTTAGGCTGGCTTATGTGGTTAGGGCCCTCCCGTGGGGATACTGGGGGGTCTTTCAGCAGAAATAGTTCCCCCTTCTTCTGGAAGTTCTATGCTAGTAACTTCCCCTACTCTATCATGTCTTTGACTCTGCCTTTTCTCTTCTTTTTGCTTTCTGGTGTCTACTTTTTTCTGCCTTATTGGTCCATTCACCTGCATTTGTTCTATAAAACCCTTCCACGTTTTTCCTTTTTACAATTTATGACATGCCAGTTTATTTTTATTGTACACTGGCGTCCACACGTGAGACTTTGCGCACTTGAGTGGGCACCTGTTGTCCATTCTGCAGTGCATATTAGCTTATATAGCCTTTTTTATGTATTTTAGCTTACTAGTATGTATTTGTTATCCTTTTTTACTGGGTTTTTTTTAACCTGGATCCGATAAACAGAGTAGAGTGTCTCAACGTTTCCAGCACTGTGTGGACTTATGTGCTATAGGGTGCAATGATGGAGGTGTCATGTTATGAATTGTACTGTATGTTTTGTTTACAGGTTGTTGAACATTGGTAAGATTCATTGATGAGTGTTTCGTAATAAGTGGTCAAACTTTACGCAGTGACAGTCCTGAGATGACCATAGCTGTTGGGACTATTATGGAAATAAATAAATAAATAAGTGAAAACTGGACACATATGTACCTTACCCATTATGGCCATATGGCCTGGGAACGCAGAATAATAATAATAATTTCATTAACTAGAAAGGAAAAGATATCGTCAACACCACCCCCCCCCCCCCCCCCCCCCCCCCCCAGACGTCACATTCTTTCCATGAACAACCAATTTCGTTCTACTTCGTCTATAATTGTATTGTCACATATCAATGTACAGTGTATCATATAGTTCCCTGTCGATAAGCCAACATGGCCTGTCACTGTTACAATAGTTATATCCTTCATTCTTAAAGACACACCACGTCACATGTCAAAATCACATTTTTCACGTGTTTTCCCTCTTATAGCTGGTAAGAAATCTTAAGAAATCTTCCAAGCATAAAAGGGAATGTGACACACGATGTGGGGGGTCTTTAACCTTTTTCGCCGCCAGCCATTCTTCAGCCAAAAGAATACCATTAACCCTTTTGCCGCCAACCATTTTGTAGCCAAACATTTCTGTCAAACTTAACCTGGGTAAAGAAAAGTTGGTTTCTGCAATACTGTGAATCCCTCTATGACATGCATCAAATAAGACCTTTCCTTATTTCCCAAAATTAACAACATATTAAGGTCATTGGATAACAGATCCTAGTTTCATGCCTTTCAGTGGCGTGGGTGTTCAATCAGTGTGGTGCAGAAATGCAACATTGGCGGCGAAAGGGTTAAACTTGGCTGGGTAGAGAAATTATTTTATCTGCAATTCTTTTTTGACATGTACAAGTATAACATTAGGTCTATCCTTACCTCCCAAAATTAAGAAAATAGGGTCTTCGGATAACAGGCCCTGATTTGATTACTTTTAACGACGTAGGTGTTAAACCATTGTGGTGCATAAATGTAGCATTGGTAGCGAAAGAGTTAGCTCAAGAATTTGGATAAATTTTGGAGTTTCAATTACAGAAATATGTGCGCACACACACGCGCACGCATACACACACACACACAGACACGCGCACACACACATACACAATCAAAAGCATAACAAAAAAATGCACAAGCATTAAAAAAAAAAAAGTCAAACAACCACATCTCTCGCATTTTGTAATCACATCGTTCAGACACGAGAATTCAAACCACATCAGAAAATTGCCACCCAAAAAAACACCCACTCCTAAAGAGGCTTCTCCACAACAGATTCAGATACATAAGAGTTTGAATTACAGAAACATCTACACTCGGCTACTTTGGATTTTTGGGGGGCATCCCCTGGACCCCTAGCTGCGTAGCCATACGTTGTGTAACGCGAGCACAGGCTGCTACGGTTAGACCACGCCCCTCACGAGGCTACCGTCTTCGGTGGTCTGTCTGGTGTCCGTCCTGGTAACGGCTGACACCTATCCGGGTCTTAATTACAAATGATCGCACTAGGGATTTTGAAAACTAGTCCATCAGCGAAAAATGCTCCCCAACAACCGGTGTCAAAACCAGTCCCAGGGAAACAAAAAAAACAGTGGGAAAAACATGATGCCAACCCCCCTGTTAAAACAATTCCTGGCAAAAAATGTATCAGTCCCTGGGAGTGACAGGCCAATTTTGTTTTCAGTATTTTGGTTTTGCAATCAGTATTTTGGTTTTGCAATCAGTATTCTGGTTTTGCAATCAGTATTTTGGTTTTGCAATCAGTATTTTGGTTTTGCAATCAATATTTTACTGATAAATACCAGTCAAACGCGATCACTGAATGACAGTCTTCCTTCTCAGTAGGGATCACGAGCCGAGATTCGCTGGTTATATTGTGGGTCGCCTCCGGTTACGTACGCTTGGCCGCTGAGCCCAGTAGGGGCTTCTTCCGCTCTTGGCTGTTGAGTCCAGTAGGGGCTTCTTTCACTCCTGGCCGTTGAGTCCAGTAGGCGCTTCTTCCGCCCTGGCCGTTGAGTCCAGTAGGCGCTTCTTCCACCCTGGCCGTTGAGTCCAGTAGGCGCTTCTTCCGCCCTGGCCGTTGAGTCCAGTAGGCGCTTCTTCCGCCCTGGCCGTTGAGTCCAGTAGGCGCTTCTTCCGCCCTGGCCGTTGAGTCCAGTAGGCGCTTCTTCCGCCCTGGCCGTTGAGTCCAGTAGGCGCTTCTTCCGCCCTGGCCGTTGAGTCCAGTAGGCGCTTCTTCCGCCCTGGCCGTTGAGTCCAGTAGGCGCTTCTTCCGCCCTGGCCGTTGAGTCCAGTAGGCGCTTCTTCACGTTGTGGCCGCCCCCCGCCAGTAAAGGCGGGTTTGCCAGGGTGTGGGCACGTGAGTCCAGTAGGCGCTTCTTCCATTAGGCCGTTGAGTCCAGTAGGCGCTTCTTCCGCCCTGGCCGTTGAGTCCAGTAGGCGCTTCTTCCGCCCTGGCCGTTGAGTCCAGTAGGCGCTTCTTCCGCCCTGGCCGTTGCCTGTGCATCTCATCCGCCCAGCGGTGCAGCGTAAAACACCACACCCTCACGTTGTTTAGCCCCTGCCAGTAAAGGCGGGTTTGCCAGGGTGTTGGGGACGTGGATCCAGCACCCAGTTCAGGACACTGTAGGTATTAGGTACAGGTAGTCACAGAGGCAGTTCAGTGAAATTAGGGGTTGCTCCCAGGTGGGAGATAGCAGTTGAGGCGCTACCTCTGGGTCAGAGTCCCAGGTACACCCCCCTCACACTGTACCCCTGCCTTTCAGGTTTTTTTAGCAGTTCAGAACATTTTAGGGGAGTTGCATACATGTGCACTTAGCAGCTCAGGACACAGTAGGGGTGGGTACAGGTGCACTTAGCAGTTCAGAACACAGTAGGGGTGGGAACAGGTGCACTGAGCAGTTCAGGATAACGTAGGGATGGGAACAGAAGCGCTGAGCAGTTCAGGATAACGTAGGGGTGGGTACGGGTGCGCTGAGCAGCTAAGGACAACATAGGGGTGGGTACAGGTGCACTGAGCAGTTCAGAACACAGTAGGGGTGGGTACAGGTGCACTGAGCAGTTCAGAACACTAGGGGTGGGTACAGATAAGAAGCTCAGGACACCATGTGGGGGAGGGAAGGGGGTATGTGTTCATACACACTGATTCTTTTAGTACATATGCACTGATCAACTCAAAACATCATAGGGATGGGTGCAGGCACACTAAGCAACTCCATAGAGGGTACCGATGCACTGAGCAGTTCAGGACACCATTGGGGTGGGTGCAGACGCGCCGAGGAACTCAGGACAACCATGAGGGTGGGTACAGGAACACCGAGCACCTCAGGGATATGTACAGATGCACCGAGAAGATCAGGACATCATAGGGTGGGTACAGGTGCACTCAGCAGTTCAGGACACCACAGGGGTGGGTACAGGTGCACTGAGCATTCCAGGACACCATAGGGTTGGGTACAGGTGCACTGAGCACCTATCTTCATCGCTGATGGGGAAAACCACTGACCATCAAGTTCAGGACAACACGCAGGGGTGGGGGGGTACGAGCGCACTGAGAAGACAAGGAATGTGTACTGAGCAGCTGAGGACATCTAAGAACGGGTACAGATGTACCTCAGGACACCATAGGGGTGGGTACGGGCACGCCGAGAAGCGGGGAATCGATGATTTCGGGCTCGGCCACGGGTTGGGGTGTGTGCTCCGCTATCTTGGTCTTGAGCTGGGCGAAGGTCTTGTGCACGGCTTCGCTGTGCTGAAGAAGAGACATATGTAAATGTATGTAATTATCAAGTAAATGATATGCTGTGTTCGTCGGTGTGTGTGCTTGTGTGCGTGTGAGCATGGGTATTGATGTGATTTGGTTAAATGCATTTTTTGGTAAAGCGCCATGAGCAGCTAGCCTGGAATGTGCGCTATATAAGCTTTCTTTATTATTATTATTATTATTATTATACGGCAAAAGTGTGTTGGATTAGCCTATGCTATGCTTGCACTGCGAGCGCACACTTGACAGATACATGCACATGTATAAATATGCACAAATGTTTACACACACACACAAAGATGCACATATGTCACCCGCTTGCACACACACACACACACACACACACACACACACACACACACTGACAAACACAAACACAGTGACACACACAAACACCTTCACACACACACACACACTCAGGGTTCCCAGGGCTTTCAGCTATCCCCAAGTAAGGACCTTGTAAGGACCTGTAGGCCTAAGGATAATCTGCATCTTTTAGCCAACGATCTTGAAAGGAACACTTTCCCAGCATTGTGAACAATGTTTAAGCAGATAGAAAAAAACTATGGCTGACACAGATATACGTGTTTTCTCGCAAAACGACACCAGGATAAAGAATGAGATTTCAGTCTCTTGACAACTTGCGGTGCATTGTTCGTCCGCTAAGCGGTCAGTTGAAACGGGAAGGGGTGGGAGGGGGGTAAGGTGAAGTAGGTGCTGAGCGATGTTGCTCAAGCGTAAAAGTGCTGCTTCTGCGATCTATTTTGAGTATGGTCTTGCTGCTCAGGGCAATTTTTGGCAAATGTCAGGACTTGTAAGGACCTTGAAGTGAATGTAAGCACTTGTAAGGCCTTACTAAGTTACTTGGAGATTTCAATTGGTCAAGACTTATAAGGACTGGTAAGGCCCCTATGAACCCTGACACTGTATCACTCACATCTTGGTCTGGGTGGCAGTCTCCTTAACAGTCTCCAGTCTCTCAGAGAGATGAAGGGATGAACACACCACAGTAGTCCTGTCTGTCTCTCTCTCTCTCTCTTCTCTCTCTCTCTCTCTCTCTCCCTCTCTCTCTCTCTCCTTGGCAGAAGAGCCATGTAAAGCTATTGCCAATAAAATATTTGCGTTGCGTTGCATCTCTCTCTCTCTCTCTCTCAGGGACAGACAGATGGATAGATAAGACACACACAGACAGTTATATACACACACACACAAACACACATACACTCACATCTTGGTCTGGCTGCACAGTCTCCATAACGGTCTCCAGTCTCTGCGGGGACATGTAGGGATGCACGCACCACAGCACACTCTCTTTCTCAGAGACAGACAGACAGACACACACAAACACATCACTCACATCTTGGTCTGGCTGCACAGTCTCCATAACGGTCACCAGTCTCTGTGGGGACATGTAGGGGATGCACATACCACAGCAGTCGCATCACATGCTTCCGCACGTTTTCTACCGACACCGCCGGCTGTTAAGTACACACACAATGAGCAACATCAGAGATGAGAATCTGAAAAACTCAAAAAGGCGGGGATCCGGGGGCCGCAGAAGGCCCCCAGTGGGGTCCAGGGGCAAAAATATTTGAATAGCCGCTACTTTTTTCCTCAACTTTGGCCCATGCGGCTTAAAGACTGATGCGGCTTATCTGTGGATTTTATTCCCATTATACATTCATCAGTATGATTAAATCTGTTTCTGGCCACATTCTTTAGCCTATTTTGAGCTTTCTTTGAGATTCAAAACTGGTTTTGGTAATACAATAGATTCAAATCTCATGTTTTGAAGCATCTGAAAACATTAAAATACTCATGTTCTGATAGAGAAAATTTAATTATATTTGTGCTTGCTTTGTGCACATGTAATTTTCTCCTGCAGCTTATTATGTGAATAAACACCTAATATTCTAACAATTTAAGGGATGCGTTATATACAGGTGCGTCTTATAGTCCAGTTTTTACGGTACTTTGCTGTCCTATGTTTGTATTTTTACAGGGTTTAAACGCAACAACAAAATACAACAAACTGTTATGAAGGGGAAGCCAACCACGGCCAGGGCAGAGAAGTGGCAGGTTAACCCTTTGCACCGCCAAAGTCGTCATTTTCACACCACAGTGCTCTTTCTATACTAACCTGCGCTCTCGTCGCAGGCATGCGCACAACGCCTCGTTACTAAGGTAACGGGATATCGCATGTGAACTTTACAAATTCATAGTTCATAGGTTAACAGTCATGCGTGCTTCAAAGTGGCTCAGAGGGCTACTACTACGTTTCATTCATGCCTCTGACACTGATTGGCTGGCTGCCGGTTGAGAAATAATGTTTTACGGCCCTCTTTGGCCTTTCGGCCATGTTGGGGCCAGGCTGCCGGTTATTTTGGGACCTGAAAATTTATTTTTCGCTATTATGAGTGTGCCTGGCTTGACAAAACATGCATTTATTTTAAAATATCACAAATCAAAACTAATCAAGTGGATGGCCTTTGAAACTGTTGCAGGTTGTTAGTACTGGTATATTGTGTACATATTGCCTAAAATTTCACGTTTGTACCTGTTACCATTATTTAGAAAATATTATTTTTGGCAACCTATGCAAATCGGCCAGTACAGAACGCTTGCAAAGGGAAGCAACTGGCCAGCATGGAATGAGTTAACACCTATGTCGCTAAAAGGCATCAAATCTGGGGGTTCTTTTCTATTATCCCAATACCCTTATTGTCTTAGTTTTGGGAAGTAAGGATAGACCTTATTTTATATATGTCACAGGAGAATCCACAATACTGCAGATGGATGTTATTCTCTACCCAGGTAAATTTAATGCGGTGAAAAAACTTTGGCTGAAATATGGCTGGCAGTGAAAGGGTTAAAGACCCACTGACCCACCACGATTAAGTCCCTTGGTTTTTTTTACTGGGTATTGTGACCCACATACCAAATGCCCCAAACTTCAAAATTGAGGCTGCTCTTTAAAGTGATGTTTCGTTTTGAATTTGGGGGCATTTGTATGGGAGTCAAACCTGGTCAAAACAAGATTTCTTACCAGCTATAAGAGGGAAAACACGTGAAACCCGTGATTTTGACACGTGATCTGGTGGGTCTTTAAGTAATTTAGGTAGCATGTCCGTGGGGATACCGGGGGGTCTCTTTTTGCATACAATAGTTCCCCCACCTTCTGGAAGTTCTGTGCTTGTAACTTCCTCTAATCTGTCACTCTTTTTGACTCTGCCTTTTCCCTTTGCCTACTCTCATCCACTATCTTTTCTGCCTTTCCGGTCCATTCTCCTTGCCTTTTTTTCAAGAAACACTTTTCAAAAAGATTTCCTTCAGCCGAAGTCGGGCTTGCTGGGCCTGACTATTTCTTAGTTAGGCGCATAACGGCAGCATGACGCATCTGCGCTCATAATTGACAGGAAACCGTCTGAGCGATCGAAGAAGGGCAGCGGAGGGCAGCACGCTGGGTCGTCAACCGTCATCGCCAGACGTCCAGTGTGGGGGCCATGTATGAGCAGCTCGACTGGTCCCCACTATCAGAACGTAGAAAAAAGGCCCGCCTCACCAACTTCTTCAAGTTCCATCATGGAGAGCTGGTGATCAACTCCACCAGAAAGCCAGCCCCCAGCCCTCCAACAAGATCAACTCGGCACCTGCATGCTGAGGCGTACCAACTGCCAGCATGCAGGACTCAGTACCGTCATAAGTCATTCTTCCCTCGGACCATTGCCGAGTGGAACGCTCTCCCACCGGTGGCAGTGACATCAGCCACGGTGGAAGCCTTCAAGAACCAAATCTAACCCCCCCCCCTCCCCTCTCTTCTACCCCCTCCTCATGTCCCTCCCATTTCGTCCCCTTACTGTTCTCTTCGCCTCCCCAGTCTGCCACTAGTCCCCCCCCCCCTTTCCTCACCCACCCACCCTTCTGCCAACAAAAGACTCATCACACCCTGGATGTGACATCAATCAACCCTGATGTGACCCTCTACCCCTGACTTGACTTTAAGGGTAACTAAGCGTATGCGCAGAGCCCTCCTTAGTGCCATCAGAATCTTCGACACAATGAAGGCGGATGATTTAACTCACTCGGGACTGGCCAAATTAATTTCCCCTTGTTCTGTGTGGACTGGGCATTTGACTAGGTTCATAAAATAATCACCAAAACCAAGCTATGAAGAGTTAGGCATCAATATTTTTAGAAAAGATTAGCAACACCATGCACTAAACTGATCGTAAAATATCAGATTCCTTACCTCCGTCGTTTGTCTCCTATTGACGAAAACAGCTAACACATAGAAAGAAGAAAAAATTCACATTCCGATCTTTGACCCCCCTCTACAACCAAAGCTGAATGTAAACTATGCAATGATTGGTTGATTTCAAGAGAGGAAAGGTCAAAGAAAACTGAAAGTAGGTTATGGCTTCGCACCGGAAAGCTGGTTACACGCCAGAAATCAAAAACCTCTTGAAATCTCTTATGAGCCGGGTCCGGGCCATTCGTCCTAAACGGTTGTGGCGAGCCGTGAGCCGGAACCGGCTCATCCGTCCCCGAGAGAGTTAAAGGAAGAAGAAGAAGAATAAGAAGGTAGCATGCGGATGAAATAAAATTCAGGTAAAAAGGGTGCAACGCAGGCGCTAACTGACCAGGAAGAAGTCGTCGAACACAGAATGACAGAAGTGGTCGGTGGCGAAGTCGTCACCGAAGGCGATGAGGTGGGACACCAGGCAATGCAAGTAGGTGTCCTCATAGGCGCGGTCGTTCTCGCAGTGGATCAGCGTGGGCAGCACCTCCATCACCACACCGCGGTCCTTGTTGCGCGCCGCCTGGAAAAGTTAGTAAAAAAACATTTATCGAGGTAAAGCCGGAAGATAACGATCACAAAAGGAACAAAGAAGGATCATACAGTGGGACCTCCCTCATAATACCTTCAAAAAATCATCAAAAATAAGGTCTTATACGGGAGGGGTCTTAATACTGAGGTAATTTTTAATACTACAAAGAAGCCAGACCTGCTTACTTGGAATTTTTCCAATCAGTAGCCCGGCCATCAATTTTCAGTAGCATGGCAAACTTTTTAGTAGCATCCACAACTGACGGCATAAGGATGCGCACACCGCTGCACACACACATTGTTTTCCTGAGCCGAAACGTACTGCTTAAATGTTTTGCCGATTGAACGTGTCAACGGCAATCGTCTCTACCGCCATGATTCACAGAGAAGTCCGCATGGCAGATCGAGAGGTTGCAGTGAGCATGGTTGATTGGTTCGCACCAAGTCGACTTCTGACGATGCAAGGCCACTCCTCTGTGTAAGCTATTTTGAAAACTTGTGCGGCAGGCCGATGTTTTTTTCTTAGAACAAGATGGTGTGCCAGATGATTTTCGTTTTCTGGTTTGGGTTCGTTTTTCTTCGTTTGAAACATCTCCCGAATCGCTACTGCTGCTGGAGTCCGCCATTTTTGTCAGAGAAAGTAATAAGAACGCATGCGCAGTCACATTGGTAAAAACGGAAGTGACTAGGCCCTAGGCCTAGGTTATCGTGCGTCTGCTCTTGGAAACAGACAAAACCGGGAACGGCACAAGCAAAAAATAAAATGCGTCAGCAATTTTTTTTTGTTTTTTCCGTAGCAACGTTAAGGTTGCCGTAGCTCCGTAGCAAAGCTTTATTTTTCGTAGCTGCTACGGCCAAATCGTAGCACAGTAGGCAGGTCTGATAAGAAGGGCAATGTCTCAGAGAGAATTGGTTCTTATGTGGGAGGGAGTCTTATAATGTGAGGTCTTATAAGGGAGGTTCCACTGTACAAAAATTTTTTTTTTTTTGTCGAGGTCAAGCCGGAAGATAACGATCACAAAAGGAACAAAAAAGTATGATAGTACCTTCCGGATTTCACCGCAGAAAGATGGATCTTCATTGAGGGTTACCTACCATATCTTTAGGACAATAAGGCGATTTTATTTTTTTTACCATAGTAAGACCCTTGAGCCTTATAATACAGTGGAACCTCCCTTACAAGACCTTCAAAAATCGTGTTCATGTTGACAGTCTGCGAAGAGCCAGGCATGTTTGGAAGAGGAGAAGTAGGATGCAAAATGCTGAGAAATGAGTACTATGTAGCAACCCGAATTTTCACAGGAGACACACTCTGTGACCAGGACTCCCAATCGTCCCGCAAAGCAAGGGGTCCCAGGGACTCCCTTCGCTTTACAAAAGGTTTTTAAAAAGTAGAGGCAGTACATAGAGGGTCCCAGTGGCAATGCAAATGCTAAAAAATATTTTTTCTAGTGTATCCCTGGGAACCCCCTGCACATTCTTTTAGAGGGTCCTTTAGAATGTTCGTGGCTTCATAGAGACGCCTCTGTGACTATAAAGTACCTAATACCTAATTCAGAGATGAGATTCCCTCAGAAAACCAAAAAGGAGGAAAAAAGAAGCAGTGGGTCCGGGGCCCGGTGTAGGCTACATCAGCAAATAACTCCCCGCTTTCAGCTTTGCAAACGGTCGAGTTATGATAAATAGAGCAGTCTTGGCCACCCCAAGCAGTAACCAGAAATGTCCATTTGAGAATAAACCAATCGAGAACAAAATATCTATCGAACGTCTTGCCACATTTACGATTCAACACAAAACCTAACACCCCTACCCCCACCCCCCAATTTTCTCAATGGATTTACACTGATCTCAAAAAATGACCCCTGGGGCCATCAAAACAAGGAGGAAATCCTCCAATTGGAGGACAAATCTCATCTCTGCTAATGCATACCAGCAGCACGTAGTACATGGCGATGATGCTGGCGATGTGGCTCTGCTTGATGAAGATGGCGTAGAGCTCGGAGGGCAGCTGGGGGGGTCTGACCACGGAGTCTGGGATCTTGGACATGACGGCCCGCGTCTGGTCATCCACCATCATGCCGCAGATGGTGGGCAGGTACTTGGTGAACAGGTGGGTCTCCTGGTGACACACACACACAGAGAAACAAAGTAACACGCGTCGCACACCCACAGACACACACACACAGAGACAGTGGTGGGCAGGTACTTGGTGAACAGGTGGGTCTCCTGGTGAGACACACACACACACACACACAGAACCAAAGTAACATCACATACCCACAGACACACACACACACACAGACACAGATGGTGGGCAGGTGCTTGGTGTACAGGTGGGTCTCCTGATGAGACACACACCACACACACACACACAGAAACAAAGTAACACGCGTCGCACACCCACAGACACACACAGAGAAACAAAGTAACACGCGTCGCACACCCACAGACACACACACAGAAACAAAGTAACACGCGTCGCACACCCACAGACACACACAAGAACAGAACAAGTAACACGCGTCGCACACCCACAGACACTCACACAGAAACAAAGTAACACGCGTCGCACACCCACAGACACACACCCACACAAACAAAGTAACACGCGTCGCACACCCACAGACCACAGAAACAAGTACCGCGGCGCTCGCACACCCACCCAAGACACACAGAAACAAAGTAACACGCGTCGCACACCCTACAGACACACACACACAGAGACAGATGGTGGGCAGGTACTTGGTGAACAGGTGGGTCTCCTGGTGACACACACACACAGAGAAACAAAGTAACACGCGTCACACACCTACAGACACACACACACGTCCCCTGCCAATTTTTAGCCCACCCACACACACCCTCCTCCCCACCCCCAGAAAAAAGACAGGTATTTTCCTATGGGAGTGCGCTCTAAGTATACACAGAATTCATACATTAGTGCTGGTGACTTACAGATGGCCTGTGCATTATTTTGCAAGGAGAGTGCAAGGCTCTTTGTTGTTTTATTGCTTATTGATCTTTGGATTTTATAATTTGACTAGCGCAACGCCGAGTCCCAGTAACGCCTAGTAACGGTAACGCCTAGTAACGGTAACGCCAAGTACTGGTAACGCTGAGTACAGCAAATTTGAAGCGATTCGGTTAAGAAACTGCGGAGTCGTATAGCGCGCGCTTTTCTGAACCGATTCGCTTCCGGGTTCGTACACGGATAGTTACCGTCCCCGGTGATCTTCCTGCCAAATTCGAAGGCAATCGGTCCAGAAACACCGGAGATACGGGCGCCGAGAGGCCGGCGGATGCGCGTTTCGCGCATTTGCAAAACCGTGCAAATGACACGGCCGCCTCGGTTGCCGTTGCCATCGTCCCGTTAGGGCTCACAGCAAATTTGAAGCGATTCGGTCAAAAAACGGCGGAGTTATAAGGCCCGTTTCGTGTTTCAGACACACACACACAACACACACACACGGACAGTTGGCTCTTTACTATATGATTAGGATTCCTTTTTTGTTGTTTTTTTACAAAGCTTAACTTGCCTGATGAACTTCACTTATAAGGTATGGACAATATTTACACACACACACACACACACTTACATACATGCAAGTACACAAGCACATATTCACCTTTATATGCATACCTTCTCTCTTTTTTCCCCTCTTTTTTTGTCTACCGTAAAATGCGGACTATAAGCCGCTACTTTTTTCCCTCAACTTTGGCCCACGCGGCTTACAGACTGATGCGGCTTATCTGTGGATTTTTTTTCAATTTTATATTTATCAGTATCATTAAATTTGTTTTCAGACACATTCTTTAGCCTATTTCGAGTTTCTTTACAGCTCTCGAACTTGGTTTTGACAACTAATGGATTCAAATCGCATGTCTTTGTGTTGCTTTGTGCACACATGTTAATTTTCTGTGGGAAGGTAGGCACAATCTACTGCTTTTTCTCTTTCACTTTGACAACTTTTTTGTTTGAGTAGTTTTCTCTGTGGCCGGGCTTATAAACTGGTGCGGCTTATATGTGAATAAATACCTAATATTTTGTCATTTAAGGGATGCGGCTTATAATATACAGGTGGGTCTTATGGTCCAGTTTTTACGGTAAATAAAACTGGTTGTGACCTGTCCACATTTATTTGACCGACAATATTCAAGCTTTTTTTTGGTGTGACCTACCAGTTTTGGTTCGCGGTACACGCCGCTGTCGTTCATGTCCCAGGATCCCAGGCCCAGTGCGATCATCCGCATCAACAGCTGCAGGTCCGTGTTCTCCTGCCACACACAGTGCAACACACACCATAGGATAACACAGCATAGCACAGCACTGATGCAACACAACACACAGAACATAACACACAGAACAGGCCCAGTGCGATCATCCACATCAACAGCTGCAGGTCCGTGTTCTCCTATCACAGCAGAACACACACACACGGTGAAAAATAGAAGCTGGAAACGGGTGGGTGCGAGCTTGATGTTTAACCCTTTCATCGCCACTGTCGCCTCTTGGCACCGCAATGATTTAACACCCATGTCACTGAAAGGCATCAAATGAGGGTCCTGTATCCAGTGACCTTAATATGTCTTAATTTCGGGAAGTAAGGATAGGCCCTATTTTATGTATGTCACAGAGGAATCCCCAATATTGCAGACTATCATCTTTTCTCTACCCGGGTAAATTTAAATGGAAAATTTTGGCTGAAAAATGTCTGGCGTTGAAAGGGTTAATAGTAATAATATTAATAATGATGATAATAACAATAATGAAGCATTTATATAGCGCACTCCTCTACCCAATGTTGAGCTCTTAAGCGCCTAACAAAATTATCAAACAACAAGGAGTTCAACAAAGACATGATCGCTCACACAAGCACAAATATACACACATACACACACATGCGCACACACAAATGCACACACACATTACACACCCATTCGCCACCACCACCACCCGACCCATCAATACGATACAAGATACACAAGTTTCTGTTGAATAATAGCATCATTAATTAGAATAGTGTCGTCAGTAGGGGGCTTAGTAGGTGATGTCCTAAACAGGCTCCACTGAACTCCACCAAAGTGACTCAGCAGCAGTGCAGTGTCTCCTCGGTTGGTTGCCTCCTGACGGCCTAACATAGATTCGCTCCCCTTGGACTGCTGGTCTCGGATTCTGCGACCTGAACGTGCGGAGGTGTGGCTGCGAATTGGGATTCTGAATGAGCGGTGTGGGAGCAACGCCATTGTACGTCTGCCCAGAAGATGGGACAGCAAAAAAAAAAAAAAAACAAACATACACAAAAGTTCTGTTGAATAAAGCATTGATCATCATTCTCTCTCTCTTTTACTCTCTCACTTCCCCACCCCCCCCCCCCCCCCACTGTCCCCATTAACATGGACTATTGCTGATTGATGGTCTTTTCTTTTGTTGGTTATTTACCATTTTGACTGTTCAGGTAAGAATCCATCAAACTGGTTTTTCTC
Source organism: Phymorhynchus buccinoides (assembly GCA_017654935.2). Taxonomy (NCBI): domain Eukaryota; kingdom Metazoa; phylum Mollusca; class Gastropoda; order Neogastropoda; family Raphitomidae; genus Phymorhynchus; species Phymorhynchus buccinoides. The sequence goes on from CM065707.1 coordinate 10,194,948, forward strand.
ATAAAAGTATGGTACTGGCTGTCAATTAACCTTTCCACCGCCCACCGCCAATGTTGCATTTTTAGCACCACAGTGATTTAAACACCTATGTCACTAAAAGGCATCAAAATTGGGGTCTATTATCCAAAGACCCTATTGTCTTAGTTTTGGGAAGTAAGGGTAGACCTTATTTTATATGCGTCACAGAAGAATCCCCAATACTGCAGATGGATTTTGTTCTTTTATCTACCCAGGTAAATTTAATGAAAAAGTATGAAAGTATAAAATCTCACAGTAGAGAACAGCACAGCACAAAATAACACATTCCAGAACAGCACAGTGCAATATAACACAGCACAACACAATAGAACATAGTAAAAAAATAACAGTACAGAACCACAGCATAACACAAACTAACACAATAGAACATAGTACAAAAGCACACAGCACAGAACAGCACAGCACAATAGAACACAGCACAGCACAATAGAACACAGGACAGAACAGCACAGTACAATAGAACACAGTACAACACAATAGAACATAGTACAAAAGCACACAGTACAGAACAGCACAGCACAATATAACATAGTACAACACAGCACAGCACAATAGAACACAGGACAGAACAGCACAGTACAATAGAACACAGTACAACACAATAGAACATAATACAAAAGCACACAGTACAGTACGGAAGAGCACAAGAACAGAAAGAAAGTAGCATTCTAGGCACGAGGGGGAGACAGAAAGCTGTGTGCTTACCCTGGGGAGCGTGTCGGTGTTGATGCAGTGCTGCAGCAGCTTCATGGCCGACAGCACCACCGTGTTGAGAGCGAAGGGGTCACACAACACCATCGACAGGTCCCTGAAACCACAGCAACACACACACACACACACAGCACCACCGTGTTGAGAGCGAAGGGATCGTACAGCACCATCGACAGGTCCCTGAAACCACAGCAACACACACACACAGCACCACCGTGTTGAGAGCGAAGGGGTCACACAGCACCATCGACAGGTCCCTGAATCCACAGCAACACACACACACACAGCACCACTGTGTTGAGAGTGAAGGGATCGTACAGCACCATCGACAGGTCCCTGAAACCACAGCAACACACACACACAGCACCACCGTGTTGAGAGCGAAGGGGTCACACAGCACCATCGACAGGTCCCTGAATCCACAGCAACACACACACACACACACCACACACACACAGGAGCACCACTTGTGTTGAGAGCGAAGGGGTCGCACAGCACCATCGACAGGTCCCTGAATCCACAGCAACACACACACACACTCTCACGCACACACACATGCTTCTCTCTCACACACACACGCACTGCACACACTCACAGTCACACACTCAAACTCACACACAAACAGAGAGAGAGGGAGATAAATGCTCATGCACACACACACACGCACGCACACACACACACACACACACACACACACAGAAACAGAGAGAGAGGGAGATAAATGCTCATGCACACACACACGCACAGGCAACACACACACACACTCACACATTCACACACAGAGGGAGATGCAGGATGAAAAAAAGCCCTCTTAGCTGATTCTTTAACCCTCAAAAAAGATAATTTTAACTTGACTTGACTTGACTTGACACACACAATGGATCTGCACTAGGCATGGAGCATTCTCAGGGGTGCAAGTGAGAGGAAAGTAGGTCCCCAAACCTGAAACTACAATCTCCTGTAAACCCCAAAAACATTAAATAAAAGATCGCGGAAACAAAAAAATGAAACTTAAACTTCCTAAAATAAACCTTGTATAACCCTCCTGATTGTTTTGAAGTTTTGAAACACCATCCCATAATTTATTTTTTTTTACCTAATGACACCAAACATGTATTTTTTTGATGTTCTTGGATGTTCAATGCATCTCGACTGACTTCTTCTTCTTCTGCGTTCCCAGGCCATATGGCCACAATGGGTAAGGTAAGTATGTGTCCGTTTTTCAGTTTTCACTGGCCTCCCCGCTGCGTACAGCCGACACATTCCGATTTCGGAGGAGCTCAAAGGAGAAAAAATTATTTGGATTTTTTTTTTTTTTTAAAGGCATTAGAATGGGCCAATAAGTCAGAAAGATAGTAGATGACAGAAAGCAAAGGGAAAAGGCAGAGTCAAAGAGAGTGGCAGATTAGAGGAAGTTACAACTAATACAAAGACAGAACTTCCAGAAGAACCATTTTTACGAAAGACCCCCCCGGTATCCCAATGGGGAGAGACTCGTGGATGGGGCGAGGTCGTCCAGCTCCCCGTATGGAGGCACGGGGCATCCACCCACTGCCCCAATCTCGACTTTGGCATAGGTGCAACTCCCCCAAATGAAAAAAAATGAAAGACAGGGGTCCAGGGAGCAATGGCCCCAGCAGGGTACAGGGGCAGAGCCCTGTCGGACGATTCAGGGGGGCAACTTAAGAGATATATAACGAGACAGACAGTTAAAATGACAAACAGAGACAGCTGGAGTCTGATAAGCCTTGTAAAATTATTACATTGCCTTTGTAAACTTCCAAAATAGAACAACTAGACTAAGTTCAAAACGCCCCAAATCGCCTGTGGTCAATTTTTTTTTTTTTTGGATGAAATAAAAAAAACTGAAGAATCCTCTGATAAATTTAAAAATACTGAAATCAGTGCGAAAATGAAAGAGTAGCACTCATGCATGTGTGTGCGCACATATTTGCGTTGTGAATGCACGCCTACCCCAGAATGTTCTCCTGCCCTCTGCAGATGCCGTTGAGCAGCGCCTTGGAGCTCTCGCTGAGGGTTGGGGTTGATGGTTCACTCCCGCAATATGTGTGAGCATTTGTGTGCATATGCATGTCTGTGTGCACACACTTTTGCGTGTGTGCGTGCATGCCTACCCCAGAATGTTCTCTTGCCCTTTGCGGATGCCGTCGAGCAGCCCCTTGAAGCTCTCGCTACAGGCTGGGGTTAGTGGTTTGCTCCTGTAATGTGTCTGTGTGTGTGCATGCATGCGTACATGCTTTTCAGCATGCATGTATGCATGCGCACGAATGCATGCCTACCCCAGAATGGTCTCCTGCCCCTTGCGGATGCCGTCGAGCAGCCCCTGGAGCTCCCGCTGCAGGTTGGGGTTGATGGTTCGCTCCCGCACGCAGGCGTCCACGCACCAGGCAAACTTGTGCACGGGGTCCACGCTGATGATCTCCGTCACCTCCGCGTCGTGCAGCGCCATCAGAATCTCCACCCTGACAGCAAGTAATATAAAGAAAAGAAAAGCATAGAAAACAGGCATGATAATCAGGGCTCCCAATCGTCCCGCAAAACAAGGGGTCCCAGGGACTCCTTCCCTTACAGTATAGAAGAGGGTCCTAGAGGCGGGATAGAGAGTCCCAGTGGCATTGTGAATGCTAAAAAGAATTTTTTCTAGTGCATCCCTGGGACCCCCTGCACATTGTTTTAGAGGGTCCTTTAGAATTTTAGTACTTCCATAGACCCCCAAATGGGGGTCCCTGGGAGCCCTGGTAATGAAGAAAAAAGCATTTTTCTTTTGAAAATATTATAGTTTCAGATCTTCTTCTTCTTCTTCTTCGATCGCTCAGACAGTTTTCCTGCCAATTATGAGCGCAGATGCCGTCATGCTGCCGTTATGCGCCTAACTAAGAAATAGTTAAGGCCCAGCAAGTCCGACTTCGGCTGTAGTTTCAGATGATGTTGTGTCTTTCTCAGAAACAGAGTGCGCAGACAGTTGACAACCATATGATGCAGCTTGGTGTTGCGGCCGATCATGCAGACCGGCCAGGTCGCAATGGAGTGTAAAAGCAAAACTCACCGCAGCGTACAGCAGGGATGCATCTAGAAATTTCTAAACTGGGGGGCATTGCCCCCCTTGGTGTGGAAATTTGGGGGGATCTGGAAATAGTTAGGGGGGGGCGGGGGTAAATCAATGCCAGTTAACGTGTCGATCAAGGGATGTAGTGCGGAAATTTTTACAACCTGTGGTGAACGCATTGTTCTTTTTGCTTTGTAAGCACCAGTCACAAAACATTGCTTTTGATTCGCTGTCAAATTCTAGCCAAAGTCTGCTTTTTTTCCAACTTTCCATGAACTCATGCTTTCGCTTTTTGAAAGGTGGTGGAGCGACACTACTAGCAATGGGATCGTCGGTGACATCACAGTCCTGATCCGATGCTTCGTCATTCGATGAACTTTCCCCGTTGTCATCACTAACTGCCGATGAGGAACAACAAGGTTGTTGATCAATGTTGCACTCCACAGTCGCACTGTTTTCTTTCTTTTTAGAAGTCACAGTAAAATAATCCAGAAGCGATGCCATTTTTTTTGAGCGGGCTCGCTTACACTGCGCCCGGAAATAGTAAATGAAAGAGAAAGACGTTGATTGGCTATGATATTTTTAAGACCCAATCAAAATGCTCAATCTTTACTGTCGAAAGGAAATGCAGACTCGGTGTAGCCCACGCAGCCACGCAATCTTGACCTAGTGCCGAACAAGTTATTTTCAAACGATTTTTTCGTTTGCGGGATTTCACAAAATTTGGGGGGATTTTCCCGCAGCATATTTTAATTTTTGCGGGAACATGAACAATTTTGCGGCAATGCCGCAATGCCGCGCTCTAGATGCATCCCTGGTACAGTAATGAACATTCCTCTTTCTCAGAAACAGCGTGCGCAGAAAGTTGACCGCCATGCGGTAGAGCTTGTGTTCTGTGTTTGTGTGTGTGTGTGTGTGTGTGTGTGCGTGTGTGCTCGCACGCATGCAAAACTCACCGCAGCATACAATAATGGATGCTCCTCTTTCTCAGAAACAGCGTGCGCAGAAAGTTGACCACCATCAATAGTCAATAATGAACAGCGTGTGTAGAAAATTGACCACCATATAATACAGTTTGGTGCTTTTGTGTGTGTGCATGTGTGCGTGCATGACTATATCATGCGAATGTGCGTGAGCAAAACTCACTGCAGCGTAAAATAATGGACGCTCCTCTATCTCAGAAACAGCATGTGCAGAAAGTTTACTACCATATGGTAGAGCTTGTGTGTGTGTGTGTGTGTGTGTGTGTCTGTGTGTGTGTGTATGTGTGAGGCATACATGCAGGCATGTGTGTGAGTGTATCCTATATATGCAAGTGTGTGCATGAGCAAAACTCACTGCAGCGTACAGTAATGGACGTTCCTCTTTTTCAGAAACAGCGTGCGCAGAAAGTTGACCACCATCTGATACAGCTTGGTTCTGCATGTGTGTGTGGTGTGTGTGTGTATGTGTGTGCATATGCATGCATACCTCTGTGTGTGTGTGTGTGTGTGCGCGAGCAAAACTTACCGCAGCGTACAGTAATTGACGTTCCTCTTCCTCAGAAACAGCGTGCGCAGAAAGTTGACCACCATCTGATACAGCTTGGAGTTGCGTCCGATCATATAGACGAGCCTGGTGTTTTGTGTGTGTGCGCGTGCATGCAAAACTCACCACAGCGCACAGTAATGGACGTTCCTCTTTCTCAGAAACAGCGTGCAGAAAGTTAACGATATCGTAGAGCCTGGTGTTTTGTGCGTGTGCGCGCATGCAAAACTCACCTCAGCGTACAGTAATGGACGTTCCTCTTTCGCAGAAACAGCGTTCGCAGGAAATTAACCACCATGTGGTAGAGCTTGGTGTTGCGGCCGATCATGTAGACCAGCCTGGTGACGATGGCCCCCTGGCGCCTCGTCTTGGGGTTGGGCACGAAGAACGACAGAGTGGCGTGCTCCTGGCTGAACAGCGCGGTCTCCTTCTCGTCCACGTACTCCGAGATGAGGGGCGAGCAGGCGTCCGCGAACAGGTTCAGCCTGGAAGAAACGGGATGGGGACTAGAAAAAATAAATTAAATCCAAGTCAAATTTGAAACTCAAAAACAACGATTTAATTCTCAAAAAAGCACAGTCACGATGTTTCCGGCTAAACCCGTTTTCTAGAAACAAAAAATAGATATACAGACCAAAAAACCCTGCATAGTCATGCATTTAAAAATGAAAATTCACGCATTAAAAAAAATGAAAAAAGAAAAACTTAGGAAAAGAACGGACATCCAATCATGCTTCACAAAAAAAAGTTGGAGATATTTGAAGTCCTTCCCAACACATTCAGATCCCCCCCCTCTATCCCCCACCATGGGGGGTGGGGGGGGGGGGGGGGGGGGGGGGGGGGGGTGGGGGGGGGGCGGGGCGGGGGGGGAAACGTTGGTTTAGGTTAAAGAAAATCACATGGACAACATGGGTGAAAGCAAAACATTCTCTCAATCCTGAGATGACTCGCGAGCAGACGTCGGTTAATTAACCCTTTCGCCGCCAATGTCGCATTTTAGCACCACAATGGTTTAATACCCATGTCACTAAAAGGCATCAAATCGGGGCCTGTTATCCAAAGACCCTATTTTCTTCATTTTGGGAGGTAAGGATAGGCCTAATGCTATATATGTCACAGAGGAATTCGCAATATTGCAGATATTTTTATTTTCTCTACCCAGTTAAGTTTAATAGCATTTTTTGGCTGAAATATGACTGGCGGCGAAAGGGTTAAAAAGGCAACGGAATCTGCTTCTAGTCACTCATTTGACGGAAATTCTTTTTGTTTGATGTTGCGCAAAGTCATGGAAAAACTAGTGCTGCGCTGCTGATAAAAAAACAACACCCTTGTTTTAGAACTTCTTGATTTCGGATCACATAACGTTTCCTTCGCAAAGCCCTGGGGAAGAAAAGAAATACACTTCTGGCTGTTGCTTCAGTTTTCATTTTCTGTTCAGTTGATTTCGTGTTTGGGTCTGTGAGTCAGTGTGACGTAAGTGTCCCGCGAGACCCCTCTTTCTTTATTTCTTATCTACACCCTCCCCCCCCCCCCTCTCCTTTTCGGGGGTGTCTCGACCAGCCGCCACGTTAATTGCCATCCACCATCAAAGAGAACGCCGAGTAAGGGAGTTGTCTCTTTGTCCCCGGTCGGCATGTAACACCTACAGAGGTTATCTCCCTTCACCCCCCCCCCCCTTATCTACCGTCTCATCACGAGATAGTGATATCAACAGTCGGCTCCCTTTGTAAGACAACTCGTCCTTTCTAATCACGAGAAGGATTTGAATGTCGGCACGTGATAAGGATGTAATCGGCGCGTGATTGTTCTGTACATTTTTGAACATCATCTTGTGACGTGTCGACTGCTATAAACCAATGACAGGCTTTCATTGTTTGAAAGTGAAGGCTATAATTGGAGTGGTGAGAAAAAGTTGTCACACAAGACGCTGAAACGTAGCTAGAGCAACACTCCCAGCCTGTCATAATAAGCCCACCTAGTAAGTATTATTGATGGCAGGTGATTGAGATCTGGTTTGTTTGACCCTAGTTTTGATCTAGATCCTATGTTCAATGATGAATAAGGAGTAGATAGATATGTTATAGAAAAGAAGTGGTAAACATTCTATTCTATTTATGTGCACTGATTATTTGTGTGTGTGTGTTTTTGACTTGAACACTTTTGGTACCAGAACCGGAGTTTATGCCTACTAACCCTTTTGTCTATTTTTAGTAGGAAACCTATGGGTTGGGTTGCAATCTTGCACTTTATGATAACATTCCTTTCCAGGTGTTGGATGGAGAGTGATGTTGGATTGATCACCTTTTATGTTTTACTGATCTCAGTTTGTTAACTGAAATTCAGTTTATTTATTAACTAGTGCTATTGTACAAGGGAAGCCTTCTAGCCGGTTGGGATTCACTAATTCCCTGCCGACTGAAGCCCCTTGTCTCTAAGCCATAGAGATCTACATCCACCTTCTCCTGTGATTATCAGCAGGGCATCGTGGGCAGGAAGATTATCCCTGCCTCACAAGCACCAAGACGGGAAAGACGCCCCGCACCCAGAATCCGTGAGGAGACCACGCCTGAACCGTGCCATCCCGCGAAGCCGTAACCGGAACGACTGGGAGCTACTCTCACCTGATGAGCCAGCCCAGCCACCCCAGCACTCGCCGATCATTACGGAGGAACTTGCCAAGAGCTAAGTTTATAAAACCGCGCCCATCACTGGAACTTTCCTACGGACACTGAAGATAATTAGTAACCCTTCCGGCATGGGGCGAACCTTATAGAAAGACAAAAGTCTTGTGAATCCTTTCGGATTTCATTGTTTTTTTATTCATATTTTGTTTTGGCGCCATTGAGCTGCTTTATTATTATTGTTGCATAATCTTATGCAGATTTTGGGAGTAAATAAAATACAAGTGTCAAATAATCCTGAACCCTTTGGTCAGACTGATGAGAGTGGGAGTCTTGTAATTTCATGTAAAACCCTACTTCTCTCTGTCTGCCATTTAGAGCAATTCAACCACTTGTATTTCTTACAACCATACGAGCCAGAACCCGGGCACAAATATAAATTTATTAGATGAAAAGGGGCCGGGAAAGTTGCTCATCTCCCATACCCTAGAGAAGTGGGCTAAAGGCAAATCTTCTAAAGTCTTCCCTAGGGACTTAGCCTTTTAACCCATTACCTCAGTTTTTAAAATGTTCCTGACGAAGAGATCTCAATAAAATTTAAACAATTTGAAAGTTTGACCCAATGTGTTAAGTGTGGTCTTTTTGAAATCATGTCTTAATGTTCTCTCTGAAATCTTCCCAATCCTGAAGTGGTGACTGAATTAAAAATAATTTCCTGTGTGTGTGTGTGTGTGTGGTGTGCGTGTGCGTGTGCGTGTGCGCACAAGGATGGATTGGGGATAGTTTAAAATTTGCGTATCTATCATCTTGTTTTAATCTGCCATCAATTTTTGGCAGAAATGTTTGATTTTATAAGACAGTAGATCCGGATGTCAAGATGGCCAATCCTGAACTCTTTTTTTTATCAGCTTTCTCAATCCTCATTTCAGGAGCTGATGCCTGAACTGCTTTCACCCATAAACAACAATGGTGAGGACCCCACCTGTCCTGCCAGATCTGTCGTTTGACGGGCACAGCAACCTCCTTGAGGAGACCCTTGTCGTGAAGGATCTTGTCCACCCCCCACCCTCCCCAGACCAACAACAATCCCAAGGACCCCACCTGTCCTGCCAGATCTGTCGTTTGACGGGCACAGCCACCTCCTTGAGGAGGTCCTTGTCGTGAAGGATCTTGTCCACCCCCCACCCTCCCCAGACCAACAACAATCCCAAGGACCCCACCTGTCCTGCCAGATCTGTCGTTTGACGGGCACAGCCACCTCCTTGAGGAGGTCCTTGTCGTGAAGGATCTTGTCCACCCCCCACCCTCCCCAGACCAACAACAATCCCAAGGACCCCACCTGTCCTGCCAGATCTGTCGTTTGACGGGCACAGCAACCTCCTTGAGGAGGCCCTTGTCGTGAAGGATCTTGTCCACCCCCCACCCTCCCCAGACCAACAACAATCCCAAGGACCCCACCTGTCCTGCCAGATCTGTCGTTTGACGGGCACAGCCACCTCCTTGAGGAGGCCCTTGTCGTGAAGGATCTTGTCCACCCCCCACCCTCCCCAGACCAACAACAATCCCAAGGACCCCACCTGTCCTGCCAGATCTGTCGTTTGACGGGCACAGCCACCTCCTTGAGGAGGCCCTTGTCGTGAAGGATCTTGTCCACCCCCCACCCTCCCCAGACCAACAACAATCCCAAGGACCCCACCTGTCCTGCCAGATCTGTCGTTTGACGGGCACAGCCACCTCCTTGAGGAGGTCCTTGTCGTGAAGGATCTTGTCCACCCCCCACCCTCCCCAGACCAACAACAATCCCAAGGACCCCACCTGTCCTGCCAGATCTGTCGTTTGACGGGCACAGCCACCTCCTTGAGGAGGTCCTTGTCGTGAAGGATCTTGTCCAGGTAGGCCTTGTCGATGTGGGGAATGTGCTCCAACACACACAGCACCACGGGGCGGATGTGCTTCACCCTAACCAAGGGGAAACTCTTCTCCAGCAGCTCCACTAAACGCTTCTGGAGATTGAATCATCAACATCATTATTATCATCATCAACATCATCCTTATCCTCATGATCGTCCAGAACATCCTCATCCTCATCGTCAACATCATTATTATTCTTGTCATCCTCATCATCGTCAACATCAACAACATCCTCATCCTCAACCTCATCATCCTCAACCTCATCATCATCGCCATCATTGTCCAACACACACAGCACCACGGGGCGGATGTGCTTCACCCTAACCAGGGGGAAACTCTTCTCCAGGTAACTCCACTAGACGCTTCTGGGAAAAATAAATCATCAACATCATTATCATCATCACCATCGTCATCATCATCATCATCATTGTCATCGTCATCATCACCATTGTCATCGTCATCATCACCATCGTCATCATCATCACCATCGTCATCACTATCATCATCATCACCATCATCATCATCATCGCTCATCATCATCATCATCGTCATCATCACCGTTATCGCCATCATCATCACCATAACCATCCTCCTCATCCTCCTCATCATCATCACCATCCTCCTCATCATCATCATCATCACCATCCTCCTCCCCCTCCTCCTCCTCATCACCACCATCATCATCATCTTCACCATAACCATCATCATCACCATCCTCCTCATCATCACCACCATCATCACCATCACCATCATCATCATCACCATCATCATCACCTGGTCCTCATCCTTCCCGGAGGCGGCCAGGTCCTGCACCCTCCTGACCAGCTTGTCCCTCATCTCCTCCAGGGTGGACAGGTGGAAGTCCCGGCGCGGCACCCCGTGGAGGTCCAGCAGGTTCAGGGCTGGCTTCAGGGACGGCAGCAGGATGCCGTTCTGTGGGGAGGGAAACCAGGAACAAAGTCACAGGTTCAAGTCACACCATTTTGTTTTTATTATTGTCGCACAACAAGAATACCGTATTTTCAGACTATTAACAGACCTGTTTACCCCCTACACAAGTCTTGAGTAGTCTGGATAGCTGAAATGAGTAGCTTTGGTGCAAAATGTGTAGTTTTATTCATTAAACCATCAAATAATGTTCACTGAAAATGAGTAATTAGAGCATTATTTTCCAATCTGAAAAGTAGTAGAGGTCCAAATTGAGTAGAAATACTACTACTAAAAACAGAGTAGAGTAAACAGGTCTGTGGTTAAGGCGCACCTGATTATTAGGTAACTTCCTCTAATCTGTCCCTCTCTTTTGACTCTGCCTTTTCCCTTGGCTTACTGTTGGGGGACTATCTTTCTGCCTTATTGGTCCTGAGTCTCCAGCCCTTTTTCTTCAAGAAACACTTACAAAGATTTTCTCCATCCGAAGACGGACATGCTGGGCCTAACTGTTTCTTAGTTGGGCGCATAATGGCAGCATAACGCATCTGCGCTCATAACAGGACAGGAAACCTTAAAACCCAGCGACCGAAGAAGAAGAAAAAGAAGAATGATTCCTCACCAGGACGCCTTGTGTTTAACTCTCTTAGCGGCATGTATTTTTTTTACTGTTATTGGTTGTCCGTTTTACATTTTAGCCAACAAGATGGGGAGTAACTATTTTTTTCAAGTGTGCATGCGTTTCTTTAACGGAAACAAATCACTGACACAATCTCTGAAAGTTGACAAACACACGGCAGGCCACTTGGCAGTGAATGTCTTTGCATTTGGTGGCAGACCTGTTTACCCCAAATCTTCACTGTCAGTAATCCCAAGCTCTGAAAACAGTAATTTCAGGCATCTGTCCGTAATTTTGCTGTCCGAGAAATCCTTTCACCAGAATTTTTCGCTGCCGTCACACCTTTTGTGTTGTGCACAGGGCGTTTCGCGGGGGGGGGGGCGCAACCACACCACCAGTTGACCAGGACACCAACACCAACGGGGGTAACGAGGGGGGACTATGTAACACCAATGTCTGCCCAACTTCCCATCAAACCACAAGTTAACACCATAACGTATGCGGAAGGTTCACACGGTGCACAAATCCCACACACCCACTCCACTCCCTTCAACTCACACATACATCTCCTCTTACACTCCACCAGTCCCTTATCCTCACCTAAACACCCAAAATGTTACACCACACACACGGCAAACCAAAAACAACATTTCACAAACACAATCCCACCATTTGCACAGCGGGGGAGAGGGAAACGTTACACAACCGTGCACTGCCACCCAGACACGCATTCGTTGTCACACCACAGGGACAGACCAACACAACACCAGGGGGGGAACACACACCAGGACAGGGACACACACCCCCCACCAAACAACAACGGACCCAACCAACAAGACAATTTACAAACACAACACACACCACCACAAAAACCACACCACACCAACCACACACACAACACACCACCCTACCAGCAACACCAACAACCACGCCCCTAAACCACAGTACCATCATATTAAAACCATTCATTCATCATCATCCAATCAACAACTATCTTTCAGGGGGGGGCGTGCGTACACACACACAACACACATGCGCAACACCAAAGAAATATGCTACATATTAAAGCCCATATTAAATTAAATATAAATAAAATACATATACATAATAAAATACAATTTACAATCAGATTACATTTTTTTTTTTTTCCCCCCCCCCCCCCCCATCAATTTTCCAATTTACATAACCAAGTTACACATTCACAATGACCGCAAAAGTAAAGTATACAAATATAGGTACACACAAGGTTCACAAACATTCAAAAATCAGCGAAAGAATAGAGAAACACGCTCATAAAAGCAACTTAAGACATACTCGTATTCACCGCACTCAAGGGTTAAAAACCGACGACCAAAAAAAAAAAAAAAGATTTCCAAGTGCGCAATCACTGTGTGGAAGACTGAAAGGGGGGGGGGGGGGGGGGGGGGGGGGGGGTGTGGGGGGGGGGGGGGGGGGGGGGGGGGGGGGGGGGGGGGGGGGGGGGGGGGGGGGGGGGGGGGGGGGGGGAGGAAGAAAAGAATACACGCACTGCTCACCTGGGTTTGGAAGACCTCGATGGCCTTCATGTGGTCCTCCGTGGACAAGATGGTAGCGATTTCCCGCAGGGCCGGCGATGCCCATGTCCTCTAGCCCAGCCATGCTACTACTGGGGGAAGGAACCGGGAGAGAGAGAGAGAAGTTTTGGGGTGGGTGGGGGGTGTTGATACTGGAGTAGTGAAGGGAAGGGGTGGTGGGGAAGGGAAAGAGGGAAGGAGAGAGGCAGAACTGGTTGAAGAAGAGTGGCTGGTGAGGGAGAGAGAGGGGAATCAATCAGATCTGAGGAAGGTAGAAGTCAGAAAGAAAGAGTGTGTGTGTGTGTGTTTGTGGGGGGGGGGGGGGGGGGGTTAAAGAAGGTGGGGATACTGAGTGTGACAGATCTACAGATCTACAGAAGTGTGGATGGGAGGCGTAGTAAGAGGTAGAAGGGGGGGGGAGCGGTGGGGAGGAGGGTTGAAAAGAGAAGACCATACTAAGACCTACTCAAAAAGGTAGAGGAAGGACCGGTCACGAGAGAGAGAGAAAGATTAGGTTAATGGAGGAGGGGAGAGGGGTGAGTAGGGGATCGGATGGGTGACGAAGGGATTGGCGAAGGATAAAGAGGGTTTGAAGAGTGGGGGAAGGGATACAAAAGGGATGGGGGGGTAGGTGGGTTATGGGTTATGGCAGGTGATGTGGAGGAGGGGGGGGGGCAGTAGGGAGGTTAGTTAAAAAGGGAAAGAGCTTTAATTTTATGAAGAGAGTAGCCTGATTGAGGTGAAGTATGAATTCAAGTTCCTAAGCCACTTTAGGTTGGGTTTGTTGGGTCGACACTGCTCAATTCTTTTACGCCAAGTTTTTCGATTCCGAAGATACTGAAAACAACCATGCACAAACAAAAATTATTATTTATATGTACCTGTACTGTAGTTTCATGGCGTTCTCTTTGTCGAGATTTGGATGTTGTAGCTAACATAATAATTACAGTGGTACCTCCCTATTCATGAGACAGATTTTCCGGAAAATTGTGCAAAAGATGTGGAACAACTCAACAATAGAAGAAGTTTTGTCTGCAACAATGCGAATGCAGAGGGTTTAAGTCATCATCATATGAGGGTCTGTATCCATGACAAACGCAAGTTTCACTGGTTAGACATTGTCCTGCCCACGAGACCTAACGTCTGACAAGAAACTGGTCGCTTGAAAACGGCTTGCAGTGAAAAGGGTTCATTCCCTGGTGATTTGGATGTCATCGTCGATTCCGCATTTACTTTTTCTTTGTTCTGTTCTCTGTTGGCCCAAAACTGCAAAATTTACCTCCCCCCCAAAAAAACACCCCCACCACCCACACACCAAACCAAACACTTGAAGCGTATTCATTTAGACACTCTTACGAGGGAAAAGAACTGCTTAAAATGCAGTCTTAACTGCCAACCTTTAAGTTATTATGGTATATTTAAACCAAAATACCTGACCAGTAAACCACAAAAACAGTCACAGAGGGAGTGTGAAGAGAACAAGCACAGAGGGACAATCGAAGATCTTCAGAAGAGTTCAAGATGCACACACCTCCCCTACTCTTCAATCATACAGTACACCCTCCCTCCCACATCGCTTTGCCTTTCACTTTTTTTCGTTTTCTATACGTCTTTTTTTTACACCCCTTACACCCATCCACCCCCCTGTCCTCCTCCTCCTCCCACCCCACCACCCACCGGGCTCCCTAGGAGGGACCCCAATTGGCGGGGGTTCTATGATAGCACTAAAATTCTAAAAGGACCCTCTAAAAAGTAAGTGCAGGGGGTCCCAGGGATTGCAACTAGAAAAAACTCTGTTTAGCATCTAACTAATTGGCTTATCATTGGGACCCTTTATCCCGCCTCTAGGAGTAGGACCCTCTACTGAGTGCAACTGTAAGTGAAGGAGTCCCTGGAACACCTTGTTTTGCGGGATCGATTGGGAGCCCCCTGACCTCCCCCCCCAATAATTGACTTTCAGCTTCCCTAAAAGTTGAATCATCAGAATTGATAGATGTCAGTGTCAAATGTTAATTGTCCTCCACCACATCCCAAAAGGGACCGTTTGAACTTGCCAAGGTGGACTTTGTGGTTGTTTGTTTCGTCCACTTTTTTTTTTTTTTTTTTTTGTTGTTTTGTTTTTTTTGTGTTTCGTCCCCCCCCTCCCCCCCCCCTTCCCCCCCACCCCCAACCCCCCCCCCTCCCCACCCCCCCCCCGCCCCCCCCCCCCCCCCCCCCCCCCCCACCACACCCCACCCCCCCCCCCCCCCGAAAAAAAAAAGAAAAAAAAAACCCATGCATTAATAGAAGAACAGACTTTGACCAATTGTTCACGAATGCAATGTACTGTCTAAAGTTTGTTACCGGTACCTTACATTCATACAAAAAACAAACTTTTTTTTTCTCTTTTTTTTTGGGGGGGGGATATTACAAAATGACAATTATACTATAGAGCTCTCTAATTATATTCACTGGTACAGTGGAACCTTGTTAAGACCTTGGAAAATCAATCCCAAAAAAGTCTTAATAGGGAGGGGTCTTATACTGTAGTTATAGGGAGGTGGACACTCACTGACTCAGTCCGGATATGAGGGGGAGGGGGGGTCTGTCCAAAAAAGGGTCACATCTAAGAAAGTCTTAAATAGGGAGGTCCCACTGTATTTCTGGTGCTAGGTGATACTGATAGGGTTAATAAGGAACTTTCCTGGTATTGCACTAGGTGTTTTACGGACTACAAGGCGCACCTGATAATAAGGTGGTGAAAGGGTTAATAAGGAACTTTCCTGGTATTGCACTAGGTGTTTTACAGACTACAAGGCGCACCTGATAATAAGGTGGTGAAAGGGTTAATAAGGAACTTTCCTGGTATTCAATTGCAGTAGTCTATGGACAAGGTAGTTGAATACAATGTTAAATTGCACCACACACACACACACACACACACACTGACAGTGACACACACATGCATATACAGTGACACACTTGCACACATGGGTGAAAGTGACAGATTTGGAAATAAGGAAGGTGGGGGGTGTTCAGGGGCCGCATAGGCGTCGGTGGGGTGTTACCAGGGGCAGCCACCTGCTTGGGGGATCATTGGGGCAAATATCCCAGAAGTTGACAAGAATATACAGATAAAATCATAAATGCCAATTTTGTGAGCTCTCCTGAGGTCTTTCACTTATGAAATGTTTTGAACTCTGAAATGACATTGAAGTTGAAAGTTCTAAGGAGCAGACACACTTTGTGGCTTTTGGTTGCTCAAATTTGGTTGCTCGATTTCTAGTTTTTTCTCTCCTTCAAATTTAAAAAATAAGGAATTCCTTATTTTCTGATTTTGAAACTAAGGAAAATCCTTGCTGAGAAGGAAAACTTTCACCCATGTGCACATGTACACGCACACACAAATTTACACACGGTCACCACACCACAAAACACACACACATGCATGTACATAATTGCAGTAGGTGTTTTACGGACTACCTGATAAGGCGCACCCCCCAACAAAAAAATTGACTCAAAATTCAGATTTTGTTAAGTTAAAGTACTCTATAGATATCTGATATTTTTACTTGTGATGGTGCGTGGGAAAAACCTACATAAGTCGCTCAGAATGTTTTGAGCAAAAGCCAAAAATAGTCAACAACCCCCCAAAATATCAATGTTCTATTTAGGGCATATTTATGTCTATTTTTATGTATTCTACCAGTATCCACAACATGAAAGACAATTTTGAATGGTTTCTTTGTTGATTTGATTGTTTTCTACATCAAGTCAATAGAAACAAAGAGGCAAACTTGTATTTCTTTGTCCGATTTCTGCTAATGATCTCATTCGAATGCCAAGCTTCAAATAATTATAAAATAAAAGCTAGACAAGATAACTCAATTCGGTTATCTGTGAATGAACAAGGAACCTTTACTCCACCATGAAAAATTGAAATCTCAATCAGAGTCAATGTTATGCCAAAATTCCATGATGTCTGTTTTTCCCATGCACTGTCACATATGTGTAGAGAGGCACAGAGGTAGCGCGTTCACTTCGTGTCAAGTAAACCCGAGTTCGAACCTGGGTACAGGGGATTTTTTCCTCTCACTTTGCACTAGGCCTTACGGTCTGAACGTGGAGTCTTTCGGATGAGATGATAAACCGAGGTCCCGTGTGCCCATGCACTGACTTAGCATACGTTAAACCCAGTGGCAACGAAAAAGTTGTCATTTGGTCAAAATTTACCCCCCCCCGACCCCCCCACCCCCCTTCCTTCCTCATCAGTCACACAAAAAATCGCATGCAAAAAAAAAATATAAAAAAAATGGGTGGCGCGCCTCTGGCTGCGACGCGCTCTCCAGGTGGGAGCAACCCGAATTTCACAGATACGCCTCTGTGACTATAAAGTACCTAATACCTAATACCTAATATTATCAGTCACATTATAAGGCGCAGGGGGAAAAAGTATCGCCTTATATAAGTCCTTAATACAGTATTTTCAGGATTGTCCCACCATCTTTACTAATATTACTATTATTAGTAATAATACAAATGTTCCATATCGTCGCTGTCCGACGCTAACCGTGTATAAATTTACACAATCAGTGATTTTACAGGAGCATAAAAAAACATATTGTCGCCTGCTACAAAGTCAATCCCCATTTGATATACGCTTGACCCTTCTTCTTTACCGATGAGTAAACATGTGACACAATAAAAGTTGCATTAACACCCAAACTTTTCGTGATAATTCAGTTACACGGTTAGTCACAAAGTTAGTGCATTGTTCTCACAATGGGAGATACGACAGCTGCCGGCAGTTACACGATTAGCATGACCAGTTACACGCTTATCGTGTCAAAACCAGCAACAACCCGCCACATACACGATTATTTCCGTGGTATCATGTGACAAATTTGAGCATTTTCATTGGTCGCAGACACAATATATTTATAGAAGACCTGCGTGAGGTCACTGGAAGGAGTTTCATAAAAAATCTATTTTTGTCAAATTTTGTAGATCACGGTTAGCGTCGGACAGCGACGATATGTACCTGTCCCAGATCAGAGGACATTAAACTTATTATCATGCTTTCTTTCTTCTTCTTCTGCATTCCCAGGCCATAAGGCCACAATGGGTATATTGTATGAGTCCATTTTCCAATTTTCACTGTTGTCCTCGATGCATTCGGCCGACACATTCCGATTTCGGAGGAGCTCAACTTTTTTTCTTTTTTAGGACAAAACTATACGGAAGATATTTTTTGGGGAAAAAGGCAGGAGAATGGGCCAAAAAGTCAGAAATATAACTAGTAGATGACACAAAGACAAAGCAAGGAAAAATGCAGAGAGACAAAGAGAGAGAGAGACTAGACTTAGAGGAAGTTACAAGCACAGAACTTCCAGAAGATCATGGAACTATTTGTACGGAAGACACCCCCCACCCACCCCCCAGTATCCCCACGGGGGCTATTATCATTCATTCATGCACATTCTTTCCCTAATCCAAGCAGGGAGAAAGGTGGCAGAGTGGTTAAGACGTTCGCCTGCCAAATGTAATGCGTGACTGCAACGTGAGTGACCCGGGTTCGAATCCTGGCCTCCTCGCCCTTTCTTTCTAGTTCGACAGGAAAATCGAACTGAACGTCGAGTCCTTCGGATGGGGACTTAAAGCTAGTCTGACCCGTGCGCTTTACGCACGTAAAAATCCCACGGCAGTTGAAAGTCGGTAAGAGCAGGGAGAAGAAATCCTGCTGCCTGGTATGGCCAAATTGATAGCTAGCTTTCCCAAGTCTGCTCCCTCCCACCCCCTCCTCACCCTGCGACCCCCCCCCCCCCCCAAAAAAAAAAGTAGGCGCTGCGCTTGCCGCAACGCTCTCTCCAGAGGAGAGCAGCCTGAATTTCCAAATACCAAACCATTAGCTGAAAAGCACATGACATGAGCTGACCTTTCTGGCTTTCAAGTGCTCAAGTATCAACCAAGATCATGAATACAGTACAGTCCGACATAGGCAAGTACTGACTCAGTGGATCACACCAGTGGGTAGCACTATGAGTATGACTAACAGTGATAACACTTAGCACAGTTCATTATATATTGTAAGTGCACGCATGTACGCACACACACACACACACATGACACACACACACACACGCACACATACAGTCACATGACACACACACACACACACAGTAGACACACACAGTCACACAATGACACACAGAGGCACACACACACACACACACACAGTCACATGATGATGCACACGCACACGCACACACACACAGTCACACAATGACACACACACACACACACACATGATGATGCACACGCACACACACACAGTCACATGATGACGCACACGCACACGCACACGCACACGTACACACACACACACACAGTGACAGAGTCACAAGGCTAAGTACTGCTGATACAGTGAAACAGTTTAAGTACTATACTAATAATACCACATTTCAAATTGAAGGTCTACTTTTCCTTCTTTTTATTTGTTTCCTCTCTCTCAGTGGTAGGTTCAGTGTTACTGGTAGACCTGTGCAGTGAGCACTGTCAGCAGTGAAGTGAACAGAGTGACACACACACACAGTTATAACAGAAAGTCTGTAATTTATTTACTACTAGTGTAAAGTGAAGAACAGCATTATGAGCGTAATGTGACACTACGACAGTGGGACTAGGATACACACGTCTCTTGTAGAACGTTGTACGCTACAGTAAAAAAGCAAAAACCAATCATCAACTGATCAAGACAAATTATACTATCACTGCATCAGGTTAGTAATATTATCATTGACTGATTGGGCATAATTAATTTTGCAGAAATGATGCAGGGATTATTCTTAGCACCGGTCATCAGTCATTGACTGATACAATTTTGAAATGACCTATTGTTTTTGGAGGCAAGAGATCATATGTCATATGACTAATATTATGTTTACTTCGTGTCTGTTATTGTTAGCAACTTTAACTAAGGATTTTGAATTTGATGTGCGCTGCAACTGATTCCATAGTGATTATATTGACTTAGGTGAAACAAGACTAAAAATAATTGCCCTAGTAATGTAGTATTACTTTACATCGCATAGTCATGTACAAGCTTTTCTCATGCCCAAATTGTGGTTTTTTAAATAAATAAACTTTTCTCATGTCATTCTTTGAACATGCAGTCTGTGAAACTATGTGATTGATTGCAACAGTGTCCTAGAAGCACTCAAGTTGTATTTTTTGTAATTAATATTATTATGACTTATTCATATGAAAATGATCTATCATATTTTCTTCGAACTGGTCAAATGACCTATGATGTCCTGTGACAAGATTGATCCCTGAATGATGCAACATTATTTAATTTTCTTTACTCAAGAATCTTCATCTTTTTTCTTCTTCTCTCTCCCCCACCCCCTTCCTTCCTCCCCTCACTCCTCTCTGCCCCACCCTCTGTCTGTCTCTCTCGATGAGTCTCACTCTCTCTCGCTCTCACTCTTGACCGATGACCGGGTACTGATCAAGGTCATTGGTAAAGGATCAAGGTCAAGGAAATTGGTAGGCCTTGAAAGTGGTTGTGGTCTAAAAGCTGTGTTTTAAGCCATATTTCCCATGTTGAACATTGCTTGTATGAGTTTTCTGTCATAAAATTATTACCAAGGTCCTGTGTGCCCATGCACTTAGCACACGTTAATCCCAGTGGCAACGAAAAAGTTGTCATTTGGTCAAAATTTACCCCCCTTTCCTTCCTCATCAGTCACACAAAAATCGCATGCAAACAAAAAAATAAAAAAAAATGGGTGGCGCGCCTCTGGCTGCGACGCTCTCTCCAGGTGGGAGCAACCCGAATTTCACAGACGCCTCTATAAAATACCTAATGCCTAAAGTTGGGATACAGCTCAATTAGATCAGCCCTGTCGTCGTCATAAGGCAGGTCAGGTCAGGTCAAATTAGGACAGCTAGGCATCGCAGCCTCTTGTGTCCTTTCTGAAGTTTCTCATAAATGGTTTAAGTTATAAAATTCTGTATACATATTATAATTTTTTTTTACATGTCATGTTTGAATGGAGCAAAACGAATGATGCATTCACTCAGATGGATTGAAAATAGTGTTTATATAAAATAACAAATAGATTAGATATTTATTCTATTTATAAACTAGGTAAAGATGTAGTCCAATCCTTCATCTTCTTATTCTCGAAAGTCGTAAAATACTGATTTATAAACTAGGTAGTTAGGGTTGCAAGTTAGACAGAAAGTTATCTCGACTCTATTCTCACAGAGTCACACACACCCTCCCCTCTCCCCATATTAGTTTCACTGTGTGTTGACTGCAATGTCTACGTCAGCTTTGTTGCTGTGTTGGACAATTTCATAGATTGGGCGCAACATATACACCCATACAGAAATGATACGTGTACTGATCAATAGATCTATACAGTGATATGTGTACCTCTTCACCACCACCACCCCTGCCCCTTCCTAACCCTAATCATGCCTAATCAACTCTTCTTCTTCTTTCATTGTAAACGATCATCATCATCATCATCATGGTTCTGTTGTTAGAATTGGGGGACTCCAGTCAGGCAGAATAAATTGATGTTATACTTGTCAGGGCTCCCAGGGACCCCCATTTGGGGGTCTATGAAGTGCTCACTAAAATTATTATTATTCTGTGGTGGTGACCAACTTCTTTAAATATATAGAAGTAACTGTACACACTTTAGGGGGTGACCATAGAAAAAGATTCAGGAGAGAGAGAGAGAGAGAGAGAGAGAGAGAGAGAGAGAGAGAGAGAGAGAGAGAGAGAGAGAGAGAGACTCAGAGAGAGAGAGAGAGAGAGAGAGAGAGAGAGAGAGAGAGAGAGAGAGAGAGAGAGAGAGAGAGAGAGGAAGAGAAAGTGAATATACGTTATGTATACACCCTATCAGACTGGCTTAGAAGTTAGATTAGAATCAATGGGGGAAAATCAAGTGGGAAAAACAACAACAAAAAACAACCTTGTTCTGGACTGGGAATAGAAACAAAAAGACAAAGACAGAACAAACAGATCCCTAACTAAAGAATTGGGGATGAAGATGGACTCATGGAGGGACTGGGGAAGGGGCGTTTGTTGAAGGTTTCAGTGCTGGGTTGTGGAGCCTGAGAGCTCAGCTGACGCCGGCTCCCCTCCAGGGTCTGGGATGTTGGTTCAGTTCAGGTGGCGTTGAACTGAAGCCTAGATTCAAAGACTGCCAGGGATGGTGCAGTAACAGTGTCGTCGGGGAGGCGGTTCCACTCACAGATTGAGCGGGGGAAGAAGGTTCCCTGCCGATACTGGGTTCGACACGATTTGGTGTCATACGCCTGGGAGTAGGTTTGGCGTCCGCTTTTCTTTTGGCAGCTTCTAAAGGACCCTCTAAAAGAATGTGCAGGGGGTCCCAGGGATGCACTAGAAAAAAAATATTTAGCATTCGCTATGCCACTGGGACCCTCTATCCCGCCTCTAGGACCCTCTATACTGTAAGTGAAGGAGTCCCTGGATAATCAGCTTTCAAAAAAAAAGTTTTATCATTATGGCAGGGTTCAACGGGGTTGTGTGTGTTTGTGTGTGTGTGTGGGGGGGGGGGGGGGGGGTAGTGAGAGGGCAGTGAGGGGTTGGGGGATGTGGGGGGGTACCTAGGGCTAAAACTAGTAAAAGGAGGTGGGGAGGGGAGGAGGGGAGAGGGGAGTTGAGTCTGGACACCAGCTGTGACCAAGTCTGATGTTACTGCTTCTGGTGGAACTGGAACTTCATTCACGGGTGTTCCTTGGGAGGGATTGTTGGACTTTACTTCAACTTGTTCAAGTTCAACTTTAGTTAACATTCAAAAATTATATAGGGTAAAAGGCATTTAAAAAAACTACAACACAGCTTGTAAGTTGCTGTACCTTGGTTTCCTAGTTCAACTAAGTTACTAAGAAGATCCAGTTGCAGAAGAGAGAAGTGAAAAGTGATGCCATGCACTGATGCAGTCTAAACCACTCAAATCAGTCTTCAAGTTCATGTCACGCCGTCTCAGTAGACATTACAGTGACTTGTCAGTAAAATGAGATTTTTCACGGTTTCGCAAGAAAGAAAAGGAACATTCTGATTCATTCAAAAAGTCTCACCGTCTGCCAAGTTGTGTTAGCAAGACATTCCAATTTCATGAAAGAAAGCTTTCGCACAACACTTCAAATTCTTAAATAGCTCTGATTCCTGATTAGTTCGAATATACATGATGGCCATTTTATAGTTTATGTGAAAGTACGCCATGCAACAAATATATCACACAAATCAAATAAGAAATGAAACAACACACAAGGGGAAAAGTTGAGAGGAATACAGTAAATGTTTATGTTTCATACAAAACAGTTAATAAATTATGTAAGGAGCACTACTTATACCTTATTTTTCTCTGTGTGTCACCAGAGAAATGCGAAGGAAAAACTTTAAACTTTACCTATACTGTACGTATAGTTGAAATGCAAGTACGTTATTTTATGGTTTTGTTGAAATGAGAACAAAGTTTTGTTTCGCTTTTAGAACTAGCCTAGCACTGCTTGCTGAAGACTTCAAAGCGGAAGTATTTTGTAGAATATTCAAAGCGAGGAAGGTAACAAGTCACGTTCTATTGAAGGTATCACGTTCCTGTTACTCTCACTCAGTCACTGTTCAGATAAAAAATCAATGATTGAGTAGAATAGAATTGAAAGAAACTAGACTAGGTAGGTAGGTAGGGACAAAACAAGCCGTAAAGCTTTTTCAAACAGTCCCATCTTTTATGATTTTTCTGGTAAATGTTTCTTTTTGGTCAAGGTTGATGCGGCATAAATTTTCCTCATAAATCATTATTAGTCATAGCTTCTAAAAACTTCTAAAATTTTTGGTAATGTATCATATCATATCATATCATATATCATATCATATACGGCATATAGGCTTTTAAATAGCCTTTAGCCTGCTATTTCCTTTTAGTTTATAAGGAAACGCAATTTAAAACTTTTTGTTTTTTGATTTTGTTATTTTTATTAAAAAAAAATTGTTTAAAGTACAACAGTGAAAACAAGCAAACTGATTTGCATACTAATTAATTACTGAATACTTATGTTAGTATGGAAGCAATAATCTTCCCAAAAATTATCTAATTTGTTTTTAAAACTATTGTCAGTATTGAGTGTTCCTGCGGTTGCAGTATCATCCAGACGATTTTTAAACATATGTTCCACATGTTAGTAATTCTGTTACCAAAACAATTTTTTCTTATGTTAGTATTATATCTTTTAACAAAAACTTTACCACAGGCATTTCTAGTCATATTGTATAATACAATATGACAATACAATGTATTGAGGAGATGAAAAGAAATTAGTAGTAGACACAAAAACAGAACATTACAGAACATTAAACCGCCACGCGAAATGACGAAAAACACTCGATTTTGACACAATTTTGAGCCCCAGTACGGTAAATTGGAAAATTAATACAGCAAAAATTTGAACTTAATGTCTTCTAAGATCGGTCAAAATCGAGTGTTTTTCGTCATTTCGCGTGGCGGTTTAATGTTCTGTAATGTTCTGTTTTTGGGTCTCCTTGCAAAATACGGAATTTTGAGAAAAAGTACGGAATTTTATTTCGTGGAGTACCTAAAAAATAAATTGGGGGTAGGCAGTGTGAGTGTCGCAGCCAAAATCGTCACTCGTTCAAATCTGTCGCCCGCTACTATGAGAGTGTATTTGCGACATTGAGCATGAACCACAAATTTCACTATTTTCTAGGGTTAGGGATAGGGTTAGGGTTAGGTAAATGGTTCAAGTAAAGAAAGAGTGAAATTTGTGGTTGTCGCAAATACACACTCTCATAGTAGCGGGCGACAGATTTGAACGAGCGACGTTTTGGCTTCGACAGGCAGGTCTGATTCTGTCACTGTAGAAATATGGGGATCTGCGGAAGAACACCTTAAAGACTCACCAGATCACGTGTCAAAATCACGGGTTTCACGTGTTTTCCCTCTTATAGAGCTGGTAAGAAATCTTGTTTTGACCAGGTTTGACTCCCATACAAATGCCCCCAAATTCAAAACGAAACATTTTTTAAAGAGCAGCCTCAATTTGAAGTTGGGGGAATTTGAATGTGGGTCACAGCTACCCAGAACAAAACAAGGGATTTAATCGTACACAGGTCAGTGGGTCTTTAACACAGGGGTGGGAAAAGGGAGGGAGGGGGGAGGTTGCTGGAGATTTGTTTGGAGACACACAGGTGCCGATTAAGTCTTGGCCTGCACAACTTCCTGCTCAGGCAGCTCCTTCCTGGAGTCCCGGATGGTGCATGGGAGGAAGCTGGCTTGTTGGTAGTGGTAATGGTTCGACAGTAGATTTGACAGAGCTGCCGTGGGTGAGTGCGTCGCTGGCATGGGCTGAGTTTTGGTCTCAGAGCGTCCATGCACACCTCGCCTTCTTGCAACTTGAAGACCAGAAGAGCATCGCAAGCCTTGTGCAGAAAGTCTCCATTTTTTGTTAACACTTTTTGACGATAATCGGGTACCATAGTTTAGTTAGTAAGTGAGCATGCAGCCTGGACGGTCAACACCCACGTCATGGGATTAATGGGGACCTGTGTTATCTACTCTCCCTCTCTTCCACCCTCCCCCCTCCACTTGTAATAGTCAGTTCTGTCAGTAGGCGAAGCGCGCAACTAAGTCGTGAAGTGTTTGGATTTGATTTTCCCATCATGACAAGGGCAAGTCTTGCTCTCCAGTTAAGGAGGGATTTTTCCAAACAGTTGACTACCAGAATTGACCAAAGGCTCTTGGTCAGTTCTTGTGATCAGTGAAATCGTGGATTGGGGTCAATTTTGCTCTGCCAGAATTGGCTGTCACGCAATGGGCAATTGTGGCAGTTAGTGGTTTGGTCAGTTGTCTGAATTTTTTTTTTAGCCCGATATTGAATTTATTAATTATAATATAATTAATAAATTATAATTTATATATCATTGAATAATGGCCAAATGCAAAATAAAATTCATGGAAATGAACATTTATATAATCTTGAGTGTGTCTGTGTAAAAATCTGAAACTGTGAAATTTTGGCCGGTGGGCAGTTCTGGAAGGCACCCCTCGATTTAAAATTTGATACAGTGCAATTTCTGATTGAATAATTAATTCAACAAAGTTCTGACCATGTATGAAAACTTGATCCAGTGCTTTCCCGTGGTTATATTCTGTGAACTGACAATAACTCAGTAACTGAGTAAGTTTTTGTTTGATCGGCTGGAGGGTGGGGTGTGTGTTTGTTTGATTTTTGTTGTCTGTTTTGGTTGTGATTTGCGCGTTTGGCTGATTGTTTTCTTCTTTTTTGTGTGTGTCTATGTTTTTGTGTTTGTGCGCGCGTGTGTGTATGTGTGTCACTTTGCAACATTTTTATTGTTTGTAAGCAAGCTTGTGCCCGTAAAAAGAAAGCCTGATTATGTATTTAATATTTATTTATAAATATTTTCTCAGACTTAAGACTGATTTTGCCTGTCAGGTTTCTGATTTTCTTTGATTATGTAATTTGAACAGGTTAGCCTGCGAGGCACTACAATCTATCCAGCAATGGTTGCGGGTCGCAGTGCGGTGGAGAACCCATCGCCCCAGTTCACAGTCCCCATGGGTCGAGGTTTAATTCTATTCCTGTTGCTCCTCGTCCAATGCCTGCAGCCCTCAACGTCGACCGTGCAGTGTCGCGGACAGAAAGGAGAACCAGTGGACTGGTGAGATCTCCCCCCATGGGGATACCGGGGGGGTGGGGGTGTCTTTCGTAAAAATAGTTCCCCCACCTTCTGGAAGTTTTGTGCTTGAAACTTCCCCTAATCTGCCGCTCTGTGTGTGACTGTCTTTTCCCTTTTCATCTACAGTGGAACCTCCCTTATAAGGCCTTAAAATATCACCCAAAATGAGGTCTTATAAGGGAGGGGTCTTATAAGAGAGGTAATTTTAATACTTACAAAGAAGGGCAATGTCTCAGAGAAGTAGGTCTTATGTGGGAGGGAGTCTTATAATGGGAGGTCTTATAAGGGAGGTTCCGCTGTACTATGTTTTTGACTTCTTGGCCCATTTCTCCTGCCTTTTTTTCTCTTCAAAAAATCTTCCTAATAAATAATTTTTGTCCTTTGAGCTCCTCCGAAATCAGAATGTGTCGGCTGTACGCAGCGGGGAGACCAGTGAAAACTGAAAACCAGACACACGTACCTTACCCATTATGGCCATATGGCCTGGGAACACAGAAGAAGAAGAAGGGGGTCTATGAAGCACTAAAATTCCACAGGAGCCTCTAAAAGAATGTGCAGGGGGTCCCAGGGATGCACTAGAAGTCTTTTTAGCATTCACAATGCCACTGGGACCCTCTATCCCGCTTCTAGGACCCTCTATGATAGTGAAGGAGTCCCTGGGACCCCTTGTTATGTGGGACGATTGGGAGTCGCCCCACCTTCTGGAAGTTCTGTGCTTGAAACTTCCTCTAATCTGCCACTCTCTGTGAGTGTGACTGTCTTTTCCCTTTGCTTTCTGTTATCTGCTATCTTTCTGACTTTTGGCCCATTCTTCTGCCTTTTTTTTCTTTAAAAAAATCTTCCTAATTAATATTTCTACTTTGAGCTCCTCCGAAATCGGAATGTGTTGGCCGTACGTAGCGGGGAGACCAGTGAAAACTGAAAATCGGACACATACGTACCTTACCCATTACGGCCATATGGCCTGGGAACACAGAAGAAGAAGACTGGTGAGACTCTAAAGCATGGCATCATGATGGTGGTGGTTGGTTGATGGTTCATCCCACACATGTACTCTTGTTGTAGCCGAGCGGACGTTACATTTAAACCCCACTTTCATCACTGATGAGACTCAAAAAACAAACTTATAATTTGACGGTGTATTCATAGCGATTGACACAATTCGTCTGTGACTTATTCTGTTATTGTCCCGCGATCTGAAGATTTTTGTGTGTGTGTGTACTTTCCCATTCCCCCAAAGTCGGGAGTGTGGCTCCCACGTAATGTTCTCATCCCTAGCTGATGCATTTGTACCATAGTGTTCAAGTGCTTCGGCTGTTGGGATGATCCCTGGAGTCTTTTTGGCCAGGGTACGACGACAACATCATTTCTGGGAAAACTATTGTCATATATAATTACTAGCTGTGGAACCCTTGGCAGACTCAGCGCTTGCGCGCTTCGAGTCCTTGCGCTTCGCGCGCGGTTCAACTTCTCACGCTCCGCCCCCTTTTTGACTCTGCCCCCTTTGATCGACTCAGCACTTGCACGCTTCGACAGTCCTTGCGTTTCGCGCGCGGTTCGACTGCTCGGGCTTCGCACTTCGTTCTAGGCGGAGGTTTACGAAGATTTGATGCCAAATTTGGTGTTGATCGGTTGAGAACTGTGGTCGTGCATAAGGGACACACAGACACACACACACACACATACAGATTTCGAAAATATGTAACAACTTTCACTATAAGATAAGTGCCTAACTCATTTTAAAGTGTTTTGAGAAAAAGGCAAAAAACGTCTCAGTATTTTATTAAGAACTTACACATCTATTTTCTTTCTATAAAAATGCAATCTGCTGATCTCAATCGACTGACTGCGTGAGTGATCAAAAAACACAACTAAGTGATGCATAACAAGTTTATCAATCAGCAAAACAATGCATAACAACATGAAAATGTTGTTGCTTAGCTTCGCACGCTTGAGGCATTTAGTCATTGTCTATCAAAAACGAAGCTTAATTGACTGTGAAAATCTCACCTGGACTTGGCGCCGCCATCTTTGTACAAACGTACCCAAGTCAGAAAAGAGAACGGCATATTTGCAACGTATCTATGGTGATCACTTCCGCTTTTCCAGGTGCTTCTGTACTTTCTGTCATGATAGATACCAGTCAGCCGATGTCCTATACACGCTTACTGCAAAGTTAGGTATTTTTCTTAAGAGCGTGACGTTATGTAGCTGCGGCTTTGTAGGTGGTGTCCTGTGTATGTTAGCTCAGAACAGGCTCTGCTGAACTCCACCGAGGTGACTCGGCAGCAGTGCAGTGTCTCCTCAGTTGGTTGCCTCCTGACGGCCATAACATAGATTCGCTCCCCTTGGACTGCTGATTTCTGATTCTGCGATCTGAACAAGCCAGGGTGTGGCTGTGAGTTGGGATTCGGAATAAGCGACGTTTGACTGGGAGCAATGCCACTGTACGGCCCAGAAGATAGGATTTGTAACCCAAAAAAACACCAAAAACTTTTTTTGCTATGCATACCAACCTTTTGTGTATACCATAAAATCGCTTGCATTTTAATATGCCCCCCCCCCCCAAATTAGGCATATATTCCCGTCAACGAAAAAAAAGCAACAGTTGAATTTTTGCTTTTATATAAATATTTGTTATTGTGTATTTTTAATCACAGAGGCGTCTGTGAAATTCGGGTTGCTCCCACCTGGAGAGCACATCGCAGCCAGAGGCACGCCTCCCTTTTTTGTTTGTGTGTGTGGCTGATGAAGAAGGAAGGGGTTGGGTGGAAATTTTGACCAAATGACAACTTTTTTTATTGCCACTGGGTTTAACGTGTGCTAAGTGCATGGGCACATGGGACCTCGGTTCATCGTCTCATCCCGGAAAGACTCCATGTTCAGACCATAAGGCCGTGTACACATTAGACGCGTAAGTTCCGCTCATAAACCCCTAAGTAAGTGAAAGAAAGAACCTCCAGGAACAATTTATGGATTAGGGGAAATTCGGACACGTGCTCAAATCTTTCGCCTTCTTTCCTTTACTTATTTACGGATTGCGCACGGGTTTCCGCACAGAATCTCCGCATTATATGTGTACAAGTCCTAAGGCCTAGTGCCGAGTGAGAGGAAAAAATCCCCTGTACGGTTCGAACTCCGGGTTTATTTACAATTGGGTGCTACTCTTTCAGTCTTACACTGATTTCATTATTTTTTATTTTACCAGAAACTGAACTTCGTTTTGTTTTTGAAGTCATCCACAAAAAAAAAAGAAAAAAAGAAAATTTGACCACAAGCGATTGGCGGCGTTTACAAAGGCAATGTAATAATTTTACAAGGCTTATCAAATTCAAACTGTCTCTGTCTATCATTTTAACTGTCTGTCTGTCTCGTTATATCTCTCTTAAGTTGCCTCAGGACCTCGGTTTATCATCTCATCCCGGAAAGACTCCATGTTCAGACCGTAAGGCCTAGTGCAGAGTGAGAGGAAAAATCCCCTGTACCCTCATGGGTGCAACTTTTCCTGGTATACAAGGATTTCCTGTTTTTGAATTTTACCACAAAAAGGAATTTCCTGTTTTTGAAATTTGTTAAAAAAGATCTTTGTGTGTCTACTGTATTCTTCAAACCCTTTAAAATAAGCATTTGTATAAATTGTAGGAAAAAACCAACTAAAATATCTTCATGAATCAATTTGTTCTTCAGCTGCAGGGGGACATTACTCCTAGACCCCGGCCTTTCAGGGTTTTTTCATTTCTGAGTTTTTGTGGTTAACATTAGCATCCTTTTGTACAGATTGATTGCTAGCTTGCCTAGATGTAGCAGAAGTCTGGTGTGTGAACCAGGGGACTTCTTGGAGCCCTCGCCTCATTAGTGTGGGCTGAGAGAGATAGAGTGAGTTTGTTTCATCCAAGTTCTTATGAATAAAGCCGTCAGCCTTATCCCTAGTATGGTCTCATCAGTGTGAAAGTTGCATGAGAATGAACCTATGACGAGTTGAGAACTGGTTCAAAAATCCGAACCGGTTTTTAAAAAACGGTTTTCCCTCTTCGAACCGGTTTTACCGAACCGGTTTTTTTAACCAGTACTCGCATCACTAGTTTCACCTATGCAAACACATATTTATTTGTCAGAATATTCACACACGTACGCACGCACGCGCACACACACACACACACAATAAAGAAACTTATGACATGACACACACACTCAACTCACTCAACACTCAGTCAATACAAAGTTAAAGCCATACACCACCACAAACTAGAAACAGCTACTCTTGGTTTGCAAACACCCAATCTCCGCTGAGAATTAGTATTGTTTTTCGAAAAGAATGCGTTATTCTAAGAAAAAACTTACTTTCTGAGTGTGCAGTTAAAAAACCGGTTCAGAGCAACTCGAACCGGTTTTTCGAACCGCGAAAGTTTAGCACCGGTTTTTCGGTTCAAACCGGTTTTTTTCCCCACCTCTACCTACGGCACATGTACCCAGGCTCGAACTCGGGTTTATTTGGCATGAGGCGAACGCGCTACCTCTGTGCCACTCTACTATACACCTACAGGTTTCTGGTGTACAAGCTGCCAAAAATGCGCCACTCCACGGGCACGGAGTTCGGGGAGGGCCACGCCCAGTTCTACCTGGACGTGAACAGCCCCACCTGGACTCTGTCCCCCAACCCCATCAACGCGACCAACCATGCTGTGTACTACACGCTGCAGCAGGTCTACACTGCAAAGGTGCGGGGGTTAGTGGTGGATTTAGAGGTGTGTGTGGCATATTGGGTGAGAGTGGTTCAGGCATGCTCCTGAAATCAGGATTGAAAAAGCTGATGAGAAAGAGTTCAGGATTGGTTATCTTGTCATCCGGAACCACGGTCTTATATTCTTCTTTGTTCGCTCAGACAGTTTCCTGTCATATGAGCGTAGATGCGTCATGCTGCCGTAATGCGCCTAACTAAGAAATAGTTAGGCCCAGCATTGTCCGACTTCGGCTGAAGAAATCTTTGTAAGAATTCATAGAAAAAAAGGCTGGAGAATGGACCAGTAACTGAGTAAGATAGGAAGGTAGTAGATGACAGTAAGCAAAAGGAAAAGGCAGAGTCAAAGAGAGT
The DNA here is from genome assembly GCA_017654935.2 of Phymorhynchus buccinoides. NCBI lineage: Eukaryota > Metazoa > Mollusca > Gastropoda > Neogastropoda > Raphitomidae > Phymorhynchus > Phymorhynchus buccinoides. The sequence goes on from CM065707.1 coordinate 10,226,753, forward strand.
GATGGATTAGAGGAAGTTACAAGCACAGAACTTCCAGAAGGGGGGGGGGGGGGCATGGTCTTATAAAAGTAAACATTTCTGCCAAAATTGATGGCAGATTAAAACAAGGCGATAGAAATGCGATTCTAACAGTTAGCACTATCCTCACGCATCCTGTAGACACACAGACATGAGAAATTATTTTTAATGCAGTCACCGCTTCAGGAAAGGGAAGATTCAGAGAACATTGAAACATGTCATTTCAGGATTGAGAGAATGTTTTACTTTCACCTGTGGTGTGGGCAGGTGGGAATAGGTGAAGCTAAGGCCCCCCCAAAAAAAATATGTTGGTTTCCTTTTTCCCGACCGACCCTAGTTTTTGGCCGCCGTCCCTAAACTTTTTTTTTGACAAATGGGAAAAAACAAAAAATGGAAGTAAGCAAACATAAAACATTATAAGTGCAAAAGTATGCTGTTTTGTTTTATCAAAATATATAAATATATTCACATACATGGACTGAACACAGTTTATATAAAATAAAATTTAAATTTAAAAAAAGCCTAGTACCTACTTACCCTATTTTTTCTAACTGATGAAACCCCAAACAGACATCTTTTTTTTTTCTTCCCAAGTTATACATGTATGTCAGAGCTGTCACCACGATAAAATCTGACCAGGTGATGGGGGGATAGGTGTGTGTGTGTGTCTATCTGTCTGTGTGATTCAGTGAGGTCCCGGTCATAGAACATTGACCTATTAAAATTGAAAATGTCCTATTGTGTTCTCTCCTGTCAGGACAAATGTCTGAATACATTTGTTAACACTGGTCTTATTGATTTCTGTATGAGCCGGGACATCTTTTCCTTTTGATTTCTCTCGTCTCAGGACAGTTTGTCCTATCATTTTTCGATCCTCGGTACATCACTGGCGATTAGATGTGTTTTTTCTTCTCTTTTTGGAGGGGTTTAAATAATAATAATACATTGTAATTTCAGGAGAACAGTCTTCTGTACATGATGTTCAACGATGAAAAGCCTTCAGGCAGCACCACTCTGAGTCATGGGCACACTAAAGGTAACCAATCTTTTTTTTCTTCTTTTTTTGGACATTTAGTTGTTTTTTCTTGTTGTTTTTCTTTTTAATTACAGGGTTCGTACAGGGTCCTTGAAACCTTGAAAAGTACTGGAAAATTGACATGGCCTTTTCCAGGGCTTGAAAAGTGCTTGAAAAACAGAATTTTCAAAATCGTCTGACCACGTCCTTAATCTCAATCCATCGAAGTCAAAATCTCTCCTCCACAAAAAATAATTGAAGGTTAAAACTAAATTCAAATAAAAAAAAAACTAAAAAAACTTTTGTAAGGTCATACCGATATCGCGATCATAGCAGATGACATTTGCGCGAGTTGTCTGCCGCTGAAGTTACTTCCCTTTACCGTACTTCCGTTTTCCAACAAAATGGAGACTGCATTTTCAACGATGTTTGGCTGCAAAAAAAAAGAATATCAGAGCTGGTTAGCTCCGTCAACAGATAGTTCAAAACTGAAAGCTAGCTGCACAGTGTGCAAAAAGAACTTTGACATCACCAGCATGGACGAGAGTGCTGTAAAAAGCCATTGTCAAGGCCAGAAGCACAAGCAACTCAGGCGGGAACGAAACCGACATTGACCGGTATGCCAGATTGAGTCCTTGAAATTTAGTAAACTGGTCCTGGAAAAGTCCTGGAATAGTCCTGGAATTTGTTTGACAGAGATCTGTACGAACCCTGTAATTATTTATTTTATTTTCTCATATAAGTTATGTATAATAACTGTAGCAAAGAAAGAGGCAAGCAGCAATGCTATGCATACAGTTCACACATACACAAACCCCTTTCCCCCAACCCTCCCCACACGCACACACCCACACCTCTGAACATGTTAAAGAAAAAGTCAGGTCACGTAAATAAAGTTAACGAGGCTACCTTGACTATTTCCCTTCCCTCTCCCTTTACATTTAAAAAAAAAAAAAAAGCAAAAATGTAGTCTGTTTATATAACAAAAATAGTTCCAGCATAATTTTCAGCCCTTTCACGGAATCGTTCAGATGTGCTCATAGTCACCCACAAATAAGAGAAATAAAGTGTTAACAATAATTAATAATTAATGTGTGCGTGCGTGCGCCGCGGCGTGTGTGTGTATGTGTGTGTGTGCATGTAGCGTGTTGTGTGTGTGACGCCGGCCGCCCCCCCCCCCCCCCCCCCCCCGCGCTATCACCCCCCCCCTTCCCACCCTCTCCCCTTCATCGTCTTTCTTTGTGTGTGTGTGTGTGTGAATGTGTGTGTGTGTGAATGTTTATAGTTTTATTTCTTTGTAAAGCGCCGTGAATAGAATTTTCTAGATATGTGCGCTATATAAGTGCCAATTATTATTATTATTATTATAATAGATAAAGCATCATCATTATCATATGGACAAACACAGGCATAGCCCACAATCATTATTTAGGTCAACTTAACCCTTTCACTGCCAGCCATCTTTGAGCAAAAACAAATCCATTAAACTTACTTTGGCTACAGAAAAGATTTCATCTGCACTATTGTGGGATTTCTCTGTGACACATTTAGAATAGGGTCAATCCTTACTGCCCGAATTTAGGAACACAATATCATTGAATAATAGACCTTGATTTCAAGAGTTTTAATGACATGGGCGTCGAATCATTGTGGTGCAAAAATGCAACATTGGCGGTGAAAGGGTTAAGGTAGCCATTCTTTCTATATTTCTTTTAGTTTGTATCATTTGTTTTCAATTTTGTTTTGAGAGAGTGAGAGTGTGTGTGCGCGCATGTGTGTGTGTGTGCATGCATACATGTGTGTGTGTGTGCTCACATGCAGATGATATTTAATCTATGTGTACTTTCCTGTTTTTGTGATTGTGTTTATTGCTGCTGTTTTTTTCTTTTTTCTTGTTTATTTGTGCCTACGTGTATATTTTTTGGGGGCTGATATATTATTATTTTTATTATTTGATATTGATTGTATTTTCTTGAACTGCACTGCGTTTTCTGCCTTTTGCATGCATTTTTTGAAATTCTTGACAACAACCTGGAATTTGTCGCCAAAGTAAAGCTATGGAGAAAAAAACCCACCAAAAATCGGGTGGCGTAGCTTCTGGCTGCGACGTTCTCTCCAGGTGGGAGCAACTGAATTTCACAGAGACGCCTCTGTGACTATAGAGTACCTAATACCTAACAATTTCACCATAATATAGCAATTAATTTTTATGTTCAGGAACGCTGGGTTTCGACAGTCAATCGGGATTCTGGCTGATTCACAGCGCCCCCAGGTTCCCCCCCATGAAGAGCGATGGCTACCACTGGGCCGAGAACGCCTCAGACTACGGGCAGAGCTTCCTCTGCATGTCCTTCGCCTACAAGAGTCTGGATGTACTGGGTGGGTTATGTAGTTTGTGTAGCGTGTACGTGTGAGTGCAGCTGTGTGAGTGAGAGGAAAATTCCCCTGTACCCAGGATCGAACTCGGGTTTATCGTGACGATTACGAGGCGAACGCGTTACCTCTGTGCCACTCTACACTCTGTCTTGGTGTTCCGAACATTTACAATTTCCCGCTGCCTGTTCTGGTAGACCAAGATGAAAAAACAAATTTTGGATAGTGATCCTTAATTGGAGGCCTTTGCTTGGCTCATGTTACTTCCTGTTTGTGATTGGCTGATGTTACGTCCTGTCCTCGTTTGTGATTGGCTTATGTTACTTCCTGTCCTTGTTTGTGATTGGCTGATGTTATTTCCCGTCCTCGTTTGTGATTGACTTATGTTACTTTGTGTCCTTGTTTGTGATTGGCTGATGTTACTTCCTGTCCTTGTTTGTGATTGGCTGATGTTATTTCCCGTCCTCATTTGTGATTGACTGATGTTACTTTGTGTCCTCGTTTGTGATTGGCTGATGTTACTTCCTGTCCTTGTTTGTGATTGGCTGATGTTATTTCCCGTCCTCATTTGTGATTGACTGATGTTACTTTGTGTCCTCGTTTGTGATTGGCTGATGTTACTTCCTGTCCTTGTTTTTGAGGAAAGTAGTCCTTGTCCTTTTCTCCTGCCTTGTTTTTTTGCGAAGCACTTTCAAACAATATTTCCTCCCGCCAAAGTTGGGACTTGCTGGGTGGGGGGGAGGGGGGGCATAACTATTTCGTATTTAGGCACATAACGGCAGCGTGACCATCTGCGCTCATAATCAGGCCTCAGAATTGTCAGAGGATTTCAGAGGATTAAGAATTTCTGACAGAGGATTGGCTTCTCTTGTCAGAGGTTTTGGGTTTTGATTTAGTGTTATCTTTTCTGTTAAATAGCATTTTTTAAGTGATTTGTCACTATATTAAGCCTTTTTTGGTGATGTTGGGGGACTCACTTCAGTGTTGTCCCTCTTCAGTCTTAACAGGGGCTCCCACATCGCCCTGCA
>CM065707.1:10231686-10279807 GCA_017654935.2 Phymorhynchus buccinoides
TGGTGAAAGCGGGAGCCCAAGGCGTAGCCAGGCTCGAAGTCGCACATCAGAGAGACAACAGAGCGCCTGGGGAGCGCGAACTGAGCGGGCGTTCCCCCTTTTTTTTTTTTCCTCAGATAGAACAGTCCCCCCCCCCCCCCCCCCCCCCCCCCCCCCCCCCCCCCCCCCCCCCCCCCCTCAACAAAGGTTTGACGGCAGCGAAAAAATTCTGGTGAAAGGATTTCTCGGACAGCAAAATTACGGACAGATGCCTGAAACTACTGATTTCAGAGCTTGGATTACTGACAGTGAAGATTTGGGGTAAACAGGTCTGACACACAAATGACAAAGACATTCACTGCCAAGTGGCCTGCCGGTTCATTTCTCAACTTTCAGAAGATTGTGTCAGTGATTTGTTTCCGTTAAAGCAACGCATGCACACTTGAAAAAAATAGTTACCCCCATCCTGTCAGTTGAGATGCAACGGACAACCAATAACGTAAAAAAAATACATGCCGCTAAGAGAGTTAAACCAAGGCGTCCTGGTGAGGAATCATTCTTCTTTTTCTTCTTCTTCCCCCCCCCTTCGATCGCTCAGTTTCCTGTCAGTATGAGCGCAGATGCGTCATGCTGCCACTATACGCCTAACTAAGAAACAGTTAGGCCCAGCGTACATGTCCATCTTAACACAGGATGGAGAAAATCTTTGTAAGAATTTATAGATCAAAAAGGCAGGAGAATTGGACCAGTTAGGCAGAAAGATAGTAGACAACAGTAAGCCAAGGGAAAAGGCAGCGTCAAAGAGAGGGATGGATTAGAGGAAGTTACCTAATAAATCAGGTGCGCCTTAACACAGACCTGTTTACTCTACTCTTTTCGAGTAGTATTCTACTCAATTTGGACCTCTACTACTTTTCAGATTGGAAAATAATGCTCTAATTACTCATTTTCAGTGAATATTGATTGATGGTTTAATGAATATAACTACACATTTTGCACCAAAGCTACTCATTTCAGCTATCCAGACTACTCAAGACTTGTGTAGGGGGTAAACAGGTCTGTTAATAGTCTGAAAATACGGTATTCTTGTTGTGCGACAATAATAAAAACAAAATGGTGTGACTTGAACCTGTGACTTTGTTCCTGGTTTCCCTCCCCACAGAACGGCATCCTGCTGCCGTCCCTGAAGCCAGCCCTGAACCTGCTGGACCTCCACGGGGTGCCGCGCCGGGACTTCCACCTGTCCACCCTGGAGGAGATGAGGGACAAGCTGGTCAGGAGGGTGCAGGACCTGGCCGCCTCCGGGAAGGATGAGGACACAGGTGATGATGATGGTGATGATGATGATGGTGATGGTGATGATGGTGATGATGATGATGATAGATGATGATGATGATGGTTATGGTGAAAGATGATGATGCATGGTGGTGATGAGGATGATGAAGATGAGCGAGGATGGTGATGATGTGATGATGATGAGGAGGATGGTGATGATGATGAGGAGGATGAGGAGGATGGTTATGGTGATGATGATGGCGATAACGGTGATGATGACGATGATGCTGCCCACTGATCGATCTTCGGCTTTGGTGAATCGTGACTAGTGACCCTGATGGTGATGTTGATGAAGATGACAGTATCCCTGATGACGATGATGATGATTGATGACGATGGTGATGATGTGATGATGACAATGGTGATGATGACGATGACAATTGATGATGATGTGATGTTGATGATGGTGATGATGATAATGATGTTGATGATTTATTTTTCCCAGAAGCGTCTAGTGGAGTTACCTGGAGAAGAGTTTCCCCCTGGTTAGGGTGAAGCACATCCGCCCCGTGGTGCTGTGTGTGTTGGACAATGATGGCGATGATGATGAGGTTGAGGATGATGAGGTTGAGGATGAGGATGTTGTTGATGTTGACGATGATGAGGATGACAAGAATAATAATGATGTTGACGATGAGGATGAGGATGTTCTGGACGATCATGAGGATAAGGATGATGATGATGATAATAATGATGTTGATGATTCAATCTCCAGAAGCGTTTAGTGGAGCTGCTGGAGAAGAGTTTCCCCTTGGTTAGGGTGAAGCACATCCGCCCCGTGGTGCTGTGTGTGTTGGAGCACATTCCCCACATCGACAAGGCCTACCTGGACAAGATCCTTCACGACAAGGACCTCCTCAAGGAGGTGGCTGTGCCCGTCAAACGACAGATCTGGCAGGACAGGTGGGGTCCTTGGGATTGTTGTTGGTCTGGGGAGGGTGGGGGGTGGACAAGATCCTTCACGACAAGGACCTCCTCAAGGAGGTGGCTGTGCCCGTCAAACGACAGATCTGGCAGGACAGGTGGGGTCCTTGGGATTGTTGTTGGTCTGGGGAGGGTGGGGGGTGGACAAGATCCTTCACGACAAGGGCCTCCTCAAGGAGGTGGCTGTGCCCGTCAAACGACAGATCTGGCAGGACAGGTGGGGTCCTTGGGATTGTTGTTGGTCTGGGGAGGGTGGGGGGTGGACAAGATCCTTCACGACAAGGGCCTCCTCAAGGAGGTGGCTGTGCCCGTCAAACGACAGATCTGGCAGGACAGGTGGGGTCCTTGGGATTGTTGTTGGTCTGGGGAGGGTGGGGGGTGGACAAGATCCTTCACGACAAGGGCCTCCTCAAGGAGGTTGCTGTGCCCGTCAAACGACAGATCTGGCAGGACAGGTGGGGTCCTTGGGATTGTTGTTGGTCTGGGGAGGGTGGGGGGTGGACAAGATCCTTCACGACAAGGACCTCCTCAAGGAGGTGGCTGTGCCCGTCAAACGACAGATCTGGCAGGACAGGTGGGGTCCTTGGGATTGTTGTTGGTCTGGGGAGGGTGGGGGGTGGACAAGATCCTTCACGACAAGGACCTCCTCAAGGAGGTGGCTGTGCCCGTCAAACGACAGATCTGGCAGGACAGGTGGGGTCCTTGGGATTGTTGTTGGTCTGGGGAGGGTGGGGGGTGGACAAGATCCTTCACGACAAGGGTCTCCTCAAGGAGGTTGCTGTGCCCGTCAAACGACAGATCTGGCAGGACAGGTGGGGTCCTCACCATTGTTGTTTATGGGTGAAAGCAGTTCAGGCATCAGCTCCTGAAATGAGGATTGAGAAAGCTGATAAAAAAAAGAGTTCAGGATTGGCCATCTTGACATCCAGATCTATGCACTTATAAAATCAAACATTTCTGCCAAAAATTGATGGCAGATTAAAACAAGATGATAGATACGCAAATTTTTTAAAACTATCCCCAATCCATCCTGTGCGCACACGCACACGCACACGCACACACACACACACACACACACAGGAAATTATTTTTAATTCAGTCACCACTTCAGGATTGGGAAGATTCAGAGAGAACATTAAGACATGATTTCAAAAAGACCACACTTAACACATTGGGTCAAACTTTCAAATTGTTTAAATTTTATTGAGATCTCTTCGTCAGGAACATTTTAAAAACTGAGGTAATGGGTTAAAAGGCTAAGTCCCTAGGGAAGACTTTAGAAGATTTGCCTTTAGCCCACTTCTCTAGGGTATGGGAGATGAGCAACTTTCCCGGCCCCTTTTCATCTAATAAATTTATATTTTTGCCCGGGTTCTGGCTCGTATGATTGTAAGAAATACAAGTGGTTGAATTGCTCTAAATGGCAGACAGAGAGAAGTAGGGTTTTACATGAAATTACAAGACTCCCACTCTCATCAGTCTGACCAAAGGGTTCAGGATTATTTGACACTTGTATTTTATTTACTCCCAAAATCTGCATAAGATTATGCAACAATAATAATAAAGCAGCTCAATGGCGCCAAAACAAAATATGGATAAAAAAACAATGGAATCCGAAAGGATTCACAAGACTTTTGTCTTTCTATAAGGTTCGCCCCATGCCGGAAGGGTTACTAATTATCTTCAGTGTCGGTAGGAAAGTTCCAGTGATTGGCGCGGTTTTATAAACTTAGCTCTTGGCAAGTTCCTCCGTAATGATCGGCGAGGTTGCTGGTGTGGCTGGGCTTGCTCGTCAGATGAGAGTAGCTCCCAGTCGTTCCGGTTTACGGCTTCGCGGGATGGCACGGTTAAGGCGTGGTCTCCTCACGGATTCTGGGTGCGGGGCGTCTTTCCCGTCTTGGGTGCTTGTGAGGCAGGGGTAATCTTCCTGCCCACGATGCCCTGCTGATAATCACAGGAGAAGGTGGATGTAGATCTCTATGGCTTAGAGACAAGGGGCTTCAGTCGGCAGGGCATTAGTGAATCCCAACCGGCTAGAAGGCTTCCCTTGTACAATAGCACTAGTTAATAATAAATAAACTGAATTTCAGTTAACAAACTGAGATCAGTAAAACATAAAAGGTGATCAAGACAACATCACTCTCCATCCAACACCTGGAAAGGAATGGTATCATAAAGTGCAAGATTGCGGCCACCCCCCACCCCAGGTTTCCTACTAAAAATAGACAAAAGGGTTAGTAAGGAGGATAAACTCCGGTTCTGGTACCAAAATGTGTTTTATTCAAGTCAAAAACACACACACTCACAAATAATCAGTGCACATAAATAGAATAGAATGTTTACCACTTCTTTTCTATAACAACATATCTATCTACTCCTTATTCATCATTGAACATAGGATCTAGATCAAAACTAGGGTCAAACAAACCAGATCTCAATCACCTGACATCAATAATACTTACTAGTGGGCTTATTATGGCAGGCTGGGAGTGTTGCTCTAGCTACGTTTCAGCGTCTTGTGTGACAACTTTTTCTCACCACTCCAATTATAGCCTTCACTTTCAAACAATGAAAGCCTGCTATTGGTTTATAGCAGTCGACACGTCACAAGATGATGTTCAAAAATGTACAGAACAATCACGCGCCGATTACATCCTTATCACGTGCCGACATTCAAATCCTTCTCGTGCTTAGAAAGGAAGAGTTGTCTTACAAAGGGAGCCGACTGTTGATATCACTATCTCGTGATGAGACGGTAGATAAGAGGAGGGGGGGGGGGGTGAAGGGAGATAACCTCTGTAGGGGTTAAATGCCGACCGGGGACAAAAAGAGACAACTCCCTTACTCGGCGTTCTCTTTGATGGTGGATGGCAATTAACGTGGCGGCCTGGTCGAGACAAGAAAAGGAGTAGGGGGTGGAGGGCTCGTCGGGTGTAGATAAGAAATAAAGAAAGCGGGTCGCGCGGGACACTTACGTCACACTGACTCACAGACCCAAACACGAAATCAACTGAACAGAAAATGAAAACGTGAAGCAACAGCCAGAAGTGTATTTCTTTTCTTCCCCAGGGCTTTGCGAAGGGAAACGTTATGTGATCACCCGCAATCAAGAAGTTCTAAAAACAAGGGGTGTTGTTTTTTTATCAGCAGCGCAGCACTAGTTTTTTCCATGACTTTTGCGCAACATCAAACAAAAAGAATTTCCGTCAAATGAGTGACTAGAAGCAGATTCCGTGCCTTTTTAACCCTTTCGCCGCCAGTGCATTATTTCAGCCAAAAATGTTCTATTAAACTTAACTGGGTAGAGAAAATAAAATATCTGCAATATTGGGAATTCCTCTGTGACATATATAGCATTAAGGCCTATTACCACTTACTTCCCAAAAAATGAAAGCGAAAATAGGGTCTTTGGATAACAGGCCCCGATTTGATGACTTTTAGTGACAATGGGTATTAAACCATTGTGGTGCTAAAAATGCGACATTGGCGGCGAAAGGGTTAATTAACCGACGTCTGCTCGCGAGTCATCTCAGGATTGAGAGAATGTTTTGCTTTCACCACATGTTGTCCATGTGATTTTCTTTAAAAACTGTTTTTTCAACCCAACCGTTTCCCCCCCCCCCCCCCCCCCCCCCCCCCCCCCCCCCCCCACCCCCCCCCATGGTAGGGGGATAGAGGGGGGAGATCTGAATGTGTTGGGAAGGACTTCAAATATCTCCAACTTTTTTTTGTGAAGCATGATTGGATGTCCGTTCTTTTCCTAAGTTTTTCTTTTTTCATTTTTTAATGCGTGAATTTTCATTTTTAAATGCATGACTATGCAGGGTTTTTTGGTCTGTATATCTATTTTTTGTTTCTAGAAAACGGGTTTAGCCGGAAACATCGTGACTGTGCTTTTTTGAGAATTAAATCGTTGTTTTTGAGTTTCAAATTTGACTTGGATTTAATTTATTTTTTCTAGTCCCCATCCCGTTTCTTCCAGGCTGAACCTGTTCGCGGACGCCTGCTCGCCCCTCATCTCGGAGTACGTGGACGAGAAGGAGACCGCGCTGTTCAGCCAGGAGCACGCCACTCTGTCGTTCTTCGTGCCCAACCCCAAGACGAGGCGCCAGGGGGCCATCGTCACCAGGCTGGTCTACATGATCGGCCGCAACACCAAGCTCTACCACATGGTGGTTAATTTCCTGCGAACGCTGTTTCTGCGAAAGAGGAACGTCCATTACTGTACGCTGAGGTGAGTTTTGCATGCGCGCACACGCACAAAACACCAGGCTCTACGATATCGTTAACTTTCTGCACGCTGTTTCTGAGAAAGAGGAACGTCCATTACTGTGCGCTGTGGTGAGTTTTGCATGCACGCGCACACACACAAAACACCAGGCTCGTCTATATGATCGGACGCAACTCCAAGCTGTATCAGATGGTGGTCAACTTTCTGCGCACGCTGTTTCTGAGGAAGAGGAACGTCAATTACTGTACGCTGCGGTAAGTTTTGCTCGCGCACACACACACACACACACACACACAGAGGTATGCATGCATGCACACACATACACACACACACACACACACACACATGCAGAACCAAGCTGTATCAGATGGTGGTCAAAACTTTCTGCGCACGCTGTTTCTGAAAAAGAGGAACGTCCATATACTGTACGCTGCAGTGAGTTTTGTGCTCATGCACAACACTTGCATATATAGGCTGATACGCTACTCACACACATGCCTGCATGTATGCTCCACATACACACACACACAGGACAGACACACACACACAAACACAACACCAAGCTCTACCATATGGTAGTAAACTTTCTGCACATGCTGTTTCTGAGATAGAGGAGCGTCCATTATTTTACGCTGCAGTGAGTTTTGCTCACGCACATTCGCATGATATAGTCATGCACGCACACATGCACACACACAAAAGCACCAAACTGTATTATATGGTGGTCAATTTTCTACACACGCTGTTCATTATTGACTATTGATGGTGGTCAACTTTCTGCGCACGCTGTTTCTGAGAAAGAGGAGCATCCATTATTGTATGCTGCGGTGAGTTTTGCATGCGTGCGAGCACACACGCACACACACACACACACACACACACACACAGCACCAAGCTCTACCGCATGGCGGTCAACTTTCTGCGCACGCTGTTTCTGAGAAAGAGGAATGTTCATTACTGTACCAGGGATGCATCTAGAGCGCGGCATTGCGGCATTGCCGCAAAATTGTTGATGTTCCCGCAAAAAATTAAAATATGCTGCGGGAAAATCCCCCCAAATTTTGTGAAATCCTGCAAACGAAAAAATCGTTTGAAAATAACTTGTTCGGCACTAGGTCAAGATTGCGTGGCTGCGTGGGCTACACCGAGTCTGCATTTCCTTTCGACAGTAAAGATTGAGCATTTTGATTGGGTCTTAAAAATAGCATAGCCAATCAACGGCTTTCTCTTTCATTTACTATTTCCGGGCACAGTGTAAGCGAGTCCGCTCAAAAATGGCATCGCTTCTGGATTATTTTACTGTGACTTCTAAAAAGAAAGAAAACAGTGTGACTGTGGAGTGCAACATTGATCAACAACCTTGTTGTTCCTCATCGGCAGTTAGTGATGACAACGGGGAAAGTTCATCGAATGACGAAGCATCGGATCAGGACTGTGATGTCACCGACGATCCCATTGCTAGTAGTGTTGCTCCACCACCTTTCAAAAAGCGAAAGCATGAGTTCATGGAAAGTTGGAAAAAAAGCAGACTTTGGCTAGAATTTGACAGCGAATCAAAAGCAATGTTTTGTGACTGGTGCTTACAAAGCAAAAAGAACAATGCGTTCACCACAGGTTGTAAAAATTTCCGCACTACATCCCTTGATCGACACGTTAACTGGCATTGATTTACCCCCGCCCCCCCCTAACTATTTCCAGATCCCCCCAAATTTCCACACCAAGGGGGGGCAATGCCCCCCAGTTTAGAAATTTCTAGATGCATCCCTGCTGTACGCTGCGGTGAGTTTTGCTTTTACACTCCATTGCGACCTGGCCGGTCTGCATGATCGGCCGCAACACCAAGCTGCATCATATGGTTGTCAACTGTCTGCGCACTCTGTTTCTGAGAAAGACACAACATCATCTGAAACTACAGCCGAAGTCGGACTTGCTGGGCCTTAACTATTTCTTAGTTAGGCGCATAACGGCAGCATGACGCATCTGCGCTCATAATTGGCAGGAAACTGTCTGAGCGATCGAAGAAGAAGAAGAAGAAGATCTGAAACTATAAATATTTTCAAAGAAAAATGCTTTTTTCTTCATTACCAGGGCTCCCAGGGACCCCCATTTGGGGGTCTATGAAGTACTCAAATTCTAAAGGACCCTCTAAAAGAATGTGCAGGGGGTCCCAGGGATGCACTATAACAATTTTTTTTAGCATTCGCAATGCCACTGGGACCCTCTATCCCGCCTCTAGGACCCTCTATACTGTAAGTGAAGGAGTCCCTGGGACCCCTTGTTTTTGCGGGACGATTGGGAGCCCTGATTATCATGCCTGTTTTCTATGCTTTTCTTTTCTTTATATTACTTGCTGTCAGGGTGGAGATTCTGATGGCGCTGCACGACGCGGAGGTGACGGAGATCATCAGCGTGGACCCCGTGCACAAGTTTGCCTGGTGCGTGGACGCCTGCGTGCGGGAGCGAACCATCAACCCCAACCTGCAGCGGGAGCTCCAGGGGCTGCTCGACGGCATCCGCAAGGGGCAGGAGACCATTCTGGGGTAGGCATGCATTCGTGCGCATGCATACATGCATGCTGAAAAGCATGTACGCATGCATGCACACACACAGACACATTACAGGAGCAAACCACTAACCCCAGCCTGTAGCGAGAGCTTCAAGGGGCTGCTCGACGGCATCCGCAAAGGGCAAGAGAACATTCTGGGGTAGGCATGCACGCACACACGCAAAAGTGTGTGCACACAGACATGCATATGCACACAAATGCTCACACATATTGCGGGAGTGAACCATCAACCCCAACCTTCAGCGAGAGCTCCAAGGCGCTGCTCAACGGCATCTGCAGAGGGCAGGAGAACATTCTGGGGTAGGCGTGCATTCACAACGCAAATATGTGCGCACACACATGCATGAGTGCTACTCTTTCATTTTTTGCACTGATTTCAGTATTTTTAAATTTATCAGAGGATTCTTCAGGTTTTTTTATTTCATCCAAAAAAAAAAAAAATTGACCACAGGCGATTTGGGGCGTTTTGAACTTAGTCTAGTTGTTCTATTTTGGAAGTTTACAAAGGCAATGTAATAATTTTACAAGGCTTATCAGACTCAAGCTGTCTCTGTTTGTCATTTTAACTGTCTGTCTCGTTATATATCTCTCTTAAGTTGCCCCCCTGAATCGTCCGACAGGGCTCTGCCCCTGTACCCTGCCGGGGCCATGTGTCCCTGGACCCCTGTCTTTCATTTTTTTTTTTCATTTGGGGGAGTTGCACCTATGCCAAAGTCGAGATTGGGGCAGTGGGTGGATGCCCCGTGCCTCCATACGGGGAGCTGGACGACCTTGCCCCATCCACGAGTCTCTCCCCATTGGGATACCGGGGGGGTCTTTCGTAAAAATGGTTCTTCTGGAAGTTCTGTCTTTGTATTAGTTGTAACTTCCTCTAATCTGCCACTCTCTTTGACTCTGCCTTTTCCCTTTTTCTTTGCTTTCTGTCATCTACTATCTTTCTGACTTATTGGCCCATTCTAATGCCTTTAAAAAAAAAAAAAAATCCAAATAATTTTTCTCCTTTGAGCTCCTCCGAATCGGAATGTGTCGGCTGTACGCAGCGGGAGACCAGTGAAAACTGAAAACCGGACACATACGTACCTTACCCATTGTGGCCATATGGCCTGGGAACGCAGAAGAAGAAGAAGTCAGTCGAGATGCATTGAACATCCAAGAACATCAAAAAAATACATGTTTGGTGTCATTAGGTAAAAAAAAATAAATTATGGGATGGTGTTTCAAAACTTCAAAACAATCAGGAGGGTTATACAAGGTTTATTTTAGGAAGTTTAAGTTTCATTTTTTTGTTTCCGCGATCTTTTATTTAATGTTTTTGGGGTTTACAGGAGATTGTAGTTTCAGGTTTGGGGACCTACTTTCCTCTCACTTGCACCCCTGAGAATGCTCCATGCCTAGTGCAGATCCATTGTGTGTGTCAAGTCAAGTCAAGTCAAGTTAAAATTATCTTTTTTTGAGGGTTAAAGAATCAGCTAAGAGGGCTTTTTTTCATCCTGCCCTCCTCTGTGTGTGAATGTGTGAGTGTGTGTTGTGTGTGCGTGCGTGTGTGTGTGCATGAGCATTTATCTCCCTCTCTCTCTGTTTCTGTGTGTGTGTGTGTGAGTGTGTGTGTGTGCGTGCGTGTGTGTGCGTGCATGAGCATTTATCTCCCTCTCTCTCTGTTTGTGTGTGAGTTTGAGTGTGTGACTGTGGAGTGTGTGCGTGCGTGTTGTGTGTGTATGAGTGAGTGTGTGTGTGTGCGTGAGAGTGTGTGTGTGTGTGTGTTGCTGTGGATTCAGGGACCTGTCGATGGTGCTGTGGCGATCCCTTCGCTCTCAACACAGTGGTGCTGTGTGGTGTGTGTGTGTGTGTGTGTGTGTTGCTGTGGATTCAGGGACCTGTCGATGGTGCTGTGTGACCCCTTCGCTCTCAACACGGTGGTGCTGTGTGTGTGTGTTGCTGTGGTTTCAGGGACCTGTCGATGGTGCTGTACGATCCCTTCACTCTCAACACAGTGGTGCTGTGTGTGTGTGTGTTGCTGTGGATTCAGGGACCTGTCGATGGTGCTGTGTGACCCCTTCGCTCTCAACACGGTGGTGCTGTGTGTGTGTGTTGCTGTGGTTTCAGGGACCTGTCGATGGTGCTGTACGATCCCCTTCGCTCTCAACACGGTGGTGCTGTGTGTGTGTGTGTGTGTTGCCTGTGGTTTCAGGGACCTGTCGATGGTGTGTTCGTGTGACCCCTTCGCTCTCAACACGGTGGTGCTGTCGGCCATGAAGCTGCTGCAGCACTGCATCAACACCGACACGCTCCCCAGGGTAAGCACACAGCTTTCTGTCTCCCCCTCGTGCCTAGAATGCTACTTTCTTTCTGTTCTTGTGCTCTTCCGTACTGTACTGTGTGCTTTTGTATTATGTTCTATTGTGTTGTACTGTGTTCTATTATACTGTGCTGTTCTGTTCTGTGTTCTATTGTGCTGTGCTGTGTTGTACTATGTTATATTGTGCTGTGCTGTTCTGTACTGTGTGCTTTTGTACTATGTTCTATTGTGTTGTACTGTGTTCTATTGTACTGTGCTGTTCTGTCCTGTGTTCTATTGTGCTGTGCTGTGTTCTATTGTGCTGTGCTGTTCTGTGCTGTGTGCTTTTGTACTATGTTCTATTGTGTTAGTTTGTGTTATGCTGTGGTTCTGTACTGTTATTTTTTTACTATGTTCTATTGTGTTGTGCTGTGTTATATTGCACTGTGCTGTTCTGGAATGTGTTATTTTGTGCTGTGCTGTTCTCTACTGTGAGATTTTATACTTTCATACTTTTTCATTAAATTTACCTGGGTAGAGAATAAAACCATCTGCAGTATTGGGGATTCTTCTGTGACGCATATATAAATAAGGTCTACCCTTACTTCCCAAAACTAAGACAATAGGGTCTTTGGATAATAGACCCCAATTTGATGCCTTTTAGTGACATAGGTGTTAAATCACTGTGGTGCTAAAATGCGACTTTGGCGGTGAAAGGGTTAATTGACAGCCAGTACCATACTTTATGAGAAACCAGTTTGATGGATTCTACCTGAACAATCAAAATGGTAAATAACCCAACAAAGAAAGAATCAATCAGCAATAGTCCATGTTAATGGGGACAGGGGGGGGGGGGGGGGGGGGGGGGAGTGAGAGAGTAAAAGAGAGAGAGAATGATGATCAATGCTTTATTCAACAGAACTTTTGTGTTTGTTTTTTTGTTTTTTTTTTTTTGCTGTCCCCATCTTCTGGGCCGTACAATGGCGTTGCTCCCACACCGCTCATTCAGAGTCCCAACTCGCAGCCACACCTCCGCACGTTCAGGTTGCAGAATCCGAGACCAGCAGTCCAAGGGGAGCGAATCTATGTTAGGGCCGTCAGGAGGCAACCAACCGAGGAGACACTGCACTGCTGCTGAGTCACTTTGGTGGAGTTCAGTGGAGCCTGTTTAGGACATCACCTACTAAGCCCCCTACTGACGACACTATTCTAATAATGATGCTTTATTCAACAGAACTTGTGTATCTTGTATCGTATTGATGGGTCGGGTGGTGGTGGTGGCGAATGGTGTGTATGTGTGTGTGCATTTGTGTGTGCGCATGTGTGTGTATGTGTGTATATTTGTGCTTGTGTGAGCGATCATGTCTTTGTTGAACTCCTTGTTGTTTGATAATTTTGTTAGGCGCGTTAAGAGCTCAACATTGGGTGGAGGAGTGCGCTATATAAATGCTTCATTATTGTTATTATCATCATTATTAATATTATTACTATTAACCCTTTCAACGCCAGACATTTTTCAGCTAAAACTTTCCATTAAACTTACCCGGGTAGAGAAAATTATTTTGTCTGCAATATTGGGGATTCTTCTGTGACATCCATAAAACAGGGCCTGTCCTTACCTCCCAAACTTAAGAACATATTAGGTCACTGGATACCAGACCCTCATTTGATGCCTTTCAGTGACATGGGTGTTAAATCATTGCGGTGCCAAGAGGCGACAGTGGCGATGAAAGGGTTAAACATCAAGCTCGCACCCACCCGTTTCCAGCTTCTATTTTTCACCGTGTGTGTGTGTTCTGCTGTGATAGGAGAACACGGACCTGCAGCTGTTGATGTGGATGATCGCACTGGGCCTGTTCTGTGTGTTATGTTCTGTGTGTTGTGTTGCATCAGTGCTGTGCTATGCTGTGTTATCCTATGGTGTGTGTTGCACTGTGTGTGGCAGGAGAACACGGACCTGCAGCTGTTGATGCGGATGATCGCACTGGGCCTGGGATCCTGGGACATGAACGACAGCGGCGTGTACCGCGAACCAAAACTGGTAGGTCACACCAAAAAAAAGCTTGAATATTGTCGGTCAAATAAATGTGGACAGGTCACAACCAGTTTTATTTACCGTAAAAACTGGACCATAAGACCCACCTGTATATTATAAGCCGCATCCCTTAAATTGACAAAACAGTAGGTATTTATTCACATATAAGCCGCACCAGTTTATAAGCCGCAGGGAAAATAACAGTCACAAAAAAAGTTGTCAAAGTGAGAGAAAAAAGCATCAGATTGTGCCTACCTTCCCACAGACAATCAACATGTGTGCACAAAGCAACACAAAGACATGCGATTTGAATCCATTAGTTGTCAAAACCAAGTTCGAGAGCTGTAAAGAAACTCGAAATAGGCTAAAGAATGTGTCTGTGAAACAGATTTAATCATACTGATAAATATAGAATGGAAAAAAAATGTGCAGATAAGCCGCATCAGTCTGTAAGCTGCGTGGGCCAAAGTTGAGGGAAAAAAGTAGCGGCTTATAGTCCGCATTTTACGGTAGACAAAAAAAGAGGGGAGAAAAGAGAGAAGGTATGCATAAAGGTGAATATGTGCTTGTGTACTTGCATGTATGTAAGTGTGTGTGTGTGTGTGTGTAAATATTGTCCATTACTTATAAGTGAAGTTCATCAGGCAAGTTTAAGCTTTGTAAAAAACAACAAAAAAGGAATCCTAATCATATAGTAATAAGCCAACTGTCCGTGTGTGTGTGTGTGTGTGTGTGTCTGAAACACGAAACGGGCCTTATAACTCCGCCGATTTTTGACCGAATCGCTTCAAATTTGCTGTGAGCCCTAACGGGCCGATGGCAACGGCAACTGAGGCGGCCGTGTCATTTGCACGGTTCAGCAAATGCGCGAAACGCGCATCCGCCGGCCTCTCGGCGCCCGTATCTCCGGTGTTTCTGGACCGATTGCCTTCCAATTTGGCAGGAAGATCACCGGGGACGGTAACTATCCGTGTACGAACCCGGAAGCGAATCGGTTCAGAAACGCGCGAGCTATACGACTCCGCAGTTTCTTAACCGAATCGCTTCAAATTTGCTGTACTCAGCGTTACCAGTACTTGGCGTTACCGTTACTAGGCGTTACCGTTACTAGGCGTTACTGGGACTCGGCGTTGCGCTAGTCAATTATAAAATCCAAAGATCAATAAGCAATAAAACAACAAAGAGCCTTGCACTCTCCTTGCAAAATAATGCACAGGCCATCTGTAAGTCACCAGCACTAATGTATGAATTCTGTGTATACTTAGAGCGCACTTCCCGTAGGAAAATACCTGTACTTTTTTTTTCTGGGGGTGGGGAGGAGGGTGTGTGTGGGTGGGCTAAAAATTGGCAGGGGACGTGTGTGTGTGTCTGTAGGTGTGTGACGCGTGTTACTTTGTTTCTCTGTGTGTGTGTGTGTCTCATCAGGAGACCCACCTGTACACCAAGCACCCCTGCCCACCATCTGTCTCTGTGTGTGTGTGTCTGTAGGGTGTGCGACGCGTGTTACTTTGTTTCTGTGTGTCTGTGGGTGTGCGACGCGTGTTTACTTTGTTTCTGTGTCTGTGGGTGTGCGACGCGTGTTACTTTGTTTCTGTGGGTGTGTGTCTGTGGGTGTGCGACGCGTGTTACTTTGTTTCTGTGTGAGTGTCTGTGGGTGTGCGACGCGTGTTACTTTGTTTCTGTGTGTGTCTGTGGGTGTGCGACGCGTGTTACTTTGTTTCTGTGTGTGTGTGTCTGTGGGTGTGCGACGCGTGTTACTTTGTTTCTCTGTGTGTGTGTGTCTGTGGGTGTGCGACGCGTGTTACTTTTTGTTTCTGTGTGTGTGTGTGTGTGTGTGTGTCTCATCAGGAGACCCACCTGTTCACCAAGCACCTGCCCACCATCTGTGTCTGTGTGTGTGTGTGTGTCTGTGGGTATGTGATGTTACTTTGTTTCTGTGTGTGTGTGGTGTGTGTCTCACCAGGAGACCCACCTGTTCACCAAGTACCTGCCCACCATCTGTCTGGTCTCTGTGTGTGTGTGTCTGTGGGTGTGCGACGCGTGTTACTTTGTTTCTCTGTGTGTGTGTGTCACCAGGAGACCCACCTGTTCACCAAGTACCTGCCCACTATCTGCGGCATGATGGTGGACGACCAGACGCGGGCCGTCATGTCCAAGATCCCAGACTCCGTGGTCAGACCCCCCCAGCTGCCCTCCGAGCTCTACGCCATCTTCATCAAGCAGAGCCACATCGCCAGCATCATCGCCATGTACTACGTGCTGCTGGTATGCATTAGCAGAGATGAGATTTGTCCTCCAATTGAAGGATTTCCTCCTTTTTGATGGCCCCAAGGGTCATTTTTGAGATCAGTGTAAATCCATTGAGAAAACTGGGGGGTTAGTAGGGTGTTAGGTTTTTGTGTTGAATCGTAAATGTGGCAAGACGTTCGATAGATATTTTGTTCTCGATTGGTTTATTCTCAAATGGACATTTCTGGTTACTGCTTGGGGGGCCGCCAAGACTGCTCTATTTATCATAACTCTGCAGTTTGCAAAGCTGAAAGCGGAAGTTATCTATTTGCTGATGTAGCCTACACCGGGCCCCGGACCCACTGCTTCTTTTTTCCTCCTTTTTGGTTTTCTGAGAATCTCATCTCTGATTAGGTATTAGGTACTTTATAGTCACACAGGGGTCTATGAAGCACTAACATTCTAAAGGACCCTCTAAAAGAATGTGCAGGGGGTCCCAGGGATACACTAGAAAAAATATTTTTTAGCATTTGCATTGCCACTAGGACCCTCTATACTGCCTCTATACTGTAAGCGAAGGAGTCCCTGGGACCCCTTGCTTTGCGGGACGATTGGGAGTCCTGGTCACAGAGGTGTCTCTGTGAAATTCGGGTTGCTCAAGTACTCATTTCTCAGCATTTTGCATCCTACTTCTCCTCTTCCAACATGCCTGGCTCTTCGCAGACTGTCAACATGAACACGATTTTTGAAGGTCTTGTAAGGGAGGTTCCACTGTATTATAAGGCTCAAGGGTCTTACTATGGTAAAAAAAATAAAATCGCCTTATTGTCCTAAAGATATGGTAGGTAACCCTCAATGAAGATCCATCTTTCTGCGGTGAAATCCGGAAGGTACTATCATACTTTTTTGTTCCTTTTGTGATCGTTATCTTCCGGCTTGACCTCGACAAATTTTGTACAGTGGAACCTCCCTTATAAGACCTCCCATTATAAGACTCCCTCCCACATAAGACCTATTTCTCTGAGACATTGCCCTTCTTCAGACCTGCCTACTGCTACGATTTGGCCGTAGCAACTACGAAAAATATAGCTTTGCTACGGAGCTACGGCAACCTTAGCGTTGCTACAGGAAAACAAAAAATTGCCAACGCATTTTATTTTTCCTTGTGCCGTTCCCGGTTTTGTCTGTTTCCAAGAGCAGACGCACGATAACCTAGGCCTAGGGCCTAGTCACTTCCGTTTTTACCAATGTGACTGCGCATGCGTTCTTATTACTTTCTCTGCAAAAATGGCGGACTCCAGCAGCAGTAGCGATTCGGGAAATGTTTCAAACGAAGAAAAACGAACCCAAACCAGAAAACGAAAATCATCTGGCACACCATCTTGTTCTAAGAAAAAACACCGGCCTGCCGCACAAGTTTTTAAAATAGCTTACACGGAGGAGTGGCCTTGCATCGTCAGAAGTCGACTTGGTGCGAACCATGCTCTCTGCAACCTCTGCCATGCGGACTTCTCTGTGAATCATGGCGGTAGAGACTATTGCCGTTGACACGTTCAATCGGCAAAACATTTAAGCAGTACGTTTCGGCTCAGGAAAAGAATGTGTGTGTGCAGCGGTGTGCGCATCCTTATGCCGTCAGTTGTGGATGCTACTAAAAAGTTTGCCATGCTACTGAAAATTGATGGCTGGGCTACTGATTGGAAAAATTCCAAGTAGGCAGGTCTGCTTCTTTGTAAGTATTAAAAATTACCTCCCTTATAAGACCCCTCCCTTATAAGACCTCATTTTGGATGATTTTTGAAGGTATTATAAGGGAGGTTCCACTGTATCATCCTTCTTTGTTCCTTTTGTGATCGTTATCTTCCGGCTTTACCTCGATAAATGTTTTGTACTAACTTTTCCAGGCGGCGCGCAACAAGGACCGCGGTGTGGTGATGGAGGTGCTGCCCACGCTGATCCACTGCGAGAACGACCGCGCCTATGAGGACACCTACTTGCATTGCCTGGTGTCCCACCTCATCGCCTTCGGTGACGACTTCGCCACCGACCACTTCTGTCATTCTGTGTTCGACGACTTCTTCCTGGTCAGTTAGCGCCTGCGTTGCACCCTTTTTACCTGAATTTTATTTCATCCGCATGCTACCTTCTTCTTCTTCTTCTTCTTCCTTTAACTCACTCGGGACGAATGAGCCGGATCCGGCTCATGGCTCGCACAACCGTTTAGGACGAATGGCCCGGATCCGGCTCATAAGAGATTTCAAGAGGTTTTGATTTCTGGCGTGTAACCAGTTTTCCGGTGCGAAGTCATAACCTACTTTCAGTTTTCTTTGACCTTGCCTCTCTTGAAATCAACCAATCATTGCATAGTTTACATTCAGCTTTGGTTGTAGAGGGGGGTCAAAGATCGGAATGTGAAATTTTCCTTCTTTCTATGTGTTAGCTGTTTTCGTCAATAGGAGACAAACGACGAAGGTAAGGGAATCTGATATTTTACGATCGTTTAGTGCATGCTGTTGCTAATCTTTTCTGAAAATATTGATGCCTAACTCTTCATAACTTGGTTTGGGTGATTATTTTACGAACCTAGTCAAATGCCCAGTCCCCACAGAACAAGGGGAAATAATTTGGCCAGTCCCGAGTGAGTTAACCATCCGCCTTCTTGTGTCGAAGATTCTGATGGCACTAAGGAGGGCTCTGCGCATACACTTAGTAACCTTAAGTCAAGTTGGGGTAGAGGGTCACGTCAGGGTTGATTGATGTCACATCCAGGGTGTGATGAGTCTTTTGTTGGTAGAAGGGTGGGTGGGTGAGGAAAGGGGGGGAGGACTAGTGGCAGACTGGGGAGGCGAAGAGAACAGTAAGGGGGCGAAATGGGGGGGGGGGGGGGGGGGCATGAGGAGGGGGTAGAAGAGAGGAGGGGAGGGGGGGGTTTAGATTTGGTTCTTGAAGGCTTCCACCGTGGCTGATGTCACTGCCACCGGTGGGAGAGCGTTCCACTCGGCAATGGTCCGAGGGAAGAATGACTGCTGACGGTACAGAGTCCTGCATGCTGGCAGTTGGTACGCCTCAGCATGCAGGTGCCGAGTTGATCTTGTTGGGGGGCTGGGGGCAGGCTTTCTGGTGGAGTTGATCACCAGCTCTCCATGATGGAATTTGAAGACGTTGGTGAGGGGCGGGCCTTTTTTCTACGTTCTGATAGTGGGGACCAGTCGAGCTGCTCATACATGGCCCCCACACTGGACGTCTGGCGATGACGGTTGACGACCCAGCGTGCTGCCCTCCGCTGCCCTTTCTTCGATCGCTCAGACGGTTTCCTGTCAATTATGAGCGCAGATGCGTCATGCTGCCGTTATGCGCCTAACATAAGAAATAGTCAGGCCCAGCAAGCCCGACTTCGGCTGAAGGAAATCTTTTTGCAAGTGTTTCTTGAAAAAAAGGCAAGGAGAATGGACCGGAAAGGCAGAAAAGATAGTGGATGAGAGTAGGCAAAGGGAAAAGGCAGAGTCAAAAAGTGACAGATTAGAGGAAGTTACAAGCCCAGAACTTCCAGAAGGTGGGGGAACTATTTATGCAAAAAGACCCCCCGGTATCCCCACGGACATGCTACCTAAATTACTTAAAGACCCACCAGATCACGTGTCAAAATCACGGGTTTCACGTGTTGTCCCTCTTATAGCTGGTAGGAAATCTTGTTTGGACCAGGTTTGACTCCCATACAAATGCCCCCAAATTCAAGATGAAACATCACTTTAAAGAGCAGCCTCAATTTGAAGTTGGGGCATTTGTATGTGGGTCACAGCTACCCAGAAAAAAACCAAGGGACTTAATCCTGGTGGGTCAGTGGGTCTTTAACCCTTTCACTGCCAGCCATATTTCAGCCAAAGTTTTTTCCCCATTAAATTTACCTGGGTAGAGAATAACATCCATCTGCAGTATTGGGGATTCTTCTGTGACATATCTAAAATAAGGTCTATCCTTACTTCCCCAAACTAAGACAATAGGGTATTTGGATAGTAGACCCCAATTTGATGCCTTTTAGCGACATAGGTGTTAACTCATTCCATGCTGGCCAGTTGCTTCCCTTTGCAAGCGTTCTGTACTGGCCGATTTGCATAGGTTGCCAAAAAATTATTTTCTAAATAATGGTAACAGATACAAACGTGACATTTAGGCAATATGTACACAATATACAGTACTAACACCTGCAACAGTTTCAAAGCATCCACTTGATTAGTTTTGATTTGTGATATTTTAAAATAAATGCATGTTTTGTCAAGCCAGGCACACTCATAATAGCGAAAATATAATTTTCAGGTCCCAAAATAACCGGCAGCCTGGCCCCACATGGCCGAAAGGCCAAAGAGGGCGTAAAACATTATTTCTAACCGGCAGCCAGCCAATCAGTGTCAGAGGCATGAATGAAACGTAGTAGTAGCCCTCTGAGCCACTTTGAAGCACGCATGACTGTTAACCTATGAACTATGAATTTGTAAAGTTCACATGCGATATCCCGTTACCTTAGTAACGAGGCGTTGTGCGCATGCCCTGCGACGAGAGCGCAGGTTAGTATAGAAAGAGTTAAATCACTGTGGTGCTAAAATGCGACTTTGGCGGTGAAAGGGTTAACTCACTCTGCCCTGGCCGGTTGCTTCCCCTTATAACAGTTGTTTTTGTTGTTGCGTTTAACCTGTAAAAATCAACACCTAGGACAGCAAAGTACCGTAAAAACTGGACTATAAGACGCACCTGTATATAAGTCGCACCCCTTAAATTGTTAGAATATTAGGTGTTTATTCACATAGTTTATAAGCTGCAGAGAAAATTACATGAGCACAAAGCAGCACAAACATAGACATTTTCCTATCAGAACATGAGTATTTCATGTTTTCAGATGCTTCAAACATGAGATTTGAATCTATTGATTACCACCAAAACAGTTTTGAATCTCAAAGAAGCTCAAAATAGGCTAAAGAATGTGGCCACAAACAGATTTAATCATACTGATGAATGTATAATGGGATAAAATCCACAGATAAGTCGCATCAGTCTTTAAGCCGCATGGGCCAAAGTTGAGAAAAAAAAAGTAGCGGCTATTTCAAATATTTTTGCCCCTGGACCCCAC
The DNA here is from genome assembly GCA_017654935.2 of Phymorhynchus buccinoides. Taxonomy (NCBI): domain Eukaryota; kingdom Metazoa; phylum Mollusca; class Gastropoda; order Neogastropoda; family Raphitomidae; genus Phymorhynchus; species Phymorhynchus buccinoides. The sequence goes on from CM065707.1 coordinate 10,252,383, forward strand.
TGGGGGCCTTCTGCGGCCCCCGGATCCCCGCCTTTTTGAGTTTTTCAGATTCTCATCTCTGATGTTGCTCATTGTGTGTGTACTTAACAGCCGGCGGTGTCGGTAGAAAACGTGCGGAAGCATGTGATGCGACTGCTGTGGTATGTGCATCCCTACATGTCCCCACAGAGACTGGTGACCGTTATGGAGACTGTGCAGCCAGACCAAGATGTGAGTGATGTGTTTGTGTGTGTCTGTCTGTCTGTCTCTGAGAAAGAGAGTGTGCTGTGGTGCGTGCATCCCTACATGTCCCCGCAGAGACTGGAGACCGTTATGGAGACTGTGCAGCCAGACCAAGATGTGAGTGATGTGTTTGTGTGTGTGTGTATATAACTGTCTGTGTGTGTATCTATCCATCTGTCTGTCCCTGAGAGAGAGAGAGAGAGAGATGCAACGCAACGCAAATATTTTATTGGCAATAGCTTTACATGGCTCTTCTGCCAGAGAGAGAGAGAGAGAGAGAGAGAGAGAGAGAGAGAGAGAGAGAGAGAGAGAGAGAGAGACAGACAGACTACTGTGGTGTGTTCATCCCTTCATCTGAGAGACTGGAGACTGTTAAGGAGACTGCCACCCAGACCAAGATGTGAGTGATACAGTGTCAGGGTTCATAGGGGCCTTACCAGTCCTTATAAGTCTTGACCAATTGAAATCTCCAAGTAACTTAGTAAGGCCTTACAAGTGCTTACATTCACTTCAAGGTCCTTACAAGTCCTGACATTTGCCAAAAATTGCCCTGAGCAGCAAGACCATACTCAAAATAGATCGCAGAAGCAGCACTTTTACGCTTGAGCAACATCGCTCAGCACCTACTTCACCTTACCCCCCTCCCCCACCTTCCCGTTTCAACTGACCGCTTAGCGGACGAACAATGCACCGCAAGTTGTCAAGAGACTGAAATCTCATTCTTTATCCTGGTGTCGTTTTGCGAGAAAACACGTATATCTGTGTCAGCCATAGTTTTTCTTCTCTCTGCTTAAACATTGTTCACAATGCTGGGAAAGTGTTCCTTTCAAGATCGTTGGCTAAAAGATGCAGATTATCCTTAGGCCTACAGGTCCTTACATGGTCCTTACTTGGGGATAGCTGAAAGCCCTGGGAACCCTGAGTGTGTGTGTGTGTGTGAAGGTGTTTGTGTGTGTCACTGTGTTTGTGTTTGTCAGTGTGTGTGTGTGTGTGTGTGTGCAAGCGGGTGACATATGTGCATCTTTGTGTGTGTGTGTAAACATTTGTGCATATTTATACATGTGCATGTATCTGTCAAGTGTGCGCTCGCAGTGCAAGCATAGCATAGGCTAATCCAACACACTTTTGCCGTATAATAATAATAATAATAATATAAAGAAAGCTTATATAGCGCACATTCCAGGCTAGCTGCTCATGGCGCTTTACCAAAAAATGCATTTAACCAAATCACATCAATACCCATGCTCACACGCACACAAGCACACACACCGACGAACACAGCATATCATTTACTTGATAATTACATACATTTACATATGTCTCTTCTTCAGCACAGCGAAGCCGTGCACAAGACCTTCGCCCAGCTCAAGACCAAGATAGCGGAGCACACACCCCAACCCGTGGCCGAGCCCGAAATCATCGATTCCCCGCTTCTCGGCGTGCCCGTACCCACCCCTATGGTGTCCTGAGGTGCATCTGTACCCATTCCTGCGATGTCCTCAACCGCTCAGTAGTGCACCTGTGCACATTCCTCGTCTCCTCAGTGCGCTCGTACCCCCATCGACCCCTGTGTGTTGTCCTAAGCTTGATGGTCAGTCGTTTCCCCATCAACAATGAAGATAGGTGCTCAGTGCACCTGTACCCAACCCTATGGTGTCCTGGAATCCTCGGTGCACCTGTACCCACCCCTGTGGTGTCCTGAACTGCTGAGTGCACCTGTACCCACCCTATGATGTCCTGATCTTCTCGGTGCATCTGTACATATCCCTGAGGTGCTCGGTGTTCCTGTACCCACCCTCATGGTTGTCCTGAGTTCCTCGGCGCGTCTGCACCCACCCCAATGGTGTCCTGAACTGCTCAGTGCATCGGTACCCTCTATGGAGTTGCTTAGTGTGCCTGCACCCATCCCTATGATGTTTTGAGTTGATCAGTGCATATGTACTAAAAGAATCAGTGTGTATGAACACATACCCCCTTCCCTCCCCCACATGGTGTCCTGAGCTTCTTATCTGTACCCACCCCTAGTGTTCTGAACTGCTCAGTGCACCTGTACCCACCCCTACTGTGTTCTGAACTGCTCAGTGCACCTGTACCCACCCCTATGTTGTCCTTAGCTGCTCAGCGCACCCGTACCCACCCCTACGTTATCCTGAACTGCTCAGCGCTTCTGTTCCCATCCCTACGTTATCCTGAACTGCTCAGTGCACCTGTTCCCACCCCTACTGTGTTCTGAACTGCTAAGTGCACCTGTACCCACCCCTACTGTGTCCTGAACTGGGTACATGGATGCAACTCCCCAACTGTGTTCTGAAAAAAACTGCTAAGTGCAGGGTACCCACCCCTACAGTGGGTGTACCTGGGACTAAGTGCACCTGTACCCGCCCATACAGTCTCCTGAACTGCCAAGTGGGAGCCCACCCCTACTGTGTTCAGAACTGCTCTGTGACTATACCCACCCCTACAATCTCCTCACTGTGCTGGCTCCACGTGCAAACACCCTGGCAAAAAAAACCCGCCTTTAAAGGCGGGGGGCTAAACAACGTGAGGGGGTGTACCTGGGGCTTTGAGCAGAGGTGCACCTCATCTCTGGGCCCAGGATGAGATGCACAGGCAACGGCCAGGGCGGAAGAAGCGCCTACTGGACTCAACGTACCAGGGCGGAAGAAGCGCCTACTGGACTCACGGCCAGGGCGGAAGAAGCGCCTACTGGACTCAACGGCCACACCCTGGAAGAAGCCGCCTACTGGACTCAACGGCCAGGGCGGAAGAACGCGAGGGTGTGGACTCAACGGCCAGGGCGGAAGAAGCGGATACTGGACTCAACGGCCAGGGCGGAAGAAGCGCCTACTGGACTCAACGGCCAGAGCGGAAGAAGCGCCTACTGGACTCAACGGCCAGGGCGGAAGAAGCGCCTACTGGACTCAACGGCCAGGGCGGAAGAAGCGCCTACTGGACTCAACGGCCAGGGCGGAAGAAGCGCCTACTGGACTCAACGGCCAGGGCGGAAGAAGCGCCTACTGGACTCAACGGCCAGGGCGGAAGAAGCGCCTACTGGACTCAACGGCCAGGGCGGAAGAAGCGCCTACTGGACTCAACGGCCAGGAGTGAAAGAAGCCCCTACTGGACTCAACAGCCAAGAGCGGAAGAAGCCCCTACTGGGCTCAGCGGCCAAGCGTACGTAACCGGAGGCGACCCACAATATAACCAGCGAATCTCGGCTCGTGATCCCTACTGAGAAGGAAGACTGTCATTCAGTGATCGCGTTTGACTGGTATTTATCAGTAAAATATTGATTGCAAAACCAAAATACTGATTGCAAAACCAAAATACTGATTGCAAAACCAGAATACTGATTGCAAAACCAAAATACTGATTGCAAAACCAAAATACTGAAAACAAAATTGGCCTGTCACTCCCAGGGACTGATACATTTTTTGCCAGGAATTGTTTTAACAGGGGGGTTGGCATCATGTTTTTCCCACTGTTTTTTTTGTTTCCCTGGGACTGGTTTTGACACCGGTTGTTGGGGAGCATTTTTCGCTGATGGACTAGTTTTCAAAATCCCTAGTGCGATCATTTGTAATTAAGACCCGGATAGGTGTCAGCCGTTACCAGGACGGACACCAGACAGACCACCGAAGACGGTAGCCTCGTGAGGGGCGTGGTCTAACCGTAGCAGCCTGTGCTCGCGTTACACAACGTATGGCTACGCAGCTAGGGGTCCAGGGGATGCCCCCCAAAAATCCAAAGTAGCCGAGTGTAGATGTTTCTGTAATTCAAACTCTTATGTATCTGAATCTGTTGTGGAGAAGCCTCTTTAGGAGTGGGTGTTTTTTTGGGTGGCAATTTTCTGATGTGGTTTGAATTCTCGTGTCTGAACGATGTGATTACAAAATGCGAGAGATGTGGTTGTTTGACTTTTTTTTTTTTAATGCTTGTGCATTTTTTTGTTATGCTTTTGATTGTGTATGTGTGTGTGCGCGTGTCTGTGTGTGTGTGTGTATGCGTGCGCGTGTGTGTGCGCACATATTTCTGTAATTGAAACTCCAAAATTTATCCAAATTCTTGAGCTAACTCTTTCGCTACCAATGCTACATTTATGCACCACAATGGTTTAACACCTACGTCGTTAAAAGTAATCAAATCAGGGCCTGTTATCCGAAGACCCTATTTTCTTAATTTTGCGAGGCAAGGATAGACCTAATGTTATACTTGTACATGTCAAAAAAGAATTGCAGATAAAATAATTTCTCTACCCAGCCAAGTTTAACCCTTTCGCCGCCAATGTTGCATTTTCTGCACCACACTGATTGAACACCCACGCCACTGAAAGGCATGAAACTAGGATCTGTTATCCAATGACCTTAATATGTTGTTAATTTTGGGAAATAAGGAACGGTCTTATTTGATGCATGTCATAGAGGGATTCACAGTATTGCAGAAACCAACTTTTCTTTACCCAGGTTAAGTTTGACAGAAATGTTTGGCTACAAAATGGTTGGCGGCAAAAGGGTTAATGGTATTCTTTTGGCTGAAGAATGGCTGGCGGCGAAAAAGGTTAAAGACCCCCCACATCGTGTGTCACATTCCCTTTTATGCTTGGAAGATTTCTTAAGATTTCTTACCAGCTATAATAGGGAAAACACGTGAAAAATGTGATTTTGACATGTGACGTGGTGTGTCTTTAAGAATGAAGGATATAACTATTGTAACAGTGACAGGCCATGTTGGCTTATCGACAGGGAACTATATGATACACTGTACATTGATATGTGACAATACAATTATAGACGAAGTAGAACGAAATTGGTTGTTCATGGAAAGAATGTGACGTCTGGGGGGGGGGGGGGGGGGTGGTGTGACGATATCTTTTCCTTTCTAGTTAATGAAATTATTATTATTATTCTGCGTTCCCAGGCCATATGGCCATAATGGGTAAGGTACATATGTGTCCAGTTTTCACTTATTTATTTATTTATTTCCATAATAGTCCCAACAGCTATGGTCATCTCAGGACTGTCACTGCGTAAAGTTTGACCACTTATTACGAAACACTCATCAATGTATCTTACCAATGTTCAACAACCTGTAAACAAAACATACAGTACAATTCATAACATGACACCTCCATCATTGCACCCTATAGCACATAAGTCCACACAGTGCTGGAAACGTTGAGCCACTCTACTCTATTTATCGGATCCAGGTTAAAAAAAACCCAGTAAAAAAGGATAACAAATACATACTAGTAAGCTAAAATGCATAAAAAAGGCTATATAAGCTAATATGCACTGCAGAATGGACAACAGCTGCCCACTCAAGTGCGCAAAGTCTCACGTGTGGACGCCAGTGTACAATAAATAAACTGGCATGTCATAAATTGTAAAAAGGAAAAACGTGGAAGGGTTTTATAGAACAAATGCAGGTGAATGGACCAATAAGGCAGAAAAAAGTAGACACCAGAAAGCAAAAAGAAGAGAAAAGGCAGAGTCAAAGACATGATAGAGTAGGGGAAGTTACTAGCATAGAACTTCCAGAAGAAGAGGGAACTATTTCTGCTGAAAGACCCCCCAGTATCCCCATGGGAGGGCCCTAACCACATAAGCCAGCCTAAGCCGTTGCCCGCCTCCTACGACATGGACGTGTGGCCACTGCGTACATCCAAAATATTCCAATTTCGGAGAAAAATTATATTTGAAAGATTTGTTTGGGGGGAAAAGGCAGAAGAATGGGGCCATTAAGTCAGAAAGATAGTAGATGACAGAAAGCAAAGGGAAAAGGCAGGAGAATGGGGCCATTAAGTCAGAAAGATAGTAGATGACAGAAAGCAAAGGGAAAAGGCAGAAGAATGGGGCCATTAAGTCAGAAAGATAGTAGATGACAGAAAGCAAAGGGAAAAGGCAGAAGAATGGGGCCATTAAGTCAGAAAGATAGTAGATGACAGAAAGCAAAGGGAAAAGGCAGGAGAATGGGGCCATTAAGTCAGAAAGATAGTAGATGACAGAAAGCAAAGGGAAAAGGCAGAAGAATGGGGCCATTAAGTCAGAAAGATAGTAGATGACAGAAAGCAAATTATGAAAAAGGCAGGAGAATGGGGCCATTAAGTCAGAAAGATAGTAGATGACAGAAAGCAAAGGGAAAAGGCAGGAGAATGGGGCCATTAAGTCAGAAAGATAGTAGATGACAGAAAGCAAAGGGAAAAGGCAGGAGAATGGGGGGCCATTAAGTCAGAAAGATAGTAGATGACAGAAAGCAAAGGGAAAAGGCAGAAGAATGGGGCCATTAAGTCAGAAAGATAGTAGATGACAGAAAGCAAAGGGAAAAGGCAGAAGAATGGGGCCATTAAGTCAGAAAGATAGTAGATGACAGAAAGCAAAGGGAAAAGGCAGGAGAATGGGGCCATTAAGTCAGAAAGATAGTAGATGACAGAAAGCAAAGGGAAAAGGCAGAAGAATGGGGCCATTAAGTCAGAAAGATAGTAGATGACAGAAAGCAAATTATGAAAAAGGCAGGAGAATGGGGCCATTAAGTCAGAAAGATAGTAGATGACAGAAAGCAAAGGGAAAAGGCAGAAGAATGGGGCCATTAAGTCAGAAAGATAGTAGATGACAGAAAGCAAAGGGAAAAGGCAGAAGAATGGGGCCATTAAGTCAGAAAGATAGTAGATGACAGAAAGCAAAGGGAAAAGGCAGAAGAATGGGGCCATTAAGTCAGAAAGATAGTAGATGACAGAAAGCAAAGGGAAAAGGCAGAAGAATGGGGCCATTAAGTCAGAAAGATAGTAGATGACAGAAAGCAAAGGGAAAAGGCAGAAGAATGGGGCCATTAAGTCAGAAAGATAGTAGATGACAGAAAGCACAGGGAAAAGGCAGAAGAATGGGGCCATTAAGTCAGAAAGATAGTAGATGACAGAAAGCACAGGGAAAAGGCAGAAGAATGGGGCCATTAAGTCAGAAAGATAGTAGATGACAGAAAGCACAGGGAAAAGGCAGAAGAATGGGGCCATTAAGTCAGAAAGATAGTAGATGACAGAAAGCAAAGGGAAAAGGCAGAAGAATGGGGCCATTAAGTCAGAAAGATAGTAGATGACAGAAAGCACAGGGAAAAGGCAGGAGAATGGGGGCATTAAGTCAGAAAGATAGTAGATGACAGAAAGCAAAGGGAAAAGGCAGGAGAATGGGGCCATTAAGTCAGAAAGATAGTAGATGACAGAAAGCAAAGGGAAAAGGCAGAAGAATGGGGCCATTAAGTCAGAAAGATAGTAGATGACAGAAAGCAAAGGGAAAAGGCAGAAGAATGGGGCCATTAAGTCAGAAAGATAGTAGATGACAGAAAGCACAGGGAAAAGGCAGGAGAATGGGGGCATTAAGTCAGAAAGATAGTAGATGACAGAAAGCAAAGGGGAAAAGGCAGGAGAATGGGGCCATTAAGTCAGAAAGATAGTAGATGACAGAAAGCAAAGGGAAAAGGCAGAAGAATGGGGCCATTAAGTCAGAAAGATAGTAGATGACAGAAAGCAAATTATGAAAAAGGCAGGAGAATGGGGCCATTAAGTCAGAAAGATAGTAGATGACAGAAAGCACAGGGAAAAGGCAGGAGAATGGGGCCATTAAGTCAGAAAGATAGTAGATGACAGAAAGCACAGGGAAAAGGCAGAAGAATGGGGCCATTAAGTCAGAAAGATAGTAGATGACAGAAAGCAAAGGGAAAAGGCAGGAGAATGGGGCCATTAAGTCAGAAAGATAGTAGATGACAGAAAGCAAAGGGAAAAGGCAGGAGAATGGGGCCATTAAGTCAGAAAGATAGTAGATGACAGAAAGCAAAGGGAAAAGGCAGAAGAATGGGGCCATTAAGTCAGAAAGATAGTAGATGACAGAAAGCACAGGGAAAAGGCAGAAGAATGGGGCCATTAAGTCAGAAAGATAGTAGATGACAGAAAGCACAGGGAAAAGGCAGAAGAATGGGGCCATTAAGTCAGAAAGATAGTAGATGACAGAAAGCACAGGGAAAAGGCAGAAGAATGGGGCCATTAAGTCAGAAAGATAGTAGATGACAGAAAGCACAGGGAAAAGGCAGAAGAATGGGGCCATTAAGTCAGAAAGATAGTAGATGACAGAAAGCACAGGGAAAAGGCAGAAGAATGGGGCCATTAAGTCAGAAAGATAGTAGATGACAGAAAGCAAATTATGAAAAAGGCAAATCAGGAGAGGGGCAAATTAGAGGAAGTTACAAGCACAGAACCTCCAGAAGGTGGGGGAACTATTTTTACAAAAGACCCCTCCCCTGGTACCCCAACGGGGAGAGTTAATGAAATAAAATTGAGCCCTTTTATGGTGACAATAATAAAGTGTAAAAAAACAAGCGCGAAATCGCAATAGTTTGTGGCACGCGGTCTATTTTTAGCACTCCAATCATGAGTCACCTCCCCTGGCTTTTCAATAATTTTAATCTGTAAACCAGAATGTTATCTCTGCACCATTTCGTAACTTTTTATATCTTTTGGAAAACATTTAAAACTATGTATCCTACTTATACTCATCGAAAGAAGCACCGCATACTCGTCGTGTCTGTTGTAGTGTCTGTATTACGTATGTTTATTATTTTGTACGCTTTTAAAATACATCATTTTAAAGAGTGGCCTCAATTTGAAGTGTAGCCTCGATTTGAAGTGCGACAATTTTGTCAAAATGTGTGACAATTTTGGACCGACAGACAGACAGACAGACAGACCGACAAAGTGAGTTATAGATTTGTGGCTTGAGCCACAAACAAAAAGGGCTTAACCCTTTCGCCGCCAGCCATTTTTCGGCCAAAAAATACCATTAAACTTACCTGGGTAGAGAAGAAAAAAAATCTGCAATATTGCAAATTCCTCTGTGACAGGTGAATTATTAGGCCTATCTTTACATCCCAACATTTCGAAAATAGGCTCTTGAGATAACAGGCCATGATCTGATGCTTTTTAGTGACATGGGTGTTAAACCATTATGCAAAAATGTGACATTGGCGGTGAAAGGGTTAATTAAGATAGGAACAATTTCTAAACAGTTTAAAAATCAAATAGTACTTATGTTATTGTTGAGTTCATATCTAGATACAGTGGAACCTCCTTTATAAGACCTCCCATTATCACACTCCCTCCTGCATAAGACCTACTTCTCTGAGACATTGCCCTGGGCCTGTATTCACGTTGAGATAGCATGAGACTTAGGCATGATGCTAACTTAGAAGCTCTTCCAATGTCCTGTAGGATTTAATAGGACTTTTGGAAGAGCTTCTAAGTTAGCATGATGCTAAGTCTCATGCTATGTCAACGTGAATACAGGCCCTTGTTTGTATGTGTTAACATTACCTCCCTTCTAAGACCCCTCCCTTATAAGACCTTCAAAAACCATCCAACACGAGGTCTAATAAGAGAAGTAGGTCTTATGCAGGAGGGAATGTTATAATGGGAGGTCTTATAAGGGAGGTTCCACTGTAGTACCTATGTTTATTGTTGAGTTCATACAGTGGAACCTCCCTTATAAGACCTCCCATTATAACATTCCCTCCTGCATAAGACCTACTTCTCTGAGATACTGTCCTTTGTAAGTGTTAAAATTACTTCCCTTACAAGACTCCTCCCTTATAAGACCTCGTTTTGGATGGTTTTTGAAGGTCTTATAAGGGAGGTCCCACTGTATTACCAACACGTTATTGTTGAGTTCATATCTAGATACAGTGGAACCTCCCATTATAACCTCCCTTATAAGACCTCCCTTATAAGACCCCCCATTATAACTCCCTCCCACATAAGACCTACTTCTCTGAGACATTGCCCTTCTTTGTAAGTATTAACATTACCTTCCTTCTAAGACCCCTCCCTTATAAGACCTTCAAAAACCATCCAATGCGAGGTTCCACTGTAGTACTTATGTTATTGTTGAGTTCATATCTAGATACAGTGGAACCTCCCTTATAAGACCTCCCATTATCACACTCCCTCCCTGCATAAGACCTACTTCTCTGAGACATTGCCCTTCTTTGTAAGTATTAAAACTACCTCCCTTCTAAGACCCCTCCCTTCTAAGACCCCTCCCTTATAAGACCTCATGTTGGGTGGTTTTTGAAGGTCTTATAAGGGAGGTTCCACTGTATTGACAACATGTTATTGTTCATTAAAACATAACATTATGGTTAGTAAATCCACACAAAAAAATCCACTCTTTGTTTGTAGATTTACCGTAAAGACTGGACTATAAGACACCTGTATATAAGCCGCACCCCTTAAATTGACAGAATATTAGGTATTTATTTACATATAAGCCGCACCAGTCTATAAGCCGCAGAGAAACTTAAATGTGCACAAATATAGAAATTTTTCTATCAGAACATGAGTATTTAATGTTCTCAGATACTTTAAACATGAGATTTGAATCTATTGATTTCATTTCGAAAACTAGTTTTGAATATCAAAGAAGCTCAAAATAGGCTGAAGAATGTGGCCAGAAACAGATTTAATTATACTGATCAATGTATAATGGGAAAAAATCCACAGATAAGCCGCATCGGCCAAAGTTGAGGAAAAAAGTAGCGGTTTATAGTTTGCATTTTACGGTAATTGGATTTACTGTACACACTAACCACAGCGTTATTTTTTTAATTGTCATATTAGAAATCCTGCAGAGAGTTGTCTTTATTACATTAATTTATGTTATCAAAAGAGCAAATACACCACACACTTATTCATGAGTTGTACAAACCCAGACACACAAATTGTATCAAAATGTTTTAATATGCAAAACATTTTAATATGAACTGAACTCGTAAACATCCATTAGTAATGTACAGATAGTCATGGTTCAAGAAGGAAAAACTAACAAAAGTAAATATTAAAAAATGTAATTGAAAAAGTCAGGTAAAAAATTACAATAAAATCACATACTCAATTAATAATCTTTAACTCCTTTGATTTAGTTAGAATGCTGTTTGTGCAACACTGTATCTATCTACAAAATGCCAACAAAATTCACCCATAACTTCTTTTTTTTAGTAGCAAAATTGTTCCCACAGACATTGTGTGTTTGAGTGTGCTGATGTGTGTGTGTGTGTGATTTTGCTATGTATGTCTGCATGTTATGTAATTTTTGTATGTGTATGTATGTATTTTCTGTGCGAGTCTGAGTGCGTGCACCCACGGCCGCTCTTTTCGAGTAGGTGTGTGTGCGCCCGCACACATTTGTGCGAGTATGTATGTGTGTGAGAGAGAGAAACTCAGAAAGAGAGTGTGTGAGTGTGTGTCTGGCTGTGAGTGTCTCAATGCCGCTTGTAAAGCGCTTTGTGCTCGATAAAAAGCGCTATATATAAATATACATTTATTATTATTATGATTATAGGCATCAACAAACTACCTTTTGTAATAAACACAGAGACTACTAGGCAAAAAGCAGGGACCTTAACGTTGTAAGGCTAAATAGACTGTGACATTGAAACTACCTTTTGTAATAAACACAGAGACTACTAGGCAAAAAGCAGGGACCTTAACGTTGTAAGGCTAAATAGACTGTGACATTGAAACTACCTTTTGTAATAAACACAGAGACTACTAGGCAAAAAGCAGGGACCTTAATGTTGTAAGGCTAAATAGACTGTGACATTGAAACTACCTTTTGTAATAAACACAGAGACTACTAGGCAAAAAGCAGGGACCTTAACGTTGTAAGGCTAAATAGACTGTGACATTGAAACTACCTTTTGTAATTAACACAGAGACTACTAGGCAAAAAGCAGGGACCTTAACGTTGTAAGGCTAAATAGACTGTGACATTGAAACTACCTTTTGTAATTAACACAGAGACTACTAGGCAAAAAGCAGGGACCTTAACGTTGTAAGGCTAAATAGACTGTGACATTGAAACTACCTTTTGTAATAAACACAGAGACTACTAGGCAAAAAGCAGGGACCTTAATGTTGTAAGGCTAAATAGACTGTGACATTGAAACTACCTTTTGTAATAAACACAGAGACTACTAGGCAAAAAGCAGGGACCTTAATGTTGTAAGGCTAAATAGACTGTGACATTGAAACTACCTTTTGTAATAAACACAGAGACTACTAGGCAAAAAGCAGGGACCTTAATGTTGTAAGGCTAAATAGACTGTGACATTGAAACTACCTTTTGTAATAAACACAGAGACTACTAGGCAAAAAGCAGGGACCTTAATGTTGTAAGGCTAAATAGACTGTGACATTGAAACTACCTTTTGTAATAAACACAGAGACTACTAGGCAAAAAGCAGGGACCTTAATGTTGTAAGGCTAAATAGACATTGAAACTACCTTTTGTAATAAACACAGAGACTACTACTAGTACTAGGCAAAAAGCAGAGACCTTAATGTTGTAAGGCTAAATAGACATTGAATCGAGTGACAAAATTCATATTTAATTTGTTTTAATATGCCCACATCAAAACTATAATATTGCACAGAAGTATATGCTTTTCACTTTGAACCCTTCCCGTACCCTGTGGGTGCAAATGCACCCTTACTTTTACTTTTTGTCTCATATTTCGAAAACCGTTCATACTATCTTGCTGAAATTGTATGACTTTGTCAATGAAAGATTTGAGCATGTGCAGTAAAAAAACACAACCAAGGCATTTTTGTTGGTAAACAAGAAAGTAAATAAACAACAAAGTTGTCGTTTAACAAGATGAGCCTATCTTGCAGAAATAACCATGATCCATTTGTCCATGAAAAAAATCCCACCCCCTTCTTTGAAGCAAACTACATGCATTAGAGTAAACGCCCACCCACTACTTTGGATTGGGGGTGGGGGGGTAAGTTACCTGGGTAAATCAACACCTTCAAGGCATTGCTCAATAAAGTTGTCATCGCTTTGGCTTCACTCCGGGACGAAGTTCTCTGGATTCATGAAACATCGCAGTTTTATTTATTATCAAGGTAAAGACAATCACCAGGCATCAGAATAGTCTGAAGTCCAATCCTCTGAAAACTGCGGTAAAAGGGCCATCAAGGCCCCAGACTAAAGAGGGACAACACTGAAATGAGTTCCCAACATCACCAAAAAGGCTTAATATAGTGATAAATCACTTTAAAATGTTATTTAACACAAAGGATAACACTGAATAAAAAGGCAAAACCTCTGACAAGAGAAGCCAATCCTATGTCAGAAATTCTTAATCCTCTGATCCTCTGACAATTCTGATGCCTGCATCACTAAAGCTCCGCTGAAGGAGCTCTGAAGCACATTGTTGCCTTTCTCCTAATTCCTAATACAACCTCATTACTATGCTTTCCCCTGTTAACTCAGTCAATAAAGTTGTCATCGTTTTGGCTTTACTCCAGGATGAAGTTCTCCAGATTCATGAAGCATCACAGTTTTATTTATTGTCAAGGGAACGGCAACACCAAATTTCTGCTGAAAAAACCCTCTGAAACGCATCGTTGCCTTTCTCCTTATCCCTAATACAACCTCATTACTATGCTTTCCCCTGTTAACTCAGTCAATAAAGTTGTCATCGTTTTGGCTTTACTCCAGGATGAAGTTCCTGATTCATGAAATATTGTAGTTTCATGGCAACACCAGAGCTTCGCTGAAACAAAAACCCTCTGAAACACATCGTTGCCTTTCTCTTATTCTCTAATGCATTAATAACCATACTTCCGTGGGTGCAACTACACAAAATGAAAGGCCGGGGTCCAGGGGTAATGTCCCCCTGCTGCTGAAGAAAAAATTGACTTATGAAGGTATTTTAGTTTGATTTTTCCACAATATATACAAATACTCATTTTAAAGTGTTTGAAAAATACAGTACACACAACAATCTTGTTTGACAAATTTAAAAAAAGGAACTTCCTTTTCTGGTAAAATTCAAAACCAGGAAATCCTTGTATACCAGGAAAAGTTACACCCATGTACTTCCCATGTTAACTTGGTCAATAAAATTGTCATCGTTTTGTCTTCACTCCGGGATGAAGTTCTCCGGATTCACGAAACATCGCAGTTTTATTTATTTATCAAGGGAACGGCAACACCAGAGCTCCGCTGAAGAAGCTCTGAAACACGTCACTGCCTTTCTCCTAATCCCTAATACAACGATGAAATTCTCCTGATTCATGAAACATCCCAGTTTTATTATCAAGGGAACGGCAACACCAAAGCTCCGCTGGAAATAAAATATGAAACGCATCGTTGCCTTTCTCCTATTCCCTAATACAACGTAATAACCATACTTTCCATGTTAACTCAGTGAATAAAATTGTCATAGTTTTGTCTTCACTCCAGGATGAAGTTCTCCGGATTCACGAAACATCACAGTTTCATTATTGTATTATCAAGGGAACGGCAACACCAGCTCTCCGGTGAAGAAGCTCTGAAACACGTTGCTGCCTTTCTCCTATTCCCTAATACAACGTAATAACCATACTTTCCATGTTAACTCGGTGAATAAAATTGTCATAGTTTTGTCTTCACTCCAGGATGAAGTTCTCCAGATTCACGAAACGTCACAGTTTTATTTATTTATTTATCAAGGGAACGGCAACACCAGAGCTCCGCTGAAGAAGCTCTGAAACACGTCGCTGCCTTTCTCCTAATCCCTTATACAACGATGAAGTTCTCCTGATTCATGAAACATCCCAGTTTTATTATGAAGGGAACACCAAAGCTCCGCTGGAAATAAAATATGAAACGCATCGTTGCCTTTCTCCTATTCCCTAATACAACGTAATAACCATACTTTCCATGTTAACTCGGTGAATAAAATTGTCATAGTTTTGTCTTCACTCCAGGATGAAGTTCTCCAGATTCACGAAACATCGCAGTTTTATTGATTTATTTATCAAGGGAACGGCAACACCAGCGTTCCGGTGAAGAAGCTCTAAAACACGTTGCTGCCTTTCTCCTATTCCCTAATACAACGTAATAACCATACTTTCCATGTTAACTCGGTGAATAAAATTGTCATAGTTTTGTCTTCACTCCAGGATGAAGTTCTCCAGATTCACGAAACGTCACAGTTTTATTGATTTATTTATCAAGGGAACGGCAACACCAGCGCTCCGGTGAAGAAGCTCTAAAACACGTTGCTGCCTTTCTCCTATTCCCTAATACAACGTAATAACCATACTTTCCATGTTAACTCGGTGAATAAAATTGTCATAGTTTTGTCTTCAGTCCAGGATGAAGTTCTCCGGATTCACGAAACATCGCAGTTTTATTTATTTATCAAATGAACGGCAACACCAGCGCTCCGGTGAAGAAGCTCTAAAACACGTTGCTGCCTTTCTCCTATTCCCTAATACAACGTAATAACCATACTTTCCATGTTAACTCGGTGAATAAAATTGTCATAGTTTTGTCTTCACTCCAGGATGAAGTTCTCCAGATTCACGAAACGTCACAGTTTTATTGATTTATTTATCAAGGGAACGGCAACACCAGCGCTCCGGTGAAGAAGCTCTAAAACACGTTGCTGCCTTTCTCCTATTCCCTAATACAACGTAATAACCATACTTTCCATGTTAACTCGGTGAATAAAATTGTCATAGTTTTGTCTTCAGTCCAGGATGAAGTTCTCCGGATTCACGAAACATCGCAGTTTTATTTATTTATCAAATGAACGGCAACACCAGCGCTCCGGTGAAGAAGCTCTAAAACACGTTGCTGCCTTTCTCCTATTCCCTAATACAACGTAATAACCATACTTTCCATGTTAACTCGGTGAATAAAATTGTCATAGTTTTGTCTTCACTCCAGGATGAAGTTCTCCAGATTCACGAAACGTCGCAGTTTTATTGATTTATTTATCAAGGGAACGGCAACACCAGCACTCCAATGAAGAAGCTCTGAAACACGTCGCTGCCTTTCTCCTATTCCCTAATACAACGTAATAACCATACTTTCCATGTTAACTCGGTGAATAAAATTGTCATAGTTTTGTCTTCACTCCGGGATGAAGTTCTCCGGATTCACGAAACCTCGCAGTTTTATTTACTCATCAAGGGAACGGCAACACCAGAGCTCCGCTGAAGAAGCTCTGAAACACGTCGCTGCCTTTCTCCAGCAGAAAGGAGCAGCGGATCCACACCTGCTGACCGGCATCCAGTCTCAGCACCATGCTCTCGGACCTCCGCTCCTCGGACTTGCACACAATGCAGCAGTAAGGCTCCTGGTCGATGACCAGGTAGAACTCCATGACCTTGTCCTTGACGTGACACGCCACGTTGGTGCGGAAGAAGTACATGCCTGAAAGAAGAAGAACAGTTCGTGATAATTAATTAACAGGGAACACAGCTGTTCCATCTCATACAAAATCAAGCTATTTAGTTAAAAGACTGAATCTAGAAATCTTAGATAAAAACTGAACCAAGCTTTTGTTTGTAAACATATTTGGGCTGTATGTTCTTCATTGTATTTTTAATATATTTCTTCAATCAGATTTATGGTAAAAACTTATTTTGTTGAGCAGTATCATACAACATATTTAGTAGAAAATGTTCTTGAATAATACACTTAGTATCGCAAACATGAAATAAAATTGCCCATGCGTGAAAATCTAGCAATATCCACTGAATATAAGTAATTTAGTCACATACCGCAACATATTCGTGATTGTAATTTATGAAAAGTAACTTATGGTAAACTAAAGTTGTCTTGAAAAAACTTATAAAAATATAAATAAACTAAATGTTCCTCCAGAAACAGCTGTGGGAAGCATACCATTTTTGTCACATAGCGCTATTAACCTTTACTGGATCATGCTTTTGACTACACGGACACGATGGCGGGGGTCTTCCACGACCCCCTACTCAGCAAAGAGCGAATTCCTAGGTGTTTATCCCTGTCCGGATGGCGGGGGTCTCCCACGACCCCTACTTGTCAATGAGTCACCATGTGTTTATCCCTGTCCGGATGGCGGGGGTCTCCCACGACCCCTACTCAATGCACTGCAGTGCTCTTTAAAGTAGGGGTCGTGGGAGACCCCCGTCATCCGGACAGGTATATCAAAATTACGCGTCATATTATGTCATTTATATTTTATACACATGATTAATACAATTTAACACACTTAAAGCCATTTACGTTTTTGACAAAGTCATGAAATTTCATGAAGATTGCTTAAATAGTTTTAGAGATATAACATGTTTTGTGTGTCAAGGGGTTGTGGGCGACCCCAGAAGTCCGGTAAAGGTTAAAGAACCCCCCCTCCCCCCCACGTCACGTGTCGCATTCCCTCTTATGCTAGGAAGATTTCTTAAGATTTCTTACCAGCAAAACATGTGAAAACTGTGATTTTGACATGTGACGTGGTGGGTCTTTAAAGGGGAAGCTACACTGCATACGATTCGATTCACCGCGATCCGATTGCGTTGACATACTTGTGAGGCACGATTGACGTGAAATTCTACTGTCTAAATGAATCTGATGAAATCCTACCGTATTTTACGGACTACAAGGCGCACCTGATTATAAGGCACACACCCCAAATTTCACACAAACTTCAGATTTTGTTATTATAGGTTTCTTACTATATTATCAGTCACATTATAAGGCGCAGGGGTCTCAGTCTAGGAAAAAAGTATCGCCTTATAGTCCGTAAAACACGGTACTAGTTTTGTTCATTATATACTATTTGTAGCCACCTCCCCTCCCCCCTACACGAATCTGATGAAATATCTGTGGTTTTGTATCAGACATTATACGTGATTCGTGTATTGGGGGGGGGGGGGGTCTACATTTACAGTTTTTGTGCCCCAACTGTTTGGAAATCTCTGCCCATTGATTTCCGTCACGAACCAACTAATAGTAGTGAACAAAAATAATAGAATTGTTTTTTTTAGACGGAAGTATTTCACGTGAATCATCATGACTCTTACAGACGCATAGAGACTGTGACATGATCATAGAAACGGGGGATACAATTACAAGGAGGGGGGTGGACATACAGAGACGGGGACACATAGAGACGGGGACATACAGGGACACAGAGACAGGTACACATACAGACAGGTACACATAGAGACAGGGACACAGAGACAGGTACACATAGAGACAGGTACACACATAGACGGGGACACATAGTGACAGGTACACATAGAGACGGGGACACAGACAGGTTCACATAGAGACAGGTACACACATAGACGGGGACACATAGACAGGTACACACATAGACAGGCACATAGACAGGTACACATAAAGACAGGTACACACAGAGACGGGGACACATAGTGAGGTACACATAGAGACGGGAGACGGGGACACATAGAGACAGGAACACATAGAGACGGGGACACATAGAGACAGGTACACATAGAGACGGGGACACATAGTGAGGTACACATAGAGACGGGGACACATAGAGACAGGTACACATATATAGACGGGGACACATAGAGACAGGTACACATAGACAGGGACACATAGAGACGGGAGACACATAGAGACAGGTACACATATATAGACGGGGACACATAGAGACAGGTACACATAGAGACAGGTACACATATAGAGACAGGTACACATAGACGGGGACACATAGAGACAGGTACACATATATAGACGGGGACACAGAGACAGGTACACATATATAGACGGGGACACATAGAGACAGATACACACATAGAGTTTTGCAGGGCGATTGGGAGCCCAGGGGATGTCTTATAAGGGAGGTTCCACTCTGACAACAACAACATAAAAGTCGTGCCTGGCTGAGGAGCAGTGAACCGGCCGGTGTCGGTGCTGAAGTGACCCCCGTCGTTGAGGTGGACATCCCTGAACAGCATGGCCTGCTTCCTGGAGTCGTCCTCCGCGGAGTCCCTGCTCCTCTCCGGCTTGTTGCCTCGCTCTTGGTGGTAGGAGCCGTAGGCTGAGAACAACGGTCTGGCTTCGCCTGTTGAAGACACACACACACACACGTCATGTGTCAAATGATCTTATGCTTGGAAGATTTCTTAATTTTTAACCCTTTCATCGCCACTGTCGCCTCTTGGCACCACAATGAGTTAACACCCATGTCACTGAAAGGCATCAAATGGGGGTCTGGTATCCTATGACCTTATGTTCTTACTTTTGGGAGGTAAGGATAGGCCCTATTTTATGCATGTCACAGAGGAATCCCCAATATTGCAGACATAATCATTCTTTTCTCTACCCAGGTAAGGTTAATGGAAATTTTTAGCTGAAAAAATGGCTGGCGTTGAAACTGAAAGGGTTTAAAAGACCCACCACGTCACGTGTCAAAATTACAGTTTTCACGAGTTTTCCCTCTTATAGCTGGTAAGGAATCTTAAGAAATCTTCCTAGTATAAGAGGGAATGTGACACGTGACGTGCGGGGTCTTTAATAGTTCTTACCAGCTGTAAGAGGGAAAACACGTTTAAAACCATGATTGTGACATGACGTGGTGGGTCATTAAATTAAAGACCCACCAGATCACGTGTCAAAATCACGTGTTTTCACGTGTTTTCCCTCTTATAACCGGAAATAAATCTTGTTTTGACCAAGTCTGACTCCCATATAATAAATGGCCCCAAATTGAAACTGACACATCAGTTTAAAGAGCAGCCTCAATTTCGAGTTGGGGAAATGTGTCTGTGGGTCACAGCTACCCAGAACAAACCCAAGATCATGGTGCGTCACTGGGTCTTTAAAGACCCCGCACGTCACGTGTCAAAATTAAGGTTTTCACGTGTTTTCCCTCTTATAGCTAGTAAGGAATCTTAAGAAATCTTCCTTGTAGCATAAGAGGGAATCTGACACGTAATTGCGGGGTCTTTAATAGTTCTTACCAGCTGTAAGAGGGAAAACAGTTTAACCCTTTCACCGCCAAAGTCGCATTTTAGCACCACAGTGATTTAACACCTATGTCACTAAAAGGCATCAATTTGGGGTCTATTATCCAAAGACCCCTTTGTCTTAGTTTTGGGAAGCAAGGATAGACCTTATTTTATATATGTCACAGAAGAATCCCCAATACTGCAGTTGGATGTTGTTCTCTACCCAGGTAAATTTAATGGACATTTTTGGCTGAAATATAACTGGCGGTGAAAGGGTTAAAACCATGATTTTGACACATGACGTGCATGGGGGTCTTTAAAGACCCACCAGATCACGTGTCAAAATCACGGGTTTTCACGTGTTTTCCCTCTTATAGCTGGTAAGAAATCTTGTTTTGGGCCAGGTCTCAAAATGCCCCCAAATTCAAACCGAAACATCGTTTTAAAGAGCAGCCTCAATTTGAAGTTGGGGACATTTGTATGTGAGTCACAGCTACCCAGAAAAAAACAACCAAGGGACTTAATCGTGGTGCGTCAGTGGGTCTTTAAGAAATCCTCCAAGCATAAGAGGGAATGTGACACGTGATGTGGGGGGTCTTTAAATACCCACCAGATCACGTGTCAAAATCACGGGTTTTCACGTGTTTTCCCTCTTATAGCTGGTAAGAAATCTTGTTTTGACCAGGTTTGACTCCCATACAAATGCCCCCCCCCCAATTCAAACCAAAACATCATTTTAAAGAGCAGCCTCAATTTGAAGTTGGGGGAATTTGTATGTGGGTCACAGCTACCCAGAAAAAAACACAAGGGACTTAATCGTGGTGCGTCAGTGTGTCTTTAAGAAAATCCTCCAAGCATAAGAGGGAATGTGACACGTATGGATGGAAGTTCAGTTTAACGTCGCGTATCGGCTTTCGCCATGTACGACGGGCTGAACAAACCAACCAGGGTGTAAACAAAAATTTATGTTCCTGAATCACTGTCTTAGCCAAAAGGCCGAGAAGCGATCAGTATCGATTGAACATTGTGACACGTAACATGGGGGGGGTCTTTAAAGACCCACCAGATCACGTGTCAAAATCACGAGTTTCACGTGTTTTCCCTCTTATAGCTGGTATTAATAAGAAATCTTGTTTTGATCAGGTTTGACTCCCATACAAATTATATATGCCCCCAAAATCAAACCGAAACATCATTTTAAAAGAGCCTCAATTACATGTTGGGGGAATTTGTATGTGGGTCACAGCTACCCACACAAAAAACAGCAACAAGGGACTTAAACGTGGTGCGTCAGTGTGTCTTTAAGTGTGCATAAATAATTATGTGGGCGAACTAAGACGTTGGATGTTTTGTCTATTAGTATTATAATGCAATCTCTGTCTCTGTGTCTCTCTCCCTCTATAAATAAAATTCATTCAAATTCAAATTCTCTCTCACACACACACATATACATAATAAATTATGTATACATAGGCTACATGCACATACATACATACATACACACACAAGCACGCATACATGTAGATGAAGGCACATATACAGAAAGAGAGAGAGAGAGAGAGAGAGAGAGAGAGAGAGAGAGAGAGAGAGAGAGAGAGAGAGAGAGAGAGAGAGATCAAACTGTAAATAAACGCCCAAAACATAAATATGATTCATCCATTGAACATCAGTTGAGCGCTGTCATTGAAACCAACCGCACGGCACTATACACACAAAGCACGCATACATGTAGGCACATATACAGAGAGAGAGAGAGAGAGAGAGAGAGAGAGAGAGAGAGAGAGAGAGAGAGAGAGAGAGAGAGAGAGAGACTTAAAGATCACTGACTTACCCAGTTTGGTTCTCAAAGTAGCCATGGCTGCACTGTCGCCGGCTTTAATGGTCTCTATCTCTGCGTTGACCGCATCATGATCCGTTTTGACCGTCTGTATCTCTGTGTTCATTCGATCATGCACTGTTTTAACCGTCGTCAAATCAGCATTGATCTTGTCATGGCCCGCCCGGATGTTGGCCAGGTAAGAGTAAATCTTGTCATTGTATTTCTTATTGTCGGCCAAGTGAGAGTTAATCTGACCTTGGCTCATCTTCATGCTGGCTATTTCCGAGTTGATCTTGCCCTGATCCCTTTTAACGCTCTCGAGATCAGAACTGATCCTGTTCACTTCGGTTTTCAGAGTGTGTGTATTGTTATTATCAAGATGAGTTTCATCCGTATTGTTGTCTTTAGATTGACAAACATCTTTATCTTTGCTGTCCTGACTTTTAAGAAGATTCGGCCCGGATGGCCAAGTTTCAGGACGGCGGGAGTCCTTGATCTCAACAGCAGGGTTGCGTAACGTTGTCAACTCTTCTCTCCGGGAGTCAGAATCAGTCGGTGATGATGATGATGATGATCCCGCGCGACCCAGTTTCTCCACTTCCTCTTTCAAGCGTTCGTGCTCAGTCAGAACGGTCTTGTGCTCCTCGTGGAAGGTGTCCAAGTACAGTTTGAGGGCGTCGTAATCGTGCTGAAGTTTGTCGTGCTCGAGGCATCGGTTCTCGTGGGCTTTCCTCAGCTTGCTGTGCTCCATGTTCAGCAGGTGGTGATCGGCCTGAAGCCTGTCGTGCCTGTCGTGGAGGAAGGTGAGATCCGCGCGAAGATCCGAAACGTGCTGGGCCGTTTCTTCCAGCTTGTCCATGAGGTCCGTCATGGATAACGGTCTGCTGGGTTTGGGTGGAAGGTCGGGTCTGTTGAGTCGATGTTGCTGAGGACTAGTAGTAGAAGAACTCTGGCGAGTCTGGTCCGCCATTTTGATTTCTCTGCTGGCCTGTAATAATAAAAAAGGGAGAATGTGTCACGTTTTGGTGTACTGATTCATCTTTAACCCTTTCACCGCCAACGTTGCATTTTAGCACCACAGTGATTTAACACCTATCCGTATGTCACTAAAAGGCATCACATTGGGGTCTATTATCCAAAGACCCTATTGTCTTAGTTTTGGGAAGTAAGGATAGACCTTATTTATATAATATGTCACAGAAGAATCCCCAATACTGCAGATGGATTTTGTTCTCTACCCAGGTACATTTAATAGCAAATTTTAGCTGACATATGGCTGGCGGTGAAAGGGTTAACAATAGCAGCGATTTTTCTTTGAACCCCAATATATGTCAGTTATTGCCGGTTACGGCAGGTGGACATCATTGGCAGAAGAAGAAGAAGAAGAAGAAGAGAGAAGAGAGAGAGAGAGAAGAGAGAGAGAGAGAGAGAGAGAGAGAGAGAGAGAGAGAGAGAGAGAGAGAGAGAGAGAGAGCGAGAGAGAGAGAGAGAGAGAGAGTCATTAAGGAGTGAAGTCCCTGTAACCCGTTTTTGTTTGTTGTTTAATTCTGATGACACTCACAACAATTCCTTGTTCCCCAGTGTCGCACACAGTACAGACAAAGCTCCTTTTCCCCACGTACCATCAGGGAGTGGAACGTCCTGCCACCAGCAGCAGTTGAGGCCAGAACCCCAGAGGGCTTCGTGACCAGAGTCTGGCAACACTCAGTGGACAACCTCCTGCTGCAGACGGCACGTCTGATGGCCCCACTCTGGGGTCATCGGACTAACAAGCTACAATACTCTCTTCTTCCGGCAAAAGTGGCATAGAACCTCCCCGGTTCCGTGGCAAAATAATCAAAGTGTTGATTGTGGCCAAGCATAGCTAAGAAGAAGAAGAAGAAAAGGGGAGCCTGCGATACTATCACTAAAACATTAGTATTTTGGGGGGTGTTTTTTGTTGTTGTTGCTCGCTTGCTTCTGGAAGTGGGGCCTGGGCCTTTCCGGCTGAACTGGGGTGGGTGGGGTGGGGGTGGGGTTAATGGTCTTAACACAGGGTAGACAGTAGATCTTTCTCCCTTTATATTTTCTATTAGGTACACGCGCCCTCCTATAGTTCCGTCGCAGTGTATCGTCAGACGTAACAGATCGATAAATTGCGTAATTTGCTACATTTTTTTTTTTTTAAAAATTTGTCGTCGGTTTTTAACCCGTCAGTGCGGTGATTACGAGTATGTCTTAATTTGCTTTTATGAGCGCGTTTCTCTATTTTTGAATGTTTGTTAACCTTGTGTGTACCTATATGTATACTTTATTTTTGCGGTCATTGTGAATGTGTAACTTGTTTATGTAAATTGAAAATTGATTTTTTTTTTTTTTTTTAAATGTAATCTGATTGGAAATTGTTATTTTATTATGTACATGTATTTTATTTATATTTAGTTTAATATGTACAAATATTTCCTTTGTGTGCGCAGGTGTATGTGTGTGTGTGTGTGTGTGTGTGTGTGTGTGTGTGTGTGTGTGTGTGTGTGTGTGTGGTAAGAATATGAAAGATAGTGTGGAGGTATGTAAGCGGTTGTTTTTATATGAAATAATAATTTTAGGGCAATTGTAAAGCGCTTAGAGCTTAAAGGTGAAGCGCTATATAAATTTTCTTAAATAATACATCTTGAGTTGCATACGCATCTAAAAATCAAATCTTTTTGAAATGGCAAAACTGTTATTAATACGGTTAGGCCTACGTATCGATCTGCCCCCGTGTGTTCCCTATCCCAAACCCTAACCCTAACTCAAAACCCTACAAGCCTAAATTCTAATCATTACCTACCCTTTCACCACCAAAGTCGCATTTTAGCACCACAGTCGACCTTAAAATGCCTTTGTCACTAAAAGGCATCAAATTGGGGTCTATTTCAATCCAAAGACTCTAGTGTCTTAGTTTTGGGAAGTAAGGATAGACCTTATTTCATAAACATATGTCACAGAAGAATCCCCAAATACTGCAGATGGATTTTGTTCTCTACTTTGTTCCCTGATAAAGAGTGCATTATAAATTTAATGGCAAAGTTTTTTTAGGGGGGCTAAAATATGGCTGGCGGTGAAAGGGTTTTAACGTCTCTGTACACGTTAACAATACAGTGGAATCTCCCTTATAAGACGGTTAAAAAAAATCATCCCCAGGAATGGGTAGGGTTCTTATAAGGGATGGTAAGGGTTTTTATAAGGGAGGTAATTTTAATACTTACAAAGAAGGGCAATGTCTCAGAAAAGTAGGTCTTATATGGGAGGGAGTCTTATAATGGTGAGGTCTAATTATAAGGGAGGTTCCACTGCATTCACAAAATATCTATATTTCCCCATGGCAACACAGTCAGTGGGTGCCACTCATAATAATGACTTTAAAGTCTGTGTACTGTACAGCGTTAACATTATTCGCACGATTTTCCTATTTTCCCCATGGCAACACAGGTGAGCTGTAAGTTCATATTAGTGATGTGGCCTATCACTGTGTGTGCCACGGGGAACACCGTGAATGGATCACTGTTTAACGTGTACACAGACCTTACAACTCACTGTGTTGCCATGGGGAAATAGTGATATTTTGTGAATTATGTTAACGTGTACAGAGACCTTTAAAGGCCGGTGGCCATCGCATTCAGATACTTGACTGAACTATGATCGCTTCTCGTGGTGACCTTTTTGGATAAGACAGTGATTATGTCTGAACATTTAACTGCACACTGTATACTGCGAATTTTAAATCCTTTGTATAAGTAAATTGAAAACTGCTTGACAATAGTTTGATTTGTAGATGCCATGAAATACTGCTAAATGAAACAATGAAGGATTTCGATAATATGTCCGGGGAATTAACTGATTCCTAAGATTATTCAGGGCTGGATAGCAAAACACAAAATGAACTTCTGTTTCCTTGGCATCTTTACACAATGGACAAATAAGATTTTGTTCGTTACAATTTCTGTAGCGGAAATAATGGACAAAAAGGTCAGAGATTCCAAACCTAAATTTTGTCATTATTCTTTTAAGCTGGTTATCCATTTTAATCGATAAATATACAGGAGTGCTTCGCATACATGAAAAATGCCTATAGAAAGAAAAACGCTCACTATCTTGCACATGGCTTGATCAAATTTGCCATCTGCAATCAACCAGTCTACACCGAAATTCACGAAGAAATTGATTAATATTACCAACCCCTTGTTGAAACCACACAAACACAAACCCCAATTCCTGTAACTTAACACGTACGCTCGAAACCCAATTTGATTTTCCTCTTGCGTCCAGATTACACAACATATTGTAAGCTTTTCTAGGCAGTCTTGAATTCTCCATTTCTGTTAGTTTTATCCAGTAACGAATACAACTTACCGCAGAATTTAAATAGATTGGATACCTATTGGTTTCCCCGTATACTAAATCATTTGGTGTTTGCATATTAACCCTTACAATTTTCTTCAGTGCATATAACTGAACGGGTTCTACCTGCATAGCAGCATCAAAAAGACCCCAAATTTCTGAAGCCATAGGGGAAGACGCGGGGGGTAAACAGCGCATGGGGCGGGTAAGAAGAAGCCCACCCCATATTATCTCATGAAATAAAGAAAATTTAAGTCATATTTTGCCAATGAGACGAAGAGCTCAACATTAACACTCGTATCATGGGCCAAAATTTAGACTGAAATTTGCTTCATTTAATGAGATAATTTTGAGGTGGGCCTTCTTACCCGCCCATGCGCTTTTTTTTTTACCCCGTCTTCCCCTACAATAAAAATAGGTTGTACTTGTGAATCAAAGGTTTCATATATAAATCAAATGACTGGTTTTCAAGGACTAAATTCAACCTCTGCATGATACATACCAATGCGTGTTTAGCTCTGCTAGCTAAATCTTTACAGGCAATTAAAAGTAAAACTAAAGTGTAGTAGAAAATAATCCCAGCCCCCACAGATTACTTTTACATACAAAAAAAAATTTTTCCCCCCCCCCCACAACAGGCATACGCATTCCATTATTTGTCCATCTTTCTCTAGCTCCTAAAAATCCACCTTTTCTAAATACGATAATATTGCTTTTCTGCAGATTTACTTTTAATTGAAGTGAAGTTGCAGCAGAGTGTAAACTATTTAATTGATTCTGTAGTCCAACAACTGTTTTAGATATCAGCGTTATGTCATCTGCCAACAGAAGAATGAATAACTCCAACAAATCCCCAATGAAATGTGCACCATGTCTACCCTTTCTATTAACTTCTAACGTTAGCTCATTAATGAACAGAGAAAAAAGAACAGGACTACATACGTCGCCTTGTTTTACACCTGTTGTACATCGAATATAATCGGTCATTTTACCCCCACACCTTACTCTTGCTTTAACAGAATCATACATACTCATTATACACCTAAGTAGCTTCCCGTTGACCCCAGATTTCAATATAATAGGCCACATAATACTTCTGTTGACAGAATCGAACGCCTTCTCAAAGTCTATAAATGCAACATGTAACTTACGGTTTAAGGACAATTACTTTTGCACAAATGCCATTAAGGTATACATGCGATCAACAGTAGAATAATTGCGTTTGAAATACGGCTTGAACTC
>CM065707.1:10280307-10370307 GCA_017654935.2 Phymorhynchus buccinoides
CGGAGAACTTCATCCTGGACTGAAGACAAAACTATGACAATTTTATTCACTGAGTTAACATGGAAAGTATGGTTATTACGTTGTATTAGGGAATAGGAGAAAGGCAGCGACGTGTTTCAGAGCTTCTTCAGCGGAGCTCTGGTGTTGCCGTTCCCTTGATAAATAAATCAATAAAACTGTGACGTTTCGTGAATCTGGAGAACTTCATCCTGGAGTGAAGACAAAACTATGACAATTTTATTCACTGAGTTAACATGGAAAGTATGGTTATTACGTTGTATTAGGGAATAGGAGAAAGGCAGCAACGTGTTTTAGAGCTTCTTCACCGGAGCGCTGGTGTTGCCGTTCATTTGATAAATAAATAAAACTGCGATGTTTCGTGAATCCGGAGAACTTCATCCTGGACTGAAGACAAAACTATGACAATTTTATTCACCGAGTTAACATGGAAAGTATGGTTATTACGTTGTATTAGGGAATAGGAGAAAGGCAGCAACGTGTTTTAGAGCTTCTTCACCGGAGCGCTGGTGTTGCCGTTCCCTTGATAAATAAATCAATAAAACTGTGACGTTTCGTGAATCTGGAGAACTTCATCCTGGAGTGAAGACAAAACTATGACAATTTTATTCACCGAGTTAACATGGAAAGTATGGTTATTACGTTGTATTAGGGAATAGGAGAAAGGCAGCAACGTGTTTTAGAGCTTCTTCACCGGAACGCTGGTGTTGCCGTTCCCTTGATAAATAAATCAATAAAACTGCGATGTTTCGTGAATCTGGAGAACTTCATCCTGGAGTGAAGACAAAACTATGACAATTTTATTCACCGAGTTAACATGGAAAGTATGGTTATTACGTTGTATTAGGGAATAGGAGAAAGGCAACGATGCGTTTCATATTTTATTTCCAGCGGAGCTTTGGTGTTCCCTTCATAATAAAACTGGGATGTTTCATGAATCAGGAGAACTTCATCGTTGTATAAGGGATTAGGAGAAAGGCAGCGACGTGTTTCAGAGCTTCTTCAGCGGAGCTCTGGTGTTGCCGTTCCCTTGATAAATAAATAAATAAAACTGTGACGTTTCGTGAATCTGGAGAACTTCATCCTGGAGTGAAGACAAAACTATGACAATTTTATTCACCGAGTTAACATGGAAAGTATGGTTATTACGTTGTATTAGGGAATAGGAGAAAGGCAGCAACGTGTTTCAGAGCTTCTTCACCGGAGAGCTGGTGTTGCCGTTCCCTTGATAATACAATAATGAAACTGTGATGTTTCGTGAATCCGGAGAACTTCATCCTGGAGTGAAGACAAAACTATGACAATTTTATTCACTGAGTTAACATGGAAAGTATGGTTATTACGTTGTATTAGGGAATAGGAGAAAGGCAACGATGCGTTTCATATTTTATTTCCAGCGGAGCTTTGGTGTTGCCGTTCCCTTGATAATAAAACTGGGATGTTTCATGAATCAGGAGAATTTCATCGTTGTATTAGGGATTAGGAGAAAGGCAGTGACGTGTTTCAGAGCTTCTTCAGCGGAGCTCTGGTGTTGCCGTTCCCTTGATAAATAAATAAAACTGCGATGTTTCGTGAATCCGGAGAACTTCATCCCGGAGTGAAGACAAAACGATGACAATTTTATTGACCAAGTTAACATGGGAAGTACATGGGTGTAACTTTTCCTGGTATACAAGGATTTCCTGTTTTTGAATTTTACCAGAAAAGGAAGTTCCTTTTTTTAAATTTGTCAAACAAGATTGTGTGTGTGTACTGTATTTTTCAAACACTTTAAAATAAGTATTTGTATAAATTGTGGAAAAAGCAAACTAAAATACCTTCATAAATCAATTTTTTCTTCAGCAGCAGGGGGACATTACCCCTGGACCCCGGCCTTTCATTTTTTTTCATTTTGTGTAGTTGCACCCACGGAAGTATGGTTATTAATGCATTAGAGAATAAGAGAAAGGCAACGATGTGTTTCAGAGGGTTTTTGTTTCAGCGAAGCTCTGGTGTTGCCATGAAACTACAATATTTCATGAATCAGGAACTTCATCCTGGAGTAAAGCCAAAACGATGACAACTTTATTGACTGAGTTAACAGGGGAAAGCATAGTAATGAGGTTGTATTAGGGATAAGGAGAAAGGCAACGATGCGTTTCAGAGGGTTTTTTCAGCAGAAATTTGGTGTTGCCGTTCCCTTGACAATAAATAAAACTGTGATGCTTCATGAATCTGGAGAACTTCATCCTGGAGTAAAGCCAAAACGATGACAACTTTATTGACTGAGTTAACAGGGGAAAGCATAGTAATGAGGTTGTATTAGGAATTAGGAGAAAGGCAACAATGTGCTTCAGAGCTCCTTCAGCGGAGCTTTAGTGATGCAGGCATCAGAATTGTCAGAGGATCAGAGGATTAAGAATTTCTGACAGAGGATTGGCTTCTCTTGTCAGAGGTTTTGCCTTTTTATTCAGTGTTATCCTTTGTGTTAAATAACATTTTTAAAAGTGATTTATCACTATATTAAGCCATTTTGGTGATGTTGAGAACTCATTTCAGAGTTGTCCCTCTTTAGTCTGGGGCCTTGATGGCCCTTTTACCGCGGTTTTCAGAGGATTGGACTTCAGACTATTCTGATGCCTGGTGATTGTCTTTACCTTGATAATAAATAAAACTGCGATGTTTCATGAATCCAGAGAACTTCGTCCCGGAGTGAAGCCAAAGCGATGACAACTTTATTGAGCAATGCCTTGAAGGTGTTGATTTACCCAGGTAACTTACCCCCCCACCCCCAATCCAAAGTAGTGGGTGGGCGTTTACTCTAATGCATGTAGTTTGCTTCAAAGAAGGGGGTGGGATTTTTTTCATGGACAAATGGATCATGGTTATTTCTGCAAGATAGGCTCATCTTGTTAAACGACAACTTTGTTGTTTATTTACTTTCTTGTTTACCAACAAAAATGCCTTGGTTGTGTTTTTTTACTGCACATGCTCAAATCTTTCATTGACAAAGTCATACAATTTCAGCAAGATAGTATGAACCGTTTTCGAAATATGAGACAAAAAGTAAAAGTAAGGGTGCATTTGCACCCACAGGGTACGGGAAGGGTTCAAAGTGAAAAGCATATACTTCTGTGCAATATTATAGTTTTGATGTGGGCATATTAAAACAAATTAAATATGAATTTTGTCACTCGATTCAATGTCTATTTAGCCTTACAACATTAAGGTCTCTGCTTTTTGCCTAGTACTAGTAGTAGTCTCTGTGTTTATTACAAAAGGTAGTTTCAATGTCTATTTAGCCTTACAACATTAAGGTCCCTGCTTTTTGCCTAGTAGTCTCTGTGTTTATTACAAAAGGTAGTTTCAATGTCACAGTCTATTTAGCCTTACAACATTAAGGTCCCTGCTTTTTGCCTAGTAGTCTCTGTGTTTATTACAAAAGGTAGTTTCAATGTCACAGTCTATTTAGCCTTACAACATTAAGGTCCCTGCTTTTTGCCTAGTAGTCTCTGTGTTTATTACAAAAGGTAGTTTCAATGTCACAGTCTATTTAGCCTTACAACATTAAGGTCCCTGCTTTTTGCCTAGTAGTCTCTGTGTTTATTACAAAAGGTAGTTTCAATGTCACAGTCTATTTAGCCTTACAACATTAAGGTCCCTGCTTTTTGCCTAGTAGTCTCTGTGTTTATTACAAAAGGTAGTTTCAATGTCACAGTCTATTTAGCCTTACAACGTTAAGGTCCCTGCTTTTTGCCTAGTAGTCTCTGTGTTAATTACAAAAGGTAGTTTCAATGTCACAGTCTATTTAGCCTTACAACGTTAAGGTCCCTGCTTTTTGCCTAGTAGTCTCTGTGTTAATTACAAAAGGTAGTTTCAATGTCACAGTCTATTTAGCCTTACAACGTTAAGGTCCCTGCTTTTTGCCTAGTAGTCTCTGTGTTTATTACAAAAGGTAGTTTCAATGTCACAGTCTATTTAGCCTTACAACATTAAGGTCCCTGCTTTTTGCCTAGTAGTCTCTGTGTTTATTACAAAAGGTAGTTTCAATGTCACAGTCTATTTAGCCTTACAACGTTAAGGTCCCTGCTTTTTGCCTAGTAGTCTCTGTGTTTATTACAAAAGGTAGTTTCAATGTCACAGTCTATTTAGCCTTACAACGTTAAGGTCCCTGCTTTTTGCCTAGTAGTCTCTGTGTTTATTACAAAAGGTAGTTTGTTGATGCCTATAATCATAATAATAATAAATGTATATTTATATATAGCGCTTTTTATCGAGCACAAAGCGCTTTACAATCGGCATTGAGACACTCACAGCCAGACACACACTCACACACTCTCTTTCTGAGTTTCTCTCTCTCACACACATACATACTCGCACAAATGTGTGCGGGCGCACACACACCTACTCGAAAAGAGCGGCCGTGGGTGCACGCACTCAGACTCGCACAGAAAATACATACATACACATACAAAAATTACATAACATGCAGACATACATAGCAAAATCACACACACACACACATCAGCACACTCAAACACACAATGTCTGTGGGAACAATTTTGCTACTAAAAAAAAGAAGTTATGGGTGAATTTTGTTGGCATTTTGTAGATAGATACAGTGTTGCACAAACAGCATTCTAACTAAATCAAAGGAGTTAAAGATTATTAATTGAGTATGTGATTTTATTGTAATTTTTTACCTGACTTTTTCAATTACATTTTTTAATATTTACTTTTGTTAGTTTTTCCTTCTTGAACCATGACTATCTGTACATTACTAATGGATGTTTACGAGTTCAGTTCATATTAAAATGTTTTGCATATTAAAACATTTTGATACAATTTGTGTGTCTGGGTTTGTACAACTCATGAATAAGTGTGTGGTGTATTTGCTCTTTTGATAACATAAATTAATGTAATAAAGACAACTCTCTGCAGGATTTCTAATATGACAATTAAAAAAATAACGCTGTGGTTAGTGTGTACAGTAAATCCAATTACCGTAAAATGCAAACTATAAACCGCTACTTTTTTCCTCAACTTTGGCCGATGCGGCTTATCTGTGGATTTTTTCCCATTATACATTTATCAGTATAATTAAATCTGTTTCTGGCCACATTCTTCAGCCTATTTTGAGCTTCTTTGATATTCAAAACTAGTTTTCGAAATGAAATCAATAGATTCAAATCTCATGTTTAAAGTATCTGAGAACATTAAATACTCATGTTCTGATAGAAAAATTTCTATATTTGTGCACATTTAATTTTCTCTGCGGCTTATAAACTGGTGCGGCTTATATGTAAATAAATACCTAATATTCTGTCAATTTAAGGGATGCGGCTTATATACAGGTGTCTTATAGTCCAGTCTTTACGGTAAATCTACAAACAAAGAGTGGATTTTTTTGTGTGGATTTACTAACCATAATGTTATGTTTTAATGAACAATAACATGTTGTCAATACAGTGGAACCTCCCTTATAAGACCTTCAAAAACCATCCAAAATGAGGTCTTATAAGGGAGGGGTCTTAGAAGGGAGGGGTCTTAGAAGGGAGGTAGTTTTAATACTTACAAAGAAGGGCAATGTCTCAGAGAAGTAGGTCTTATGCAGGAGGGAGTCTTATAATGGGAGGTCTTATAAGGGAGGTTCCACTGTATCTAGATATGAACTCAACAATAACATAAGTACTACAGTGGAACCTCGCATTGGATGGTTTTTGAAGGTCTTATAAGGGAGGGGTCTTAGAAGGAAGGTAATGTTAATACTTACAAAGAAGGGCAATGTCTCAGAGAAGTAGGTCTTATGTGGGAGGGAGTTTATAATGGGGGGTCTTATAAGGGAGGTCTTATAAGGGAGGTTATAATGGGAGGTTCCACTGTATCTAGATATGAACTCAACAATAACGTGTTGGTAATACAGTGGGACCTCCCTTATAAGACCTTCAAAAATCATCCAAAACACGAGGTCTTATAAGGGAGGGGTCTTGTAAGGGAAGTAATTTTAACACTTACAAAGGACAGTATCTCAGAGAAGTAGGTCTTATGCAGGAGGGAATGTTATAATGGGAGGTCTTATAAGGGAGGTTCCACTGTATGAACTCAACAATAACATAGGTACTACAGTGGAACCTCCCTTATAAGACCTCCCATTATAACATTCCCTCCTGCATAAGACCTACTTCTCTTATTAGACCTCGTGTTGGATGGTTTTTGAAGGTCTTATAAGGGAGGGGTCTTAGAAGGGAGGTAATGTTAACACATACAAACAAGGGCCTGTATTCACGTTGACATAGCATGAGACTTAGCATCATGCTAACTTAGAAGCTCTTCCAAAAGTCCTATTAAATCCTACAGGACATTGGAAGAGCTTCTAAGTTAGCATCATGCCAAGTCTCATGCTATCTCAACGTGAATACAGGCCCAGGGCAATGTCTCAGAGAAGTAGGTCTTATGCAGGAGGGAGTGTGATAATGGGAGGTCTTATAAAGGAGGTTCCACTGTATCTAGATATGAACTCAACAATAACATAAGTACTATTTGATTTTTAAACTGTTTAGAAATTGTTCCTATCTTAATTAACCCTTTCACCGCCAATGTCACATTTTTGCACCACATGGTTTAACACCCATGTCACTAAAAAGCATCAGATCATGGCCTGTTATCTCAAGAGCCTATTTTCGAAATGTTGGGATGTAAAGATAGGCCTAATAATTCACCTGTCACAGAGGAATTTGCAATATTGCAGATTTTTTTCTTCTCTACCCAGGTAAGTCTGGTATTTTTTGGCCGAAAAATGGCTGGCGGCGAAAGGGTTAAGCCCTTTTTGTTTGTGGCTCAAGCCACAAATCTATAACTCACTTTGTCGGTCTGTCTGTCTGTCTGTCTGTCGGTCCAAAATTGTCACACATTTTGACAAAATTGTCGCACTTCAAATCGAGGCTACACTTCAAATTGAGGCCACTCTTTAAAATGATGTATTTTAAAAGCGTACAAAATAATAAACATACGTAATACAGACATTACAACAGACACGACGAGTATGCGGTGCTTCTTTCGATGAGTATAAGTAGGATACATAGTTTTAAATGTTTTCCAAAAGATATAAAAAGTTACGAAATGGTGCAGAGATAACATTCTGGTTTACAGATTAAAATTATTGAAAAGCCAGGGGAGGTGACTCATGATTGGAGTGCTAAAAATAGACCGCGTGCCACAAACTATTGCGATTTCGCGCTTGTTTTTTTACACTTTATTATTGTCACCATAAAAGGGCTCAATTTTATTTCATTAACTCTCCCCGTTGGGGTACCAGGGGAGGGGTCTTTTGTAAAAATAGTTCCCCCACCTTCTGGAGGTTCTGTGCTTGTAACTTCCTCTAATCTGCCCCTCTCCTTGATTTGCCTTTTTCATAATTTGCTTTCTGTCATCTACTATCTTTCTGACTTAATGGCCCCATTCTTCTGCCTTTTCCCTGTGCTTTCTGTCATCTACTATCTTTCTGACTTAATGGCCCCATTCTTCTGCCTTTTCCCTGTGCTTTCTGTCATCTACTATCTTTCTGACTTAATGGCCCCATTCTTCTGCCTTTTCCCTGTGCTTTCTGTCATCTACTATCTTTCTGACTTAATGGCCCCATTCTTCTGCCTTTTCCCTGTGCTTTCTGTCATCTACTATCTTTCTGACTTAATGGCCCCATTCTTCTGCCTTTTCCCTGTGCTTTCTGTCATCTACTATCTTTCTGACTTAATGGCCCCATTCTTCTGCCTTTTCCCTTTGCTTTCTGTCATCTACTATCTTTCTGACTTAATGGCCCCATTCTCCTGCCTTTTCCCTTTGCTTTCTGTCATCTACTATCTTTCTGACTTAATGGCCCCATTCTCCTGCCTTTTCCCTTTGCTTTCTGTCATCTACTATCTTTCTGACTTAATGGCCCCATTCTTCTGCCTTTTCCCTGTGCTTTCTGTCATCTACTATCTTTCTGACTTAATGGCCCCATTCTCCTGCCTTTTCCCTGTGCTTTCTGTCATCTACTATCTTTCTGACTTAATGGCCCCATTCTCCTGCCTTTTTCATAATTTGCTTTCTGTCATCTACTATCTTTCTGACTTAATGGCCCCATTCTTCTGCCTTTTCCCTTTGCTTTCTGTCATCTACTATCTTTCTGACTTAATGGCCCCATTCTCCTGCCTTTTCCCTTTGCTTTCTGTCATCTACTATCTTTCTGACTTAATGCCCCCATTCTCCTGCCTTTTCCCTGTGCTTTCTGTCATCTACTATCTTTCTGACTTAATGGCCCCATTCTTCTGCCTTTTCCCTTTGCTTTCTGTCATCTACTATCTTTCTGACTTAATGGCCCCATTCTTCTGCCTTTTCCCTTTGCTTTCTGTCATCTACTATCTTTCTGACTTAATGGCCCCATTCTCCTGCCTTTTCCCTTTGCTTTCTGTCATCTACTATCTTTCTGACTTAATGCCCCCATTCTCCTGCCTTTTCCCTGTGCTTTCTGTCATCTACTATCTTTCTGACTTAATGGCCCCATTCTTCTGCCTTTTCCCTTTGCTTTCTGTCATCTACTATCTTTCTGACTTAATGGCCCCATTCTTCTGCCTTTTCCCTGTGCTTTCTGTCATCTACTATCTTTCTGACTTAATGGCCCCATTCTTCTGCCTTTTCCCTGTGCTTTCTGTCATCTACTATCTTTCTGACTTAATGGCCCCATTCTTCTGCCTTTTCCCTTTGCTTTCTGTCATCTACTATCTTTCTGACTTAATGGCCCCATTCTTCTGCCTTTTCCCTTTGCTTTCTGTCATCTACTATCTTTCTGACTTAATGGCCCCATTCTTCTGCCTTTTCCCTTTGCTTTCTGTCATCTACTATCTTTCTGACTTAATGGCCCCATTCTTCTGCCTTTTCCCTTTGCTTTCTGTCATCTACTATCTTTCTGACTTAATGGCCCATTCTTCTGCCTTTTCCCTTTGCTTTCTGTCATCTACTATCTTTCTGACTTAATGGCCCCATTCTTCTGCCTTTTCCCTTTGCTTTCTGTCATCTACTATCTTTCTGACTTAATGGCCCCATTCTCCTGCCTTTTTCATAATTTGCTTTCTGTCATCTACTATCTTTCTGACTTAATGGCCCCATTCTTCTGCCTTTTCCCTTTGCTTTCTGTCATCTACTATCTTTCTGACTTAATGGCCCCATTCTCCTGCCTTTTCCCTTTGCTTTCTGTCATCTACTATCTTTCTGACTTAATGGCCCCATTCTTCTGCCTTTTCCCTTTGCTTTCTGTCATCTACTATCTTTCTGACTTAATGGCCCCATTCTTCTGCCTTTTCCCTTTGCTTTCTGTCATCTACTATCTTTCTGACTTAATGGCCCATTCTCCTGCCTTTTCCCTTTGCTTTCTGTCATCTACTATCTTTCTGACTTAATGGCCCCATTCTCCTGCCTTTTCCCTTTGCTTTCTGTCATCTACTATCTTTCTGACTTAATGGCCCCATTCTCCTGCCTTTTTCATAATTTGCTTTCTGTCATCTACTATCTTTCTGACTTAATGGCCCATTCTTCTGCCTTTTCCCTTTGCTTTCTGTCATCTACTATCTTTCTGACTTAATGGCCCCATTCTCCTGCCTTTTCCCTTTGCTTTCTGTCATCTACTATCTTTCTGACTTAATGGCCCCATTCTTCTGCCTTTTCCCTTTGCTTTCTGTCATCTACTATCTTTCTGACTTAATGGCCCCATTCTTCTGCCTTTTCCCTTTGCTTTCTGTCATCTACTATCTTTCTGACTTAATGGCCCCATTCTCCTGCCTTTTCCCTTTGCTTTCTGTCATCTACTATCTTTCTGACTTAATGGCCCCATTCTTCTGCCTTTTCCCCCCAAACAAATCTTTCAAATATAATTTTTCTCCGAAATTGGAATATTTTGGATGTACGCAGTGGCCACACGTCCATGTCGTAGGAGGCGGGCAACGGCTTAGGCTGGCTTATGTGGTTAGGGCCCTCCCGTGGGGATACTGGGGGGTCTTTCAGCAGAAATAGTTCCCTCTTCTTCTGGAAGTTCTATGCTAGTAACTTCCCCTACTCTATCATGTCTTTGACTCTGCCTTTTCTCTTCTTTTTGCTTTCTGGTGTCTACTTTTTTCTGCCTTATTGGTCCATTCACCTGCATTTGTTCTATAAAACCCTTCCACGTTTTTCCTTTTTACAATTTATGACATGCCAGTTTTTTTTTTATTGTACACTGGCGTCCACACGTGAGACTTTGCGCACTTGAGTGGGCACCTGTTGTCCATTCTGCAGTGCATATTAGCTTATATAGCCTTTTTTATGCATTTTAGCTTACTAGTATGTATTTGTTATCCTTTTTTACTGGGTTTTTTTTAACCTGGATCCGATAAACAGAGTAGAGTGTCTCAACGTTTCCAGCACTGTGTGGACTTATGTGCTATAGGGTGCAATGATGGAGGTGTCATGTTATGAATTGTACTGTATGTTTTGTTGTTTACAGGTTGTTGAACATTGGTAAGATTCATTGATGAGTGTTTCGTAATAAGTGGTCAAACTTTACGCAGTGACAGTCCTGAGATGACCATAGCTGTTGGGACTATTATGGAAATAAATAAATAAATAAGTGAAAACTGGACACATATGTACCTTACCCATTATGGCCATATGGCCTGGGAACGCAGAATAATAATAATAATTTCATTAACTAGAAAGGAAAAGATATCGTCAACACCACCCCCCCCCCCCCCCCCCCCCCCCAGACGTCACATTCTTTCCATGAACAACCAATTTCGTTCTACTTCGTCTATAATTGTATTGTCACATATCAATGTACAGTGTATCATATAGTTCCCTGTCGATAAGCCAACATGGCCTGTCACTGTTACAATAGTTATATCCTTCATTCTTAAAGACACACCACGTCACATGTCAAAATCACATTTTTCACGTGTTTTCCCTATTATAGCTGGTAAGAAATCTTAAGAAATCTTCCAAGCATAAAAGGGAATGTGACACACGATGTGGGGGGTCTTTAACCTTTTTCGCCGCCAGCCATTCTTCAGCCAAAAGAATACCATTAACCCTTTTGCCGCCAACCATTTTGTAGCCAAACATTTCTGTCAAACTTAACCTGGGTAAAGAAAAGTTGGTTTCTGCAATACTGTGAATCCCTCTATGACATGCATCAAATAAGACCGTTCCTTATTTCCCAAAATTAACAACATATTAAGGTCATTGGATAACAGATCCTAGTTTCATGCCTTTCAGTGGCGTGGGTGTTCAATCAGTGTGGTGCAGAAATGCAACATTGGCGGCGAAAGGGTTAAACTTGGCTGGGTAGAGAAATTATTTTATCTGCAATTCTTTTTTGACATGTACAAGTATAACATTAGGTCTATCCTTACCTCCCAAAATTAAGAAAATAGGGTCTTCGGATAACAGGCCCTGATTTGATTACTTTTAACGACGTAGGTGTTAAACCATTGTGGTGCATAAATGTAGCATTGGTAGCGAAAGAGTTAGCTCAAGAATTTGGATAAATTTTGGAGTTTCAATTACAGAAATATGTGCGCACACACACGCGCACGCATACACACACACACACAGACACGCGCACACACACATACACAATCAAAAGCATAACAAAAAAATGCACAAGCATTAAAAAAAAAAAAGTCAAACAACCACATCTCTCGCATTTTGTAATCACATCGTTCAGACACGAGAATTCAAACCACATCAGAAAATTGCCACCCAAAAAAACACCCACTCCTAAAGAGGCTTCTCCACAACAGATTCAGATACATAAGAGTTTGAATTACAGAAACATCTACACTCGGCTACTTTGGATTTTTGGGGGGCATCCCCTGGACCCCTAGCTGCGTAGCCATACGTTGTGTAACGCGAGCACAGGCTGCTACGGTTAGACCACGCCCCTCACGAGGCTACCGTCTTCGGTGGTCTGTCTGGTGTCCGTCCTGGTAACGGCTGACACCTATCCGGGTCTTAATTACAAATGATCGCACTAGGGATTTTGAAAACTAGTCCATCAGCGAAAAATGCTCCCCAACAACCGGTGTCAAAACCAGTCCCAGGGAAACAAAAAAAACAGTGGGAAAAACATGATGCCAACCCCCCTGTTAAAACAATTCCTGGCAAAAAATGTATCAGTCCCTGGGAGTGACAGGCCAATTTTGTTTTCAGTATTTTGGTTTTGCAATCAGTATTTTGGTTTTGCAATCAGTATTCTGGTTTTGCAATCAGTATTTTGGTTTTGCAATCAGTATTTTGGTTTTGCAATCAATATTTTACTGATAAATACCAGTCAAACGCGATCACTGAATGACAGTCTTCCTTCTCAGTAGGGATCACGAGCCGAGATTCGCTGGTTATATTGTGGGTCGCCTCCGGTTACGTACGCTTGGCCGCTGAGCCCAGTAGGGGCTTCTTCCGCTCTTGGCTGTTGAGTCCAGTAGGGGCTTCTTTCACTCCTGGCCGTTGAGTCCAGTAGGCGCTTCTTCCGCCCTGGCCGTTGAGTCCAGTAGGCGCTTCTTCCACCCTGGCCGTTGAGTCCAGTAGGCGCTTCTTCCGCCCTGGCCGTTGAGTCCAGTAGGCGCTTCTTCCGCCCTGGCCGTTGAGTCCAGTAGGCGCTTCTTCCGCCCTGGCCGTTGAGTCCAGTAGGCGCTTCTTCCGCCCTGGCCGTTGAGTCCAGTAGGCGCTTCTTCCGCCCTGGCCGTTGAGTCCAGTAGGCGCTTCTTCCGCCCTGGCCGTTGAGTCCAGTAGGCGCTTCTTCCGCCCTGGCCGTTGAGTCCAGTAGGCGCTTCTTCCGCCCTGGCCGTTGAGTCCAGTAGGCGCTTCTTCCGCCCTGGCCGTTGAGTCCAGTAGGCGCTTCTTCCGCCCTGGCCGTTGAGTCCAGTAGGCGCTTCTTCCGCCCTGGCCGTTGAGTCCAGTAGGCGCTTCTTCCGCCCTGGCCGTTGCCTGTGCATCTCATCCGCCCAGCGGTGCAGCGTAAAACACCACACCCTCACGTTGTTTAGCCCCCCGCCAGTAAAGGCGGGTTTGCCAGGGTGTGGGCACGTGGAGCCAGCACGTGAGAGATTAGGTATTAGGTACTTTATAGTCACAGAGGCATCTCTGTGAAATTGGGGTTGCTCCCACCTGGGAGATGAGATGAGGCGCTACCTCTGCTCAGAGTCCCAGGTACACCCCCCTCACCCTGGACCCCTGCCTTTCAGGTTTTTTTTTCTTCTCCCATTTTGGGGAGTTGCATCCATGTACCCAGCTCAGGACACCGTAGGGGTGGGTACAGGTGCACTTAGCAGTTCAGAACACAGTAGGGGTGGGAACAGGTGCACTGAGCAGTTCAGGATAACGTAGGGATGGGAACAGAAGCGCTGAGCAGTTCAGGATAACGTAGGGGTGGGTACGGGTGCGCTGAGCAGCTAAGGACAACATAGGGGTGGGTACAGGTGCACTGAGCAGATCAGAACATGTAGGGGTGGGTACAGGTGCACTGAGCAGTTCAGAACACTAGGGGTGGGTACAGATAAGAAGCTCAGGACACCATGTGGGGGAGGGAAGGGGGTATGTGTTCATACACACTGATTCTTTTAGTACATATGCACTGATCAACTCAAAACATCATAGGGATGGGTGCAGGCACACTAAGCAACTCCATAGAGGGTACCGATGCACTGAGCAGTTCAGGACACCATTGGGGTGGGTGGGTTGCAGACGCGCCGAGGAACTCAGGACAACCATGAGGGTGGGTACAGGAACACCGAGCACCTCAGGGATATGTACAGATGCACCGAGAAGATCAGGACATCATAGGGTGGGTACAGGTGCACTCAGCAGTTCAGGACACCACAGGGGTGGGTACAGGTGCACCGAGGATTCCAGGACACCATAGGGTTGGGTACAGGTGCACTGAGCACCTATCTTCATCGCTGATGGGGAAAACCACTGACCATCAAGTTCAGGACAACACGCAGGGGTGGGGGGGTACGAGCGCACTGAGAAGACAAGGAATGTGTACTGAGCAGCTGAGGACATCTAAGAACGGGTACAGATGTACCTCAGGACACCATAGGGGTGGGTACGGGCACGCCGAGAAGCGGGGAATCGATGATTTCGGGCTCGGCCACGGGTTGGGGTGTGTGCTCCGCTATCTTGGTCTTGAGCTGGGCGAAGGTCTTGTGCACGGCTTCGCTGTGCTGAAGAAGAGACATATGTAAATGTATGTAATTATCAAGTAAATGATATGCTGTGTTCGTCGGTGTGTGTGCTTGTGTGCGTGTGAGCATGGGTATTGATGTGATTTGGTTAAATGCATTTTTTGTAAAGCGCCATGAGCAGCTAGCCTGGAATGTGCGCTATATAAGCTTTCTTTATATTATTATTATTATTATTATACGGCAAAAGTGTGTTGGATTAGCCTATGCTATGCTTGCACTGCGAGCGCACACTTGACAGATACATGCACATGTATAAATATGCACAAATGTTTACACACACACACAAAGATGCACATATGTCACCCGCTTGCACACACACACACACACACACACACACACACACACACACACACTGACAACACACAAACACAGTGACACACACAAACACCTTCACACACACACACACACTCAGGGTTCCCAGGGCTTTCAGCTATCCCCAAGTAAGGACCTTGTAAGGACCTGTAGGCCTAAGGATAATCTGCATCTTTTAGCCAACG
Source organism: Phymorhynchus buccinoides (assembly GCA_017654935.2). Classification (NCBI taxonomy): domain Eukaryota; kingdom Metazoa; phylum Mollusca; class Gastropoda; order Neogastropoda; family Raphitomidae; genus Phymorhynchus; species Phymorhynchus buccinoides. Next base: position 10,295,051 of record CM065707.1, read on the forward strand.
ATCTTGAAAGGAACACTTTCCCAGCATTGTGAACAATGTTTAAGCAGATAGAAAAAAACTATGGCTGACACAGATATACGTGTTTTCTCGCAAAACGACACCAGGATAAAGAATGAGATTTCAGTCTCTTTGACAACTTGCGGTGCATCGTTCGTCTGCTAAGCGGTCAGTTGAAACGGGAAGGTGGGGGAGGGGGGTAAGGTGAAGTAGGTGCTGAGCGATGTTGCTCAAGCGTAAAAGTGCTGCTTCTGCGATCTATTTTGAGTATGGTCTTGCTGCTCAGGGCAATTTTTGGCAGCTGTCAGGACTTGTAAGGACCTTGAAGTGAATGTAAGCACTTGTAAGGCCTTACTAAGTTACTTGGAGATTTCAATTGGTCAAGACTTATAAGGACTGGTAAGGCCCCTATGAACCCTGACACTGTATCACTCACATCTTGGTCTGGGTGGCAGTCTCCATAACAGTCTCCAGTCTCTCAGAGAGATGAAGGGATGAACACACCACAGTAGTCTGTCTCTCTCTCTCTCTCTCTCTCTCTCTCTCTCTCTCTCTCTCTCTTGGCAGAATTGCCAATAAAATATTTGCGTTGCGTTGCGTTGCATCTCTCTCTCTCTCAGGGACAGACAGATGGATAGATACACACACAGACAGTTATATACACACACACACACACACACACAAACACATCACTCACATCTTGGTCTGGCTGCACAGTCTCCATAACGGTCTCCAGTCTCTGCGGGGACATGTAGGGATGCACGCACCACAGCACACTCTCTTTCTCAGAGACAGACAGACAGACACACACAAACACATCACTCACATCTTGGTCTGGCTGCACAGTCTCCATAACGGTCACCAGTCTCTGCGGGGACATGTGGGGATGCACATACCACAGCAGTCGCATCACATGCTTCCGCACGTTTTCTACCGACACCGCCGGCTGTTAAGTACACACACAATGAGCAACATCAGAGATGAGAATCTGAAAAACTCAAAAAGGCGGGGATCCGGGGGCCGCAGAAGGCCCCCAGTGGGGTCCAGGGGCAAAAATATTTGAATAGCCGCTACTTTTTTCCTCAACTTTGGCCCATGCGGCTTAAAGACTGATGCGGCTTATCTGTGGATTTTATCCCATTATACATTCATCAGTATGATTAAATCTGTTTGTGGCCACATTCTTTAGCCTATTTTGAGCTTCTTTGAGATTCAAAACTGTTTTGGGGGTAATCAATAGATTCAAATCTCATGTTTGAAGCATCTGAAAACATGAAATACTCATGTTCTGATAGGAAAATGTATATGTTTGTGCTGCTTTGTGCACATGTAATTTTCTCTGCAGCTTATAAACTATGTGAATAAATACCTAATATTCTAACAATTTAAGGGATGCGAGTTTTTACGGTACTGTTGATTTTTACAGGTTAAACGCAACAACAAAAACAACTGTTATAAGGGGAAGCAACCGGCCAGGGCAGAGTGAGTTAAAGACACACTGACCCACCAGGATTAAGTCCCTTGTTTTTTTTCTGGGTAGCTGTGACCCACATACAAATGCCCCAACTTCAAATTGAGGCTGCTCTTTAAAGTGATGTTTCGTCTTGAATTGGGGGGCATTTGTATGGGAGTCAAACCTGGTCCAAACAAGATTTCTTACCAGCTATAAGAGGGACAACACGTGAAACCCGTGATTTTGACACGTGATCTGGTGGGTCTTTAAGTAATTTAGGTAGCATGTCCGTGGGGATACCGGGCGGGGGTCTTTTTGCATAAATAGTTCCCCCACCTTCTGGAAGTTCTGTGCTTGTAACTTCCTCTAATCTGTCACTCTTTTTGACTCTGCCTTTTCCCTTTGCCTACTCTCATCCACTATCTTTTCTGCCTTTCCGGTTCATTCTCCTTGCCTTTTTTTCAAGAAACACTTGCAAAAAGATTTCCTTCAGCCGAAGTCGGGCTTGCTGGGCCTGACTATTTCTTATGTTAGGCGCATAACGGCAGCATGACGCATCTGCGCTCATAATTGACAGGAAACCGTCTGAGCGATCGAAGAAGGGCAGCGGAGGGCAGCACGCTGGGTCGTCAACCGTCATCGCCAGACGTCCAGTGTGGGGGCCATGTATGAGCAGCTCGACTGGTCCCCACTATCAGAACGTAGAAAAAAGGCCCGCCCCTCACCAACGTCTTCAAATTCCATCATGGAGAGCTGGTGATCAACTCCACCAGAAAGCCTGCCCCCAGCCCCCCAACAAGATCAACTCGGCACCTGCATGCTGAGGCGTACTAACTGCCAGCATGCAGGACTCAGTACCGTCATAAGTCACTCTTCCCTCGGACCATTGCCGAGTGGAACACTCTCCCACCGGTGGCAGTGACATCAGCCACGGTGGAAGCCTTCAAGAACCAAATCTAACCCCCCTCCCCTCTCTTCTACCCCCTCCTCATGTCCCTCCCATTTCGTCCCCTTACTGTTCTCTTCGCCTCCCCAGTCTGCCACTAGTCCCCCCCCCCCTCCTCACCCACCCACCCTTCTGCCAACAAAAGACTCATCACACCCTGGATGTGACATCAATCAACCCTGACGTGACCCTCTACCCCAACTTGACCTTAAAGTTACTAAGTGTATGCGCAGAGCCCTCCTTAGTGCCATCAGAATCTTCGACACAATGAAGGCGGATGGTTAACTCACTCGGGACTGGCCAAATTATTTCCCCTTGTTCTGTGGGGACTGGGCATTTGACTAGGTTCGTAAAATAATCACCAAAACCAAGCTATGAAGAGTTAGGCATCAATATTTTCAGAAAAGATTAGCAACACCATGCACTAAACGATCGTAAAATATCAGATTCCTTACTTCCGTCGTTTGTCTCCTATTGACGAAAACAGCTAACACATAGAAAGAAGGAAAATTTCACATTCCGATCTTTGACCCCCCTCTACAACCAAAGCTGAATGTAAACTATGCAATGATTGGTTGATTTCAAGAGAGGAAAGGTCAGAGAAAACTGAAAGTAGGTTATGACTTCGCACCGGAAAGCTGGTTACACGCCAGAAATCAAAACCTCTTGAAAACTCTTAAGAGCCGGATCCGGGCCATTTGTCCTAAACGGTTGTGCAAGCCATGAGCCGGATCCGGCTCATTCGTCCCGAGTGAGTTAAAGGAAGAAGAAGAAGAAGAAGGTAGCATGCGGATAAAATAAATTCAGGTAAAAAGGGTGCAACGCAGGCGCTAACTGACCAGGAAGAAGTCGTCGAACACAGAATGACAGAAGTGGTCGGTGGCGAAGTCGTCACCGAAGGCGATGAGGTGGGACACCAGGCAATGCAAGTAGGTGTCCTCGTAGGCGCGGTCGTTCTCGCAGTGGATCAGCGTGGGAAGCACCTCCATCACCACACCGCGGTCCTTGTTGCGCGCCGCCTGGAAAAGTTAGTAAAAAAACATTTGTCGAGGTAAAGCCGGAAGATAACGATCACAAAGGAACAAAGAAGGATGATACAGTGGAACCTCCCTTATAATACCTTCAAAAATCATCCAAAATGAGGTCTTATACGGGAGGGGTCTTATAGGGAGGTAATTTTTAATACTTACAAAGAAGCAGACCTGCCTACTTGGAATTTTTCCAATCAGTAGCCCAGCCATCAATTTTCAGTAGCATGGCAAACTTTTTAGTAGCATCCACAACTGACGGCATAAGGATGCGCACACCGCTGCACACACACATTCTTTTCCTGAGCCGAAACGTACTGCTTAAATGTTTTGCCGATTGAACGTGTCAACGGCAATAGTCTCTACCGCCATGATTCACAGAGAAGTCCGCATGGCAGAGGTTGCAGAGAGCATGGTTCGCACCAAGTCGACTTCTGACGATGCAAGGCCACTCCTCTGTGTAAGCTATTTTGAAAACTTGTGCGGCAGGCCGGTGTTTTTTCTTAGAACAAGATGGTGTGCCAGATGATTTTCGTTTTCTGGTTTGGGTTCGTTTTTCTTCGTTTGAAACATCTCCCGAATCGCTACTGCTGCTGGAGTCCGCCATTTATTCAGAGAAAGTAATAAGAACGCATGCGCAGTCACTTTGGTAAAAACGGAAGTGACTAGGCCCTTGGCCTAGGTTATCGTGCGTCTGCTCTTGGAAACAGACAAAACCGGGAACAGCACAAGGAAAAATAAAATGCGTCGGCAATTTTTTGTTTTCCCGTAGCAACGCTAAGGTTGCCGTAGCTCCGTAGCAAAGCTATATTTTTCGTAGTTGCTACGGCCAAATCGTAGCAGTAGGCAGGTCTGAAGAAGGGCAATGTCTCAGAGAAATAGGTCTTATGTGGGAGGGAGTCTTATAATGGGAGGTCTTATAAGGGAGGTTCCACTGTACAAAATTTGTCAAGGTCAAGCCGGAAGATAACGATCACAAAAGGAACACAAAAGTATGATAGTACCTTCCGGATTTCACCGCAGAAAGATGGATCTTCATTGAGGGTTACCTACCATATTTTTAGGACAATAAGGCGATTTTATTATTTTTACCATAGTAAGACCCTTGAGCCTTATAATACAGTGGCACCTCCCTTACAAGACCTTCAAAAATCGTGTTCATGTTGACAGTCTGCGAAGAGCCAGGCATGTTGGAAGAGGAGAAGTAGGATGCAAAATGCTGAGAAATGAGTACTTGAGCAACCCGAATTTCACAGACGCCTCTGTGACCAGGACTCCCAATCGTCCCGCAAAACAAGGGGTCCCAGGGACTCCTTCACTTACAGTATAGAGGCAGTATAGAGGGTTCTAGTGGCAATGCAAATGCTAAAAAATATTTTTTCTAGTGTATCCCTGGGACCCCCTGCACATTCTTTTAGAGGGTCCTTGAGAATGTTAGTGCTTCATAGACCCCTGTGTGACTATAAAGTACCTAATACCTAATCAGAGATGAGATTCTCAGAAAACCAAAAAGGAGGAAAAAAGAAGCAGTGGGTCCGGGGCCCGGTGTAGGCTACATCAGCAAATAACTCCCCGCTTTCAGCTTTGCAAACGGTCGAATTATGATAAATAGAGCAGTCTTGGCCACCCCAAGCAGTAACCAGAAATGTCCATTTGAGAATAAACCAATCGAGAACAAAATATCTATCGAACGTCTTGCCACATTTACGATTCAACACAAAACCTAACACCCTACTAACCCCCCAGTTTTCTCAATGGATTTACACTGATCTCAATAATGACTCCTGGGGACATAAAAAAAGGAGGGAATCCTCCAATTGGAGGACAAATCTCATCTCTGCTAATGCATACCAGCAGCACGTAGTACATGGCGATGATGCTGGCGATGTGGCTCTGCTTGATGAAGATGGCGTAGAGCTCGGAGGGCAGCTGGGGGGGTCTGACCACGGAGTCTGGGATCTTGGACATGACGGCCCGCGTCTGGTCATCCACCATCATGCCGCAGATGGTGGGCAGGTACTTGGTGAACAGGTGGGTCTCCTGGTGACACACACACAGAAACAAAATAATAATACTGTAAAATGCGGACTATACGCCGCTACTTTTTTTCCTTAACCTTGGTCCATGCTTTTTCCTTAACCTTGGTCCATGCTGTTTCCTTAACCTTGGTCCATGCTGTTTCCTTAACCTTGGTCCATGCTGTTTCCTTAACCTTGGTCCATGCTGTTTCCTTAACCTTGGTCCATGCTGTTTCCTTAACCTTGGTCCATGCTGTTTCCTTAACCTTGGTCCATGCTGTTTCCTTAACCTTGGTCCACGCTGTTTCCTTAACCTTGGTCCATGCTGTTTCCTTAACCTTGGTCCACGCTGTTTCCTTAACCTTGGTCCATGCTGTTTCCTTAACCTTGGTCCATGCTGTTTCCTTAACCTTGGTCCAAGCTGTTTCCTTAACCTTGGTCCATGCTGTTTCCTTAACCTTGGTCCATGCTGTTTCCTTAACCTTGGTCCATGCTGTTTCCTTAACCTTGGTCCATGCTGTTTCCTTAGCCTTGGTCCATGCTGTTTCCTTAACCTTGGTCCATGCTGTTTCCTTAACCCTTTCACCACCAGCCATATTTCAGCCAAAAATGTCCATTAAATTTACCTGGGTAGAGAGCAAAATCCATCTGCAGTATTGGGGATTCTTCTGTGACATTATATAAATAAGATCTATCCTTACTTCCCGAAACTAAGACAATAGGGTCTTTGGGTAATAGACCCCAGTTTGATGCCTTTTAGTGACATAGGTTAAATCACTGTGGTGCTAAAATGCGACTTTGGCGGTGAAAGGGTTAACTTTGGTCCATGCTTTTTCCTTAACCTTGGTCTACTTTTAACTTTGAACTATTTGTCATTGTAAACGCCTTGAGCTCCTGGGTTTATTGGAAGGTAAGTGCGTCATAAATTTACATTATTATTATTATTATTATGCGGCTCATAGACTGATGCGGCTTATCTGTGGATTTCTTTTCAATTTTATATTTATCAGTATCATTAAATTTGTTTTCAGCCACATTCTTTAGCCTATTTCGAGTTTCTTTACAGCTCTCAAACTTCGTTTTGACAACTAATGGAATCAAATCCCATGTCTTTGTGCTGCTTTGTGCACACATGTTGATTGTCTGTGGGAAGGTAGGCACAATCTGATGCTTTTTCCTTTCACTTTGACAACTATTTTTGTGACAGTTATTTTCCTTGCGGCTTATGAACTGGTGCGGCTTATATACGAATAAATACCTACTGCTTTGTGAATTTAACCCTCTCACGGCTGCATACGCCAGATCCGACCAAATTTTTCTTTACCATTGGCTCCCGTAGCCCCCGATTGCGCCCGCTGAACGCCCGGTCTAGTAGTTTCACTTTCACTTTTGCCCTACCCACAATGCAATATACTAAGTTAGTTCTTCCTGTTCCTGACTCTCAGTGGTCCGTTTTTGGTTCTTACAGCAAGGGAAAGGACCCACTAGTCTTTTTGAACGGATTTTTCGAAGTGACCCCAAATTTTTTCTTCTTTCCACGTGACGTGCGCAGTATTGACTCGGCGCGATGCTCGGAGCGCCATTATGGATTTTTTAATTCCAATTCATGGTTTGTTGTGTGACAAACTTTATTCTGGGTGATTGTTTTAAATAAAAGATTTGGTGTGACGTTCGGAGTTACTTCCCATCACTTGGTATTCAATATAGATTATCAGTTCGATTGATCAGAGTGAGAGGGTTAAGGGATGCTGCTTATATACAGGTGCGTCTTATAGTCCAGTTTTTACGGTAAATAAAACTGGTTGTGACCTGTCCAGTCTCCCTTTGTTTTGACTGAGAGAGTAGAAATCACAAACGCAAAATGTTTTCGATTGAAATTCTTTCATCCGGTCAAAATGATTTGGCGACTGCGCCATTTTACTTCAAACTCTCTCAGGCAGCTGTGGGGAAACACCAATGCTTACTGATAGTGTGAGGACGGCACACAGCCACAACTAGTTGACGGAGTTCACGACTCAATTTTCTTTTGACTAAATAGCAATCATAATTTCTTGCGCTTAATCTTAAAGAAGTTCTAAGTGCTTATAATAATAAATTAATAAACAAGCAGTAGAAATATATGAACGTCAAACATTCTTTTACACACACACACACGCACACAAACAAACGCGCGAACGGCACAAAAATTACTTTGAAAAGAAATGAAGCGGGCTATGATTTGAATAGAGTGGTCGGATAGTGTGAGTTGGCTTTTACAGATGGGTTCTTTCTTCATTTTGCCTGTTCTCAAGGATTTGGAGTGTGACCAAAAAGCCTGAATATATCGTATTTTTCGGATCATTAGGTGCTGCTGTGCATAAAGTGAATAGGGCAATTTTCAAGAAAAATCTGAAAAAAATAAAGTAAAAGGCGCCCTCCTCAGACCTGCCTACTTGGAATTTTCCCAATCAGTAGCCCAGTCATCAATTTCCAGTAGCATGGCAAATTTTTCCGTAGCATCCACAAACGACGGCAATCGATTTGTTCTCTTCCTGAGCCGAAACGCACTGCTTATGTTTCGCCGATTGAACGTGTTGACGGCAATCGTCTCTACCGCCATGATTCACAGAGAAGTCCGCATGGCAGAGGTTGCAGTGAGCATGGTTCGCACCGAGTCAACTTCTGACGATGCAAGGCCACTCCTCCATGTAAGCTATTTGAAAACTTGTGCGGCAGGCCGATGTTTTTTCTTAGAACAAGATGGTGTGGCAGATGATTTTCGGTTTCTGGTTTGGGTTCGTTTTTCTTCGTTTGAAACATCTCCCGAATCACTACTGCTGCTGGAGTCCGCCATTTTTTTCCAGAGAAAGTAATAAGAACGCATGCGCAGTCACTTTGATAAAAACGGAAGTGACTAGGTTATCGCGTGTGACACGGCGTCTGCTCTTAGAAACAGACAAAAGCGGGAACGGCATAAGCAAAAATAAAATGCGGCGGCAATTTTGTTTTTTCGTAGCAACGATAAGGTTGCCATAGCTCCGTAGTGAAGCTTTATTTTTCGTAGCTGCTACGGCCAAATCGTAGCAGTAGGCAGGTCTGCCTCCTTTATAAGGCACCTCACAAAAGAAAGTCAAACTTTGAAACCCGTACGCGTCCTGTAAACGCGTACCGACTGCCATTACTGCTGTCATAACAAAATGCAGGACTACACTCGAAATGTCTTGAACAACATATTTATCATAGTTAATCAATTGTGGTCAACGCGGTTAATTTTTAAAACAGTTTTTTTTCATTTTTCTTAAAACTACCAAAATTGAGATACAAGGTTTTTTATTTCACCGACGATATTCAAGCTTTTATTTTGGTGTGGCCTACCAGTTTTGGTTCGCGGTACACGCCGCTGTCGTTCATGTCCCAGGATCCCAGGCCCAGTGCGGTCATCCGCATCAACAGCTGCAGGTCCGTGTTCTCCTGCCACACACAGTGCAACACACACCATAGGATAACACAGCATAGCACAGCACTGATGCAACACAACACACAGAACATAACACACAGAACATAACACACAGAACACAACACACAGAACATAACACACAGAACAGGCCCAGTGCGATCATCCACATCAACAGCTGCAGGTCCGTGTTCTCCTGCCACACACAGTGCAACACACACCATAGGATTAACACAGCATAGCACAGCACTGATGCAACACAACACACGCAGCACACAGAACAGGTCCAGCGCTATCATAGTCCGCATCAACAGCTGCAGGCTGGTGTTCTCCTGACACAGCAGGACACAGCACGGCTCAGATACAAGCCTAAAGGGACCGCTACGGCGGCTACTGTACAACGAGTTCGAACCAGGGTACAGGGGATTTTTCCTCTCACTCTGCACCAGGTCTTATGGTCTTCTTCTTCTTCTTCTTCTTCTGCGCTCACAGAACAGCACAACACAATAGAACACAGTACAAAATAACACATTACAGAAGAGCACAGTACAATATAACACAGTACAACACGATAGAACACAGTACAAAATAACACATTACAGAAGAGCACAGTACAATAGAACACAGCACAACACAATAGAACACAGTACAAAATAACACATTACAGAAGAGCACAGTACAATAGAACACAGCACAACACAATAGAACACAGTACAAAATAACACATTACAGAAGAGCACAGTACAATAGAACACAGCACAACACACAAGTACAAAATAACACATTACAGAAGAGCACAGTACAATAGAACACAGTACAAAATAACACATTACAGAAGAGCACAGTACAATAGAACACAGTACAAAATAACACATTACAGAAGAGCACAGTACAATAGAACACAGCACAACACAATAGAACACAGTACAAAATAACACAGTACAGAAGAGCACAGTACAATAGAACACAGTACAAAATAACACATTACAGAACAGCACAGTACAACAGAACACAGTACAGACAAACCTCTATTTTAAGACTTCCAAAATGTCCAGAAAAATCGGTCGTAAATTGGAGGGGTCGTATGACGGAGGTTTTCACTGGCAGCCGTAGAAAGAAAAAGTTCAGCACAGTTCATACTCTCTTCTTCATGCACACATACAATGACATATTAAAACTGGATTTGGGTCTTTCCAACTCCATAGGATTGTGCAATCGATGTATTACAGTTTCACTTCGCCGACTTCTGTTAATCACCTCCACTCTCATCCAAAGTCAGTGGTTTTCTTTTTCAAAGTCAGTGGTTTTCGTGCTTTTCCTACACTTTCCGCCATCTTTTCTACAAGGGAAGCGACTCCGCTTTCAGGCCCTTGACCGTGGTTGTTTCCCTTTGCTCGAAGACTATGCAGACGACAACAACGGTCGTAAAAACCAACAAAATGGCGGTCGTAAGTCGCGTTTTAGAGGAAGTCGTTTAAGAGAGGTCGTTTACATAGTAAAATGCATCCGTGCCAACAAATCCGGTCTCAAATGAGAGGTGGTTGCTTAACAGAGGGTCGTAAAATAGGGGTTTGTTTGTACAACACAAAAGAACATAGTAAAAAATAACACATGACAGAACAGCACAGTACAACACAATATAACATAGTACAAAAGCACACAGTACTGTACGGAAGAGCACAAGAACAGAGAGAAAGTAGCATTCTCAGGCATGAAAGTGGATGAAGATTAAAAAAAGAGATGATTTTTTCAGCAAAGAAATCCTTCCACCCGGATTTTCACCTAACGTCAGAAATTTTGTTGACCAGGGGGGGGGGAGGGTTCAGAATGTTCCCCAAATTTTTTTTCCGGCACAAACATCTTTCAGGCATGAAAGAATAAGATTCTGGCAGCCGAGAAATCCTTCCACCCCAATTCTCAGCTAACGTCCGAAGTTTTGTTGCTAACATTGCTACTTTTGTTGAGCGGGAGCTACTCATTTCGCCTTCCTTCGCACAAATGAAGCGAGTGAGCTAAAGCAACTTCCGGTTAACCAGTTTGAGAATCGCCAAATACAGACTTGTAGATATAAGAATACGGCAAGATCGGTCCTTTACTTCTATACAAACATTTTTTGAAAAACAAAAATTCCGCAGAATTTTTTTTTCCCGGCGGAAGTTTTGAAAAAATTCCGCGGATTTTCCGCGAAAAGCGGAATTCTTTCATGCCTGATTCTAGGCACGAGGGGGAGACAGAAAGCTGTGTGCTTACCCTGGGGAGCGTGTCGGTGTTGATGCAGTGCTGCAGCAGCTTCATGGCCGACTGCACCACCGTGTTGAGAGCGAAGGGATCACACAGCACCATCGACAGGTCCCTGAAACCACAACAACATATACACACACACACACATACACGCACACACACACAGCACCACCGTGTTGAGAGCGAAGGGGTCGCACAGCACCATCGACAGGTCCCTGAATTCACAGCAACACACACACACACAGCACCACCGTGTTGAGAGCGAAGGGGTCGCACAGCACCATCGACAGGTCCCTGACTCCACAGCAACACACACACACACACACTCTCACACACACACTCACTCATACACACACACGCACGCACACACTCACTCACAGTCACACACTCAAACTCACACACACAAACACACACACTCAGACACACACAGAAACAGAGAGAGAGGAAGATAAATGCTCACGCACACACACACGCACGCACACACATACACACACACACACAGAGGAGGGCAGGATGAAAAAAAGCCCTCTTAGCTTATTCTTTAACCCTCAAAAAAGATAATTTTAACTTGACTTGACTTGACTTGACACACACACACACACACAATGGATCAGCACTAGGCACAGAGCGCTCTCAGGGGTGCAAGTGAGTAGAAAGTGGGTCCCAAAACCTGAAACTACAATCTCCTGTAAACCCCAAAAACATTAAATAAAAGATCGCGGAAACAAAAAAATGAAACTTAAACTTCCTAAAAAAAACAACTTGTATAACCCTCCTGACTGTTTTGAAGTTTTGAAACACCATCCCATAATTTTTTTTTTTTTACCTAATGACTGTCGCGTCACCAAACATGTATGTAATTCAGTACATGCGCCATGTATTTTTTTGATGTTCTTGGATGTTCATTGCATCTCGACTGACTTCTTTTTCTTCTGCGTTCCCAGGCCATATGGCCACAATGGATAAGGTAAGTATGTGTCCGTTTTTCAGTTTTCACTGGCCTCCCCGCTGCGTACAGCCGACACATTCCGATTTTGGAGGAGCTCAAAGGAGAAAAAAACATTTTGATTTTTAAAAAAATTTTAAAGGCAGTAGAACGGGCCAATAAGTCAGAAAGATAGTAGATGACAGAAAGCAAAGGGAAAAGGCAGAGTCAAAGAGAGTGGCAGATTAGAGGAAGTTACAACTAATACAAAGACAGAACTTCCAGAAGAACCATATTTACAAAAGACCCCCCGGTATTCCAACGGGGAGAGACTCGTGGATGGGGCAGGGTCGTCCAGCTCCCCGTATGGAGGCACGGGGCATCCACCCACTGCCCCAATCTCGACTTTGGCATAGGTGCAACTCCCCAAAATGAAAAAAAATGAAAGACAGGGGTCCAGGGAGCCATGGCCCCGGCAGGGTACAGGGGCAGAGCCCCGTCGGACGATTCAGGGGGGCAACTTAAGAGATATATAACGAGACAGACAGACAGTTAAAATGACAAACAGAGACAGCTTGAGTCTGATAAGCCTTGTAAAATTATTACATTGCCTTTGTAAACTTCCAAAATAGAACAACTAGACTAAGTTCAAAACGCCCCAAATCGCCTGTGGTCAATTATTTTTTTTTTTTTGATGAATTAAAAAAACCTGAAGTATCCTCTGATAAATTTAAAAATACTGAAATCAGTGCGAAAATGAAAGAGTAGCACTCATGCATGTGTGTGCGCACATATTTGCATTGTGAATGCACGCCTACCCCAGAATGTTCTCCTGCCCTCTGCAGATGCCGTTGAGCAGCCCCTTGGAGCTCTCGCTGAAGGTTGGGGTTGATGGTTCGCTCCCGCAATATGTGTGAGCATTTGTGTGCATATGCATGTCTGTGTGCACACACTTTTGCGTGTGTGCGTGCATGCCTACCCCAGAATGTTCTCTTGCCCTTTGCGGATGCCGTCAAGCAGCCCCTTGAAGCTCTCGCTACAGGCTGGGGTTAGTGGTTTGCTCCTGTAATGTGTCTGTGTGTGTGCATGCATGCGTACATGCTTTTGAGCATGCATGTATGCATGCGCACGAATGCATGCCTACCCCAGAATGGTCTCCTGCCCCTTGCGGATACCGTCGAGCAGCCCCTGGAGCTCCCGCTGAAGGTTGGGGTTGATGGTTCGCTCCCGCACGCAGGCGTCCACGCACCAGGCGAACTTGTGCACGGGGTCCACGCTGATGATCTCCGTCACCTCCGCGTCGTGCAGCGCCATCAGAATCTCCACCCTGACAGAAGGTAAAGAAAGGAAAAGTATATAAAACAGGCATGGCAATGAAGGGAAAGCATTTTTCTCTGAAAAATAATACAGTTTCAGGAGATGTTGTCTCTTTCTCAGAAACAGCGTGCCCAGACAGTTAACAACCATATTATGATACAGCTTGGTGTTGCGGCCGATCATGTAGACGAGCCCAGTGTTTGTGTGTGTGTGTGTGTGCATACATGCAATACTCACCGCAGCGTACAGTAATAGGCGTTCCTCTTTCTCAGAAACAGCGTGTGCAGAAAGTTAACGACTATATCGTAGAGCCTGGTGTTTTGCTTGTGTGTGCGTGCATGCAAAACTCACCGCAGCGTACAGTAATGGACATTCCTCTTCCTCAGGAACAGCGTGTGCAGAAAGTTAACCACCATATGATACAGCTTGGAGTTGCGTACGATCATATAGACGAGCCTGATGTTTTGTGCGTGTGCGCGCATACAAAACTCACCACAGCGCACAGTAATGGGCGTTCCTCTTTCTCAAGAACAGCGTGTGCAAAAAGTTAACGACATCGTAGAGCCTGGTGTTTTGTGCGTGTGCGCGCATGCAAAACTCACCACAGCGCACAGCAATGGACGTTCCTCTTTCTCAGAAACAGCGTGTGCAGAAAGTTAACGATATCGTAGAGCCTGGTGTTTTGTGCGTGTGCGCGCATGCAAAACTCACCGCAGCGCACAGTAATGGACGTTCCTCTTTCTCAAGAACAGCGTGCGCAGAAAGTTGACTACCATGTGGTAGAGCTTGGTGTTGCGGCCGATCATGTAGACCAGCCTGGTGACGATGGCCCCCTGGCGCCTCGTCTTGGGGTTGGGCACGAAGAACGACAGAGTGGCGTGCTCCTGGCTGAACAGCGCGGTCTCCTTCTCGTCCACGTACTCCGAGATGAGGGGCGAGCAGGCGTCCGCGAACAGGTTCAGCCTGGAAGAAACGGGGTGGGGACTAGAAAAAATAAATTAAATCCAACTCCAAGTCAAATTTGAAACTCAGAACCAACGATTTAATCTTAAAAAACCCAAAAAAAAACAGTCACAATGTTTACGGCTAAACCCGTTTTTCAGAAACAAAAAATAGATATACAGACTAAAAAACAACGCATATTCATGCATTTAAAAATGAAAATTCACGCATTAAAAAATGAAAAAAGAAAAACTTAGGAAAAGAACGGACATCCAATCATGCTTCACAAAAAAAAGTTGGAGATATTTGAAGTCCTTCCCAACACATTCAGATCCCCCCTCTGTCCCCCACCATGGGGGGGGGGGGGGGGGAGGAAACGGTTGGGTTTAGGTTAAAGAAAATCACATGGACAACATGGGTGAAAGCAAAACATTCTCTCAATCCTGAGATGACTCGCGAGCAGACGTCGGTTAATTAACCCTTTCGCCGCCAATGTCGCATTTTAGCACCACAATGGTTTAATACCCATGTCACTAAAAGTCATCAAATCGGGGCCTGTTATCCAAAGACCCTATTTTCTTCATTTTGGGAAGTAAGGTAATAGGTCTAATGCTATATATGTCAAGGAGGAATTCGCAATATTGCAGATATTTTATTTTCTCTACCCAGTTAAGTTTAATAGCATTTTTTGGCTGAAATATGACTGGCGGCGAAAGGGTTAAGAAGGAATCTGCTTCTAGTCATTCATTTGACGGGAATTCTTTTTGTTTGATGTTGCGCAAAGTCATGGAAAAACTAGTGCTGCGCTGCTGATAAAAAAAACAACACCCTTGCTTTAGAACTTGCTGACTTCGGGTCACATAACGTTTCCTTCGCAAAGCCCTGGGCCTGTATTCACGTTGAGATAGCATGAGACTTAGCATGATGCTAACTTAGAAGCTCTTCCAATGTCCTATAGGATTTAATAGGACTTTTGGAAGAGCTTCTAAGTTAGCATGATGCTAAGTCTCATGCTATCTCAACGTGAATACAGGCCCTGGGGAAGAAAAGAAATGACACTTCTGGCTGTTGCTTCAGTTTTCATTTTCTGTTCAGTTGATTTCGTGTTTGGGTCTGTGAGTCAGTTTTTAAAATGTTCCTGATGAAGAGATCTCAATAAAATTTAAACAATTTGAAAGTTTGACCCAATGTGTTAAGTGTGGTCTTTTAGAAATCATGTTTTAATGTTCTCTCTGAATCTTCCCAATCCTGAAGTGGTGACCGAATTAAAAATAATTTCCTGTGTGTGTGTGTGTGTGTGTGTGTGCGTGTGCGTGCGCACAGGATGGATTGGGGATAGTTTAAAATTTGCGTATCTATCATCTTGTTTTAATCTGCCATCAATTTTTGGCAGAAATGTTTGATTTAACAAGACAGTGGTTCCAGATGACAAGATGGCCAATCCTGAACTCTTTTTTTTATCAGCTTTCTCAATCCTCATTTCAGGAGCTGATGCCTGAACTGCTTTCACCCATAAACAACAATGGTGAGGACCCCACCTGTCCTGCCAGATCTGTCGTTTGACGGGCACAGCCAACCTCCTTGAGGAGGTCCTTGTCGTGAAGGATCTTGTCCACCCCCCACCCCCCCACCCTCCCCAGACCAACAACAATCCCAAGGACCCCACCTGTCCTGCCAGATCTGTCGTTTGACGGGCACAGCCACCTCCTTGAGGAGGTCCTTGTCGTGAAGGATCTTGTCCACCCCCCACCCTCCCCAGACCAACAACAATCCCAAGGACCCCACCTGTCCTGCCAGATCTGTCGTTTGACGGGCACAGCCACCTCCTTGAGGAGGTCCTTGTCGTGAAGGATCTTGTCCACCCCCCACCCTCCCCAGACCAACAACAATCCCAAGGACCCCACCTGTCCTGCCAGATCTGTCGTTTGACGGGCACAGCCACCTCCTTGAGGAGGTCCTTGTCGTGAAGGATCTTGTCCACCCCCCACCCTCCCCAGACCAACAACAATCCCAAGGACCCCACCTGTCCTGCCAGATCTGTCGTTTGACGGGCACAGCCACCTCCTTGAGGAGGTCCTTGTCGTGAAGGATCTTGTCCAGGTAGGCCTTGTCGATGTGGGGAATGTGCTCCAACACACACAGCACCACGGGGCGGATGTGCTTCACCCTAACCAAGGGGAAACTCTTCTCCAGCAGCTCCACTAAACGCTTCTGGAGATTGAATCATCAACATCATTATTATCATCATCATCATCCTTATCCTCATGATCGTCCAGAACATCCTCATCCTCATCGTCAACATCATTATTATTCTTGTCATCCTCATCATCGTCAACATCAACAACATCCTCATCCTCAACCTCATCATCATCGCCATCATTGTCCAACACACACAGCACCACGGGGCGGATGTGCTTCACCCTAACCAGGGGGAAACTCTTCTCCAGGTAACTCCACTAGACGCTTCTGGGAAAAATAAATCATCAACATCATTATCATCATCACCATCGTCATCATCACCATCATCATTGTCATCGTCATCATCATCATTGTCATCGTCATCATCACCATCGTCATCATCATCACCATCATCATCACTATCATCATCATCACCATCGTCATTGTCGCCATCATCATCATCATCGTCATCATCACCGTTATCGCCATCATCATCACCATAACCATCCTCCTCATCCTCCTCATCATCATCACCATCCTCCTCCTCATCATCATCATCACCATCCTCCTCCCCCTCCTCCTCCTCATCACCACCATCATCATCATCATCATCTTCACCATAACCATCATCATCACCATCCTCCTCCTCCTCATCATCACCACCATCATCACCATCACCATCATCATAACCATCATCATCATCATCATCACCATCATCATCACCTGGTCCTCATCCTTCCCGGAGGCGGCCAGGTCCTGCACCCTCCTGACCAGCTTGTCCCTCATCTCCTCCAGGGTGGACAGGTGGAAGTCCCGGCGCGGCACCCCGTGGAGGTCCAGCAGGTTCAGGGCTGGCTTCAGGGACGGCAGCAGGATGCCGTTCTGTGGGGAGGGAAACCAGGAACAAAGTCACAGGTTCAAGTCACACCATTTTGTTTTTATTATTGTCGCACAACAAGAATACCGTATTTTCAGACTATTAACAGACCTGTTTACCCCCTACACAAGTCTTGAGTAGTCTGGATAGCTGAAATGAGTAGCTTTGGTGCAAAATGTGTAGTTATATTCATTAAACCATCAAATAATATTCACTGAAAATGAGTAATTAGAGCATTATTTTCCAATCTGAAAAGTAGTAGAGGTCCAAATTGAGTAGAATACTACTCGAAAAGAGTAGAGTAAACAGGTCTGTGTTAAGGCGCACCTGATTATTAGGTAACTTCCTCTAATCCATCCCTCTCTTTGACTCTGCCTTTTCCCTTGGCTTACTGTTGTCTACTATCTTTCTGCCTTATTGGTCCTGAGTCTCCAGCCCTTTTTCTTCAAGAAACACTTACAAAGATTTTCTCCATCCGAAGATGGACATGTACGCTGGGCCTAACTGTTTCTTAGTTGGGCGCATAATGGCAGCATAACGCATCTGCGCTCATCTGACAGGAAACTGAGCGACCGAAGAAGAAGAAAAAGAAGAATGATTCCTCACCAGGACGCCTTGGTTTAACTCTCTTAGCGGCATGTATTTTTTTTACGTTATTGGTTGTCCGTTACATTTTAGCCAACAAGATGGGGGTAACTATTTTTTTTCAAGTGTGCATGCGTTTCTTTAACGGAAACGAATCACTGACACAATCTCTGAAAGTTGAGAAACGAACGGCAGGCCACTTGGCAGTGAATGTCTCTGCATTTGGTGCAGACCTGTTTACCCCAAATCTTCACTGTCAGTAATCCCAAGCTCTGAAAACAGTAGTTTCAGGCATCTGTCCGTAATTTTGCTGTCCGAGAAATCCTTTCACCAGAATTTTTCGCTGCCGTCAAACCTTTTGTTGAGGGGGGGGGCGGGGGGGTGTAACACGCATGCTGCAACTTCCCATCAAAACCCAAGTTTACGCATATCATATGGGAAATTCGGACACGTGCGCAAATCCTTTCCCTTCTTTGTTTCACTTATTTATGGATTGCGTACGGGTTTCCGCACGGAATATCCGCTTGTGTGTTTACACGGCCTAGTTTTCAACATTTCTGGCGCGATCACTGTTGTTTTAACGGAGGCTTTGATCGATGTTGTGACTTTCGCTGGTTTTCATTTCCCTGGGACTGACTTTTGACACCAGGTTGTTATGCTAGGACGGCTTTGTCGCTGATGGGACTGGTTTTCACATTTATTATTATTATTTCAGAAAATTTGTATAGCGCTTCACCTTTAAGCTCTAAGCGCTTTACAATTGCCCTAAAATTATTCATATTAAAAACCGCTTACATACCTCCACACTATCCTTCACATTCTTACACACACACACACACACACATACACATGCGCAACACCAAGAAATATGTACATATTAAATGCAATATAAATAAAATACATATATACATGTATAATACATAATAAAATAACAATTTACAATCAGATTACATTTAAAAAAAAAAAATCAATTTTCAATTTACATAAACAAGTTACACATTCACAATGACCGCAAAAGTAAAGTATACATATAGGTACACACAAGGTTCACAAACATTCAAAAATAGAGAAACACGCTCATAAAAGCAACTTAAGACATACTCGTATTCACCGCATTCACGGGTTAAAAACCGACGACAAAAAACAAAAAAAAGATTTCCAAGTGCGCAATCACTGTGTGTAAGACTGTAAGGGGGGAGATGGGGGGGGAAGGAAGAAAAGAATACACCCCTGCTCACCTGGGTTTGGAAGACCTCGATGGCCTTCATGGGCTCCTCCGTGGACAAGATGGTAGCGATTTCCGCAGGGCCGGCGATGCCCATGTCCTCTAGCCCAGCCATGCTACTACTGGGGGGAAGGAACCGGGAAGAGAGAGAGAGAAGTTTTGGGGTGGGTGGGGGGTGTTGATACTGGAAGTAGTGAAGGGAAGGGGGGGGGGGTGGGGAAGGGAAAGAGGGTGAAGGAGAGAGGCAGAACTGGTGAAGAAGGAGTAGTGGTGAGGAGAGAGAGAGGGAATCAATCAGATCTGAGGAAAGGTAGAAGTCAGAAAGAAAGAAGTGTGGGGGGGGGGGGGGGGGGGTAAAGAAGGGGAGGATAATGAGTGTGACAGATCTAGAGGTGTTGATGGGAGGCGTAGTAAGGTAGAAGGGGGGGGGGGAGCGGTGGGGAGGAGGGTTAGAAAAGAGAAGACATATTGAAAAAGGTAGAGGAAGGATCGGGTCATGAGAGGAGAAAGAATTATGTTAAGTGGAGGAGGGGAGAGAGTAGGGGATGGGATGGGTGAGGAAGAGATGGGCGAAGGATGAAGAGGGGTTGAAGGTGGGGGAAGGGGATACAAAAAGGGAGGGGAGGGGTAGGTGGGTTATGGCGGGTGATGTGGAGGAAGGGGGGGGGGGGCAGTAAGGGAGGGTAGTTAAAAGGGAAAGAGCTTTATTTTATGAAGAGAGTGAGCCTGATTGAGGTGAAGGTATGAATTAAAGTTCTAAGCCAATTTAGGTTGGGTTGGATTGGGTCGACACTGCTCCAATTTACGCCCAAGTTCCGATTCCAAGATACTGAAAACAACCATACACAAACAAAAAAATTATTATTTATGTACCTGTACTGTAGTTTCATGCGTTCTCTTTGTCGAGATTAATTTGATGTTATAGCTAACATAATAATTACAGTGGTACCTCCCTATTCATTAGACAGATTTTCCGGAAAATGTGCAAAAGAATGTGAACAATAGAAGAAGTTTTGTCTGCAACAAATGCGAATGCCAGAGGGTTTAAAGGTCATCATCAAATGAGGGTCTGTTATCCAATGACCAAACGGCAAGTTGCACTGGTTAACATTGTCTCTGCCCACGAGACCTAAAGTTTGACAGAAACGTTTCGCTTGAAAACGGCTTGCAGTGAAAAGGGTTCATTCCCTGCTGATGTTGGATGTCATCTCGATTCGTGTTACTTTTTCTTTGTTCTGTTCTCTTTTGTACAACACTGCAAAATTTACCCCCCCCCCAAAAAAAAAAACCCACCCCACCCAACAACAACCAAACCAAACACTTGAAGCGTATTCATTTAGACACTCTTACGAGGGAAAAGAACTGCTTAAAATGTAGTCTTAACTGCCAATCTTTAAGTTATTGTGGTGTATTCAAACCAAAATACCTGACCAGTAAACCACAAAAACAGTCACAGAGGGAGACTGTGAAGAGAACAAGCACAGAGGGACAATCGAAGATCTTCAGAAGAGTTCAAGATGCACACACCTCCCCTACTCTTCAATCATACAGTACACCCTCCCTCCCACATCGCTTTTCCCCTCAACGCACACCCTTACACCCATCCACCCCCCTGTCCTCCTCCTCCTCACCCACCCACCCCCGGGCTCCCAGGGACCCCCATTTGGGGGTCTATGAAGCACTAAAATTCTAAAGGACCCTCTAAAAGAATGTGCAGGGGGTCCCAGGGATGCACTAGAAAAATTCTTTTTAGCATTCACAATGTCACTGGGACCCTCTATCCCGCCTCTAGGACCCTCTGTACTGTAAGTGAAGGAGTCCCTGGGACCCCTTGTTTTGCGGGATGATTGGGAGCCCCCCCCCCCATAATTGAATTCAGCTTCCCTAAAAAGTTGAATCATAGATTGATAGAATGTAGTGTCAAATGTTAATTGTCTCCACCACATCCCAAATGACCGTTTGAACTTGCAAGGTGGACTTTGTTTCGTCCCCCCCCCCCCCCCCCCCCCAAAAAAAAAGCAACAAAAAATCCATGCATTAATAGAAGAACAGACTTTGACCTATTGTTCACGAATGCAATGTACTGTCTAAAGTTTGTTACCGGTACCTTACATTCATACAAAAAACACACTTTTTTTTCTTCTTTTTTTTTGGGGGGGGGATATTACAAAATGACAATTATACTATAGAGCTCTCTAATTATATTCACTGGTACAGTGGAACCTTGTTAAGACCTTGGAAAATCAATCCCAAAAAAGTCTTAATAGGGAGGGGTCTTATACTGTAGTTATAGGGAGGTGGACACTCACTGACTCAGTCCGGATATGAGGGGGAGGGGGGGGGTCTGTCCAAAAAAGGGTCACATCTAAGAAAGTCTTAAATAGGGAGGTCCCACTGTATTTCTGGTGCTAGGTGATACTGATAGGGTTAATAAGGAACTTTCCTGGTATTGCACTAGGTGTTTTACGGACTACAAGGCGCACCTGATAATAAGGTGGTGAAAGGGTTAATAAGGAACTTTCCTGGTATTGCACTAGGTGTTTTACAGACTACAAGGCGCACCTGGTAATAAGGTGGTGAAAGGGTTAATAAGGAACTTTCCTGGTATTCAGTTGCAGTAGTCTATGGACAAGGTAGTTGAATACAATGTTAAATTGCACCACACACACACACACACACACACACACACACACACACACACACACACACACACACACACACTGACAGTGACACACACATGCATATACAGTGACACACTTGCACACATGGGTGAAAGTGACAGATTTGGAAATAAGGAAGGTGGGGGGTGTTCAGGGGCCGCATAGGCGTCGGTGGGGTGTAGGGGCAGGCACCTGCTTGGGGGATCATTGGGGCAAATATCCCAGAAGTTGACAAGAATATACAGATAAAATCATAAATGCCAATTTTGTGAGCTCTCCTGAGGTCTTTCACTTATGAAATGTTTTGAACTCTGAAATGACATTGAAGTTGAAAGTTCTAAGGAGCAGACACACTTTGTGGCTTTTGGTTACTCAAATCGGTCGATTTCTAGTTTTTTCTCTCCTTCAAATTTAAAAAATAAGGAATTCCTTATTTTCTGATTTTGAAACTAAGGAAATCCTTGCTGAGAAGGAAAACTTTCACGCATGTGCACATGTACACGCACACACAAATTTACACACGGTCACCACACCACAAAACACACACACATGCATGTACATAATTGCAGTAGGTGTTTTACGGACTACCTGATAAGGCGCACCCCCCCAAAAAAAAATTTGACTCAAAATTCAGATTTTGTTAAGTTAAAGTACTCTATAGATATTTTTTACTTGTGGTGGTGCATGGGAAGAACCTACATAAGTCGCTCAGAATGTTTTGAGCAAAAGCCAAAAATAGTCAACAACCCCCCAAAATATCAATGTTCTATTCAGGGCATATTTATGTCTATTTTTATGTATTCTACCAGTATCCACAACATGAAAAGCAATTTTGAATGGTTTCTTTGTTTATTTAATTGTTTTCTACATCAAGTCAATAGAAACAAAGAGGCAAACTTGTATGAAATTTCTTTGTCCGATTTCTGCTAATGATCTCATTCGAATGCCAAGCTTCAAATAATTATAAAATAAAAGCCAGACAAGATAACTCAATTCGGTTATCTGTGAATGAACAAGGAACCTTTACTCCACCATGAAAAATTGAAATCTCAATCAGAGTCAATGTTATGCCAAAATTCCATGATGTCTGTTTTTCCCATGCACTGTCACATATTATCAGTCACATTATAAGGCGCAGGGGGAAAAAGTATCGCCTTATATAAGTCCTTAATACAGTATTTCCAGGATTGTCCCACCATCTTTACTAATAATACGAATGTCCCATAATTATGTACCTGTCCCAGGTCAGAGGACGTTAAACTTATTATCATTCTTTCTTCTTCTGCGTTCCCAGGCCATAAGGCCACAATGGGAATATTGTATGAGTCCATTTTCCAATTTTCGCTGTTGTCCTCGATGCATTCGGCCAACACATTCGGATTTCGGAGGAGCTCAACTTTTTTTTTTAGGAGAAAACTGTATCAGTATATGGAAGATATTTTTGGGAAAAAAAGGCAGGAGAATGGGCCAAAAAGTCAGAAAGAGAGTAGATGACACAAAGACAAAGCAAGAAAAAAGGCAGAGACAAAGAGAAAGACAGATTAGAGGAAGCTATAATCACAGAACTTCCAGAAGATCGTGGAACTATTTGTACGGAAGACATGCCCCCCCCCCCCCCCAGTATCCCCATGGGGGCTATTATCATTCATTCATTCACGCACATTCTTTCCCTAATCCAAGCAGGGAGAAAGGTGGCAGAGTGCTTAAGACGTTCGCCTGCCAAATGTAATGCGTGACTGCAACGTGAGTGACCCGGGTTCGAATCCCGGCCTCCTCGCCCTTTTCTTTCTAGTTGGACAGGAAAATCGAAACTGAACGTCCAGTCCTTCGGATGGGGACTTAAAGCTAGTCTGACCTGTGCGCCTTACGCACATAAACATCCCACTGCAGTTGAAAGTCGGTAAGAGCAGGGAGAAATCCCGCTGCCTGGTATTGTGTGTGGTATGACCAAATTGATAGCTAGGTTTCCCAAGACATCTAGATCTACTTGTCTGAGACATTGCCCTTCTTTTTAAGTATTAAAATTACCTCCCTTATAAGACCCCTCCCTTATAAGACCTCGTTTGGAATGTTTTTTTAAGGTCTTATAAGGGAGGTTCCACTGTACATTACTATGTGATGTAAAGTAATACTACTTTTTTTACTAGGGCAATTATTTTCAGTCTTTTGTTTCACCTAAGTCAATATAATCACTTGAGAGAAAAGAGTGAGAGAGCGAGAGAGAGTGAGAGTCTTCCTTAAATATAATTTATAAGACCCCTCCCTTATAAGACCTCATTTTGGATGATTTATTTATAAGGGAGGTTCCACTGTACTGACTCAGCGGATCACACCAGTGGGTTACTAAGCCCTATGAGTATGACTAACACTAAACAGTGATAACACTTGACAGCACAGTTCATATTGTAAGCGCATGCATGCACTCACACACACGCTAGCGTACGCACACATACATACACGCATGCACACACTCACACAGTCACATGATGACACACGCACACACACAGAGGCACGCACGCACATGCACGCGCACACACAAACAGTCACACGATGACACAAGCACACACACAGAGGCACGCACGCACATGCACGCACGCACACACACACAGAGAGTCACACGATGACACATACACACACACACACTGACAGTGACAGTCACAAGGCTAAGTACTGCTGATACAGTGAAAGTTTTACTTAATAATACCACATTGCAAATTCAAGGTCTGCATTTCCTTCTTTTTATTTGTTTCCTCTCAGTGGTAGCTTCAGTGTTACCGATAGTGGTAGTGCTGTCAACAGTGAAGTGGACAGAGTGACACACAGAACTTTATAACAGAAAGTCTGTAATTTACTAGTGTAAAGTGAAGAACAGCATTATGACTATGAGTGCAATGTAATGTGACACTACGACAGTGGGACTGGGATACACAGGTCTCTTTATAGCTGTACGCTACAGTTTTAAAAAAAAGGAAAAAAGTCATCAACTGATCAAAACAAATTATACTATCACTGTATCAGGTTAGTAATATTATCATTGACTGATTGGGCATAATTAATTTTGCAGAAAAGATCATCAGTGAATGATGCAACATTATTTAATTTTCTTTAACTAGTACTCAAGAATCTTAGAACTTCTTTTTTCTTCTTCTTTATCCCCCCCCCCCCCCTCCCTTCTTCCTCCCCTCACTCCTCTCTGCCCCACTCTCTCAGTCTATCTCTCTGTCTGTCTCTCAATGAGTCTCAGTACTCTCACTCTCTCTCACTATCTCTTTCACTCAAATTACTGAAATAATAATCCTAAGGCAGTTTATCCTAGCCTATCCCGGCCTTACCCTGGAACTTGAGTGTAGTGGAAGCAAGGCAAAAACTACATCACTAGTACTCAGTACTAGTACGAATATTATTAGTATTACAGAACATTTTCAACAACAAAATTGATGAGGGGTACATAGCGAACCATCACCTCTGCCAAAAAATCCAAACCCCACATGTTCATTGATAACAGTACACAGAAAGAAAGACCAGTCCCCAAATGCTCTTTTTCCGTCACCGTCAGCGTCTGTTATTGTTTTTTGTTTTTCTGTCTGTCCCAAGGATATATATATATATAAATAATATCTCCCGAACCGCTTCAAATTTTATGTGGTGGTGTGCCACCAAGAGAGGAAGGCATCCGAGGAAAAATTATCGCCGTCGTGACCTTGACCTTGACGTGTGACTTTGAAAACCGAAAAATCTTTACTTAAGGGGCCATGACTTCAAGTTCAAGTTCTACACCGTTGGACTTAGAGTCTTCAAACTTGGCATGTACTGATGTAGGTGCATTGGCATATGATATTATATAATTATATATATATATATGGCGATTCTGTTAAGCCTTAAGGAGATCGGTAGGCCTTGAAAGTGGTTGTCTAAAACTAGTAAAAGCTGTGTTTTAAGCCATATTTTCCATGTTGTTGCTTGTTTGAGTGTTCTGTCATAAAATTATCTCCCTTGGCTTTAGAGTTTAGTTTGAGTCTTTCGGATGAGACGATAAACCGAGGTCCTGTGTGCCCATGCACTTAGCACACGTTAATCCCAGTGGCAACGAAAAAGTTGTCATTTGGTCCAAATTTACCCCCCTTCCCCTTTCCTTCCTAATCAGTCAACAAAAATCGCATGCACATTTTTTTTTTTAAATTGGGTGGCGCGCCTCTGGCTCCGACGCTCTCTCCAGGTGGGAGCAACCCGAATTTCACAGACGCCTCTATAAATACCTAATGCCTAAAGTTGGGATAAAGCTCAATTAGATCAGCCCTGTCGTCATCATAAGGCAGGTCAGGTCAGGTCAAATTAGGACAGCTAGGCATCGCAGCCTCTTGTGTCCTTTCTGAAGTTTCTCATAAATGGCTTAAGTTATAAAATTCTGTATACATGTCATGTTTGAATGGAGCAAAACGAATGATGCATTCACTCAGATGGATTGAAAATAGTGTTTATATAAAATAATAAATAGATTAGATATTTATTCTAGTTCTAAACTAGGTAAAGATGTAGTCCAATCCTTCATCTTCTTATTCTCGAAAGTCGTAAAATACTGATTTATAAACTAGGTAGTTAGGGTTGCAAGTTAGACAGAAAGTTATCTCGACTCTATTCTCACAGAGTCACACACACCCTCCCCTCCCCCCATATTAGTTTCACTGTGTGTTGACTGCAATGTCTACGTCAGCTTTGTTGCTGTGTTGGACAATTTCATAGATTGGGCGCAACATATACACCCATACAGAAATGATACGTGTACTGATCAATAGATCTATACAGTGATATGTGTACCTCTTCACCACCACCACCCCTGCCCCTTCCTAACCCTAATCATGCCTAATCAACTCTTCTTCTTCTTTCATTGTAAACAATCATCATCATCATCATGGTTCTGTTGTTAGAATTGGGGGACTCCAGTCAGGCAGAATAAATTGATGTTATACTTGTCAGGGCTCCCAGGGACCCCCATTTGGGGGTCTATGAAGTGCTCACTAAAATTATTATTATTCTGTGGTGGTGACCAACTTCTTTAAATATTAGAAGTAACTGTACACACTTTAGGGGGTGACCATAGAAAAAGATTCAGAAGAGAGAGAGAGAGAGAGAGAGAGAGAGAGAGAGAGAGAGAGAGAGAGAGAGAGAGAGAGAGAGAGAGAGAGAGAGACTCAGAGAGAGAGAGAGAGAGAGAGAGAGAGAGAGAGAGAGAGAGAGAGAGAGAGAGAGAGAGAGAGAAAGTGAATACATGTATACATGTATACACCCTATCAGACTGGCTTAGAAGTTAGATTAGAATCAATGGGGGAAAATCAAGTGGGAAAAACAACAACAAAAAACAACCTTGTTCTGGACTGGGAATAGAAACAAAAAGACAAACAAAGACAGAACAAACAGATCCCTAACTAAAGAATTGGGGATGAAGATGGAGGGACTGGGGAAGGGGCGTTTGTTGAAGGTTTCAGTGCTGGGTTGTGGAGCCTGAGAGCTCAGCTGACGCCGGCTACCCTCCAGAGTCTGGGATGTTGGTTCAGTTCAGGTGGCGTTGAACTGAAGCCTAGATTCAAAGACTGCCAGGGATGGTGCAGTGACAGTGTCGTCGGGGAGGCGGTTCCACTCACAGATTGAGCGGGGGAAGAAGGTTCCCTGCCGATACTGGGTTCGACACGATTTGGTGTCATACGCCTGGGAGTAGGTTTGGCGTCCGCTTTTCTTTTGGCAGCTTCTAAAGGACCCTCTAAAAGAATGTGCAGGGGGTCCCAGGGTTGCACTAGAAAAAAAAAAATTTGCATTCGCTATGCCACTGGGACCCTCTATCCCACCTCTAGGACCCTCTATACTGTAAGTGAAGGGGTCCCTGGATAATCAGCTTTCAAAAAAAAAAGTTTTATCGTTAATGGCAGGGTTCAACGGGGTTGTGTGTGTTTTGTGTGTGTGTGTGTGTGGGGGGGGGGGGGGGGGGTAGTGAGAGGGCAGTGAGGGTTGGGGGATGTGGGTGGGTACCTAGGGCTAAAACTAGTAAAAGGAGGTGGGGAGGGGAGGAGGGGAGGAGGGGAGAGGGGAGTTGAGTCTGGACACCAGCTGTGACCAAGTCTGATGTTACTGCTTCTGGTGGAACTGGAACTTCATTCACGGGTGTTCCTTGGGAGGGATTGTTGGACTTTACTTCAACTTGTTCAAGTTCAACTTTAGTTAACATTCAAAAATTATATAGGGTAAAAGGCATTTAAAAAAACTACAACACAGCTTGTAAGTTGCTGTGCCTTGGTTTCCTAGTTCAACTAAGTTACTAAGAAGATCCAGTTGCAGAAGAGAGAAGTGAAAAGTGATGCCATGCACTGATGCTGAGTCAGTCTAAACCACTCAAATCAGTCTTCAAGTCTTCAATAAGTTCATGTCACGCCGTCTCAGTAGACATTACAGTGACTTGTCAGTAAAATGAGATTTTTCACGGTTTCGCAAGAAAGAAAAGGAACATTCTGATTCATTCAAAAAGTCTCACCCTCTGCCAAGTTGTGTTAGCAAGACATTCCAATTTCCTGAAAGAAAGCTTTCGCACAACACTTCAAATTCTTAAATAGCTCTGATTCCTGATTAGTTCGAATATACATGATGGCCATTTTATAGTTTATGTGAAAGTACGCCATGCAACAAATATATCACACAAATCAAATAAGAAATGAAAGAACACACAAGGGGAAAAGTTGATAGAAATACAGTAAATGTTTATGTTTCATACAAAACAGTTAATAAATTATGTAAGGAGCACTACTTATACCTTATTTTTCTCTGTGTGTCACCAGAGAAATGCGAAGGAAAAACTTTAAACTTTACCTATACTGTACGTATAGTTGAAATGCAAGTACGTTATTTTATGGTTTTGTTGAAATGAGAACAAAGTTTTGTTTCGCTTTTAGAACTAGCCTAGCACTGCTTGCTGAAGACTTCAAAGCGGAAGTATTTTGTAGAATATTCAAAGCGAGGAAGGTAACAAGTCACGTTCTATTGAAGGTATCACGTTCCTGTTACTCTCACTCAGTCACTGTTCAGATAAAAAATCAATGATTGAGTAGAATAGAATTGAAAGAAACTAGACTACTGACTAGTGACTAGGTAGGTAGGTAGGGACAAAACAAGCCGTAAAGCTTTTTCAAACAGTCCCATCTTTTATGATTTTTCTGGTAAATGTTTTCTTTTTGGTCAAGGTTGATGCGGCATAAATTTTCCTCATAAATCATTATTAGTCATAGCTTCTAAAAACTTCTAAAAATGTTGGTAATGTATCATATCATATCATATCATATACGGCATATAGGCTTTTAAATAGCCTTTAGCCTGCTATTTCCTTTTAGTTTATAAGGAAACGCAATTTAAAACTATTTATTTTTTTTTTTTTTATAAATTTTTTTTTTTAAAGAGTACAACATACAATGAAAACAAGCAAACTGATCTGCATACTAATTAATTACTGAATACTTATGTTAGTATGGAAGCAATAATATTCCCAAAAATTATCTAATTTGTTTTTAAAACTATTGAGTGTTCCTGCGGTTGCAGTATGAGTATCATCCAGACGATTTTTAAACATATTCGTATGTATGAGGTGCACATTTTTTGTATTTGATGTCAGTATGCAATTCGTTCCACATGTTATTGTTAGTAATTCTGTTACCAAAACAATTTTTTCTTATGTTAGTATTATATCTTTTAACAAAAACTTTACCACAGGCATTTCTACTAGAAATTCTAGTCATATTGTATAATACAATATGACAATACAATGTATTGAGGAGATGAAAAGAAATTAGTAGTAGTAGTAGTAGTAGTACTTACTACTTTTTAATAGCAAGCTAGTAGTAAAAAAGTTATTCGCATGTAGTACGTTGGCAGGCACACAATTCTGGTATAAACGCCAACAGAAAGACTTGGGGAGAGCAAGAAAAATACAAATAAATTATAAAGAAGAAGAATATATGTATTATTTTATAATTTATAAAAATAAAGGTTCTAGACTAATGTCGAATGAGATGTTGTTGGACTTAGAAGTTGGAGACGAGACGTCGAGAGGCGCAGCTTGAATGCTTGTAGGGCAAGCCACAACACGCTCCCGGTGATTGTGTGAGAGAGAGGGTGTGGGGTAAGATAGAGAAAGGATACATATATTAAATTGTCTTCCAGAAGTCCTTCCACTTTCCAGTTTTCAAGACATTAGAGTGACCACAGTCACACCTGACTATTCTGCAGACCTGCCTGTCGCAGTCAAAAAAGTCGCTCAGTCAAATAAATCGCCCGCTACTAATTTGAGAGAGTGTATTTTGCGACAACCACAAATTTCACTTTTTCTGTACTTGAACCATTTACCTAACCCTAACCCTAACCCTATCCCTAGAAAAAAGTGAAATTTGTGGTTCATGCTCAATCAGTCAATGTCGCAAAATGTTGCAAATACACACTCTCATAGTAGCCGGGCGATTTATTTGACTGAGCGACTTTTTTGGCTGCGACACTGCCTACCCATACGATTTTTCCGTATTTTGTACACGATTTGGAGCCCCAGTACGGTAAATGGAAAAGTAATACAGCAAAAATGTGAACTTAAGGTCTTCTAAGATTGATCAAAATCGAGTGTTGTTCGTCATTTCGCGTGGCAGTTTAATGTTCTGTCATGTTCTGTTTTTGTGTCTCCTTGCAAAATACGGAATTTTGAGAAAAAGTACGGAATTTTATTTCGTTGAGTACCTAAAAAAGAAATTGGGGGTAGGCAGTGTCGCAGCCCAAATCGTCACTCGTTCAAATCTGTCGCCCGCTACTATGAGAGTGTATAATTTGTGACATTGAGCATGAACCACAAATTTCACTTTTTTCTAGGGTTAGGGTTAGGTAAATGGTTCAAGTAAAGAAAGAGTGAAATTTGTGGTTGTCGCAAATAGTGAAATACACACTCTCATAGTAGCGGGCGACAGATTTGAACGAGCGACGATTTTGGCTGTGACAGGCAGGTCTGATTCTGTCACTGTAGAAATTGGGGATCTGCGGAAGAGTGCCTTAAAGACCCACCAGATCACGTGTCAAAATCACGGGTTTCACGTGTTTTCCCTCTTATAGAGCTGGTAAGAAATCTTGTTTTGACCAGGTTTGACTCCCATACAAATGCCCCCAAATTCAAAACAAAACATTTTAAAGAGCAGCCTCAATTTGAAGTTGGGGGGGGGGAATTTGAATGTGGGTCACAGCTACCCAGAACAAAACAAGGGATTTAATCGTACACAGGTCAGTGGGTCTTTAACACAGGGGTGGGGGTGGGAAAAGGTAGGGAGGGGGGAGGTTGCTGGAGATTTGTTTGGAGACACACAAGGTGCCGATAGTCTTGGCCTGCACAACTTCCTGCTCAGACAGCTCCTTCCAGTCCCGGATGGTGCATGGGAGGTCAAGCTGGCTTGTTGGTAATGGTAATGGTTCGACAGTAGATTTGACAGAGCTGCCGTGGGTGAGTGCGTCGCTGGCATGGGGTGAGTTTTGGTTTCAGAGCGTCCATGCACACCTCGCCTTCTTGCAACTTGAAGAGCATCGCAAGCCTTGTGCAGAAAGTCTCCATTTTTTTTAACACTTTTTGACGATAATCGGGTACCATAGTTTAGTTAGTAAGTGAGCATGCAGCCTGGACGGTCAACACCCACGTCATGGGATTAATGGGGACCTGTGTTATCTACCCTCCCTCTCCCTATCTTCCACCCTCCCCCCTCCACTTGTAATAGTCAGTTCTGTCAGTAGGCGAAGCGCGCAACTAAGTCGTGAAGTGTTTGGATTTGATTTTCCCATCATGACAAGGGCAAGTCTTGCTCTCCAGTTAAGGAGGGAGTTTTCCAAACAGTTGACTACCAGAATTGACCAACAGCTCTTGGTTAGTTCTTGTGATCAGTGAAATCGTGGATTGGGGTCAATTTTGCTCTGCCAGAATTGGCTGTCACGCAACAGGCAATTGTGGCAGTTAGTGGTTTGGTCAGTTGTCTGATAGCCCGATATTGAATTTAGTAATTATAATTTATATATCATTGAATAATGGCCAAATGCAAAATAAAATTCATGGAAATGAAAATTTATATAATCTTGAGTGTCTGTGTAAAAATCTAAAAATGTGAAATTTTGGCCGGTGGGCAGTTCTGGAAGGCACCCCTCGATTTAAAATTTGATGTGCAAAGTTCTGACCATGTATGAAAACTTGATCCAGTGCTTTCCCGTGGCTATAGTATATTCTGTGACAATAACTCAGTAATTGAGTAAATCACTAAATGAGTAAGCTTTTGTTCGATCGGCTGGATGGTGGTGTGTGTGTTTGTTTGATTTTTGTTGTCTGTTTTTGGTTGTAGTAAACTTGCACGGTTGGCTGATTTTCTTATTATTATTTTTGTGTATTTCTATATATGTCATTGTATGTGCGTGTGTGTGTATGTGTGTCAGTCGACTGTCACTTTGCAACATTTTTATTGTTTGTAAACAAGCTTGTGCCCGAAAAAAAGAAAGCCTGATTATTTATTTATTTATGAATATTTTCTCAGACTTAACCCTTTCACCGCCAGCCATATTTCAGCCAAAAATGTCCATTAAATTTACCTGGGTAGAGAATAAAATCCATCTGCAGTATTGGGGGTTCTTCTGTGACATATATATTTAAAATAAGACAATAGGGTATTTGGATAATAGACCCCAATTTGATGCCTTTAAAGCGGGCGACAGACTATGTCACTGCCTCATGTGACTCGATCAGGTCGTGAAGTTTCACCTCATTTGCATACCATCCTGCTTGATCAGTCTGACTAGTCGGGCCCAGTCAGGTGACAGGGCCGAATAGGGCGGGTTCTAAATTTCACTGATCGAGTCTGATGGCTTGTGACCTCTTCTGTACAGGAAACAAAATTTGGTCAACGTCACGACCTGATCGAGTCATATGAGGCAGTCGCATTAAGTCTGTCTCCAGCTTCAGTGACATAGGTGTTAAATCACTGTGGTGCTAAAATGCGACTTTGGCGGTGAAAGGGTTAAGACTGATTTTGCCTGCCACTGTGTCAGGTTTCTGATTTTCTTTGACTATGTAATTTGAACAGGTTAGCCTGCGACTGCGAGGCGCTACAATCTACCTAGCAATGGCTGCGGGTCGCAGTGCGGTGGAGAACCCATCGCCACGGTTCACCGTCAACGTCACTGTGGGTCGAGGTTTAATTCTACTCCTGTTGCTCCTCGTCCAATGCCTGCAGCCCTCAACGTCGACCGTGCAGTGTCGGGGGCAGAAAGGAGAACCAGTGGACTGGTGAGGAGATCTCCCCATGGGGATACCTGGGGGGGGGGGGGTGTCTTTCGTAAAAATAGTTCCCCCACAGGGCTCACGGGGACCCCCATTTGGGGGTCTATGAAGCACTAAAATTCCACAGGACCGTCTAAAAGATTGTGCAGGGGGTCCCAAAGATGCACTAGAAAAAGTATTTCGCATTCACAATGCCACTGGGACCCTCTATCCCACCTCTAGGACCCTCTATAGTGTAAGTGAAGGAGTCCCTGGGACCCCTTGTTTTGCGGGACGATTGGGAGCACTGCCCCTCCTTCTGGAAGTTCTGTGCTTGAAGCTTCCTCTAATCTGCCACTCTCTGTGACCCTTGTCTTTTCCCTTTGCTTTCTGTCATCTGCTTTCTTTCTGACTTTTGGCCCATAAAATCTCCTGCCTTTTATTTTTCTTCCAAAAAATCTTCCTAATATTATATTAATAAATAATATTTCTCCTTTGAGCTCCTCCGAAATCGGAATGTGTCGGCTGTGCGTAGCGGGGAGACCAGTGAAAACTGAAAATCGGACACAACATACGTACCTTACCCATTGTGGCCATATGGCCTGGGAACACAGAAGAAGAAGAAGAAGACTGGTGAGACTCTAAAGCATGGTGTGATGATGGTGGTGGTTGGTTGATGGTTCATCCCACACATGTGCTCTTTTTGTAGCCGAGCGGACGTTAATTTTAAGCCCCACTTTCATCACTGCCAGCGAGACTCAGAAAAACAAAATTGAACAAAGGGTGAATACTCTCTCTAATTAACTCCCCTCCACCAAAGTTGATTACGATGCAAATCACTTAGCAGTGCGTGGGTCAGAACCAAAGGGAGACAAACAAAGCATCATTCTCTAAAAAGAATGTGCCCAGTTCGCCTTTATGACCCTCCACCCACACAGTTACACATCACCAATGGTGGAGAGGACGACATACAAACAAATCAACATCTATCCAAGAGTGGCATAGCCTTCTAACCTTGAATATGTTACACATAAACAACGCACAACACAGAACAAACTGGTAAGCCTCGAAAGGAAGTTTGGTGGAGGGTAGTTAATTAGAAAGAGAGTATTCACCCTTTGTTCAATTTCGTTATCTCCTCTAATGGCCTCACTATTTCATTCTTTGATAAAATAAAAAAAACAGCTTATAATTTGACGGTGTGTTCATAACGATTGACACAATTCGTCTATGACTTATTCTGTTATTGTCCTGTGATCTGAAGATTCTTGTGTGTGTGTGTGTGTGTAATTTCCCATTCCCCCAAAGTCGGGAGTGTGGCTGCTCACGTGGCGGGGTAATCAAAAACGGTCACACGCAAAATGTTCTCATCCCTGGCTGATGCATTTGTACCATAGTGTTCAAGTGCTTCGGCTGTTCGGATGATCCCTGCAGTCTTTTTAGCCAGGGTATGACAACAACATTTCTGGGGGAAATGCAGTGTCTCCTCGGTTGGTTGCCTCCTGACGGCCATAATATAGATTCATTCCCCTTGGACTGCTGATTTCGGATTCTGCGACCTGACAAGCCAGGGTGTGGCTGCGAGTTGGGACTCGGAATGAGCGATGGTAGGATCAATGACACTGTACGGCCCAGAAGATGGGACCCATTTTTTTTTAAAAATTTGGGTTGCTATGCATACCAACCTTTTGTGTATTATGCCATAACATTTTGAGGACCTGAGTGAGCGGGAAGGAGTGTAGGTGTAAAGAGCACTGGAGAGGTAAGGCGGAAGGGTCTGTTCAAAGTGACGGAAGGATAGGACAGCCAGCTTGTACTGAAGGCGGGACTGCACAGGGAGCCAATGGAGCTCCTTCAGAAGTGGCGTGACATGATCACGCTTGCGCTTACGCAGTATGACTATGAGGCGAGCTGCATTCATGAGGTGAACTCGTTACCTCTGTGCCACTCTACTGCACCTACAGGTTCCTGGTGTACAAGCTGCCAAAAATGCTAAGTGCATGGGCACACAGGACCTCGGTTTATCGTCTCATCCCGGAAAGACTCCATGTTCAGACCGTAAGGCCTAGTGCAGAGTGAGAGGAAAAATCCCCTGTACCCACAGGGGTGCAACTTTTCCTGGTATACAAGGATTTCCTGTTTTTGAATTTTACCACAAAAAGGAATTTCCTGTTTTTGAAATTTGTTAAAAAAGATCTTTGTGTGTCTACTGTATTCTTCAAACCCTTTAAAATAAGCATTTGTATAAATTGTAGGAAAAAGCCAACAAACATACCTTCTTAAATCATGTTTTTCTTCAGCTGCAGGGGGACATTACTCCTAGACCCCGGCCTTTCAGGTTTTCTGAGTTTATGTGGTTGACATTAGCATCCTTTTGTAGAGATTGATTGCTAGCTTGCCTAGATGTAGCAGAAGTCTGGTGTGTGAGAACCAGGGGACTTCTTGGAGCCCTCGCCTCATTAGTGTGGGCTGAGAGAGATAGAGTGAGTTTGTTTCATCCAAGTTCTTATGAATAAAGCCGTCAGCCTTATCCCTAGCATGGTCTCATCAGTGTGAAAGTTGCATGAGAATGAACCTATGACGAGTTCAGAAATGGTTCAAAAATCCGAACCGGTTTAAAAAAAATGTTTTTCCCTCTTCGAACCGGTGTTGTCGAACCGGTTTTTGTAACCAGTACTCGCATCACTAGTTTCACCTATGCAAACACATATTTATTTGTCAGAATATTCACACACACACACACGCATACACACACACAATAAAGAAACTTATGACTTATGACACACACACTCAACTCGCTCAACACTCAGTCAATACAAAGTTAAAGCCATACACCACCACAAACTAGAAACAGCTACTCTTGATTTGCAAACACCCAATCTGCGCTGAGAATTAGTATTGTTTTTCAAAAAGAATGCGTTATTCTAAGAAAAAACTTACTTTCAGTGTGCAGTTAAAAAAACGGTTCAGAGCAACTCGAACCGGTTTTTCGAACCGCAAAAGTTTAGCACCGGTTTTTCGGTTCAAACCGGTTTTTTCCCCCACCTCTACCTATGGCACATGTACCCAGGTTCGAACTCGGGTTTATTTGGCATGAGGCGAACGCGTTACCTCTGTGCCACTCTACTATACACCTACAGGTTCCTGGTGTACAAGCTGCCCAAAATGCGCCACTCCACGGGCACGGAGTTCGGGGAGGGCCACGCCCAGTTCTACCTGGACGTGAACAGCCCCACCTGGACTCTGTCCCCCAACCCCATCAACGCGACCAACCATGCTGTGTACTACACGCTGCAGCAGGTCTACACTGCAAAGGTGCGGGGGTTAGTGGTGGGTTTAGAGGTGTGTGTGGTGGCATATTGGGTGAGAGTGGTTCAGGCATGCTCCTGAAATCAGGATTGAAAAAGCTGATAGAAAAAGTCTTCAGGATTGGTTATCTTGTCATCCGGAACCACGGTCTTATTCTTCTTCGTTCGCTCAGACAGTTTCCTGTCATATGAGCGTAGATGCGTCATGCTGCCGTAATGCGCCTAACTAAGAAATAGTTAGGCCCAGCATGTCCGACTTCGGCTGAAGAAATCTTTGTAAGAATTCATAGAAAAAAGGCTGGAGAATGGACCAGTAACTGAGTAAGATAGGAAGGTAGTAGATGACAGTAAGCAAAAAGAAATGGCAGAGTCAAATAGAGTGATGGATTAGAGGAAGTTACAAGCACAGAACTTCCAGAAGGGGGGAGGGGGGGACGGTCTTATAAAATTAAACATTTCTGCCGAAATTGATGGCAGGTTAAAACAAGGCGATAGAAATGCGATTCTAACAGTTAGCACTATCCTCACGCATCCTGTAGACACACAGACATGAGAAATTATTTTTAATGCAGTCACCGCTTCAGGAATGGAAAGATTCAGAGAACATTGAAACATGTCATTTCAGGATTGAGAGAATGTTTTACTTTCACCTGTGGTGTGGGAATAGGTGAAGCTAAGGCCCCCCCAAAAAATATGTTCGTTTCCTTTTTCCCGACCGACCCTAGTTTTTGGCCGCCGTCCCTAAACTTTTTTTTTGCCAAATGGGAAAAAAAAAAAAATGGAAGTAAGCAAACATAAAACATTATAAGTGCAAAAGTATGCAGTTTTGTTTTATCAAAATATATAAATATATTCACATACATGGACCGAACACAGTTTATATAAAATAAAATTAAAATTATAAAAAAGCCTAGTACCTACTTACCCTATTTTTTCAAACTGATGAAACCCCAAACAGACATCTTCTTTTTTTTCTTCCCAAGTTATACATGTATTTAATGTTTATAGCCCCGTCAGCAACTAAGGCCATGTCAGAGCTGTCACCACGATAAAATCTGACCAGGTGATGGGGGGATAGGTGTGTGTGTGTGTCTGTCTGTCTGTGTGATTCAGTGAGGTCCCGGTCATAGGACATTGACCTATTAAAATTGAAAATGTCCTGTTGTGTTCTCCCCTGTCAGGACAAATGTCTGAATACATTTGTTAACACTGGTCTTATTGATTTCTGTATGAGCCGGGACATCTTTTCCTTTTGATTTCTCTCGTCTCAGGACAGTTTGTCCTATATCATTTTTCGATCCTCGGTACATCACTGGCGATTAGATGTGTTTTTTCTTCTCTTTTTGGAGGGGTTTAAATAATAATAATACATTGTAATTTCAGGAGAACAGTCTTCTGTACATGATGTTCAATGATGAAAAGCCTTCAGGCAGCACCACTCTGAGTCATGGGCACACTAAAGGTAACCAATCTTTTTTTTCTTCTTTTTTTGGACATTTAGTTGTTTTTTCTTGTTGTTTTTCTTTTTAATTACAGGGTTCGTACAGGGTCCTTGAAACCTTGAAAAGTACTGGAAAATTGACATGGCCTTTTCCAGGGCTTGAAAAGTGCTTGAAAAACAGAATTTTCAAAATCGTCTGACCACGTCCTTAATCTCAATCCATCAAAGTCAAAATCTCTCCTCCACAAAAAATAATTGAAGGTTAAAACTAAATTCAAATTAAAAAAAACTAAAAAAACTTTTGTAAGGTCATACCGATATCGCGATCATAGCAGATGACATTTGCGCGAGTTGTCTGCCGCTGAAGTTACTTCCCTTTGCCGTACTTCCGTTTTCCAACAAAATGGAGACTGCATTTTCAACGATGTTTGGCTGCAAAAGAAAAGAATATCAGAGCTGGTTATCTCCGTCAACAGATATTTCAAAACTGAAAGCTAGCTGCACAGTGTGCAAAAAGAACTTTGACATCACCAGCATGGACGAGAGTGCTGTAAAAAGCCATTGTCAAGGCCAGAAGCACAAGCAACTCAGGCGGGAACGAAACCGACATTGACCGGTATGCCAGATTGAGTCCTTGAAATTTAGTAAACTGGTCCTGGAAAAGTCCTGGAATAGTCCTGGAATTTGTTTGACACAGATCTGTACGAACCCTGTAATTATTTATTTTATTTTCTCATATAAGTTATGTATAATAACTGTATCAAAGAAAGAGGCAAGCAGCAATGCTATGCATACAGTTCACACATACACAAACCCCTTTCCCCCAACCCTCCCCACACGCACACACCCACACCTCTGAACATGTTAAAGAAAAAGTCAGGTCACGTAAATAACGTTA
Organism: Phymorhynchus buccinoides; assembly: GCA_017654935.2. NCBI lineage: Eukaryota > Metazoa > Mollusca > Gastropoda > Neogastropoda > Raphitomidae > Phymorhynchus > Phymorhynchus buccinoides. The sequence continues at coordinate 10,333,819 of CM065707.1, forward strand.
ACGAGGCTACCTTGACTATTTCCCTTCCCTCTCCCTTTCTTTACATGTAAAAGAAAAACAAGCGCGAAATCGCAATAGTTTGTGGCACGCGGTCTATTTTTACCACTCCAATCATGAGTCACCTCCCCTGGCTTTTCAATAATTTTAATCTGTAAACCAGAATGTTATCTCTGCACCATTTCGTAACTTTTTATATCTTTTGGAAAACATTTAAAACTATGTATCCTACTTATACTCATCGAAAGAAGCACCGCATACTCGTCGTGTCTGTTGTAGTGTCTGTATTACGTACGTTTATTATTTTGTACGCTTTTAAAATACATCATTTTAAAGAGCAGCCTCAATTAATTTGAAGTGTAGCCTCGATTTGAAGTGCGACAATTTTGTCAAAATGTGCGACAATTTTGGACCGACCGACAGACAGACAGACAGACAGACCGACAAAGTGAGTTATAGGTTTGTGGCTTGAGCCACAAACAAAAAGAAGCAAAAATGTAGTCTGTTTATATAACAAAAATAGTTCCAGCATAATTTTCAGCCCTTTCACGGAATCGTTCAGATGTGCTCATAGTCACCCACAAATAAGAGAAATAAAGTGTTAACAATAATTAATAGATAAAGCATCATCATTATCATATGGACAAACACAGGCATAGCCCACAATCATTATTTAGGTCAACTTAACCCTTTCACTGCCAGCCATCTTTGAGCAAAACAAATCCATTAAACTTACTTTGGTACAGAAAAGATTTCATCCGCACTATTGTGGGATTTCTCTGTGACACATTTAGAATAGGGTCAATCCTTACTGCCCAAATTTAGGAACACAATATCATTGAATAACAGACCTTGATTTCAAGAGTTTTAATGACATGGGAGTCGAATCATTCTGGTGCAAAAATGCAACATTGGCGGTGAAAGGGTTAAGGTAGCCATTCTTTCTATCTTATATTTCTTTTAGTTTGTATCATTTGTTTTCAATTTTGTTTTGAGAGAGTGAGAGTGTGTGTGCGCGCATGTGTGTGTGTGTGCATGCATACATGTGTGTGTGTGTGCTCACATGCAGATGATATTTAATCTATGTGTACTTTCCTGTTTTTGTGATTGTGTTTATTGCTGCTGTTTTTTTCTTTTTTCTTGTTTATTTGTGCCTACGTGTATATTTTTGGGGGGCTGATATATTATTATTTTTATTATTTGATATTGATTGTATTTTCTTGAACTGCACTGCGTTTTCTGCCTTTTACATGCATTTTTTGAAATTCTTGACAACAACCTGGAATTTGTCGCCAAAGTAAAGCTATGGAGAAAAAAACCACCAAAAATCGGGTGGCGTACCTCTGGCTGCGACGTTCTCTCCAGGTGGGAGCAACTTGAATTTCACAGAGACGCCTCTGTGACTATAGAGTACCTAATACCTAACAATTTCACCATAATATAGCAATTAATTTTTATGTTCAGGAACGCTGGGTTTCGACAGTCAATCGGGATTCTGGCTGATTCACAGCGCCCCCAGGTTCCCCCCCATGAAGAGCGATGGCTACCACTGGGCCGAGAACGCCTCAGACTACGGGCAGAGCTTCCTCTGCATGTCCTTCGCCTACAAGAGTCTGGATGTACTGGGTGGGTGTGTAGTTTGTGTAGCGTGTACGTGTGAGTGCAGCTGTGTGAGTGAGAGGAAAATTCCCCTGTACCCAGGTTCGAACTCGGGTTTATCGTATACGATTACGAGGTGAGCGCGTTACCTCTGTGCCACTCTACACTCTGTCTTGGTGTTCCGAACATTTACAATTTCCCGCTGCCTGTTCTGGTAGACCAAGATGAAAAAACAAAATTTTGGATAGTGATCCTTAATTAGAGGCCTTTGCTTGGCTCATGTTACTTCCTGTTTGTGATTGGCTGATGTTACGTCCTGTCCTTGTTTGTGATTGGCTGATGTTACGTCCTGTCCTTGTTTGTGATTGGCTGATGTTACGTCCTGTCCTTGTTTGTGATTGGCTGATGTTACTTCCTGTCCTTGTTTGTGATTGGCTGATGTTACGTCCTGTCCTTGTTTGTGATTGACTGATGTTACGTCCTGTCCTCGTTTGTGATTAGCTGATGTTTCTTCCTGTCCTTGTTTGTGATTGGCTGATGTTATTTCCCGTCCTCATTTGTGATTGACTGATGTTACTTTGTGTCCTCGTTTGTGATTGGCTGATGTTACTTCCTGTCCTTGTTTTTGAGGAAAAAGTCCTTGTCCTTTTCTCCTGCCTTGTTTTTTCACGAAGCACTTTCAAAAAACATTTCCTCCCGCCAAAGTTGGGACTTGCTGGGGGGGCGTAACTATTTCTTAGTTAGGCACATAACGGCAGCGTGACCCATCTGCGCTCATAATCAGGCATTAGAATTGTCAGAGGATTTCAAAGGAATTTCTGACAGAGGATTGGCTTCTCTTGTCAGAGGTTTTGGGTTTTGATTCAGTGTTATCTTTTCTGTTAAATAGCATTTTTAAAGTGATTTGTCACTATATTAAGCCTTTTTTGGTGATGTTGGGAACTCACTTCAGTGTTGTCCCTCTTCAGTCTTAACAGGGCTCCCAATCGCCCCGCAAAACAAGGGGTCCCAGGGACTCCTTCACTTACAGTATAGAGGGTCCTAGAGGCAGGATAGAGGGTCCCAGTGGCATTGCGAATGCTAAAAAGAATGTTTCTAGTGCATCCCTGGGACCCCCTGCTCATTTTTTTAGAGGGTCCTTTAGAATTTTAGTGCTTCATAGACCCCCAAATGGGGGTCCCTGGGAGCCCTGAAGTTTAGGGCCTTGATGCCCCTTTATCGCGCAGTTTTCAGAGGATTGGACTTCAGACTGTTCTGATGCCTGAATTAATTGACAGGAAACTGAGTGATCAAACACGAAGACAGGGCTGCCAACTGTCCCCCCTAAGGGGTATTTGTCCCTGGAAACAGTCAAAAATGGCACCCTGTCCCTGGAATCCACTTTTCTGTCTGGTGTCCCTGGAAACTGAGTAGAATAAAAACAAATTGTAGAACAATCACTTGTCTTGTTTTCTGGCCTTGCTATTGAACACAGGAACACCCAACACAACACTTAAGATGTTTCCTAACATGCATGTTACACATAGGTCACTGAACAGCAAGGGACATTGAATATTGAAGCACATTGGCACCAAAAAACATCAAGAATACAGAAAATGTTGCGAGATCATGAAATAATTGGAAGTTAATGCTCGTTTTGACCCTGATGCATGACATTGCAATGTTTGTCCCTGGAAATAAATCTGTGTCCCTGGGTTTTTTTCTGTAGTTTGTCCCTGGAAACTGCAACAGAGGGTTGGCAGCCCTAAGAAGAAGAAGAAGAATGTTGGGTAATTCAATTTTTCCGTTTTTGCCTTTCTTATTAAACATGGCAAGCTGTATTTTATGAACCTTTTCAGCTAATAATCTTTTTGGAATACTAACCCTAACCCTAACCCTACACCCCCCTATAAGACGGGAAAACGTAATGAACCACGACTGTGACAAATGCCGCAGTGTACTGCAGTACACAGATAATGGCGTTTATCATGACTGCAATTAATTATTGAACAAAGATAATTAGCTCAAAATGTTCATAAAATACAGGTTCATGTTTGGTAAGAAATGCAAAAACGGAAAAAATGGAATTAACCAAGAAATGTAGGGGGGGGGGGGGGGCACACCTTGACCTTTACCGAAATGTTGATACGAATGGTGAGTGAAAAGCGCATTGAGTTGCTTAGCAAGATTATGCGCTATATAAGCATTATTAATTATGATTATTATAATTGACAGGAAACTGTCTGAGTGATCGAACACGAAGAACAAGAAGAAGAATGTTGGTTTTATTTTCACCACAGCCCGACAGCTGCTGTTCTACTACCCCTGGGTCTACGACTACTACTTCCCACCGGCGGCGCTGCGAGCGTTTCCCTTGCTTGCGGACCTGGTGAACAGCACGCGCATCGATACGCCCCCCTTCTTCAGCGTGCGGCGTGACCTGACCTCGCTGGGGGGAGTGCCCCTGGTCAGCTTTGCCAAGTTCACTTACTTCGGGGCTGGTGAGTTGTTTTTCGTCTACTAGCAGGTTTTGTACCCAGCTTCGTCTGGGAATAATATATCTCTGTCTCTGTCTGTCTGAGTATCTCTGTTTCTCTCTCTCTCTCTGGTCAGCTTTGCCAAGTTCACTTACTTCGGGGCTGGTGAGTTGTTTTTCGTCTACTAGCAGGTTTTGTACCCAGCTTCGTCTGGGAATAATATATCTCTGTCTCTGTCTCTGTCTGTCTGAGTATCTCTGTTTCTCTCTCTCTCTGTGGTCAGCTTTGCCAAGTTCACTTACTTCGGGGCTGGTGAGTTGTTTTTCGTCCACTAGCAGTTTTTGTACCTGGATGCACCTGGGAATAATATATCTCTGTCTCTCTCTCTCTCTCTCTCTCTCTCTCTCATCAGCTTTGCCAAGTTCACTTACTTCGCAGCTGGTGAGTTTTTTTCCGTCCACTAGCAGTTTTGTACCCGGCTTCGTCTGGGAATAATATATTTGTCTCTGTCTGTCTGTCTGAGTATATCTCTCTCTCTCTCTCTCTCTCTCTCTCTCTCTCTCTCTCTCTCTCTGTGTATGTGTATCTCTCTCTCTCTCTCTGGTCAGCTTTGCCAAGTTCACTTACTTTGGGGCCGGTGAGTTGTTTTTCATCTACTAGCAGTTTTGTACCAGGCTTCGTCTGGGAATAATCTCTCTCTCTCTCTCTCTCTCTCTCTCTCTCTCTCTCTCTCTCTCTCTCTCTCTCTCTCTCTCTCTCTCTCTCTCTCTGTCTGTCCATCTGTCTGTCTGAGTCTCTCTCTCTCTCTCTCTCTCTCTCTCTCTCTCTCTCTCTCTCTCTCCTCTCTCCTCTCTCTCTCTCTCTCTCTCTCTCTCTCTCTCTCTCTCTCTCTCTCTCTCTCTCTGTATGTGTATCTCTCTCTCTCTCTCTCTGGTCAGCTTTGCCAAGTTCACTTACTTTGGGGCCGGTGAGTTGTTTTTCATCTACTAGCAGTTTTTGTACCCAGCTTCACCTGGGAATAATCTCTCTCTCTCTCTCTCTCTCTCTCTCTCTCTCTCTCTCTCTCTCTCTCTCTCTCTCTCTCTCTCTCTCTCTGTCCATCTGTCTGTCTGAGTCTCTCTCTCTCTCTCTCTCTCTCTCTCTCTCTCTCTCTCTCTCTCTCTCTCTCTCTCTCTCTCTCTCTCTCTCTCTCTCTCTCTCTCTCTCTCTCTGTGGTCAGCTTTGCCAAGTTCACTTATTTCGGGGCCGGTGAGTTGTTTTTCGTCTACTAGCAGTTTTTGTACCCGGCTTCACCTGGGAATAATATATATCTCTCTCTCGTATGTTCTCAAATGGGAGTGTGTGTTTCTATTTGTAAGAATGTCATGTTATAGTTTTTATGTTTGCATGTTTTCTTAAAATTGGAAGAAAAAAAACAACCTCTTGGAAAATTATTGTTTATCATCATGAAAATTCCAACCTTCTCTTTTTAATATGATTGCAAAGTCACTCGTTCATTCTTTCAATTCATACTCAAAAACACAAAGAAACACTTTAGGATTTGATTTGAATTTATTCTTTGACTGTCACATCAACTATGGAGTTACTCGTGTATGTAAATGATATTCATATTATTGCGTAATATTGAAAAATACATGTTGATGGATGGGGGGGGAGAGAATGAAGGAATTGTGTGGAGTGGTGGGATGAGAGAGGGAAATAAAATATAATCATAATAAAAACATTTATAGAGCGCACATTCTAGACGAACTACTCATGGCGCTTAACAAAGCTAAAATTCACTCCACATGCAAGATTACATCATACATATCGAACATACTCACATGCGCTCGCATTCCCACCGTCACCCCCACGCAAACATGTGTATGCTCATAGATATAGAAACATGCACACGCATATACAGTGAAACCCGTTTAGTACGAATTCCAGGGGAGAGGGCCAATTTACTCGTTGTAAGCATTGCTCGTTCAAACCATTTTATCGATTTTGGCAACCCTGACGAACCTATCAATCGCTCCTCACATCTACTGTGATGTGCATGTTGGTAAAGTGTGAAAAAGACAGAAAAACGGAAACAACACACTTACCCAACAAAGCATGGTTGTAAGCCCAGTATCCTGTATCCATAGGGTTTTTAATGCCGATTACAAACACTTTAAAACAGTTTATTAACACACGATAACATCAAAGTTTATTAACACACGATAACATCAAAAACATAAAATCCACACACGCGCTTTAAGAGAAAGTTAAAATTTCCCGGAAGTCACAAGATCAGTGCGCAAACAGAATATATCGGCCAATCAGAATGCCGCTTACATATTGAGGGGTCAGTCAAGATGGCGATGTTGTTGTCAGTGTGTTCTCGTTCTAGCCAGGTAGTTGTGCAAGAAAGCTTGACTTTGGGATGGCGGTGTGGTTGTAAGTGCGTTCTCGTTCTAACCATGTAGTTTTTGCATAAAAGCTTGAAAACGTTATTGTACGTTATATGCAAGTTGCTTGTTGTAGCGAGCTCGTTGTATGCAGAATTATTTAACAAGGAAAAAGAAGGCTTGTGGTCGGGAATTTTGAAACCACTCGTTACACACGGGCTCTCGTTTAAACCGTACTCGTACTAAATGGGTTTCCCTGTATGCACATTGGTATGCACAAATGCATCCTTCCCTCCCCCCACACAAACACACTCACATCAATGCACACATGTACACACATATGTACGCGCATTACACACGCGCTCGCGCACGCACACACACAAACAAACAAACTCAGTTACTACATGCCCCGTTCCCCTCCTCCCATCTAATCCGCGCAAATATGTTATAGCAATAATGACGCCGTCGATGATGATAATGATGTCGATGATGATGATGATGATAACAGACCTCTACGACGCCCTAGTCGCCCCCGCGCTAAAAGTTCCTCTCCTGGTAGAGAGCTGGCAACACGGGGCGGAATCCATCGTTCTTCCCAGCAACTGTTCCGCAAGCTACAAGGTCTGATGGGAAATCGGTAACAGGGGTGGGGGTGGGGAGGAATGAGTGGAAGTAAGGGAGATGTATCATGATTATAATTATAAATGGATGTAAGGGAGATGTGTGTGCAGGTGCAGGGCTGTGTGTGAGTGTGAGTGTGTGTGTGTGTGAGTGTGTGTGTGTGCTTGTGTGTGTGTGTGTGTGAGTGAGTGTGTGTGTGCGCGCATGCGTGGGTATGTGCATGCGCATTTATTTGGGTGGTTTCCTGAGTTTAGGTTTACAATGTTGGAAGATATGGGGTGGTTTGTTTGTGCTTGTGCATCTTTGTGTGTGTGTGTGTGTGTGCATCTATGTTAGCTTGTGCATCTTTGTGTGTATGTCCATGCATTTATTTGGTTGGTTTGAGCCTGTGTTCGGGTATACAATGTAGAGGAAGTGGGTTTTGTGTGGGTTTTGCTGTGTGTGTGTGAATCAGAGTCAGACTCAATTTTTATTGTCTTTTAATACCGTTACATGGTTTTATATGACACTAGCGAGACATAATAATAATAGTGATAATAATAACAATTTATGAAATTCAATTAAAGATTTTCGTGGAATTTTTTTTTAAGACTGGTTGCACTACTGATTTATGCAATTGAGACTACTGATTGAGGCAAATGTCTTTGTGTGTGTGTGTTTTTTGCTTCTTTTTGTGTATGTGTGTGTGTGCATCTCTGTGTATGTATATGTTTGTGCTTGTGCATGTGTGTCACTGTGTGATTGTGTGTGTACACATGCCCATGCATTTATTTGGTTGTGTTTGATCCTGTGTTTCAGGTGTACAACATAAGGGAAGTAGGGCTGCCTGACAACCTATTTTTCAAGGAGTCCAAGGACCATTCGAAATACGCTGTGTCCTTAACTGACACGGGCTGGCTGTGCGTTGGAGGAATCAACAGAGAGGTCTGTATGTCTGTCTGTCTGTGTTTGTCTGTCTAGACAATGTTCATCATTAACCCAGCCATTTTTCAGCCTAAAATTACCATTAACCTTAACTGGCTAGAGCAAAAAATATTTCTGCGAATTCATTTGTGACATATTAAGCATAGCCTTACCTCCCAAAATTAAGAAAAATGAGGTCTTTGGATAACAGGTCCTGATTTGATGCCTTTTAGTGACATGGGTGCTAAAATGCGACATTGGCGGTGAAAGGGTTAATTTGTCTGTTCCTTTCTTCTAACAAGTATTACTGATGAATATGTGGGATAGGGGGAGGGGGGGGGGGGGGGGGGGGGGTGGATGAGGAGTGTTGGACTAACGTTGGTGTTTTGGTGGTGTTCATATGTGTTTGCTTTATAGTTTTTCCCAAGCTCCCTCCTCCTGGAACGGCCTCCCTTCTGCACTCCGAACCTCAAACAGCCTCTCTTCTTTCAAGTCCTCCCTCAAAACAACTCTCTTCAAAACATAATCTTTCTCCTCCTCCTGCAAAGGTTATCCATTGAGTCGTGTGTGCGTGCGCGCGCACGTGTGTGTGTGTGTGTGTGTGTGTGTGTTTGACCTCAAGTTCGTGTGAGTGTTTTGTGTGTTGTCTAGCTTTTCATTTTGTTAGTACAGTATTGTTTTTATCATGATTGTAAGTGCTTAGGGCTTTTGTTAAGATTAAGCGCCCTAAATATTCATTATTATTATTATTATTATTATGTCACAGCCTCGGTTGCGACAGTCAAAGCCACAACAATCATGGCGGGAAAGTATGTCGCTGCTCAAAGCGTGCAAAACTCATTGTACAAATCTACTCCGTGTTTTCCAGGCTCTCTGATGCGGACGATTCGTAAAAGTGCTTCATCCTATGGATATCCGGATAGCGGCGTGTCGTGTAACTTCTGTCGTTCTGAAGATTGTTTTGACAGAACTAGGCAAAATACGACCTCTTTTGTTTGAGTCGATCTCATGTTTTCGATCTGGTGGTTTTTTTGGCTTTTGATCGATCATTTTGCACGCGCCTTAACCCTTTCACTGCCAGCGTCGCTTTTTTGCACCACAATGATTTAACACCCATGTCACTAAAAGGCATCAAGTCAGGGTCTGTTATCCAAAGACCCTATTCTCTTAATTTTGGGAGGTAAGGATAGGCCTTACTTTAAATATGTCACAGAAGAATCCCCAATATTACAGACAGATTTTTTTCTCTACCCAGGTAAGTTTAACTCACTCGGCACTGGCCGGTTGCTTCCCCTTACAACCGTTTAGGACGGGCCATTCGATTAGGTTCGAAAACCCATCACCACAAAAAAGTTATGGACTGATATTTTCAGATAAGATTACTAACACCATGCACTAAACGATCGTAAAATATCAGATTCCATACCTTCGTCGTTTGTCTCCTATTGACGAAAACAGCTAACACATAGAAAGAAGGAAAATTTCACATTCCGATCTTTGACCCCCCTCTACAACCAAACCTGAATAGGGAAGTCTGCAATGATTGGTTGATTTCAAGAGAGGCAAGGTCAAAGCAAACTGAAAATAGGCTATGACTTTGCACCAGAAAACTGGTTACACGCCAGAAATCAAAACCTCTTGAAAACTCTTATGAGCCGGATCCAGGCCATTCGTCCTAAATGGTTGTGCGAGCCATGAGCCGGCTCCGGCTCATTCGTCCCGAATGAGTTAATGGAAATTTTTTGCTGAAAAATGGGTTGAAATACGTTGCTCCTCGTGTATGTTTAAACTCGCATTTTCAGTTAAATTCAGGGGGTGCGCCCTTTTATTAGAAGTGCCTTGTTGTCCGTAAGATACGGTAATATCATACTCACACACACACACACACCGAAAAAAAACCACTATGATCGTGGTGTACCTTCGTCTGACGCATTTAACCCCTTCTCTGCCCAGTCCTGTGTCTAAGTATGGGCTGTGTGATGTCATTGATGATGTCATAACCTTTGATGTCACAGTCCTAGAATGCATGCTTTTTTGGTTTTGACAAGTCAGGAAGGAAAGATAATACTACTAATAATAATATATCTCTAGACCAGTTTCTCAGATCGAGTCTGACAGGTCTCTTTTTTAAAGAACCCCCCCCACGTCACGTGTCACATTCCCTCTTATGCTAAGAAGATTTCTTACCAACCGTAAGAGGGAAAACACGTGAAAACCGTGACACGTGACGTGGTGGGTCTTTAACTCATTTGTATCGCAACGATTTTGAATTATTAAAAAAACTCACAAATCACTCCAGCCATACACACAAACAAAACAGACATAAACAAAAAGAAAAATGAAAGAAGATTACGGGTTTTTACTTCAGGTTTAGACATAGGGAAGTGGTAGATCAGACTTTTTTATATATACTAATATAGACTTTATATAAAAAAAACCTCTACAGCAATTAGTTACCCCACTTCAAACCGTTACAAACGCATAGTAAGAGGCAAAAGTCTGGTCTAAGGGAGTGAAGCGAGTTTAGAAGTATCCAAAGTGTGGCGTGCACACAGATTTACTTCCCTTGAAACAAATTCATCAAATTGACAGCTTTATATGAATTCTGGCCATATATGGGTGGAACGACTTGAATGAGTTAAGTTTTATGATAAGAAAATCAATAATTGCTCCCAAAGAAAATTCTGTCAGTGAAGGGATTAAACCCTTTCATCGCCACTGTCGCCTCGGCACCACAATGAATTAACACCCATGTCACTAAAAGGCATCAAATGTGGATCTGGTATCCAATGGCATTATGTTCTTCATTTGGGGAGGTAAGGAGAGGCCCTATTTTATGCCTGTCACAGAGGAATTCCAAATATTGCAGACAGAATCTTTTCTCTACCCAGGTAAGTTTAATAGAAAGTTTAAGCTGAAATATGGCTGGCGTTGAAAGGGTTAAACCTGATCAATGTAGCACAAAGGTTGACAGGGTCCTTGGTTTTGGGGTGTTTTGGGTGGGTTTTTTTACGGGGTCCATGTTCATTTGTTGCAGACGACACAGTTCAAGAGAGCGGGCGGCACGCTGTGCTTTCAGAACCGAGCCGTGTGGAGCACCCTCATCAAGACTGTGACCTTCTTCCAGCCCTGCTCCACTTAATAATAATAATAATAATGGAGAAAACGTATATAGCGCCCATCCTGCGAAGTAGGCTACAGGGCGCTTTATGCATAACAAAATAGAATAACAACATGAAACGGATATCAGTAACATGATCAGCAAGTGCAGATAACAATCAATAACTACAGCAACTACTACTACTACTACTACTACTACTACTACTACCACCACTACTTTTACTACTACTACCACCACCACCACCCTACGAAGTAGGCTACAGGGCGCTTTACGCATAACAAAATAGAATAACAACATGAAACGGGTATCAGTAACATGATCAGCAAGTGCAGATGACAATCAATAACTACAGCAACTACTACTACTACCACCACCACTACCACTTTTACTACTACAGTGGAATCCGTTTAATTGGCCATCGGATAATCGGCCAAAGCCGCTTAATCGGCCAATTTCCTCTGGAACGGAATTTTTTCTTCTTAAGCATGTGTTATTTTGGTTTTTACGGCCAAAGCTGAAATCTTCAATTTCGCTTTATTGGCCACTTTTTCTCTCTAATTTTTCCTCTTTACCCCTTTTTGAGAGGGAGAACAACAGAGGCAGACAAACTGACAACACGCTTTTGACGTTTACATGGTTGAGTGTGAAGTTGGAAGGTGAGCTGTTGTCAATTGAAAGACCCTGCATGGCGTTAAAATCACTCAAGAAAACAAAATCATTGTCTTTTACTTGTGCTTCTGTCAAGTTGTAGGATTAATAAACACACACACACACACACACACACACACACATCACAAAAATGGAAAGAATTTGAACTGCAACATTTAATTTTGACGTCATTGCTTTTGACTTGCATAATTGCGTCATACCGTATCTCGATGTTCATTTTATCGGCCGATTCGCTTTATCGGCATTAAGCGGATTCCACTGTACTTACAAAAGGCCTAAAACAAGTTTGAAATGACACAAAAATGCAAACATAAAATAAATTATATGTTCACATGAACACATATTACGCATGAAGTTATGAACCCTTTGGTATGCACGCACATGTCACAAAGATACATACACGCACACACCACACATGCATACACGTGTGCATAAACATATCACACATACACACACACACAGACGCGCGCACACACACACACTCTTAACACTACACCCCCTCCTCATTGACGCTGTAACATTTTCTTTGCTTGCTTCCAGAATTGATAAAGAAGCACGTTTTTGCGGTTATTTTCCGATGTCCGCGTTTCACGAATCTTGTACTGTCTAGCAGATTTTTAAGATTCAGCTGTATAGATGATCGTTATTAGCACTACAGTGGAACCTCCCTGATAAGACCTCCCATTATAAGACTCCCTCCCATCTAAGACCTACTTCTCTGAGACATTGCCTTTCTTTGTAAGTATTAAAATTACCTCCCTTATAAGACCCCTCCATTATAAGACTTCATTTGGGAGGATTTTTGTTGTCCCATCGGGAGGACGTAAAACTTTAAATTTGGATTTTTGAAGGTCGTATAAGGGAGGTTCCACTGTACTTCTATAACATATTATTGCTTTATTATTACAGACAAACCTCTATTTTAAGACTTCCAAAATGTCCACAATACAGACAAACCTCTATTTTAAGACTTCCAAAATGTCCACAATACAGACAAACCTCTATTTTAAGACTTCCAAAATGTCCGGAAATTGGAGGGGTCGTATGACGGAGGTTTTCACTGGCAGCCGTAGAAAGAAAAAGTTCAGCACAGTTCATACCCTCTTCTTCATGCACACATACAATGACATATTATAACTGGATTTGGGTCTTTCCAACTCCATAGGATTGTGCAATCGATGTATTACAGTTTTACTTCGCCGACTTCTTTTAATCACCTCCACTCTCGTCCAAAGTCAGTGGTTTTCTTTTTCAAAGTCAGTGGTTTTCGTGCTTTTCCTACGCTCTCCGCCATCTTTTCTACAATAAGGGAAGCGACTCCGCTTTCAGGCCCTTGACCGTGGTTGTTTCCCTTTGCTCGAAGTCTATGCCGACGACAGCAACGGTGGTAAAAACCAACAAAATGGCGGTCGTAAGTCGCGTTTTAGAGGAAGTCGTTTAAGAGAGGTCGTTTACATAGTAAAATGCATCCGTGCCAACAAATCCGGTCTCAAATGAGAGGTGGTCACTTAACAGAGGGTCGTAAAATAGGGGTTTGTCTGTATCACCATCAGTGCATGTGTTATTATCATTGAATTCTCCATGCGTTTGACACATTTTTTCTGTCCATGTTTGGCTTTCGCTGATGTTTTGTGTACAGTGGAACCTCCCTTATAAGACCTTAAAAAATCATCCCACATGAGATCTTATAAGCGAGGGGTCTTATAAAGGAGGGGTCTTATAAGAGAGGTTCCACTGTGTTGGTTTAGTATGAATTCTTCCAAACCTGTTTGAGAACCTTACCTCAATTCTGTTATTTACACAAAGAAGAAAGTTAAGCACCCCACCACTTTTTTTTGCTGTAGATGAGATGAATTCGAGATTTATTGCAAACAATCGATAAAGAATGAAACAACATTGATTGGTAAATGAAAGTTTGAGTATCTGACTGTAAGAAAACGCATAATTAAATATATGGTTTTACAAATGCATTCTGGTATTCTGAAACAAAAAGGGTTGTCATGTTCAATTAAAAAAAATACCATGTTTAATAATTATCAATGTAACAATTTCATATGGCTATATCAAAAGTTAATTATTGTGGGAAAACGTCACGAGGAGTGTCCAAAACTCACTTGGCAAATCAAAGTTCAGTAGCGTGTGTTTCCTCCCTGTGCCTGGATGACTGCTTCACCCCTGCGTCTCCTCCCTCCTGTCAGACTTGTAATAGCTCATTTGCTTTAAGGGGTGCTTAACCTTTTTTTCTTTGTGTATATTAGAGCTTCATATTGTTAGACAACTTTGACTTTCTTCCTCTTCCTTTAGGCAGACATTTTTTGTTCACCGTGCTGCACTTTTGGGGCAGTACAATGTTAAAGGGGCACCCTGACGGATGTGTTTTTGTAAGAAACACGTTGAGATCACCAGGAAAACACCCTTTACAGAGATTGCAACACTCACTTTGCTCTGGTTTCCCAGAAATCAAACCGTCAAATCGGCGATTCCTCCTTGGCGGAGGTGCTGGAAGTCAAATTCTTTCACCCAAAGAGAAGGGGTGTGCCGTCTCTTTTCTAATGGCCGCCTAAGTTTAGACCAAATCGTTTGCACGAAATGCTCGCAATACAAGCCTTTTTATTTAATTTTTTTTAAATTTTATAGTTTATCTAAAGGAGTTTCGCTCACAACAAAGGAAAAAGCTCAATTTTGTTTTAACTGCACTACAAAAAAAAGAAAAAGCTTCAACCAAAAGGGGATTGGTCTCCACCCACCCCATCCAAAATAGCTACTCTCTCCGGCATCTCCGCCAAGGAGGAATCGCCGTTTTGACGGTTTGAGTTCTCAGAAACCAGAGCAAAGTGAGTGTTCCGATCCTTGAAAAGGCTGTTTTTCTGGTGATCTCGACGTGTTCGTTAAAAAAAACCTAATCCGTCAGGGTCCACCTTTAAGAAATAGCCATAGAAAGCAGAGAAGATGGGAGTAAAAACATTCAGAAAAAGAAAGTAGTCAACTTTTTCCTGCATTCCCAGTCGAAGTGTTTATGACACGAAACGTCGGTTGCTCCCCCTCTCAGGTACTTTTCCCATCACCTTGGTTTTTTACCTAAGTTAGAAACTGCAGTAAAAGTGTTGTATGAAATTTGATTTAACTTCATTCAACAGTCAAAAAAATGTGTGTGTGGACCAATGGCCTTTGTTTCATAGTATCCCGACTGGACCAATCTGGCTAGCGAAGCGTTCCCCAGGGGCGAACCTCGACCGGCACAGCTTCCCTATTCTCCTCGTGGGGGTACCAAGGGGGGGTGTCTTTTTGTACAAATAGTTCTCCCACCTTCTGGAAGTTCTGTGCTTGTAGCTTGACAGACATGCTGGGCCTATTTCTTAGTTAGGTGCATTAACGGCAGCATGACGCATCTGTGCTCATTTAGCGGGAAACTGTCAGTGATTGACAACTCAGTTTCCTGTCAATTATGAGCGCAGATGCGTCATGCTGCCGTTATGCGCCTAACTAAGAAACAGTTAGGCTCCAGCCAGTCCGACTTCGGCTGAAGCAAATGTTTTGGAAAGTGTTTCTTGAAAAAAGGCAGGAGAATGGACCGGTAAGTAAGGCAGAAAGATAGTAGATGACAGTAAGCAAAGGGAAAAGGCAGAGTGAAAGAGAGTGACAGATTAGAGAGGAAGTTGCAAGCACAGAACTTCCAGAAGGTGGGGGAACTATTTATATGTGTGTTTGATCTGTCATGTCCTTAGCTCATTCAACACTGGTCAACTGCTTCCTTTCACAACCTTTCGACACGAGAGTACGCTATGGCGTACATGGAGTTTAAAAACATTCACACTTCACGACTCGGAGAACCCATGCACCCCAAGCTGGTATAAAAGCATTACTCTGCAGTCCCTTAACCTTTTGAAGTACAATACTCAAAATACTTGTAGCGGTGCCATAGCCGATGAGGTTTAACCGAGGCGTGGTTACCGCTACACCTATCTGTATTAATTTTTTTTAAATCGGGACTTTACTGGTTTCGTACTGCCTCCGGTCATTGCCTCCAGTATTGTTCCCACCATATTTGTATTTACAAATGTCCCATATGTGTCTGATTCAGACCAAGAGGACGTAAAACACCATTTTCGTCGTCGCCCTTAACCTTTACCGGATCACGCTTTTGACTACACAGACACGATCGCGCAGGTCTTCCACGACCCCTAGTCAGTAAAAAGAAAGGGACAAGCATTTTAACAGTGTTTATCCCTGTCCAGATGATGGGGGTCCTCCAGGACCCATACTCGTCAAAGAGTCACCATGTGTTTATACTTCTCCAGATGGCGTGGGTCTCCCACGACCCATACTCAATGCACTGCAGTGACCTATTTCTGCTCTTTAAAGTAGGGGTCGTGGGAGACCCGCGCCATCTGGACAAGCATGTTAAAATGACGCGTCATATTACGTCATTTATATTTTATACTCATTAATGAAATTTAACACACTTAAGGCCATTTACGTTTTTGACAAAGTCATGAAATTTCATGAAGATTGCTTAAATAGTTTTAGAGATATAATATTTTTTGTGTGTCAAGGGGTCGTGGGCGACCCTGGAAGTCTGGTAAAGGTTAATAGTTTTCAACCAGTCACATGACTTCTAGTCTATTTTTAGTTCGGCAATGAATGAAAACGAGTTACTACCCCCCTCTTTGTCATGCCTTTTTTGCAAAACGTCATTAATCGGCCAGTAATATAACTTTTACTTTGGAACTTTCACAGATGTTAGCTTTTATTATTATTATAAATAACGCCACAAAATTTATTTTTCATAGCTATGCCATTAGGTGTTCTTTAAAAAATAATTTATTATGTAATGATGCAAACCAGCCTAGTGTTGAACGGTTGTGAGAGGCATGTACGCTATTGGCCACTGCAACTAGGGTTATTAACGCCCTTGACAGTGAGAGTTAAGCCCTTGTTGATCAGTATCCAAAAGGGCATTCACTCTTGCAAAAATGGCAGCCATTCAGTGGCCTCAAATGGCTTGTACCCACGTGTCGTCATATCCGGCCACAAGGAGCACGCCATATTATGGGAGACCGCCATCTTAGTCAGTAACTTTGTTTGAAAAATGCCAGATCGATGCTGTTTACACACAAATCTGACTAAGATGGCGACACTTCCGTTGGAAAGGTCGAGATGTGCACGCAGGTGGGGGGGAGCCATAGGGTTGTTGGCAAGAGTTACACCCTTGTTTGGTCAGTACTCAATCATCTACCAAGGGCATTCACTCTTGCAAAAGGCAGCCATTCAGTGGCCTCAAATAGGGTTGTTGGCGAGAGTTATTCCCTTGTTTGGTCAGTACTCAATCATCTACCAAGGGCATTCACTCTTGCAAAAGGTGGTCGTTGCAGTGGCCAATAAATAGCGTACTCTCTCGTGTAGAGAGAGTTAAAGGCAGCTTGTGTTGTGAGCTGACATTCCATTGATGCTTCTAAAGAAAATTGCATAAGATACACCCCTGCCTTTTTTTCAAGAAACACTTTCAAAAAAAAAGTAAATTTATATATTATAATTTTTTTTATTTTATTTTTTTTATTTTTTTAAACACGAACATTACTCAAAGTTAACTTTAACTGGTTTTGTTTCTGAGGTTCACAAGTAGTAAAGACATTGGACACAGAAAAGTTTTATCAAAGCAAAGAATACAATGTATGTATGTAGACTTGATTTTATTTATAGCTGTAGAAAGTTTTCGAGAGCATTGGGAAAAAGTGAGGGGTTGGTATGGGGTAGAGTCTGAGGTATTGTCCATGAATTCCATGTGTGTGTTTGTGAATGTGCATGCGCACCTGTGTGTGTTTTAATGGTTTGTAAATTGACTTGGTTGCTGGATCGACAAGTGTGCACGGAATAAAATGACTTTCAGCAATTTTACAGCAGCTATGCCAATTTTTAATTAGTCCACACCAAACAACGATGCTTTAACCGCTTCATTGCCTGCCCCCTGTCTACTACGGGGCTGTTTGCACTATGCTGTACGCCTATAACCGTGTCTACTACGGGCTATGGGCTCAATGGGTAGACTGAAACCAGTCGAGCTTCATCCACTTAACGGATGTGATTCTGAGAGTGTTGCTCTAATTTCAAGACCAACACTGCAGGTGTCTGTAGTTCTCGGGCCTGGTTAACGCTGGGATGTCATTATGAAAGGAAGCGTAGAGTACAGCCCTGCCATGCAGTCTCAGACCGATACGGAACTCCATAGCATCATCATCATCATCAGCAGCAGCAGCATCATTATCATCATCACCATAGTCATCCGCCTCATTTCCATCAATCATTTAAACAGAAAAATTTCTCATTATGTGGCTTTGCAAGCCCTGCTCTCATGACCTCAGTTTCGGTTTCCGGTCCAGTCTATGCCTTGGTGCGTTCAGCTATCAGGTCAAAGTCATGGGGAGCAGTGTGTTCTGGGGAGCTGTTGGTGGACGGTCATGGTGGCGTCCTCGGAGGAGGACCTCTCTCACGCTGGCTCCGCGACTAAGAGAATAGTGTCATCAGTAGGGGGCTTAGTAGGTGGTGTCCTGAACAGGCTCTACTGAACTCCACCGAAGTGACTCGGTAGCAGTGCAGTGTCTCCTCGGTTGGCTGCCTCCTGACGGCCTAACATAGATTCGCTCCTCTTGAACTGCTGGTCTCGGATTCTGCGACCTGAACGTGTGGTGTGGCTGCGAGTTGGGACTCAGAATGAGCGGCGTGGGAGCAACGCCACTGTACGGCCCAGAAGATGGAACAGCAAAAAAACAAACAAACAAAAAGTGCCTTAATTTTATAATATACATAAATGTGCCTAATAGACCATGTTGCTGGGGGAAAACATCTTTAAATCCAACGTGTTTTGTCGTCTCAAATGTGTCTAAATCGGTCTCTTCTGTATACAATTATTGCTTAAAAAGGAGCCTTTCTAAATCTGTGTGCATGTTGAATGCATATCTCAGAAGAGTTGATTTGGGTATAATTGAGTCCAATTTCTTTTTATACATATATGTGTATATTGTTTTCCCATAATTTTATATTATGTTGTATGTGTGTGTGAGAGAGAGTGCATATGCTTTAAATGTGCTTTTCTTGTTTAAAAAAAAAAATATATATAAAAATCAGAAATTTAAATAAAGCTTATTTAATTTTTGTAATGGACATCTCTTTTATTTCACATTTTTTGTGGGTCTGAAAGTGCATAGTGTACATGCCTTTTGTTTTCATGTTCATTGTACGTACAATTATTTTTTCAGATCTTTGAACAAACACACACACACTGCAGCCAAAACTAAAAATATAGTCTGCAAGTGCAGTGATTGGTTGATTTCAAGCGAGGCAAGATCACAGCAAACTGAAAGTAGGTTGACTTGGCGTTTGAAAGCTGGTTACATGCCGGAAATCAAAACCTCTCAACCGACAAGAAGGCGAGTAACTATTTTTTCGAGTGCTCAAGTGTTGCTTTAAAGGAGAGGAAAAAACTACAGCCAAAACTAAAAAATAGTCTGCAAATAATTGGTTGATTTCAAGAGAGGCAAGGTCACAGCAAACTGAAAGTACGCTTGGCGCTTAAAAGCTGGTTACCAGCCGGAAATCAAAACCTCTTGAAAACTCTCATGAGCTGAACGGAGCCGGCTCATTCGTCCTATAAAACAGTTTTGCGAGCCATGAGCCAGATCCGGCTCATTCGTCCCGAGTGAGTGAACTCTCGTGATGTTATTTGTTGTCCATTGCATTTCAACCGACAAGAAGGCGAGTAACTATTTTTTCGAGTGCTCAAGTGTTGCTTTAAAGGAGAGGAAAAAACTACAGCCAAAACTAAAAAATACAGTCTGCAAATAATTGGTTGATTTCAAGAGAGGCAAGGTCAAAGCAAACTGAAAGTAGGCTACGATGTGGCGCTTGAAAGCTGGTTACATGCCAGAAATCAAAACCTCTTGAAAAATTGTCATGAGCCGGATCCGATCCGGCTCATTCGTCCTAAACAGTTGCATGAGCCAGATCAGGCTCATTCGTCCCGAGTGAGTTAAGACTTCAAGCGCCATGTAATGGAGAACAAAGATCACGGACTGGACATAAGCTCTAAAAAATAAAATAAACACATGGCAGGGTGCTTGGCAGTGGATGTCTTTGCATTTGGTGGGAGTGAAGTGTGATGTCCTGGGCGAATGTATTCCCCCTTTGTGATAGAAGAGTTAAGCTCTTAACTAGTTTGTTTGGGATTTTATGGATCTAGTGTGTGTGGGGGTTTTTGTGGGTTTCATTTGGGGGGGGGGGGGGGGGGGGGGTTGTTAAAAAAATGGATTTGAACCCCCACCCCTATTCAAATTTACACCGACAGTTGAAAATAAGCAGGCGTCTTCTGCTTTTTCTTTTGTTGCTATCTCACACTTCAAACATGCAGGCATACACATAAATGCACACACATAAATGCAGCGCGCACACTCACACATACATGCGCACACACACACCCGCACATACATTCGCACGCACACACACTCGCACATACATGCACACACACAGAAATGCACACACACTCATACATGTGCACACACACTTACACATACATGCGCGCACACACATACATAAATGCAGCCCGCACACACACATACATGTACACACGCACATAAATGCAGCGCGCACACACTCATACATACATACATGCGCACGCACACACATAAATGCAGCGAGCACACACACTCGCACATACATGCCCACACACACATACATGCAACGCACGCACACACACATAAATGCGCACACAGTTCAGTTATTTGGAATTTTACGTCCTCTCGACCTGGGAAGGCACATATGGGCTAAATGCGCACACACACACAAGCGAAGAATATGTCACACCATCATAAATAGGGGGTGAAACTGAACACATTTTATTTTCATTTCAGTGAAAATTTCACTCAAAAAGTAAAATAACGAAGTATAACCCAAAATGTAACTTTCAATACTGTATAACATTAATCTAATTACAGAGAGATGCTGCTAAAACGTCAGAGAAATCTCATTCAACTTACAACTAAAATGATTAAATCTATTCATACCGTATTTTATGGACTATAAGGCACACCTGATTATAAGACGCACCCCTCAAATTTGACTCAAAATAATAATAATAATACTTAGCGCTTTAAGTTTCCTCTTTTAGTGATACTTGTGGCGGTGCCATAGCCGATGAGGTTTCACCGAGGCGTGGTCACCGCTACAGCTATCTGTATTAATAAAAAAAATCGGGACTTTACTGGTTTCGTACTGCCTCCGGGCATTGCCTCCAGTATTGTTCCCACCATATTTGTATTTACAAATGTCCCATGTGTGTCTGTTTCAGACCAAGAGGACGTAAAACTCCATTTTCTCTCTAATAATCCTTGGCGCTTTACTCCCTTTGCAGGGAGCTCAAAATGCTTTACATGAAGAAGATGAAGAAGAAAAATGGTGTTTTACATCCTCTCGGTCATGGACACATATGGGACATTTGTAAATACAGCGATGGTGGGAACAATACTGGCTGCAATGCCCGGAGGCAGTGCAACACCAGTAAAGTCCCGAGTTTTTATCAATATAGATATGTGTAGCGGTAACCACGCCTCGGATAAACCTCATCGGCTATGGTACCGCCACAATGGAAAAAATGCTTTACATGGACATTAAAATGCAAATAAGGTAACATTATGCACATATTAAAGCTCGGTACAATCAAATCAAATATGCACAAACATATTTAAACAAAGCATAATAATGGTTTGGAATCAAAACGGACTATCTTTAGATAGTCCATTGACGTATTATTGGATTTATTACAGAAACTAATAACTTGTATCAAACAATGACTGCAGAAATATAAAAAGGGGGTTTTGCTTTTTATATTTCAGCATTTTTTTCAGTCTGGGAATTTTTTTTTAAATTTATAAGCCATCGCATTGTTCGCTTGCAAGCACAAAATTTGAAACAATATTACAAGAAAAGAAACAAAATTGCTAGGGAAATCAAAGTATGTGAACTGCATTATCGTGCAAACACACACGTCCCAATAGAGAAGCACAAACACAGTCGCACAACACACAGTCACACAACACACACACAGTCACACAACACACACAGTCACACAACACACACACAGTCACACACACACAACACACATTCACACAACACATACACACACTTATCTGAACAAGTAATAGTCAAGAAATATTCACACACACACACACAGTCGTACGTTTCATTAACATAGGGTCTAAATCATACAGGTACTCAGATACACATACCCTCACTCCATTTATTCATGTAAATTATATGCATGCATAGATTAACAATCCTCCCGTATCTTCCTACATGCACACCCACAAACCCCCTTAAACGGACATTTGCACATAATCATACACATACATTTTTTTATTTTTTTTTTGGGGGGGGGGTCTAAGATCACTGTAAGGTGGATAGACTTTAAATTAAAGAACGAACGAACACAGTCACACAACACACTCACACACACACACACACAGTCACAGTCACACACACACACTCACACAGTCACACAACACACACATTCACACAACACATACACACACTTATCTGAACAAGAAATATTCACACAGAGACACACGACTTAATTAAACAAGTAAAAATCAAGCATTCACACACACATAAAACAAACAATCAACATGCACTCGCAAACACATTTTGTTACTCTATTTCCTTACTATTGGCCACTGCAAAGAACACCTTTTGCAAGAGTGAATGCCCTTGGTGGGCGGGGGGAAGATGGTTGAGTACTGACCAAACAAGGGAATAACTTTCGCCAACAACCCTATTTGAGGCCACTTAATGGCTGCCTTTTGCAAGAGTGAATGCCCTTTTGGATACTGATCAACAAGGGCTTAACTCTTGCCGTCAAGGGCGTTAATAACCCTACTTGCAGTGGCCAATATAATCAGCCATATTATTAGGCGCGGGGGTCTCAGTCTGGGAAAACAAGTATCGCCTTATAGTCCGTAAAATACGGGAAGTCTACCGACCAATTTATACACACTAGCGCAACGCCGAGTACCAGTAACGCCTAGTAACGGTAACGCCATGTACTGGTAACGCTGAGTACAGCAAATTTGAAGCGATTCGGTTAAGAAACGGCGGAGTCGTATAGCGCGCGCATGTCTGAACCGATTCGCTTCCGGTTTGGTACACGGATCGTCACCGTCCCCGGTCATCTTCCTGCCAAATGCGAAGGCAATCGGTCCAGAAACACCGGAGATACGGGCGCCGAGAGTCCGGCGGATGCGCGTTTCGCGCATTTGCCGAACCGCGCAAATGACACGGCCGCCTCGGTTGCCGTTGCCATCGCCCCAGGGCTCACAGCAAATTTGAAGCGATTCGGTCGAAAAACGGCGGAGTTATAAGGCCCGTTTCGTGTTTCAGACACACACACAGACACACACACACAGACACACACACACACACACACAGACACTTGGCTTTTTACTATATGATACCCAATATCACAAACATGACAAAATGTGCATGCACAAAATACTGGAATAAAATTAAGTTTGCTGACCAGTTTACAAATGTGCACTCTACTACCATGTATGACAGAATTTGATTTTTAAAATATTATAAGTTACAGATATGATAATATGCATGCATTTTAATAAATTTTTATACTTAATTTGAGTCGTTGACGAAAAATTTAGTTTAACCCTTTCACTGCCAAAGTCGCATTTTAGCACCACAGTGATTTAACACCTATGTCACTAAAAGGCATCAAATTGGGGTCTATTATCCAAAGACCCTATTGTCTCAGTTTTGGGAAGTAAGGATAGAACTTATTTTATGTATGTCACAGAAGAATCGTCAATACTGCAAATGGATTTTGTTCTCTACACAGGTAAATTTAATGGACATTTTTGGCTGAAGTAGGCTGGCGGTGAAAGGGTTAATGTCTGCTGAACAATACTTTTTGTTTTAAAAAAAAAAAAGAGTAAAAATATTATCAAAACATGCCTTCCTATATTTATATACAAATCAAGATTCAAAGTTCACAGTAAGTGGTTTTGACAGCATTTGGATACAAAAGTTTTATAAAACTCAAGTATATAAAAAAAGTTTTATAAAACTCTTCAATTTGGCATTTATCTGTAATAAAAACTGTCATGGGTTAATTACATTTCAAAAGCTATCAGAACCCCAAACACACAAAATTAAAACTTTACCAATTTGTTTTTTGGTCAAGTGCAAAAGCATGAGACAGAAAATGTTATAGTAAACGTGAATATAAAATAAAAACCAAAACCCCGTCAAAAAAAGACAACCTGTCTTCCTGCAAACCAAACAATAAACCCTTTATCCAATTTATACTTTGACCCCTTCACTGCCACAACGTATTACGTACGTACCTGATGACATCACTGATGATGTTATCAGATGAAGAGGAATAACCCTGATATGCTGGCTTTTGCTCTTGCAGTCAAGAGAGTTATATCCCCAGACCATTTTGCCAGATTGGCTCTATCAGTTGTCTTTTTCATGGCATGGTTTGCCTAATAATTTTTTGCTGGCAGTCAAGGCAGGGCCGGACCTAAGTTTTTAAGGGGTGGGGGCTAATTTATCGAAGGTGCGAATCACCAAGACCCCTATGGGAATCCGGGGGCATGCTCCCCCGGAAAATGTTTAAATCCGAGAAGCAAAATAGTGCAATCTGGGCATGAAATAAAGGACTAATGCCAGTACTGTTCATACCACTATTGAAACCTGTTTTGAACCATTAAGTACCTATCAACTGGTGATGCTGATGAGTGCTAGGTATAGCCCGCGAGGAAATTTAGCTGCCGCTCAGCGACATGAATTTTTTTTTTTTAGGAAAAGGGGTGGGGGCTCCAGCCCCCTAAGCCCCCCCCCCCCGGTAGGTCCGGCCCTGGAAGGGGTTAAGAAATAAAGACATTTTCTTTAGATTTTCCTTCTTTGAATCAGGCATGAAAACATCTCCGTTTTCTCCGCCTAATTTTTTTTCGAAATCGACCAATCTCCGCCTAAAAAAAAAAAAATCTCCGCCTAAAAAAAAAAAAAAATCGAAAATCGAATAAAAACTCGGCATGCTGGGTCTTTAAATGGCACGATCATCATTTCGCCTCCTCCCGACGTCATCACTTCCAAAATGGCGTCTGAAGAGCAATCCGTGCATGAAGAATGGGTGAAAAAGAAGAAGAAATAATTTCAGGCATGAAAACAGCTCCGCCGTTTCCATTTTTTTTGGAACAGATTAGCCCCCCCCCCCCCCCCCCCGCTGAACAAAAGTTCTGACATTAGTTATTTGTGCTGGAAAAAAAATTTTGGTAACAGCCCCCCCCCCAACAAAACTTCTGACGTCAGCTGAAAATCCGGGTGGAAGGATTTCTCGGCTGAAAAAATCTCTTTTTTTGGGAACAGTATTTTTCATGCCTGTTGAATATGGCTTTGGCAAAGAATAGCTTGTGATAAAAGAAAAAACGGGCCACAAAGTGCAAAGGATATTAACAGAATGATGCAGGCCATTTAAACAATTGGTTAATTAAGACGTTATCAGCAACAGTGCTTTCTCTCCTCTGGTGATTTCCTACTGATGACGACCTAACATAGATTCGCTCCCCTTGGACTGCTGATTTTGGATTCTGCAACCTGACAAGCCAGGGTGTGGCTGCGAGTGGGGATTCGGAATGAGCAACGGCCACAGTACGGTCCAGAAAATGGGACCCCCCCCCCCCCCCCAAAAAAAAAAGTACAGCAACATTTTGATGAAAAAAATTCGTCCGAATTGTTTTTGAAGAAAATCGATCAAAATTAGGCTTCAATCGACCTCCATGCAAATGGCAGCCATTGAAACAGGAAGTCGAATGCTTTCCGGCTGTCGTTAAAGCTTCCTCTCTGCATTAGAGAGCTCTCACTTCCTTAGCAATATGACTAAACAACGTGGGTGGATCGGCGCGGTTTCAAGCGGTTTAGGACTACGGGCCACGAGCGGTTTCAAGCGGTATAAGGCGCTAAGAGTAAGCACAAAATCACAAAATATAACACAATTCAAAAACCTTGATAAATACACCAACATATCAAAACTGCAATATGAGCATGAATAAAAGGCAGAATTGCAACAACAAAATATAAAAACCTCTAAGCTGTGCAGAAGTTCAAACAAAAACGAAAAGGACAGTGAAGAGGCTGTGATGCCTAATGTCCTAAGTACCTGACCTGACCTGAACAACAACAAACAATTAACAAACACGAACGCCTCTTCCACACTTCTCCAGCTATTGCGCAATAAAATAATTGTTTTTCGTACATTAATTATCAGCGTTCCTGTTACTATTAACTCTTTCGCATCGCAACGATTTTGAATTATTAAAAAAAACTCACAAATCACTCCAGCCATGCACACAAACAAAACGTACATAAACAAAAGGAGAAATGAAAGAAGATTACAGGTTTTTACTTCAGGCTTAGACATAGGGAAGTGGTAGATCAGACTTTTTTTTATATATAGACTTTATATAGAAAAACTCTCCACACTGATTGGTTTCCCCACAACAAACCACTACAAAAGCAAAGTCAGAGGCAAAATGGTGGTCTAAGGGAGCGAAGCGAGTTTAGAAGTGACCAAGATATGCTGTGCACACAGATTTACTTCCCTTGAAGCAAATGCATCAAATTGACAGCTATCTATTAATTCCAGACATATATACTTGGATGAGTTAAAGATGAGGGCCTGTTATCCTAACACCTTTTGTTCATTAATTTTGGGAGATAAGTGGTAAGCCTACTAATGCATTGCGTATTCCATCTTTTCTATTTCTAGGTAGGTTTGACAGGAATTTGTATCTGAAATTGTAAACAAAAGTGTCTGGTGATGAAAACAGAAAACAATTTGGGTTTTTTTTAAATCAAAAGGTGTGTGTTCAAACGTTTCTTTTGTTTGTTTGTTTCATTTTCAAAGGGCATATAGCCTTATTTATTGGTTTGAACTGAGAATTGTACACAGACTGGCTTTATGTTTATTTGAACTAAAAATGGCCTATGGACTTTATCAGTTGTAAACATGCAATATTAACCCTGTCACCGCCAATGTCGTATTTTTGACCACAATGATTTAACACACCCATGCCATTAAAACTCTTGAAACCAGGGTCCTAAGTTTGGGCAGTAAGGATTGACCCTATCTTAAATGTGTCACAGAGAAATCCCACAATATTGCAGACAAAATCTTTTCTGTAGCCAAGTAAGTTAAATGGAAATTTTTCTGTTTTCAAAATCTGTTTTACAAATCAAGAGAAACAATGCATGTTTGTTGAACAGTATTAATAAATGGTTTGGAAATGTGGTTTGATAGTCATTATTATTTCGGGAGATTATTAATCCTTTCATCACCAGACACTTTTGTTTACAATTTCAGATACAAATTCCTTATAAATGAGGGCGCCTTTGACTTTACTTTGTTCAGATTTTTCTTGAAAATGTCCCTATTCGCCTCATACACAGCAGGATGGAAGTTCAGTTTAACGCCTAATGAACAAACCGAAAAATACGGTAGTTCATTTCTTATCGACAATGAAGAAAATCCTTCTGTTCTTGTTTGCTCCCTATGTTCAGTGAATTGCAAAGGGCTGTTGCCTGCACGTGTGGCTTGAAACTGCTCAGAATCATTGATAGTGTTGCAGACCTGCCTACTGCTACGATTTGGCCGTAGCAGCTACGAAAAATAAAGCTTTGCTACGGAGCTACGGCAACCTTAACGTTGCTACGAAAAACCCAAATTGCCGCCGCATTTTATTTTTGCTTATGTCGTTCCCGGTTTTGTCGGTTTCTAAGAGCAGACGCCGTGTCACGCGCGATAACCTAAGTCACTTCCGTTTTTATCAAAGTGACTGCGCATGCGTTCTTATTATTTTCTCTGAAAAAAATGGCGGACTCCAGCAGCAGTAGCGATTCGGGAGATGTTTCAAACGAAGAAAAACTAACGCAAACCAGAAAACGAAAATCATCTGGCACACCATCTTGTTCTAAGAAAAAACATCAGCCTGCCGCACAAGTTTTTAAAATAGCTTACACGGAGGAGTGGCCTTGCATCGTCAGAAGTCGACTCGGTGCGAACCATGCTCACTGCAACCTCTGCCATGCGGACTTCTCTGTGAATCATGGCGGTAGAGACGATTGCCGTCAACACGTTCAATCGGCGAAACATATTAAGCAGTGCGTTTCGGCTCAGGAAGAGAACAAATCGATTGCCGTTGTTTGTGGATGCTACGGAAAAAATTTGCCATGCTACTGAAAATTGATGGCTGGGCTACTGATTGGGAAAATTCCAAGTAGGCAGGTCTGGTGTTGAGTTTAATCGCGCCTCTTATTTGTTACAGATTTTTTTCGAGGCAGCCCCAGGCCAGTCTGTGTTTGTCTACGGCAGTGAAGTCTTGACAGGGAAAATTCTGTATAGAATCTTTAGTTGTCTGATATGATGCCAACAAAAGGTTTTAGATTTATTTTGTTTGTTTGTTTGTTTATTTTTCAGGAACTTAATTGTGTTATGATACATAATTACATGATTTGAAAACTATTATTAATATAAAGAGACAAATGAAAACTGCCCTCATTTGATGCATTTAAAAATATAAAAATCATGTTGCCCCCCCAAAAAACATGGTTGGTTTGTTCAGCCCGTCGTACATGGCGAAAGCCGATACGCAACGTTAAACTGAACTTCCATCCAAAAATATTTGTGAGCTGTTGTAAACAGAAAACAATTTGGGTTTTTTTAAAATCAAAAGGTGTGTGTTCAAACGTTTCTTTTGTTTGTTTGTTTCATTTTCAAAGGGCATATAGCCTTATTTATTGGTTTGAACTGAGAATTGTACACAGACTGGCTTTATGTTTATTTGAACTAAAAATGGCCTAAAAACACCTCACAAAACAAAGTCGAAGTTTGAAGCCCATACACATCCTGTAAACACTTACTGACTGCCATTATTGTCATAAATGAGAGTTGGCTCCCTTCTCAAATAATCGAAACTTCCGGTTGTTGTATTTGGACAATTCTTCGCGAAAACTGGTAGAATTATGGCATTTGAAGCTCTACAACGATGCTTTTAACATCCAATGAAGGGTTGCAGCATCTGTTGGACAGTATCTCGGATGATAACAGGGATTTTGAAGCATTTTAACGCGAGTATTCGTCGTATTGGCGACTCGCTACCACTTTCGATGTTGTGACTCACAGTAGACTGTACTGAGTACGGCAGCCTCTCTTCTCACGATTTTGTTTACTTATAGGGCGCCCTCGTTTATTAAGCGCATAGGTCGAAATTGGAGAAAACAATATCGCCTTATAGTCCAAAAATTACGATAGTTAAGTTTGTTTAAAACATGATGGATCATTTGATTAATAAATGCGTATGAACTTTGTGGAGAGGAAAAAAACACACAGACACAAGAAAACAATAAAAGAAAAGTGGAGTGGCAAAAATAAGTTTCGTTGTACCTAAACAAATTCAGATACATTGTATAATAAAGATGTCACAAGTGGATCCTCCAAAAAATATTGTTTTTCAGTAAAAATAAGAGTTAACTCACTCAGGACTGGCCAAATTATTCCCCCTTGTTCTGTGGGGACTGGGCATTTGACCAGGTTCGTAAAACAATCACCAAAACCAAGTTATGAAGAGTTAGGCATCTATATTTTAAGAAAAGATTAGCAACAGCATGCACTAAACGATCGTAAAATATCAGATTCCTTACCTTTGTCGTTTGTCTCCTATTGATGAAAACAGCTAACACAGAAAGAAGGAACATTTCACATTCCGATCTTTGACCCCCCTCTACAACCAAAGCTGAATGTAAAGTCTGCAATGATTGGTTGATTTCAAGAGAGGCAAGGTCAAAGCAAACTGAAAATAGGCTATGACTTCGCACCGGAAAGCTGGTTACACGCTAGAAATCAAAACCTCTTGAAAACTTTTATGAGCCGGATCCGAGCCATTCGTCCTAAACAGTTGTGTGAGCCATGAGCCGGAGCCAAGTGAGTAAAAACAAATGCATATGGACTTTGTTGAGAGGAAAAAACAAAAACAAAAAAACAAGAACAAGAGACACACACACAAAACAAAAAACAATAAAAGAAAAGTGGAGTGGCAGAAATAAGTTTCGTTGTACCCAAAAATATTCAGATACATTGTATAATAAAGATGTCACAAGTGGATCCTCCCAAAAATATTGCTTTTCAATTTCAGTAAACAAAAAAAAGTTTTAAAAAAATCTAATTTCTATGAATAAACACCATAAATAAGTACCTTGATATTTACCGTAATTCGCGGACAATAAGCTTTTTTTTTGGCAACAAGAATATGTGATGCAGCACAGGAAAACGAGGCTAATGTCGTAAATGATCACTTTTGACTTATTCATATTTTCAGAAAGGCCAGAGACAACAGATTAACAGGCAAAAAACAGAATTCATCTATCTCTAATAGTTTATATTTAACAATTTTTCAATCAATCAAATTACTTTCTCTCTCTCTTTCTCTCTCTTGTGGCTGCCCGACTTTAGCCTGCTTTTCCTGTGCTGCATCACATCTGGTTCTTGTATCATTAGAAAGAGAATTCGCTAAAAGTTTTCAACTGTACCATTTTCTTGGAATGGTCATTTCTAAAAAATTATCAGATTACCGCTGACAGTAAACTGACCCTAAACCTAACCCGAAACCGCTGTTGTCACATTCCCTTAGGGTTAGGGTTAGAAACAGGGTTTGGGATAAGGTTAGGTGTCAGCTTAGTGTTAAATACACAAAATAATTTAAAAAAGATTATGGTACGTTATGATCATGTGCATGTAAATTCATAAACACGGTAATCTGAGAATGTGACAGCGATCGACGGAACAGCCTGTGAAGTGAATTTTAGGGTGCAGAGGAGGGGGGCTTTTCTTAACAATTGTGGTGGTGCATGGGAAAAACCTACGTAAGTCGCTCAGAATGTTTTTAGCAAAAGCCAAAAATAGTCAGCAGCCCCAAAAATATCAATTTTCTATTTAGGGCATTTTTATGTCTATTTTTATGCGTTCTACCAGTATCCACAACATCAAAGACAATTTTGAATGATTTCTTTGTTCATTTTATTGTTTTCTAAATCAAGCCAATAAAAAAAAAGAGGCAAAGTTGTATCTTCTATGCTTAGTTTCTGCAAATGATGATCTATCTCGAATGCCAAACTTCAAATAATTATCAAATAAAAACCAGACAAGATAACTCAATTCGGTTTTCTGTGTATTAACAAGGAATCTTTGCTCCACCATGAAAAATTTTAATCTCAATTTATGCCAAAATTCCATTATGTCCGTTTTTCACATGCACTGTAACATTTGCCCAAATTTTAATATGGGCTGGAATTTTTTTTTAAATGCAGAGGCGAGTGTAGAACAACATCCCCCCCCCCCCTCCCTCCCTACCCCATCCCCCCTTTCCCCAGCGCCATCAGTCCTCGTGGGGAGAACCGGAGTCGCTGTCTTCCGGAAGAGGCAAGTACTCCACCCGTCTCTGGTCGCGCCTCAGCGAGAGCAGGGTGGCTAAGAACAGCACCCCCCCTCCGACGTACAGCCCCGGGTACAGAATGTACAGCGCGTCTGCACACAGCCAATCAGAATGCATTTAGAACGCACAGCGTGGCGTGTCTGCACACAGCCAATCAAAATTCATTTCTTCTTCTTCGATCGCTCAGACAGTTTCCTGTCAATTATGAGCGCAGATGCGTCATGCTGCCGTTATGCGCCTAACTAAGAAATAGTTAGGCCCAGCAAGTCCGACTTCGGCTGGAGGAAATGTTTTGAAAGTATTTAGTGAAAAAAAGGCAGGAGAATGGACTGGTAAGGCAGAAAGACAGTAGATGATAGAAAGCAAAGAGAAAAGGCAGAGTCAAAGAGAGTGACAGATTAGAGGAAGTTACAAGCACAAAACTTCCAGAAGGTGGGGGAACTATTTATACAAAAGACCCCCCCCCCCCCCCCGGTATCCCCAAGGGGGGAAAATTCATTTAGAATTTTTTTTTTGGGGGGGGGTTTCCATTTATTATTTTTCATTTTAGAATGTGTAGTGCATCTGCACTCAGCCAATCAAAATTCATTTAGAATGTACAGCTACATCAAAATGTTGTTATGTTCTGCATAGTTATGCGGGGATTGTCTTTAGCCACGGCAAGCTCCTAGCATAAGGGGGGGGGGGGGGAGATACTTTTCACTGTAGCTCCCTCACTTTCACGCACACTCCCTCACCCCTCAGCGCGGTGGCAGTGGTTGCCCCGTTGCGTTGGAAGGCCTCCTGTATGGGGGGGGGGGGGGGGGGGCCGCCAATAAGGGAATGTTTCTGCCGATGTTGGTGATGACAATTAGAGGACGTTGCCAGCACAGGACTTCCAGAAGGTGGGGGGGAAACTATCCAACTGGCTGAGCGATCGACGAGGAAGAAAAATAAAATAACCCTCACCTCTCAGCGCGGTGGCAGTGGTTGCCCCGTTGCGTTGGAAGGCCTCCTGTATGGAGGGCACCAGTAAGGTGGGAGGAACTATCCACAACTGGCCGAGCGATCGACGAGAAAGAAAGAAATAACCCTCACCCCTCTAAAAGTGCATGGCTAGTCAAACAGCCCGTCCTGAACGGTTGTAAGGGGAAACAACTGACCAGTACGGAATGAGTTAATTTAGAACGCTCAGCTACATCAAAATGTTGTTATGCTCTGCATAGTTATGCGGGGATTGTCTTTAGCCATGGCAAGCTCCTAGCATAACCCTCACCTCTCAGCGCAGTGGCAGTGGTAGCCCCGTTGCGCTGGAAGGCCTCCTGTATGGAGGGCACCAGTAAGGTGGGAGGAACTATCCACAACTGACTGAGCGATCGATGAGGAAGAAAAATAAAATAACCCTCACCTCTCAGCGCGGTGGCAGTGGTTCCCCCGTTGCGTTGGAAGGCCTCCTGTATGGAGGGCACCAGTAAGGTGGGAGGAACTATCCACAACTGGCCGAGCGATCGACGAGAAAGAAAGAAATAACCCTCACCCCTCTAAAAGTGCATGGCTAGTCAAACAGCCCATCCTGAACGGTTGTAAGGGGAAACAACTGACCAGTACGGAATGAGTTAATTTAGAACGCTCAGCTACATCAAAATGTTGTTATGCTCTGCATAGTTATGCGGGGATTGTCTTGAGCCAAGGCAAGCTCCTAACAAAACCCTCACCTCTCAGCGCGGTGGCAGTGGTAGCCCCGTTGCGTTGGAAGGCCTCCTGTATGGGGGGCACCAGTAAAGGAATGTTGCCGCCGATGTTGGTGATGATGAACAGGTAGACGGCGATGGCCGACGTCTTGAACTGAGGGTCCACCAGCTCCACCAGAACCGTCAGCGCCACGCCCACCCACATCTCACCTGCAATCACGGGTAAAACCGCAGGAAACATTTAGGCACTCACATCTTGCCTGCAATCGCGGGTAAAATCGCAGGTAACATTTAGGCACTCACATCTCACCTGAAATTGCAGGTAACATTAGGCACTCAGATCTCACGTGAAATCACAGGTAAAACTACAGGTAGCATTAGACACTCACATCTCACCTGCAATCACAGGTAAAACCGCAGGTAACATTAGGCATTCACATCTCACCTGCAATCACAGGTAAAACTGCAGGTAGCATTAGACACTCACATCTCACCTGCAATCACAGGTAAAACTGCAGGTAGCATTAGACACTCACATCTCACCTGCAATCACAGCATCTCACCTGCAATCACAGGTAAAACTGCAGGTAACATTAGGCACTCACATCTCACCTGCAATCACAGCATCTCACCTGCAATCACAGGTAAAACTGCAGGTAACATTAGGCACTCACATCTCACGTGAAATCACAGGTAAAACTGCAGGTAGCATTAGACACTCACATCTCACCTGCAATCACAGGTAAAACCGCAGGTAACATTAGGCATTCACATCTCACCTGCAATCACAGGTAAAACTGCAGGTAGCATTAGACACTCACATCTCACCTGCAATCACAGGTAAAACTGCAGGTAAAATTAGGCACTCACATCTCACCTGCAATCACAGGTAAAACTGCAGGTAGCATTAGACACTCACGATCTCACCTGCAATCACAGGTAAAACTGCAGGTAGCATTAGACACTCACATCTCACCTGCAATCACAGGTAAAACTGCAGGTAACATTAGGTACTCACAACTCCACCTGAAATCACAGGTAAAACTGCAGGTAACATTAGGCACTCACAACTCCACCTGCAATCACAAGTAAAACTGCAGGTCACATTAGGCATTCACAACTCTACCTGAAATCACAGGTAAAACTGCAGGTGACATCTAGGCACTCACAACTCCACCTGCAATCACAGGTAAAACCGCAGGTAAATCACAGGTAAAATCGCAAGTGACATCTAGGCACTCACATCTCACCTGCAATCACAGGTAAAACTGCAGGTAAAATTGCAGGTAACATTAGGCACTCACATCTCACCTGAAATCACAGGTGACACAGCTATAGGGGGGTCGGTTGCCATGTGTGTGTGTGTGTGTGTGTGTTTGTGTGTGTGTGTGTGTGTGTGTGTGTGTGTTTGCTTGTGTGTGTGTGTTTTGTGTGTGTGTGTGTGTGTGTGTGTGTGTGTGTGTGTGTGTGTGTGTGTGTGTGTGTGTGTGTGTGTGTGTGTGTGTGTGTGTGTGTGTGTGTGTGTGTGTGTGTGTGTGTGTGTGTGTTTGTGTGTGTGTGTGTCTGCATGTTTGCTGTGCCTGCGTTTGACTCACCAATGACGTACGCTGGCATCTGCATGATGTAGGCCACAGGAGCATTGAAGAACAGAAAAAGTGTGTGTGTGTGTGTGTGTGTACGTGTGCGTGTGCGCACGTGAGTGCGTGCGTGGTGCATGCATGCATGCCTGTGTTGGACTCACATGGAGTACAATGGGGTTGATAATTATGTGTATTTGCTTTTGGTTGTGTTGTATGTGCGTGTGCGTGTGTGTGTGTGCATGGTGCATGTATGTATGCATGCCTGTGTTGGACTCACCAAAGACTGTTGTCATCTGCATGATGTAGGTCACAGGAGCATTTGAAGAACAGGGTACAGATGTGTGTTTGTTTTGGGTTGGGTTGTGCGTGCGCGTGTGTGTGTGTGTGTGTGCATGGTGCATGTATGTATGCATGCCTGTGTTGGACTCACCAAAGACTGTTGGCATCTGCATGATGTATGCCACAGGAGCATTTGAAGAACAGGGTACAGATGTGTGTTTGTTTTGGGTTGTGTTGTGTGTGTGAGCGTGTGCGTGGTGCACGTTTGCTGTGCCTGCAGTTGACTCACCAATGATGTAGGTTGGCATCTGCATGATGTATGCCACAGGAGCATTTGAAGAACAGGGTACAGATGTGTGTGTGTTTGTTTGGGGTTGGGTTGTGTGTGTGAGCGTGTGCGTGGTGCACGTTTGCTGTGCATGCAGTTGACTCACCAATGATGTAGGTTGGCATCTGCACGATGTAGGCGACAGGAGCATTGAAGAACAGTGAACATGTGTGTCAAGTCAAGTCAAGTCCAGTCAAAATTTTTTATTTCCAGATGGAACATTGAATAAGCAAATAATATACTTTTTGTGTGTGTGTGGTGCATGTATTCATGCATGCATGCAGTTGACTGACCAATGACGTAGGTTGGCATCTGCATGATGTAGGCCACAGGAGCGTTGAAGAACAGGGTACAGATGTTTCGCTTGTTTTGGGTTGGGTTGTGTGTGCGCGCGCGTGTGTGTGTGTGTGTGTGTGTGTGTGTGTGAGCGCATGCGTGGTGCATGTATGCATGCCTGTGTTGGACTCACCAATGACGTAGGTTGGCATCTGCATGATGTAGGCCACAGGAGCGTTGAAGAACAGGGTACCGGCAGCAAAGGGGGCAGCTGCCAACTGCACATCACGGTTCAACCACACCTCTCCATTACTGACATCTGTCCACACATCTTCACACTCAATTGGAATTCTTCGGAAATAATTAAGGGGAGTAATTTCATGGTGTGTGGGAGTGATCTTGCCTAATTCAATCGGTCAAACAGGGGAAGTCACTCTACCATCAGCTGTCGTAGCCTATCGACTCGTGTGTTTGAGCAGACATACAGCACTTAGAACACCGTGCGTCATTCTAAAAAAAAATGTCATTTACATTTTTACGTCACATTTTGCAAGTTTTATCAGTTTGTGGCCACTGGCCACCCCTAATTTTTCTTTAAAAAAATGTTTGCAAGTCGCTGACTCGCATCCTGCGGTTTCAAGCTTCGACGCCATTGTTGCATTGTTGCTATGGTATTTGACCGAGTAATGGAGGTAAACAACTGTAATTTTCATGAAGTGCTCTCCCCTAGTTTTTTTCTGAAAATTGTCTATTGAGTTACACTTGTCATGTAGTTGTTTGTTTGTTGTATATTGAGTCAAATACAAAATGATGTAGTTTCTCTCTCAGATCGCATTATTTCAGGTCCTTTTCTAAAAAATCGCCCAAAATCAAATGCACATCATTCAAACATGCAACATGTACCGAGTAAAAGATAAATCAGTGTATTTTTGAAGACTTCTTACTTTGAACGAGTGAGCCGCGTATATTTCACGATGTAAATAATCTGATGAAATGCGCTTTTGTCAGGAAAACAAAAACTTCCTACTTGACGGGCTGACCACTTTGTTATGATCTTGATCTAGTATCACAAAG
>CM065707.1:10375307-10379106 GCA_017654935.2 Phymorhynchus buccinoides
GTAGGATTGCTGAAAGAAGGGCAGAGGGAGTTTTGTAGGATTGTTGAAAGAAGGGCAGAGGGAGTTTTGTAGGATTGCTGAAAGTAGGGCAGAGGGAGTTTTGTAGGATTGTTGAAAGAAGGGCAGAGGGACTTTTGTAGGATTGTTGAAAGAAGGGCAGAGGGAGTTTTGTAGGATTGTTGAAAGAAGGGCAGAGGGAGTTTTGTAGGATTGTTGAAAGAAGGGCAGAGGGAGTTTTGTAGGATTGTTGAAAGAAGGGCAGAGGGAGTTTTGTAGGATTGTTGAAAGAAGGGCAGAGGGAGTTTTGTAGGATTGTTGAAAGAAGGGCAGAGGGAGTTTTGTAGGATTGCTGAAAGTAGGGCAGAGGGAGTTTTGTAGGATTGTTGAAAGAAGGGCAGAGGGAGTTTTGTAGGATTGTTGAAAGAAGGGCAGAGGGAGTTTTGTAGGATTGTTGAAAGAAGGGCAGAGGGACTTTTGTAGGATTGTTGAAAGAAGGGCAGAGGGAGTTTTGTAGGATTGTTGAAAGAAGGGCAGAGGGAGTTTTGTAGGATTGTTGAAAGAAGGGCAGAGGGAGTTTTGTAGGATTGCTGAAAGTAGGGCAGAGGGAGTTTTGTAGGATTGTTGAAAGTAGGGCAGAGGGAATTTTGAAGGGTTGCTGAAAACGGGAAGAGGGAATTCAATTTTGTAGGATCGCTGAAAATGGGAAGAGGGAATTTTGTAGGGTTGCTGAAAACGGGAAGAGGGAATTCAATTTTGTAGGATCGCTGAAAATGGGAAGAGGGAATTTTGTAGGGTTGCTGAAAATGGGTTGAGGGAATTTTGTAGGGTTGCTGAAAATGGGTTGAGGGAATTTTGTAGGGTTGCTGAAAATGGGAAGAGGGAATTCAATTTTGTAGGGTTGCTGAAAATGGGCAGAGGGAGTTTTATAGGATTGCTAGTTTAATACACTGTCACTAATGCCATGTTTATAACCAAACACACTGAAGTAGGGCTGGGTGTTGTAGGCCCACGTGTACCCCGCTGGAAACGGGAGAGGGGGGGGATTCGGTTAGTTACAGGGTACCCACAGACCTCTAAAAGCAACATTCAATGACTTTTCCAGAACTATTCCAGGACCATGCTGGTAAATTTCAAGGACTAAATTTCTGCTTGTAATAATGGATAATAAGCATTAACGTAGGAGCTGTGCCAATATCGAACTAATCTGATGATTTGAAACTTCTTTTTTTTTAAACTGTACACACCAAAAAGTCCACATGCAGTAGGGTGGTCGTCTGCTGTCACAATATCAGGCAGTCAAACGTTTGAATAAAAAAAAAAAATAATATAAAAAAAATATATGGGTGTGGCGGGGCACGTGATAGAGTTGAAAGACAAGAGTTTAAAAGGCGCTAAATGTCCCCGGTCTAGCCGGGGACACACCCGGGCCCCACATGATGCATGCAGAGTGTGTCATGCACGACCATTATGCCGCCCACAAGATGCATTCAAAGGAGTATTTGTATTA
Source organism: Phymorhynchus buccinoides (assembly GCA_017654935.2). NCBI lineage: Eukaryota > Metazoa > Mollusca > Gastropoda > Neogastropoda > Raphitomidae > Phymorhynchus > Phymorhynchus buccinoides. The sequence goes on from CM065707.1 coordinate 10,376,815, forward strand.
AGGGGACAATGGTAATAGCTTTACTTGTCGAGTCCAGGTTACATTGTAGCAACATGAAAATTACTACGTCCATGTGCTTCTGGTGTGTAGGCAATTTGGCAGGATGTGCTTCTGGTGTGTAGGCAATTTGGCAGGATGTGTTTCTGGTGTGTAGGCAATTTGGCAGGATGTGCTTCTGGTGTGTAGGCAATTTGGCAGGATTGTTAGATTAACCAAGTTTTGGGGGAGGGGAGGTCTGTAGCAACATGAAAATTACTACGTCCATGTGTTTCTGGTGTGTAGGCAATTTGGCAGGATGTGTTTCTGGTGTGTAGGCAATTTGGCAGGATGTGTTTCTGGTGTGTAGGCAATTTGGCAGGATGTGTTTCTGGTGTGTAGGCAATTTGGCAGGATTGTTAGATTACAAATTGTAGCAACATGAAAATTACTACGTCCATGTGTTTCTGGTGTGTAGGCAATTTGGCAGGATGTGTTTCTGGTGTGTAGGCAATTTGGCAGGATGTGCTTCTGGTGTGTAGGCAATTTGGCAGGATTGTTAGATTACAAATTGTAGCAACATGAAAATTACTATGTCCATGTGCTTCTGGTGTGTAGGCAATTTGGCAGGATTGTTAGATTACAAATTGTAGCAACATGAAAATTACTACGTCCATGTGTTTCTGGTGTGTAGGCAATTTGGCAGATTGTTAGATTACAAATTGTAGTACAGACAAACCCCTATTTTACGACCCTCTGTTAAGCGACCACCTCTCATTTGAGACCGGATTTGTTGGCACGGATGCATTTTTACTATGTAAACGACCTCTCTTAAACGACTTCCTCTAAAACGCGACTTACGACCGCCATTTTTTTGGTTTTTTTACGACCGTTGCTGTCGTCTGCATAGACTTCGAGCAAAGGGAAACAACCACGGTCAAGGGCCTGAAAGCGGAGTCGCTTCCCTTGTTGTAGAAAAGATGGCAGAGAGCGTAGGAAAAGCACGAAAACCACTGACTTTGAAAAAGAAAACCACTGACTTTGGAGAGTGGACGAGAGTTGAGGTGATTAACAGAAGTCGGCAAAGTGAAACTGTAATACATCGATTGCACAATCCTATGGAGTTGGAAAGATTCAAATCCAGTTTTAATATGTCATTGTTATTTTGTGTGCATGAAGAAGAGAGTATGAATTGTGCTGAACTTTTTCTTTCTATGGCTGCCAGTGAAAACCTCCGTCATACGACCCCTCCAATTTACGACCGATTTTTCCGGACATTTTGGAAGTCTTAAAATAGAAGTTTGTCTGTACCATAAATTGCAGAGCGCTAACTCCATGAATCATAACTATACTCCCCGAAAATATGGCTGCATGTTCAGGCATGGTAGTGGGGGCAAAGTGGGTTTTCGCGGAAGAATATCCAACCGATTCTGCATTTCATTTGAAGATGTCGACTCAAACTAAAATGATAAAGTTGGACGTCAAAATGAAGAAGAAGAAGAAAAGAAGCACTAGGATCACAAATCTGGAAACATGTGGCGTGAACAAGGCCGCGCACGACTGCTAACTTTGGTGGGAAGTTGCTTGTTCAGTCATTCACATCCAGTTTCCGTGAAGCGATTGCATAGATTTTTTAACGCACGTAAATGTTTAGGCACTTGAGCGCATTTTTACCCGGAGCTTTTTTTTTGGGGGGGGGGGGGGGGGGGGGGGAGGGGGGGGGGGGGTGGGGGGGGGGTGGGGGTGCATTTCACTTTCGTTCGTCGCCGGATTTCCCCGCGCTTGATTCGCGGAGGTCTACCATGCCTGGTGTTGTAGGCTCATATGTACCCCGCTGAAAATGGGAGGGGGAATCCAAATCCAATACATTTTATTATCTAAAAAACAACAACTGAGAAATTAATGTCAAGTGCAACAGCATAACAGAAACATGACAATACTGAAAAACATCAAACTTTTTAAAGCGTTTGAAATGCAGTTATAGAAACGAAAATACTAACTTTAAAATTCGTAACAGCAATTTAAAAAATGTGCAGATAGATATGAACATAGAAATAAAAGAAATGACCATTAAAATAAAGGTAGAATAACTCAATAATTCAACATATGGAAAGAAGCAGTACGAAAGTGGGTTTTTTTCGCCCATGCTTTCATTTCAGCTTTAGATCCTGTACCGCATCTGAGGGAATAGATCATAATGGTGGGTTAAAACATACTAACATCAGTCGCATCTGCTTAGCCTTCGCACCACTCGCCTCAGCAGTAAGAATTTCGTAGGATGCTAGTTTACAATAATTTGTAGTGGCATCCAATTAT
>CM065707.1:10379606-10402106 GCA_017654935.2 Phymorhynchus buccinoides
CCCCGAAAAAAAAAGCAACAAAAACCCATGCATTAATAGAAGAACAGACTTTGACCAAATGTTCACGAATGCAATGTACTGTCTAAAGTTTGTTACCGGTACCTTACATTCATACAAAAAACAACTTTTTTTTCTTCTTTTTTTTTGGGGGGGGGATATTACAAAATGACAATTATACTATAGAGCTCTCTAATTATATTCACTGGTACAGTGGAACCTTGTTAAGACCTTGGAAAATCAATCAGCCAAAATAGGTCTTAATAGGGAGGGGTCTTATACTGTAGTTATAGGGAGGTGGACACTCACTGACTCAGTCCGGATATGAGGGGGAGGGGGTGGGTCTGTCCAAAAAAGGGTCACATCTAAGAAAGTCTTAAATAGGGAGGTCCCACTGTATTTCTGGTGCTAGGTGATACTGATAGGGTTAATAAGGAACTTTCCTGGTATTGCACTAGGTGTTTTACGGACTACAAGGCGCACCTGATAATAAGGTGGTGAAAGGGTTAATAAGGAACTTTCCTGGTATTGCACTAGGTGTTTTACAGACTACAAGGCGCACCTGACTATAAGGTGGTGAAAGGGTTAATAAGGAAACTTTCCTGGTATTCAATTGCAGTCGTCTATGGACAAGGTAGTTGAATACAATGTTTAACATTGCAGCCACACACACACACACCCCACCCAAACTGACAGTGACACCCACACATGCATATACAGTGACACACTTGCACACATGGGTGAAAGTGACAGATTTGGAAATAAGGAAGGTGGGGGGTGTTCAGGGGCCGCATAGGCGTCGGTGGGGTGTTACCAGGGGCAGCCACCTGCTTGGGGGATCATTGGGGCAAATATCCCAGAAGTTGACAAGAATATACAGATAAAATCATAAATGCCAATTTTGTGAGCTCTCCTGAGGTCTTTCACTCACATTTATGAATGTTTTGAACTCTGAAATGACATTTAAGTTGAAAGTTCTAAGGAGCAGACACACTCTGTGGCCTTTGGTTGCTCAAATTCGGTTGCTCGATCTCTAGTTTTTTCTCTCCTTCCAATTTAAAAAATAAGGAATTCCTTATTTTCTGAATTCCAAATTAAGGAAAATCCTTGCTGAGAAGTAAAACTTTCACCCATGTGCACATGTACACGCACACACAAATTTACACACGGTCACACACACACCACAAAACAAACACACAATGCACGTACATAATTGCAGTAGGTGTTTTTTACGGAGCGTACCTGATGAAGCGCACCCCCACAACAAAAAATGTGACTTCAAAATTCAGATTTTGTTAAGATAAAGTACGCTATATAATCTCTGATATTTTTACTTGTGACGGTGCATGGGAAGAATATACATGATTCGCTCAGAATGTTTTTAGCAAATGCCAAAAATAGTCAACACCCCAAAACAATATAAATTTTCTAGTTAGGGCATATTTTATGTCTATTTTTAAGGTATTCTACCAGAATCAAAAACATGAAAGATATTTTTCAATGATTTCCTTGTTTATTTGATTTTTTTCTAAACCAAGTCAATAGAAACAAAGAAGCAAAATTATGTCTTCTATGCCCAATTTCTGCAAATTCTCTATCTCGAATGCCAAACTTCAAATAATTATAAAATAAAAACTAAACAAGATACCTCAAATCAGGTTTCTGTGTATTAACAAAGAATCTTTGCTCCACCATGAAAAATTGAAAATCTCCAATCAGAGTCCAATGTTATGCCAAAATTCCATGATGTCCTGTTTTGTTCCCATGCACTGTCACATATGTTGAGAGAAGCACAGTGGTAGCGCGTTCGATTTGTGTCAATTAAACCCGAGTTCGAACCTGGGTACAGGGGATTTTTTCCTTCTCACTTTGCACTAGGGCCTCACGGTCTGAACGTGGAGTCTATCGGATGAGACAATAAACCGAGGTCCCGTGTACCCATGCACTTAGCGTAGCATACTTTAACCCCAGTAGCATACGTGCAAAAGTTGGCATTTGGTCAAAAATTACCCCCCCCCCCCCCCCTCCCTTTTACTTCATCATCAGTCAACAACAAAAATCGCATGCAAAAAAATATATAAAAAAAAATTGGGTGGCGTGCCGTCTGTCTGCGACGCGCTCTCCAGTTGGGAGCGACCCGAATTTCACAGATACAGCTCCTCCGTGACTATTATGTACCTAATACCTAATACCTAATATTATCAGTCACATTATAAGGCGCAGGGGTAAAAAGTATCGCCTTATAATAAGTCCTTAGCTACAGCATTTTCAGGATTGTCCCACCATCTTTACTAATATTACTATTATTAGTAATAATACAAATGTTTCCATATCGTCGCTGTCCGACGCTAACCGTGTAAATCAATTTACACAATCAGTGATTTTACAGGAGCATCAAAAAACATATTGTCGCCTGCTACAAAGTCAATCCCCATTTGATATACGCTTGACCCTTCTTCTTTACCGATGAGTAAACATGTGACACAATAAAAGTTGCATTAACACCCAAAATTTTCGTGATAATTCAGTTACACGGTTAGTCACAAAGTTAGTGCATTGTTCTCACAATGGGAGATACGACAGCTGCCGGCCGGCAGTTACACGATTAGCGTGACCAGTTACACGCTTATCGTGTCAAAACCAGCAACAACCCGCCACATACACGATTATTTCCGTGGTATCATGTGACAAATTTGAGCATTTTCATTGGTCGCAGACACAATATATTTATAGAAGACCTGCGTGAGGGGGGGGGGGGTCACTGGAAGGAGTTTCAGTTAAAAAATCTATTTTTGTCAAATTTTGTAGATACAGCGGCGGTTAGCGTCGGACAGCGACGATATGTACCTGTCCCAGATCAGAGGACATTAAACTTATTATCATGCTTTCTTTCTTCTTCTTCTGCATTCCCATGCCATAAGGCCCATAATGGGTAAAGTTGTATGAGTCCATTTTCCAATTTTCACTGTTGTCCTCGATGCATTCAGCCGACACATTCCGATTTCGGAGGAGCTCAACTTTTTTTCTTTTTTAGGACAAAACTATACGGAAGATATTTTTTGGGGAAAAAAGGCAGGAGAATGGGGCCAAAAAGTCAGAAATATAACTAGTAGATGACACAAAGACAAAGCAAGAAAAAATGCAGAGAGAGACAAGAGAGAAGAGACAGACTTAGAGGAAGTTACAAGCACAGAAACATCCAGAAGAATCATGGAAACTATTTGTACGGAAGACACCCCCACCCACCCCCCAGTATCCCCACGGGGGCTAATTATCATTCATAATTCATGCACATTCTTTCCCTAATCCAAGCAGGGAGAAAGGTGGCAGAGTGGTTAAGACGTTCGCCTGCCAAATGTAATGCGTGACTGCAACGTGAGTGACCAGGGTTCGAATCCCGGCCTCTCGCCCTTTCTTTTCTAGTTCGACAGGAAAATCGAAACTGAACGTAGAGTCCTTCGGATGGGGACTTAAAGCTAGCCTGACCCGTGCTCTTTACGCACGTAAAAATCCCACGGGCAGTTGAAAGTCGGTATTTTAAGACCTAAGAGCAGGGAGAAATCCTGCTGCCTGGTATGGCCAAATCGATAGCTAGCTTTCCCAAGTCTTCTCCCCCCACCCTCCCCCTCACCCCCCCCCCCCCCCCCCCCCAACAAAAAAAAAAGTAGGCGCTGCACTTGCGGCGACGCTCTCTCCAGAGGAGAGCAGCCTGAATTTCCAAATACCAAACCATTAGCTGAAAAGCACATGACATGAGCTGACCTTTCTGGCTTTCAAGTGCTCAAGTATCAACCAAGATCATGAATACAGTACAGTCCGACATAGGCAAGTACTGACTCAGTGGATCACACCAGTGGGTAGCACTATGAGTATGACTAACAGTGATAACACTTAGCACAGTTCATTATATATTGTAAGTGCACGCATGTACGCACACACACACCACAACACATGACACACACACACACACGCACACATACAGTCACATGACACACACACACACACACACAGTAGACACACACAGTCACACAATGACACACAGAGGCACACACACACACACACACACAGTCACATGATGATGCACACGCGCACACGCACACAAACACAGTCACACAATGACTAGCCACACACACACACACACACATGAATGATGCACACGCACACACACACAGTCACATGATGACGCACACGCACACGCACACGCACTACCGTACACACACACACACACAGTGACAGAAAGTCACAAGGCTAAGTACTGCTGATACAGTGAAACAGTTTAAGTACTATACTAATAATACCACATTTCAAATTGAAGGTCTACTTTTCCTTCTTTTTATTTGTTTCCTCTCTCTCAGTGGTAGGTTCAGTGTTACTGGTAGACCTGTGCAGTGAGCACTGTCAGCAGTGAAGTGAACAGAGTGACACACACACACAGTTATAACAGAAAGTCTGTAATTTATTTACTACTAGTGTAAAGTGAAGAACAGCATTATGAGCGTAATGTGACACTACGACAGTGGGACTAGGATACACACGTCTCTTGTAGAACGTTGTACGCTACAGTAAAAAAGCAAAAACCAATCATCAACTGATCAAGACAAATTATACTATCACTGCATCAGGTTAGTAATATTATCATTGACTGATTGGGCATAATTAATTTTGCAGAAATGATGCAGGGATTATTCTTAGCACCGGTCATCAGTCATTGACTGATACAATTTTGAAATGACCTATTGTTTTTGGAGGCAAGAGGTCATATGTCATATGACTAATATTATGTTTACTTCGTGTCTGTTATTGTTAGCAACTTTAACTAAGGATTTTGAATTTGATGTGCGCTGCAACTGATTCCATAGTGATCAGATTGACTTAGGTGAAACAAAAGACTGTAAAAATAATTGCCCTATTAATTAGTTATTACTTTATATTGCATAGTCATGTACAAGCTTTTCTCATGCCCAAATTGTGGTTTTTTAAATAAATAAACTTTTCTCATGTCATTCTTTGAACATGCAGTCTGTGAAACTGTGTGATTGATTGCAACAGTGTCCTAGAAGCACTCAAGTTGTATTTTTTGTAATTAATATTATTATGACTTATTCATATGAAAATGATCTATCATATTTTCTTCGAACTGGTCAAAATGACCTATGATGTCCTGTGACAAGATTGATCCCTGAATGATGCAACATTATTTAATTTTCTTTACTCAAGAATCTTCATCTTTTTTCTTCTTCTCTCTCCCCCACCCCCTTCCTTCCTCCCCTCACTCCTCTCTGCCCCACCCTCTGTCTGTCTCTCTCGATGAGTCTCACTCTCTCTCGCTCTCACTCTTGACCGATGACCGGGTACTGATCAAGGTCATTGGTAAAGGATCAAGGTCAAGGAAATTGGTAGGCCTTGAAAGTGGTAGGGATCTAAAAATTGGGTTTTAAGCCATATTTCCCATGTTGAACATTGCTTGTATGAGTTTTCTGTCATAAAATTATTACCAAGGTCCTGTGTGCCCATGCACTTAGCACACGTTAATCCCAGTGGCAACGAAAAAGTTGTCATATTTTGCGTCAAAATTTACACCCCCTTCCCCTCCTCATCAGTCACACAAAAATCGCATGCAAAAACAAAAAATAAAAAAATTGGGTGGCGCGACTCTGGCTCCGACGCTCTCTCCAGGTGGGAGCAACCCGAATTTCACAGACGCCTCTATAAAATACCTAATGCCTAAAGTTGGGATACAGCTCAATTAGATCAGCCCTGTCGTCGTCATAAGGCAGGTCAGGTCAGGTCAAATTAGGACAGCTAGGCATCGCAGCCTCTTGTGTCCTTTCTGAAGTTTCTCATAAATGGTTTAAGTTATAAAATTCTGTATACATATTATAATTTTTTTTTACATGTCATGTTTGAATGGAGCAAAACGAATGATGCATTCACTCAGATGGATTGAAAATAGTGTTTATATAAAATAACAAATAGATTAGATATTTATTCTATTTATAAACTAGGTAAAGATGTAGTCCAATCCTTCATCTTCTTATTCTCGAAAGTCGTAAAATACTGATTTATAAACTAGGTAGTTAGGGTTGCAAGTTAGACAGAAAGTTATCTCGACTCTATTCTCACAGAGTCACACACACCCTCCCCTCTCCCCATATTAGTTTCACTGTGTGTTGACTGCAATGTCTACGTCAGCTTTGTTGCTGTGTTGGACAATTTCATAGATTGGGCGCAACATATACACCCATACAGAAATGATACGTGTACTGATCAATAGATCTATACAGTGATATGTGTACCTCTTCACCACCACCACCCCTGCCCCTTCCTAACCCTAATCATGCCTAATCAACTCTTCTTCTTCTTTCATTGTAAACGATCATCATCATCATCATCATGGTTCTGTTGTTAGAATTGGGGGACTCCAGTCAGGCAGAATAAATTGATGTTATACTTGTCAGGGCTCCCAGGGACCCCCATTTGGGGGTCTATGAAGTGCTCACTAAAATTATTATTATTCTGTGGTGGTGACCAACTTCTTTAAATATTAGAAGTAACTGTACACACTTTAGGGGGTGACCATAGAAAAAGATCAGGAGATCAGGAGAGAGAGAGAGAGAGAGAGAGGAGAGAGAGAGAGAGAGAGAGAGAGAGAGAGAGAGAGAGAGAGAGAGAGAGAGGAGTGGTTCAGAGAGAGAGATGAGGAGAGAGAGAGAGAGAGATGAGAGAGAGCGAGAGAGAGAGAGAGAATGAGAGAGAGAGAGAGAGAGAGAGAGAGGAAGAGAAAGTGAATATACGTTATGTATACACCCTATCAGACTGGCTTAGAAGTTAGATTAGAATCAATGGGGGAAAATCAAGTGGGAAAAACAACAACAAAAAACAACCTTGTTCTGGACTGGGAATAGAAACAAAAAGACAAAGACAGAACAAACAGATCCCTAACTAAAGAATTGGGGATGAAGATGGACTCATGGAGGGACTGGGGAAGGGGCGTTTGTTGAAGGTTTCAGTGCTGGGTTGTGGAGCCTGAGAGCTCAGCTGACGCCGGCTACCCTCCAGAGTCTGGGATGTTGGTTCAGTTCAGGTGGCGTTGAACTGAAGCCTAGATTCAAAGACTGCCAGGGATGGTGCAGTGACAGTGTCGTCGGGGAGGCGGTTCCACTCACAGATTGAGCGGGGGAAGAAGGTTCCCTGCCGATACTGAGTTCGACACGATTTGGTGTCATACGCCTGGGAGTAGGTTTGGCGTCCGCTTTTCTTTTGGCAGCTTCTAAATGACCCTCTAAAAAAGAATGTGCAGGGGGGTCCCAGGGTTGCACTAGAAAAAAAATTTTTAGCATGCGCTATGCCACTGGGACCCTCTATCCCACCTCTAGGACCCTCTATACTGTAAGTGAAGGGGTCCCTGGATAATCAGCTTTCAAAAAAAAAAGTTTTATCATTATGGCAGGGTTCAACGGGGTTGTGTGTGTTTGTGTGTGTGTGTTTGGGGGGGGGGGGGGGGGGGGGGGGGGGGGGTAGTGAGAGGGCAGTGAGGGTTGGGGGATGTGGGGGGGTACCTAGGGCTTAAAACTAGTAAAAGGAGGTGGGGAGGGGAGGAGGGGAGAGGGGAGTTGAGTCTGGACACCAGCTGTGACCAAGTCTGATGTTACTGCTTCTGGTGGAACTGGAACTTCATTCACGGGTGTTCCTTGGGAGGGATTGTTGGACTTTACTTCAACTTGTTCAAGTTCAACTTTAGTTAACATTCAAAAATTATATAGGGTAAAAGGCATTTAAAAAAACTACAACACAGCTTGTAAGTTGCTGTACCTTGGTTTCCTAGTTCAACTAAGTTACTAAGAAGATCCAGTTGCAGAAGAGAGAAGTGAAAAGTGATGCCATGCACTGATGCAGTCTAAACCACTCAAATCAGTCTTCAAGTTCATGTCACGCCGTCTCAGTAGACATTACAGTGACTTGTCAGTAAAATGAGATTTTTCACGGTTTCGCAAGAAAGAAAAGGAACATTCTGATTCATTCAAAAAGTCTCACCGTCTGCCAAGTTGTGTTAGCAAGACATTCCAATTTCATGAAAGAAAGCTTTCGCACAACACTTCAAATTCTTAAATAGCTCTGATTCCTGATTAGTTCGAATATACATGATGGCCATTTTATAGTTTATGTGAAAGTACGCCATGCAACAAATATATCACACAAATCAAATAAGAAATGAAACAACACACAAGGGGAAAAGTTGAGAGGAATACAGTAAATGTTTATGTTTCATACAAAACAGTTAATAAATTATGTAAGGAGCACTACTTATACCTTATTTTTCTCTGTGTGTCACCAGAGAAATGCGAAGGAAAAACTTTAAACTTTACCTATACTGTACGTATAGTTGAAATGCAAGTACGTTATTTTATGGTTTTGTTGAAATGAGAACAAAGTTTTGTTTCGCTTTTAGAACTAGCCTAGCACTGCTTGCTGAAGACTTCAAAGCGGAAGTATTTTGTAGAATATTCAAAGCGAGGAAGGTAACAAGTCACGTTCTATTGAAGGTATCACGTTCCTGTTACTCTCACTCAGTCACTGTTCAGATAAAAAATCAATGATTGAGTAGAATAGAATTGAAAGAAACTAGACTAGGTAGGTAGGTAGGGACAAAACAAGCCGTAAAGCTTTTTCAAACAGTCCCATCTTTTATGATTTTTCTGGTAAATGTTTCTTTTTGGTCAAGGTTGATGCGGCATAAATTTTCCTCATAAATCATTATTAGTCATAGCTTCTAAAAACTTCTAAAATTTTTGGTAATGTATCATATCATATCATATCATATCATATCATATACGGCATATAGGCTTTTAAATAGCCTTTAGCCTGCTATTTCCTTTTAGTTTATAAGGAAACGCAATTTAAAACTGTTTGTTTTTTGATTTTGTTATTTTTATTAAAAAAAAATTGTTTAAAGTACAACAGTGAAAACAAGCAAACTGATTTGCATACTAATTAATTACTGAATACTTATGTTAGTATGGAAGCAATAATCTTCCCAAAAATTATCTAATTTGTTTTTAAAACTATTGTCAGTATTGAGTGTTCCTGCGGTTGCAGTATCATCCAGACGATTTTTAAACATATGTTCCACATGTTAGTAATTCTGTTACCAAAACAATTTTTTCTTATGTTAGTATTATATCTTTTAACAAAAACTTTACCACAGGCATTTCTAGTCATATTGTATAATACAATATGACAATACAATGTATTGAGGAGATGAAAAGAAATTAGTAGTAGACACAAAAACAGAACATGACAGAACATTAAACCGCCACGCGAAATGACGAAAAACACTCGATTTTGACACAATTTTGAGCCCCAGTACGGTAAATTGAAAAGTAATACAGCAAAAATTGGAACTTAATGTCTTCTAAGATCGGTCAAAATCGAGTGTTTTTCGTCATTTCGCATGGCGGTTTAATGTTCTGTAATGTTCTGTTTTTGGGTCTCCTTGCAAAATACGGAATTTTGAGAAAAAGTACGGAATTTTATTTCGTGGAGTACCTAAAAAATAAATTGGGGGTAGGCAGTGTGAGTGTCGCAGCCAAAATCGTCACTCGTTCAAATCTGTCGCCCGCTACTATGAGAGTGTATTTGCGACATTGAGCATGAACCACAAATTTCACTATTTTCTAGGGTTAGGGATAGGGTTAGGGTTAGGTAAATGGTTCAAGTAAAGAAAGAGTGAAATTTGTGGTTGTCGCAAATACACACTCTCATAGTAGCGGGCGACAGATTTGAACGAGCGACGTTTTGGCTTCGACAGGCAGGTCTGATTCTGTCACTGTAGAAATATGGGGATCTGCGGAAGAACACCTTAAAGACTCACCAGATCACGTGTCAAAATCACGGGTTTCACGTGTTTTCCCTCTCTTATAGCTGGTAAGAAATCTTGTTTTGACCAGGTTTGACTCCCATACAAATGCCCCAAAATTTGAAACAAATTTTTAAAGAGCAGCCTCAATTTGAAGTTGGGGGAATTTGAATGTGGGTCACAGCTACCCAGAACAAAACAAGGGATTTAATCGTACACAGGTCAGTGGGTCTTTAACACAGGGGTGGGAAAAGGGAGGGAGGGGGGAGGTTGCTGGAGATTTGTTTGGAGACACACAGGTGCCGATTAAGTCTTGGCCTGCACAACTTCCTGCTCAGGCAGCTCCTTCCTGGAGTCCCGGATGGTGCATGGGAGGAAGCTGGCTTGTTGGTAGTGGTAATGGTTCGACAGTAGATTTGACAGAGCTGCCGTGGGTGAGTGCGTCGCTGGCATGGGCTGAGTTTTGGTCTCAGAGCGTCCATGCACACCTCGCCTTCTTGCAACTTGAAGACCAGAAGAGCATCGCAAGCCTTGTGCAGAAAGTCTCCATTTTTTGTTAACACTTTTTGACGATAATCGGGTACCATAGTTTAGTTAGTAAGTGAGCATGCAGCCTGGACGGTCAACACCCACGTCATGGGATTAATGGGGACCTGTGTTATCTACTCTCCCTCTCTTCCACCCTCCCCCCTCCACTTGTAATAGTCAGTTCTGTCAGTAGGCGAAGCGCGCAACTAAGTCGTGAAGTGTTTGGATTTGATTTTCCCATCATGACAAGGGCAAGTCTTGCTCTCCAGTTAAGGAGGGATTTTTCCAAACAGTTGACTACCAGAATTGACCAAAGGCTCTTGGTCAGTTCTTGTGATCAGTGAAATCGTGGATTGGGGTCAATTTTGCTCTGCCAGAATTGGCTGTCACGCAATGGGCAATTGTGGCAGTTAGTGGTTTGGTCAGTTGTCTGAATTTTTTTTTTAGCCCGATATTGAATTTAGTAATTATAATATAATTAATAAATTATAATTTATATATCATTGAATAATGGCCAAATGCAAAATAAAATTCATGGAAATGAAAATTTATATAATCTTGAGTGTGTCTGTGTAAAAATCTGAAACTGTGAAATTTTGGCCGGTGGGCAGTTCTGGAAGGCACCCCTCGATTTAAAATTTGATACAGTGCAATTTCTGATTGAATAATTAATTCAACAAAGTTCTGACCATGTATGAAAACTTGATCCAGTGCTTTCCCGTGGTTATATTCTGTGAACTGACAATAACTCAGTAACTGAGTAAGTTTTTGTTTGATCGGCTGGAGGGTGGGGTGTGTGTTTGTTTGATTTTTGTTGTCTGTTTTGGTTGTGATTTGCGCGTTTGGCTGATTGTTTTCTTCTTTTTTGTGTGTTTCTATGTGTATGTGTGTGTGCGCGCGTGTGTGTATGTGTGTCACTTTGCAACATTTTTATTGTTTGTAAGCAAGCTTGTGCCCGTAAAAAGAAAGCCTGATTATGTATTTAATATTTATTTATAAATATTTTCTCAGACTTAAGACTGATTTTGCCTGTCAGGTTTCTGATTTTCTTTGATTATGTAATTTGAACAGGTTAGCCTGCGAGGCACTACAATCTATCCAGCAATGGTTGCGGGTCGCAGTGCGGTGGAGAACCCATCGCCCCAGTTCACAGTCCCCATGGGTCGAGGTTTAATTCTATTCCTGTTGCTCCTCGTCCAATGCCTGCAGCCCTCAACGTCGACCGTGCAGTGTCGCGGACAGAAAGGAGAACCAGTGGACTGGTGAGATCTCCCCCCATGGGGATACCGGGGGGGTGGGGGTGTCTTTCGTAAAAATTAGTTCCCCCACCTTCTGGAAGTTTTGTGCTTGAAACTTCCCCTAATCTGCCGCTCTGTGTGTGACTGTCTTTTCCCTTTTCATCTACAGTGGAACCTCCCTTATAAGGCCTTAAAATATCACCCAAAATGAGGTCTTATAAGGGAGGGGTCTTAAGAGAGGTAATTTTAATACTTACAAAGAAGGGCAATGTCTCAGAGAAGTAGGTCTTATGTGGGAGGGAGTCTTATAATGGGAGGTCTTATAAGGGAGGTTCCGCTGTACTATGTTTTTGACTTCTTGGCCCATTTCTCCTGCCTTTTTTTCTCTTCAAAAAATCTTCCTAATAAATAATTTTTGTCCTTTGAGCTCCTCCGAAATCAGAATGTGTCGGCTGTACGCAGCGGGGAGACCAGTGAAAACTGAAAACCAGACACACGTACCTTACCCATTATGGCCATATGGCCTGGGAACACAGAAGAAGAAGAAGGGGGTCTATGAAGCACTAAAATTCCACAGGAGCCTCTAAAAGAATGTGCAGGGGGTCCCAGGGATGCACTAGAAAAATTCTTTTTAGCATTCACAATGCCACTGGGACCCTCTATCCCGCCTCTAGGACCCTCTATACTGTAAGTGAAGGAGTCCCTGGGACCCCTTGTTATGTGGGACGATTGGGAGTCGCCCCACCTTCTGGAAGTTCTGTGCTTGAAACTTCCTCTAATCTGCCACTCTCTTTGAGTGTGACTGTCTTTTCCCTTTGCTTTCTGTTATCTGCTATCTTTCTGACTTTTGGCCCATTCTTCTGCCTTTTTTTTTCTTTAAAAAAAAATCTTCCTAATAATATTTCTACTTTGAGCTCCTCCGAAATCGGAATGTGTTGGCTGTACGTAGCGGGGAGACCAGTGAAAACTGAAAATCGGACACATACGTACCTTACCCATTACGGCCATATGGCCTGGGAACACAGAAGAAGAAGACTGGTGAGACTCTAAAGCATGGCATCATGATGGTGGTGGTTGGTTGATGGTTCATCCCACACATGTACTCTTGTTGTAGCCGAGCGGACGTTACATTTAAACCCCACTTTCATCACTGATGAGACTCAAAAAACAAACTTATAATTTGACGGTGTATTCATAGCGATTGACACAATTCGTCTGTGACTTATTCTGTTATTGTCCCGCGATCTGAAGATTTTTGTGTGTGTGTGTACTTTCCCATTCCCCCAAAGTCGGGAGTGTGGCTCCCACGTAATGTTCTCATCCCTAGCTGATGCATTTGTACCATAGTGTTCAAGTGCTTCGGCTGTTGGGATGATCCCTGGAGTCTTTTTGGCCAGGGTACGACGACAACATCATTTCTGGGAAAACTATTGTCATATATAATTACTAGCTGTGGAACCCTTGGCAGACTCAGCGCTTGCGCGCTTCGAGTCCTTGCGCTTCGCGCGCGGTTCAACTTCTCACGCTCCGCCCCCTTTTTGACTCTGCCCCCTTTGATCGACTCAGCACTTGCACGCTTCGACAGTCCTTGCGTTTCGCGCGCGGTTCGACTGCTCGGGCTTCGCACTTCGTTCTAGGCGGAGGTTTACGAAGATTTGATGCCAAATTTGGTGTTGATCGGTTGAGAACTGTGGTCGTGCATAAGGGACACACAGACACACACACACACACACATACAGATTTCGAAAATATGTAACAACTTTCACTATAAGATAAGTGCCTAACTCATTTTAAAGTGTTTTGAGAAAAAGGCAAAAAACGTCTCAGTATTTTATTAAGAACTTACACATCTATTTTCTTTCTATAAAAATGCAATCTGCTGATCTCAATCGACTGACTGCGTGAGTGATCAAAAAACACAACTAAGTGATGCATAACAAGTTTATCAATCAGCAAAACAATGCATAACAACATGAAAATGTTGTTGCTTAGCTTCGCACGCTTGAGGCATTTAGTCATTGTCTATCAAAAACGAAGCTTAATTGACTGTGAAAATCTCACCTGGACTTGGCGCCGCCATCTTTGTACAAACGTACCCAAGTCAGAAAAGAGAACGGCATATTTGCAACGTATCTATGGTGATCACTTCCGCTTTTCCAGGTGCTTCTGTACTTTCTGTCATGATAGATACCAGTCAGCCGATGTCCTATACACGCTTACTGCAAAGTTAGGTATTTTTCTTAAGAGCGTGACGTTATGTAGCTGCGGCTTTGTAGGTGGTGTCCTGTGTATGTTAGCTCAGAACAGGCTCCACTGAACTCCACCGAGGTGACTCGGCAGCAGTGCAGTGTCTCCTCTGGTTGGTTGCCTCCTGACGGCCATAACATAGATTCGCTCCCCTTGGACTGCTGATTTCTGATTCTGCGATCTGAACAAGCCAGGGTGTGGCTGTGAGTTGGGATTCGGAATAAGCGACGTTTGACTGGGAGCAATGCCACTGTACGGCCCAGAAGATAGGATTTGTAACCCAAAAAAACACCAAAAACTTTTTTTGCTATGCATACCAACCTTTTGTGTATACCATAAAATCGCTTGCATTTTAATATGCCCCCCCCCCCCAAATTAGGCATATATTCCCGTCAACGAAAAAAAAAGCAACAGTTGAATTTTTGCTTTTATAAATATTTTTTATTGTGTATTTTTAATCACAGAGGCGTCTGTGAAATTCGGGTTGCTCCCACCTGGAGAGCACATCGCAGCCAGAGGCACGCCTCCCTTTTTTGTTTGTGTGTGTGGCTGATGAAGAAGGAAGGGGTTGGGTGGAAATTTTGACCAAATGACAACTTTTTTATTGCCACTGGGTTTAACGTGTGCTAAGTGTATGGGCACACGGGACCTCGGTTTATCGTCTCATCCCGGAAAGACTCCATGTTCAGACCATAAGGCCGTGTACACATTAGACGCGTAAGTTCCGCTCATAAACCCCTAAGTAAGTGAAAGAAAGAACCTCCAGGAACAATTTATGGATTAGGGGAAATTCGGACACGTGCTCAAATCTTTTCCCTTCTTTCTTTTACTTATTTACGGATTGCGCACGGGTTTCCGCACAGAATCTCCGCATTATATGTGTACAAGTCCTAAGGCCTAGTGCCGAGTGAGAGGAAAAAATCCCCTGTACGGTTCGAACTCCGGGTTTATTTACAATTGGGTGCTACTCTTTCAGTCTTACACTGATTTCATTATTTTTTATTTTACCAGAAACTGAACTTCGTTTTGTTTTTGAAGTCATCCACAAAAAAAAAAGAAAAAAAGAAAATTTGACCACAAGCGATTTGGGGCGTTTACAAAGGCAATGTAATAATTTTACAAGGCTTATCTAATTCAAACTGTCTCTGTCTATCATTTTAACTGTCTGTCTCGTTATATCTCTCTTAAGTTGCCTCAGGACCTCGGTTTATCGTCTCATCCGAAAGACTCCATGTTCAGACCGTAAGGCCTAGTGCAGAGTGAGAGGAAAAATCCCCTGTACCCTCATGGGTGCAACTTTTCCTGGTATACAAGGATTTCCTGTTTTTGAATTTTACCACAAAAGGAATTTCCTGTTTTTGAAATTTGTTAAAAAAGATCTTTGTGTGTCTACTGTATTCTTCAAACACTTTAAAATAAGCATTTGTATAAATTGTGGAAAAAACAAACTAAAATACCTTCATAAATCAATTTGTTCTTCAGCTGCAGGGGGACATTACTCCTAGACCCCGGCCTTTCAGGGTTTTTTCATTTCTGAGTTTTTGTGGTTAACATTAGCATCCTTTTGTACAGATTGATTGCTAGCTTGCCTAGATGTAGCAGAAGTCTGGTGTGTGAACCAGGGGACTTCTTGGAGCCCTCGCCTCATTAGTGTGGGCTGAGAGAGATAGAGTGAGTTTGTTTCATCCAAGTTCTTATGAATAAAGCCGTCAGCCTTATCCCTAGTATGGTCTCATCAGTGTGAAAGTTGCATGAGAATGAACCTATGACGAGTTGAGAACTGGTTCAAAAATCCGAACCGGTTTTTAAAAAACGGTTTTCCCTCTTCGAACCGGTGTTGTCGAACCGGTTTTTGTAACCAGTACTCACATCACTAGTTTCACCTATGCAAACACATATTTATTTGTCAGAATATTCACACACGTACGCACGCACGCGCACACACACACACACACAATAAAGAAACTTATGACATGACACACACACTCAACTCACTCAACACTCAGTCAATACAAAGTTAAAGCCATACACCACCACAAACTAGAAACAGCTACTCTTGGTTTACAAACACCCAATCTGCGCTGAGAATCAGTGTTGTTTTTCGAAAAGAATGCGTTATTCTAAGAAAAAACTTACTTTCAGTTTGCAGTTAAAAAAACCGGTTCAGAGCAACTCGAACCGGTTTTTCGAACCGCGAAAGTTTAGCACCGGTTTTTCGGTTCAAACCGGTTTTTTTCCCCACCTCTACCTACGGCACATGTACCCAGGCTCGAACTCGGGTTTATTTGGCATGAGGCGAACGCGCTACCTCTGTGCCACTCTACTATACACCTACAGGTTCCTGGTGTACAAGCTGCCCAAAATGCGCCACTCCACGGGCACGGAGTTCGGGGAGGGCCACGCCCAGTTCTACCTGGACGTGAACAGCCCCACCTGGACTCTGTCCCCCAACCCCATCAACGCGACCAACCATGCTGTGTACTACACGCTGCAGCAGGTCTACACTGCAAAGGTGCGGGGGTTAGTGGTGGATTTAGAGGTGTGTGTGGCATATTGGGTGAGAGTGGTTCAGGCATGCTCCTGAAATCAGGATTGAAAAAGCTGATAGAAAGAGTCTTCAGGATTGGTTATCTTGTCATCCGGAACCACGGTCTTATATTCTTCTTTGTTCGCTCAGACAGTTTCCTGTCATATGAGCGTAGATGCGTCATGCTGCCGTTATGCGCCTAACTAAGAAATAGTTAGGCCCAGCATGTCCGACTTCGGCTGAAGAAATCTTTGTAAGAATTCATAGAAAAAAGGCTGGAGAATGGACCAGTAACTGAGTAAGATAGAAAGATAGTAGATGACAGTAAGCAAAAGGAAAAGGGCAGAGTCAAATAGAGTGATGGATTAGAGGAAGTTACAAGCACAGAACTTCCAGAAGGGGGGGGGGGGGCATGGTCTTATAAAAGTAAACATTTCTGCCAAAATTGATGGCAGATTAAAACAGGCGATAGAAATGCGATTCTAACAGTTAGCACTATCCTCACGCATCCTGTAGACACACAGACATGAGAAATTATTTTTAATGCAGTCACCGCTTCAGGAATGGAAAGATTCAGAGAACATTGAAACATGTCATTTCAGGATTGAGAGAATGTTTTACTTTCACCTGTGGTGTGGGCAGGTGGGAATAGGTGAAGCTAAGGCCCCCCCAAAAAAAATATGTTGGTTTCCTTTTTCCCGACCGACCCTAGTTTTTGGCCGCCGTCCCTAAACTTTTTTTTTGACAAATGGGAAAAAACAAAAAATGGAAGTAAGCAAACATAAAACATTATAAGTGCAAAAGTATGCAGTTTTGTTTTATCAAAATATATAAATATATTCACATACATGGACTGAACACAGTTTATATAAAATAAAATTTAAATTTAAAAAAAGCCTAGTACCTACTTACCCTATTTTTTCTAACTGATGAAACCCCAAACAGACATCTTTTTTTTTTCTTCCCAAGTTATACATGTATGTCAGAGCTGTCACCACGATAAAATCTGACCAGGTGATGGGGGGATAGGTGTGTGTGTGTGTCTATCTGTCTGTGTGATTCAGTGAGGTCCCGGTCATAGAACATTGACCTATTAAAATTGAAAATGTCCTGTTGTGTTCTCCCCTGTCAGGACAAATGTCTGAATACATTTGTTAACACTGGTCTTATTGATTTCTGTATGAGCCGGGACATCTTTTCCTTTTGATTTCTCTCGTCTCAGGACAGTTTGTCCTATCATTTTTTCGATCCTCGGTACATCACTGGCGATTAGATGTGTTTTTTCTTCTCTTTTTGGAGGGGTTTAAATAATAATAATACATTGTAATTTCAGGAGAACAGTCTTCTGTACATGATGTTCAACGATGAAAAGCCTTCAGGCAGCACCACTCTGAGTCATGGGCACACTAAAGGTAACCAATCTTTTTTTTCTTCTTTTTTTGGACATTTAGTTGTTTTTTCTTGTTGTTTTTCTTTTTAATTACAGGGTTCATACAGGGTCCTTGAAACCTTGAAAAGTACTGGAAAATTGACATGGCCTTTTCCAGGGCTTGAAAAGTGCTTGAAAAACAGAATTTTCAAAATCGTCTGACCACGTCCTTAATCTCAATCCATCGAAGTCAAAATCTCTCCTCCACAAAAAATAATTGAAGGTTAAAACTAAATTCAAATAAAAAAAAAACTAAAAAAACTTTGTAAGGTCATACCGATATCGCGATCATAGCAGATGACATTTGCGCGAGTTGTCTGCCGCTGAAGTTACTTCCCTTTACCGTACTTCCGTTTTCCAACAAAATGGAGACTGCATTTTCAACGATGTTTGGCTGCAAAAAAAAAAGAATATCAGAGCTGGTTATCTCCGTCAACAGATATTTCAAAACTGAAAGCTAGCTGCACAGTGTGCAAAAAGAACTTTGACATCACCAGCATGGACGAGAGTGCTGTAAAAAGCCATTGTCAAGGCCAGAAGCACAAGCAACTCAGGCGGGAACGAAACCGACATTGACCGGTATGCCAGATTGAGTCCTTGAAATTTAGTAAACTGGTCCTGGAAAAGTCCTGGAATAGTCCTGGAATTTGTTTGACAGAGATCTGTACGAACCCTGTAATTATTTATTTTATTTTCTCATATAAGTTATGTATAATAACTGTAGCAAAGAAAGAGGCAAGCAGCAATGCTATGCATACAGTTCACACATACACAAACCCCTTTCCCCCAACCCTCCCCACACGCACACACCCACACCTCTGAACATGTTAAAGAAAAAGTCAGGTCACGTAAATAAAGTTAACGAGGCTACCTTGACTATTTCCCTTCCCTCTCCCTTTACATTTAAAAAAAAAAAAAAAGCAAAAATGTAGTCTGTTTATATAACAAAAATAGTTCCAGCATAATTTTCAGCCCTTTCACGGAATCGTTCAGATGTGCTCATAGTCACCCACAAATAAGAGAAATAAAGTGTTAACAATAATTAATAATTAATGTGTGCGTGCGTGCGCGCGGCGTGTGTGTGTATGTGTGTGTGTGCATGTAGCGTGTATGTGTGTGTGACGCCGCCGCCCCCCCCCCCCCCCCCCCCCGCGTCACCCCCCTTCCCACCCTCTCCCCTTCATCGTCTTTCTTTGTGTGTGTGTGTGTGTGAATGTGTGTGTGTGTGAATGTTTATAGTTTTATTTCTTTGTAAAGCGCCGTGAATAGAATTTTCTAGATATGTGCGCTATATAAGTGCCAATTATTATTATTATTATTATAATAGATAAAGCATCATCATTATCATATGGACAAACACAGGCATAGCCCACAATCATTATTTAGGTCAACTTAACCCTTTCACTGCCAGCCATCTTTGAGCAAAACAAATCCATTAAACTTACTTTGGTACAGAAAAGATTTCATCCGCACTATTGTGGGATTTCTCTGTGACACATTTAGAATAGGCTCAAGCCTTACTACCCGAATTTAGGAACACAATATCATTGAATAATAGACCTTGATTTCAAGAGTTTTAATGACATGGGAGTCGAATCATTCTGGTGCAAAAATGCAACATTGGCGGTGAAAGGGTTAAGGTAGCCATTCTTTCTATATTTCTTTTAGTTTGTATCATTTGTTTTCAATTTTGTTTTGAGAGAGTGAGAGTGTGTGTGCGCGCATGTGTGTGTGTGTGCATGCATACATGTGTGTGTGTGTGCTCACATGCAGATGATATTTAATCTATGTGTACTTTCCTGTTTTTGTGATTGTGTTTATTGCTGCTGTTTTTTTCTTTTTTCTTGTTTATTTGTGCCTACGTGTATATTTTTTGGGGGCTGATATATTATTATTTTTATTATTTGATATTGATTGTATTTTCTTGAACTGCACTGCGTTTTCTGCCTTTTGCATGCATTTTTTGAAATTCTTGACAACAACCTGGAATTTGTCGCCAAAGTAAAGCTATGGAGAAAAAAACCACCAAAAATCGGGTGGCGTACCTCTGGCTGCGACGTTCTCTCCAGGTGGGAGCAACTTGAATTTCACAGAGACGCCTCTGTGACTATAGAGTACCTAATACCTAACAATTTCACCATAATATAGCAATTAATTTTTATGTTCAGGAACGCTGGGTTTCGACAGTCAATCGGGATTCTGGCTGATTCACAGCGCCCCCAGGTTCCCCCCCATGAAGAGCGATGGCTACCACTGGGCCGAGAACGCCTCAGACTACGGGCAGAGCTTCCTCTGCATGTCCTTCGCCTACAAGAGTCTGGATGTACTGGGTGGGTTATGTAGTTTGTGTAGCGTGTACGTGTGAGTGCAGCTGTGTGAGTGAGAGGAAAATTCCCCTGTACCCAGGATCGAACTCGGGTTTATCGTATACGATTACGAGGTGAGCGCGTTACCTCTGTGCCACTCTACACTCTGTCTTGGTGTTCCGAACATTTACAATTTCCCGCTGCCTGTTCTGGTAGACCAAGATGAAAAAACAAATTTTGGATAGTGATCCTTAATTGGAGGCCTTTGCTTGGCTCATGTTACTTCCTGTTTGTGATTGGCTGATGTTACGTCCTGTCCTCGTTTGTGATTGGCTTATGTTACTTCCTGTCCTTGTTTGTGATTGGCTGATGTTATTTCCCGTCCTCATTTGTGATTGACTGATGTTACTTTGTGTCCTCGTTTGTGATTGGCTGATGTTACTTCCTGTCCTTGTTTGTGATTGGCTGATGTTATTTCCCGTCCTCATTTGTGATTGACTGATGTTACTTTGTGTCCTCGTTTGTGATTGGCTGATGTTACTTCCTGTCCTTGTTTGTGATTGGCTGATGTTATTTCCCGTCCTCATTTGTGATTGACTGATGTTACTTTGTGTCCTCGTTTGTGATTGGCTGATGTTACTTCCTGTCCTTGTTTTTGAGGAAAAAGTCCTTGTCCTTTTCTCCTGCCTTGTTTTTTCACGAAGCACTTTCAAAAAACATTTCCTCCCGCCAAAGTTGGGACTTGCTGGGTGGGGGGGAGGGGGGGCATAACTATTTCGTAGTTAGGCACATAACGGCAGCGTGACCCATCTGCGCTCATAATCAGGCATCAGAATTGTCAGAGGATTTCAGAGGATTAAGAATTTCTGACAGAGGATTGGCTTCTCTTGTCAGAGGTTTTGGGTTTTGATTCAGTGTTATCTTTTCTGTTAAATAGCATTTTTAAAGTGATTTGTCACTATATTAAGCCTTTTTTGGTGATGTTGGGGGACTCACTTCAGTGTTGTCCCTCTTCAGTCTTAACAGGGCTCCCAATCGCCCCGCAAAACAAGGGGTCCCAGGGACTCCTTCACTTACAGTAAAGAGGGTCCTAGAGGTGAGGAGATAGAGGGTCCCAGTGGCACTGCAAATGATAAAAAGAATGTTTCTAGTGCATCCCTGGGACCCCCTGCACATTCTTTTAGAGGGTCCTTTAGAATTTTAGTGCTTCATAGACCCCCAAATGGGGGTCCCTGGGAGCCCTGAAGTTTAGGGCCTTGATGCCCCTTTATCGCGCAGTTTTCAGAGGATTGGACTTCAGACTGTTCTGATGCCTGAATTAATTGACAGGAAACTGAGTGATCAAACACGAAGACAGGGCTGCCAACTGTCCCCCCTAAGGGGTATTTGTCCCTGGAAACAGTCAAAAATGGCACCCTGTCCCTGGAATCCACTTTTCTGTCTGGTGTCCCTGGAAACTGAGTAGAATAAAAAACAAATTGTAGAACAATCACTTGTCTTGTTTTCTGGCCTTGCTATTGAACACAGGAACACCCAACACAACACTTAAGATGTTTCCTAACATGCATGTTACACATAGGTCACTGAACAGCAAGGGACATTGAATATTGAAGCACATTGGCACCAAAAAAACATCAAGAATACAGAAAATGTTGCTAGATCATGAAATAATTGGAAGTTAATGCTCGTTTTGACCCTGATGCATGACATTGCAATGTTTGTCCCTGGAAATAAATCTGTGTCCCTGGGTTTTTTTCTGTAGTTTGTCCCTGGAAACTGCAACAGAGGGTTGGCAGCCCTAAGAAGAAGAAGAAGAATGTTGGGTAAAGGTCAATTTTTTCCGTTTTTGCCTTTCTTACCAAACATGGCAAGCTGTATTTTATGAACCTTTTCAGCTAATTATCTTTTTGGAATACTAACCCTAACCCTAACCCTACACCCCCCTATAAGACGGGAAAACGTAATGAACCACGACTGTGACAAATGCCGCAGTGTACTGCAGTACACAGATAATGGCGTTTATCATGACTGCAATTAATTATTGAACAAAGATAATTAGCTCAAAATGTTCATAAAATACAGGTTCATGTTTGGTAAGAAATGCAAAAACGGAAAAATGGAATTAACCAAGAAATGTAGGGGGGGGGGGGGGGGGCACACCTTGACCTTTACCGAAATGTTGATACGAATGGTGAGTGAAAAGCGCATTGAGTTGCTTAGCAAGATTATGCGCTATATAAGCATTATTAATTATGATTATTATAATTGACAGGAAACTGTCTGAGTGATCGAACACGAAGAACAAGAAGAAGAATGTTGGTTTTATTTTCACCACAGCCCGACAGCTGCTGTTCTACTACCCCTGGGTCTAC
>CM065707.1:10404606-10439606 GCA_017654935.2 Phymorhynchus buccinoides
CGGAAACAACACACTTACCCAACAAAGCATGCTTGTAAGCCCAGTATCCTGTATCCATAGGGTTTTTAATGCCGATTACAAACACTTTTAAACAGTTTATTAACACACGATAACATCAAAGTTTATTAACACACGATAACATCAAAAACATAAAATGCACACACGCGCTTTAAGAGAAAGTTAAAATTTCCCGGAAGTCACAAGATCAGTGCGCAAACAGAATATATCGGCCAATCAGAATGCCGCTTACATATTGAGGGGTCAGTCAAGATGGCGATGTTGTTGTCAGTGTGTTCTCGTTCTAGCCAGGTAGTTGTGCAAGAAAGCTTGACTTTGGGATGGCGGTGTGGTTGTAAGTGCGTTCTCGTTCTAACCATGTAGTTTTTGCATAAAAGCTTGAAACGTTATTGTACGTTATATGCAAGTTGCTTGTTGTAGCGAGCTCGTTGTATGCAGAATTATTTAACAAGGAAAAAGAAGGCTTGTGGTTGGGAATTTTGAAACCACTCGTTACACACGGGTTCTCGTTTAAACCGTACTCGTACTAAATGGGTTTCCCTGTATGCACATTGGTATGCACAAATGCATCCTTCCCTCCCCCCCACACAAACACACTCACATCAATGCACACATGTACACACATATGTACGCGCATTACACACGCGCTCGCGCACGCACACACACGAACAAACAAACTCAGTTACTACATGCCCCGTTCCCTCCTCCCATCTAATCCGCGCAAATATGTTATAGCAATAATGACGCCGTCGATGATGATAATGATGTCGATGATGATGATGATGATGATAACAGACCTCTACGACGCCCTAGTCGCCCCCGCGCTAAAAGTTCCTCTCCTGGTAGAGAGCTGGCAACACGGGGCGGAATCCATCGTTCTTCCCAGCAACTGTTCCGCAAGCTACAAGGTCTGATGGGAAATCGGTAACAGGGGTGGGGGTGGGGAGGAATGAGTGGAAGTAAGGGAGATGTATCATGATTATAATTATAAATGGATGTAAGGGAGATGTGTGTGCAGGTGCAGGGCTGTGTGTGTGTGAGTGTGTGTGTGTGTGAGTGTGTGTGTGTGCTTGTGTGTGTGTGTGTGAGTGAGTGTGTGTGTGCGCGCATGCGTGGGTATGTGCATGCGCATTTATTTGGGTGGTTTCCTGAGTTTAGGTTTACAATGTTGGAAGATATGGGGTGGTTTGTTTGTGCTTGTGCATCTTTGTGTGTGTGTGTGTGTGTGCATCTGTGTTAGCTTGTGCATCTTTGTGTGTATGTCCATGCATTTATTTGGTTGGTTTGAGCCTGTGTTCGGGTATACAATGTAGAGGAAGTGGGTTTTGTGTGGGTTTTGCTGTGTGTGTGTGAATCAGAGTCAGACTCAATTTTTATTGTCTTTTAATACCGTTACATGGTTTTATATGACACTAGCGAGACATAATAATAATAGTGATAATAATAACAATTTATGAAATTCAATTAAACATTTTCGTGGAATTTTTTTTTAAGACTGGTTGCACTACTGATTTATGCAATTGAGACTACTGATTGAGGCAAATGTCTTTGTGTGTGTGTGTTTTTTGCTTCTTTTTGTGTATGTGTGTGTGTGCATCTCTGTGTATGTATATGTTTGTGCTTGTGCATGTGTGTCACTGTGTGATTGTGTGTGTACACATGCCCATGCATTTATTTGGTTGTGTTTGATCCTGTGTTTCAGGTGTACAACATAAGGGAAGTAGGGCTGCCTGACAACCTATTTTTCAAGGAGTCCAAGGACCATTCGAAATACGCTGTGTCCTTAACTGACACGGGCTGGCTGTGCGTTGGAGGAATCAACAGAGAGGTCTGTATGTCTGTCTGTCTGTGTTTGTCTGTCTAGACAATGTTCATCATTAACCCAGCCATTTTTCAGCCTAAAATTACCATTAACCTTAACTGGCTAGAGCAAAAAATATTTCTGCGAATTCATTTGTGACATATTAAGCATAGCCTTACCTCCCAAAATTAAGAAAAATGAGGTCTTTGGATAACAGGTCCTGATTTGATGCCTTTTAGTGACATGGGTGCTAAAATGCGACATTGGCGGTGAAAGGGTTAATTTGTCTGTTCCTTTCTTCTAACAAGTATTACTGATGAATATGTGGGATAGGGGGAGGGAGGGGGGGGGGGGGGAGGATGCAGTGTTGGACTAACGTTGGTGTTTTGGTGGTGTTCATATGTGTTTGCTTTATAGTTTTTCCAAGCTCCCTCCTCCTGGAACGGCCTCCCTTCTGCACTCCGAACCTCAAACAGCCTCTCTTCTTTCAAGTCCTCCTCCCTTAAAACAACTCTCTTCAAAACATAATCTTTCTCCTCCTCCTGCAAAGGTTATCCATTGACTCGTGTGTGCGTGCGCGCGCACGTGTGTGTGTTGGTGTGTGTGTGTTTGACCTCAAGTTCGTGTGAGTGTATTGTGTGTTGTCTAGCTTTTCATTTTGTTAGTACAGTATTGTTTTTATCATGATTGTAAGTGCTTAGGGCTTTTGTTAAGATTAAGCGCCCTAAATATTCATTATTATTATTATTATTATTATGTCACAGCCTCGGTTGCGACAGTCAAAGCCACAACAATCATGGCGGGAAAGTATGTCGCTGCTCAAAGCGTGCAAAACTCATTGTACAAATCTACTCCGTGTTTTCCAGGCTCTCTGATGCGGACGATTCGTAAAAGTGCTTCATCCTATGGATATCCGGATAGCGGCGTGTCGTGTGACTTCTGTTGTTCTGAAGATTGTTTTGACAGAACTAGGCAAAATACGATTTGTTTGAGTCGATCTCATGTTTTCGATCTGGTGGTTTTTTTGGCTTTTGATCGATCATTTTGCACGCGCCTTAACCCTTTCACTGCCAGCGTCGCTTTTTTGCACCACAATGATTTAACACCCATGTCACTAAAAGGCATCAAGTCAGGGTCTGTTATCCAAAGACCCTATTCTCTTAATTTTGGGAGGTAAGGATAGGCCTTACTTTAAATGTCACAGAAGAATCCCCAATATTACAGACAGACTTTTTTCTCTCTACCCAGGTAAGTTTAACTCACTCGGCACTGGCCGGTTGCTTCCCCTTACAACCGTTTAGGACGGGCCATTCGATTAGGTTCGAAAACCCATCACCACAAAAAAGTTATGGACTGATATTTTCAGATAAGATTACTAACACCATGCACTAAACGATCGTAAAATATCAGATTCCATACCTTCGTCGTTTGTCTCCTATTGACGAAAACAGCTAACACATAGAAAGAAGGAAAATTTCACATTCCGATCTTTGACCCCCCTCTACAACCAAACCTGAAAAGGGAAGTCTGCAATGATTGGTTGATTTCAAGAGAGGCAAGGTCAAAGCAAACTGAAAATAGGCTATGACTTTGCACCAGAAAACTGGTTACACGCCAGAAATCAAAACCTCTTGAAAACTCTTATGAGCCGGATCCAGGCCATTCGTCCTAAACGGTTGTGCGAGCCATGAGCCGGATCCGGCTCATTCGTCCCGAATGAGTTAATGGAAATTTTTCGCTGAAAAATGGGTTGAAATACGTTGCTCCTCGTGTATGTTTAAACTCGCATTTTCAGTTAAATTCAGGGGGTGCGCCCTTTTATTAGAAGTGCCTTGTTGTCCGTAAGATACGGTAATATCATACTCACACACACACACACACCGAAAAAAACCCACTATGATCGTGGTGTACCTTCGTCTGACGCATTTAACCCCTTCTCTGCCCAGTCCTGTGTCTACTATGGGGTGTGTGATGTCATTGATGATGTCATAACCTTTGATGTCACAGTCCTAGAATGCATGCTTTTTTGGTTTTGACAAGTCAGGAAGGAAAGATAATACTACTAATAATAATATATCTCTAGACCAGTTTCTCAGATCGAGTCTGACAGGTCTCTTTTTTAAAGAACCCCCCCCCCCCCCCACGTCACGTGTCACATTCCCTCTTATGCTAGGAAGATTTCTTACCAACCGTAAGAGGGAAAACACGTGAAAAACCGTGACACGTGATGTGGTGGGTCTTTAACTCATTCGTATCGCGATTTTGAATTACTAAAAATACGCACAAATCACTCCAGTCATACACACAAACAAAACAGACATAAACAAAAAGAAAAATGAAAGAATATTACGGGTTTTTACTTCAGGTTTGGACATAGGGAAGTGTGTAGATCTGACTTTTTTATATATACTAATATAGACTTTATATAAAAAAAAACCTCTACAGCAATTAGTTACCCCACTTCAAACCGTTACAAACGCATAGTAAGAGGCAAAAGTCTGGTCTAAGGGAGTGAAGCGAGTTTAGAAGTGATCCAAAGTGTGGTGTGCACACAGATTTACTTCCCTTGAAACAAATTCATCAAATTGACAGCTTTATATGAATTCTGGCCATATATGGGTGGAACGACTTGAATGAGTTAAGTTTTATGATAAGAAAATCAATAATTGCTCCCAAAGAAAATTCTGTCAGTGAAGGGATTAAACCCTTTCATCGCCACTGTCGCCTCGGCACCACAATGAATTAACACCCATGTCACTAAAAGGCATCAAATGTGGATCTGTTATCCAATGACATTATGTTCTTAATTTGGGGAGGTAAGGATAGGCCCTATTTTATGCCTGTCACAGAGGAATTCCAAATATTGCAGACAGAATCTTTTCTCTACCCAGGTAAGTTTAATAGAAAGTTTAAGCTGAAATATGGCTGGCGTTGAAAGGGTTAAACCTGATCAATGTAGCACAAAGGTTGACAGGGTCCTTGGTTTTGGGGTGTTTTGGGTGTGTTTTTTACGGGGTCCATGTTCATTTGTTGCAGACGACACAGTTCAAGAGAGCGGGCGGCACGCTGTGCTTTCAGAACCGAGCCGTGTGGAGCACCCTCATCAAGACTGTGACCTTCTTCCAGCCCTGCTCCACTTAATAATAATAATAATAATGGAGAAAATGTATATAGCGCCCATCCTGCGAAGTAGGCTACAGGGCGCTTTATGCATAACAAAATAGAATAACAACATGAAACGGATGTCAGTAACATGATCAGCAAGTGCAGATGACAATCAATAACTACAGCAACTACTACTACTACCACCACCACTACTACTACTACTACTACTACTACTACTACTACCACCACCACCACCATCCTACAAAGTAGGCTACAGGGCGCTTTACGCATAACAAAATAGAATAACAACTTGAAACAGATGTCAGTAACATGATCAGCAAGTGCAGATGACAATCAATAACTACAGCAACTACTACTACTACCACTACCACTTTTACTACTACAGTGGAATCCGTTTAATTGGCCATCGGATAATCGGCCAAAGCCGCTTAATCGGCCAATTTCCTCTGGAACGGAATTTTTTCTTCTTAAGCATGTGTTAGAACAACAGAGGCAGACAAACTGACAACACGCTTTTGACGTTTACATGGTTGAGTGTGAAGTTGGAAGGTGAGCTGTTGTCAATTGAAAGACCCTGCATGGCGTTAAAATCACTCAAGGAAACAAAATCATTGTCTTTTACTTGTGCTTCTGTCAAGTTGTAGGATTAATAAAACACACATACACACACACACACACACACACACACACACACATCACAAAAATGGAAAGAATTTGAACTGCAACATTTAATTTTGACGTCATTGCTTTTGACTTGCATAATTGCGTCATACCGTATCTCGATGTTCGTTTTATCGGCTGAATCGCTTTATCGGCATTAAGCGGATTCCACTGTACTTACAAAAGGCCTAAAACAAGTTTGAAATGACACAAAAATGCAAACATAAAAGAAATTATATGTTCACATGAACACATATTACGCATGAAGTTATGAACCCTTTGGTATGCACGCACATGTCACAAAGATACATACACGCACACACCACACATGTATGCATAAACATATCGCACATACACACACACACACAGATGCCCGCACACGCGCACACACACACACACCTTGCACACAAACACACTCTTAACACTACACCCCCTCCTCATTGACGTTGTAACATTTTCTTTTGTTTGCTTCCAGAATTGATAAAGAAGCACATTTTTGCGCTTATTTTCCGATGTCCGTATTTCACGAATCTTGTACTGTCTAGCAGACGTTCTCAATTTATCAAGACCCACCCCCCACCCCGTGGGGATCCCGGGGGGGGGGGGGGGGGGGGGGTATTTTGTATTAATAGTTCCCCCACCTTCTGGAAGTTCTGTGCTTGTGAATGAATGAAAAATGGTGTTTTACGTCCTCTCTGTCTGGAACAGACATGGGACATTTGTAGATACAAAGATGGTGGGAACTATACTGGAGGCAATGCCCGGAGGCAGTGCAACACCAGTAAAGTCCCGATTTTTTAACAATACAGATAGGTGTAGCAGTAACCACGCCTCGGTTAAACCTCATCGGCTATGGTACCGCCACATTGTTTGTTCTGTGCTTGTAACTTCCTCTAGTCTGTCACTCTCTTTGACTCTTCCTTTTTCCTTTGCTTACTGTCATCTACTATGGGATCATCCCAACAGCGGAAGCTTTTGAACACTATGGTACAAATGCATCAGCTGCGTGTGTGTATTGACAGCTATGGGGGGGAAGAATATATGTCAATAATTGCCGGTTACGGCAGGTGGTCATTGGTAGAAGAAGAAACATGTTAATAATGCAAGTTACAAAGGGATGCAACTCGGACCTTAGTTGCATCCCTTTGTAACTCTTACTGTATGGATACTTTTGGATAGACCAAATAATAATTTGAACTGTCCTCCTAGGCGGAGGTTCTCTTTGTGTCAGTGCTTTTAGTTAAAGTGGGTTTGATTAATGAAGAAATTAATAGTTGTTTTTAAGATATGTGTTGTTCTTTGTTCTTTACATGATTTTTAAAAATAATTGTATTTCTTTATTTCATATAGTGCTGAAATCCATACAGTAGTATGCTCGATGCGCTTTACAGTAGCAACATTAAAATCAACATTAGAAACATGCATTACAATCAACAAGATAGTCATACTACCAGCATTCCAGTGCAAAGAAATAAAGTAACAAAAATAACATGATTCTCACTCGCAAAGACGTCCACCCTCATTCACCAGCACTGTCACTCTCTGATAACACCTCACCCTCACAGAAACTAATGAACATGTCAACAAGCAGCAGGAAGGAATGCACCAATACATGCGTACACACGGCCCACTCTCTCTCTCTCTCTCTCTCTCTCTCTCCCTCCCTCTCTCTCTCTCTCTCTCAATTTGTGTATTGAAAAACATAACTTTCCTCAAGCTTTTAAGGATGCCAGGGTATCCCGCTTTTTAAGTCTGGTGACCCAAATAATTCTTCCAACTATAGACCAATATCAATTCTATCTGTCTTATCTAAACCATTAGAAAAACATCTAAAAAATTCAATTCAATCGCATGTTGATCGAAATAATTTACTTCATCCAAATCAAAGTGGATTCAGAAAAGATCATTCATGTCACACTGCACTTTCAAACCTTATAGAGCAATGGCATTCAAATATAAACAATGATCTAATTACAGGGGCAGTCTTTGTCGATTTTGCCAAAGCATTCGACACAATCGACCATAATCTCCTTTTAAGAAAACTGGCACTGTATGGCTTATCGCAGGAGTCTATGGATCTCATTTCATCTTTTCTAACTAACAGACAGCAATCAGTTTATCAGGACTGTAAAAAATCTTCTTTTAAGGTGATAAAATACGGTGTTCCCCAAGGTTCAGTCCTGGGGCCAATCCTGTTCTCCATATATATAAATGACCTTCCTTTACATGTCACATCAGATTGCGAACTGTTTGCTGATGACAGCACATTACATAATAAAAATAAGAATACTGACCTCGTGCTCACTGATATACAAAATGATCTCAACAAACTAGAAACATGGAGTGATCTTAATCATATGGCTCTTCATCCTCAAAAATCTAAGTTAATGATTATTACTACAAGACAGAAACGCCAGAATATCAAACCTGACTTGATTAAAATGAAAGTGCATGATAATGTTTTAGACGAGGTTGATTCACATAAACTGCTTGGTCTTGTAATTGACAACAATCTTTCATGGTCTCCCCATATTGCTATCCTCATTCGTAAACTATCAAGAAAGTTATTTCAATTCAATAGAATAAAACATTTCCTCGACCAACATACCAGAAAACTATTTTTTCACGCCTATTTACAACCTGATTTCGATTGTGCTTCCACGACTTGGGATCTGGCAAGTAAAAACTGCCTTAAACCTTTAGAAAGTATTTACAGGCGTTCTATTAAACTTATACTTCTAAAATCATCTTCTTTACAAGATCTTGATTACAAAACACTTAAAATTCTTCCTTTTCCTTTAAGATGTCAATTTAATAAAGCCGTTTTCGTTTACAAGATTGTTAATGGACTCGCTCCTCTATATCTGTGTGAAAAGATATGTGAGACTAACATAAGAAACAAAAGTAGAATACAGCTCCCCCATCCAAGAACTGATTTATACATGACATCTCTAACATATTCAGGTGGCAAACTCTGGAACGAAATTCCCGATCACATAAAAACAAAATGTACCATGTCATCATTCAAAAGCGGCTATCATGATTACTTACTTCATCTGTTGTAATTATTTGTTCCCCTTTTGTTCCATACTTGTGAGGGTTATGCCTCTTTCGTGTTCGCTATTGCAATGCTAACTTAACCAAATTCTATACCATAATAAACTCATCCACCTCCCCCCCCCTTCTCTCTCTCTCTCTCTCTCTCTCTCTCTCTCTCTCTCTCTCTCTCGATCTCTCACTCTCTCCCTCGCTCTCTCTCTAATAGATAGTAGACTAACCTATGAGAGTATGTTTCTGAATGTATTTGCTGGTGCTTACGTGCCATTTCAGTTTTAGTGTGGTATGA
This sequence comes from Phymorhynchus buccinoides, assembly GCA_017654935.2. Classification (NCBI taxonomy): domain Eukaryota; kingdom Metazoa; phylum Mollusca; class Gastropoda; order Neogastropoda; family Raphitomidae; genus Phymorhynchus; species Phymorhynchus buccinoides. The sequence goes on from CM065707.1 coordinate 10,413,558, forward strand.
TTTTGATGATGATGTCTAGATGTTGTTGCACATTTGCTGTGTATTTACATTATGTGTTTGAATGCTCTTTATAATTACATTTTTCCTTTTTCTTTTCTCATTTTTCTTTTTGTTTGATTAATATGTTTTTCTTTTTCTTTAGTTTCCTTTTCTTTGTGAGGGCATAGTGAAAAGAAGTTTTGTAGCTTATCTATTTTCCCTCAATAAAAAATCGTGAATCGTGAATCTCTCTCTCTCTCATTATATCATTTAAGTGACACACTTTACGTAACATGTTTTTTTTTATTATCACAAAGGCTTAGGATTTGTAAGATTCAGCTGTATAGATGATCATTATTAGTACTACAGTGGAACCTCCCTGATAAGACCTCCCATTATAAGACTCCCTCCCATCTAAGACCTACTTCTCTGAGACATTGCCTTTCTTTGTAAGTATTAAAATTACCTCCATTCAAGACCCCTCCATTATAAGACTTCATTTGGGAGGATTTTTGTTGTCCCATCGGGAGGACGTAAAACTTTAAATTTGGATTTTTGAAGGTCGTATAAGGGAGGTTCCACTGTGCTTCTATAACATATTATTGCTTTATTACTACAGACAAACCTCTATTTTAAGACTTCCAAAATGTCCACAATACAGACAAACCTCTATTTTAAGACTTCCAAAATGTCCACAATACAGACAATCCTCTATTTTAAGACTTCCAAAATGTCCACAATACAGACAAACCTCTATTTTAAGACTTCCAAAATGTCCACAATACAGACAAACCTCTATTTTAAGACTTCCAAAATGTCCGGAAAAATCGGTCGTAAATTGGAGGGGTCGTATGACGGAGGTTTTCACTGGCAGCCGTAGAAAGAAAAAGTTCAGCACAGTTCATACTCTCTTCTTTATGCACACATACAATGACATATTAAAACTGGATTTGGGTCTTTCCAACTCCATAGGATTGTGCAATCGATGTATTACAGTTTCACTTTGCCGTCTTCTTTTAATCACCTCCACTCGTCCAAAGTCAGTGGTTTTCATTTTCAAAGTCAGTGGTTTTCGTGCTTTTCCTACGCTCTCCGCCATCTTTTCTACAACAAGGGAAGCGACTCCGCTTTCAGGCCCTTGACCGTGGTTGTTTCCCTTTGCTCGAAGTCTATGCCGACGACAGCAACGGTGGTAAAAACCAACAAAATGGCGGTCGTAAGTCGCGTTTTAGAGGAAGTCGTTTAAGAGAGGTCGTTTACATAGTAAAATGCATCCGTGCCAACAAATCCGGTCTCAAATGAGAGGTGGTCGCTTAACAGAGGGTCGTAAAATAGGGGTTTGTCTGTATCACTATCAGTGCATGTGTTATTATTGAATTCTCCATGCGTTTGACACATTTTTTCTGTCCATGTTTGGCTTTCACTGATGTTTTGTGTACAGTGGAACCTCCCTTATAAGACCCCTCCCTTATAAGACCTTAAAAAATCATCCCAAATGAGATCTTATAAGCGAGGGGTCTTATAAAGGAGGGGTCTTATATAAGAGAGGTTCCACTGTGTTGGTTTAGTATGAATTCTTCCAAACCTGTTTGAGAACCTTACCTCAATTCTGTTATTTACACAAAGAAGAAAGTTAAGCACCCCACCACTTTTTTTGCTGTAGATGAGATGAATTCGAGATTTATTGCAAACAATCAATAAAGAATGAAACAACATTGATTGGTAAATGAAAGTTTGAGTATCTGACTGTAAGAAAACGCATAATTAAATATATGGTTTTACAAATGCATTCTGATATTCTGAAACAAAAAGGGTTGTCATGTTCAATTAAAAAAAATACCATGCTTATCAATGTAACAATTTCATATGGCTATATCAAAAGTTAATTATTGTGGGAAAACGTCATGAGGAGTGTCCCAAACTCATTTGGCAAATCAAAGTTCAGTAGCGTGTGTTTCCTCCCTGTGCCTGGATGACTGCTTCAACCCTGCGTCTCATCCCTCCTGTCAGACTGGTAATAGCTCATTTGCTTTAAGGGGTGCTTAACTTTTTGTCTTTGTGTATATTAGAGCTTCATATTGTTAGACAACTTTGACTTTCTTCTTCTTCCATTAGGCAGCCATTTTTTGTTCACCGTGCTGCACTTTTGGGGCAGTACAAAGTTAAAGGGGCACCCTGATGGATGTGTTTTTGTAAGAAACACGTTGAGATCACCAGGAAAACACCCTTTACAGAGATTGCAACACTCACTTTGCTCTGGTTCCCCAGAAATTAAACCATCAAATCGGCGATTCCTCCTTGGCGGAGGTGCTGGAAGTCAAATTCTTTCACCCAAAGAGAAGGGGTGTGCCGTCTCTTTTCTAATGGCCGCCTAAGTTTAGACCAAATCGTTTGCATGAAATGCTCGCAATACAAGCCTTTTTATTTTAATTTTTAAAAATTTTATAGTTTATCTAAAGGAGTTTCGCTCACAACAAAGGAAAAAGCTCAATTTTGTTTTAACTGCACTACAAAAAAAAAAAAAGCTTCAACCAAAAGGGGATTGGTCTCCACCCACCCCATCCAAAATAGCTACTCTCTCCGGCATCTCCGCCAAGGAGGAATCGCCGTTTTGACAGTTTGAGTTCTCGGAAACCAGAGCAAAGTGAGTGTTCCGATCCTTGAAAAGGCTTTTTTTCTGGTGATCTCGACGTGTTCGTTAAAAAAACACTAATCCGTCAGGGTCCACCTTTAAGAAATAGCCATAGAAAGCAGAGAAGATGGGAGTTAAAACATTCAGAAAAAGAAAGTAGTGTAGGTCAACTTTTTCCTGCATTCCCAGTCGAAGTGTTTATGACACGAAACGTCGGTTGCTCCCCCTCTCAGGTACTTTTCCCATCACCTTGTTTTTTTACCTAAGTTAGAAACTGCAGTAAAAGTGTTGTATGAAATTTGATTTAACTTCATTCAACAGTCAAAAAAATGTGTGTGTGGACCAATGGCCTTTGTTTCATAGTATCGACTGGACCAATCTGGCTAGCGAAGCGTTCCCCAGGGGCGAACCCCGACCGGCACAGCTTCCCTATTCTCCTCGTGGGGATACCAGGGGGGGGGGGTCTTTTTGTACAAATAGTTCTCCCACCTTCTGGAAGTTCTGTGCTTGTAGCTTGACGGACATGCTGGGCCTATTTCTTAGTTAGGTGCATTAATGGCAGCATGACACATCTGTGCTCATTTAGCGGGAAACAACTCAGACAGTTTCCTGTCAATTATGAGCGCAGATGTGTCATGCTGCCGTTATGCGCCTAACTAAGAAACAGTTAGGCCCCAGCCAGTCCGACTTCGGCTGAAGCAAATGTTTTGGAAAGTGTTTCTTAAAAAAAGGCAGGAGAATGGACCGGTAAGTAAGGCAGAAAGATAGTAGATGACAGTAAGCAAAGGGAAAAGGCAGAGTCAAAGAGAGTGACAGATTTAGAGGAAGTTGCAAGCACAGAACTTCCAGAAGGTGGGGGAACTATTTATATGTGTGTTTGATCTGTCATGTCCTTAGCTCATTCAACACTGGTCAACTGCTTCCTTTCACAACCTTTCGACACGAGAGTACGCTATGGCGTACATGGAGTTTAAAAACATTCACACTTCACGACTCGGAGAACCCATGCACCCCAAGCTGGTATAAAAGCATTCCTCTGCAGTCCCTTAACCTTTTGAAGTACAATACTCAAAATACTTGTAGCGGTGCCATAGCCGATGAGGTTTCACCGAGGCGTGGTTACCGCTACACCTATCTGTATTAATTTTTAAAAAATCGGGACTTTACTGGTTTTGTACTGCCTCCGGTCATTGCCTCCAGTATTGTTCCCACCATATTTGTATTTACAAATGTCCCATATGTGTCTGATTCAGACCAAGAGGACGTAAAACACCATTTTTGTCGTCGCCCATAACCTTTACCGGATCACGCTTTTGACTACACAGACACGATCGCGCGGGTCTTCCACGACCCCTAGTCAGTAAAAAGAAAGGGACAAGCATTTTAACAGTGTTTATCCCTGTCCAGATGATGCGGGTCCTCCAGGACCCCTACTCGTCAAAGAGTCACCATGTGTTTATACTTCTCCAGATGGCGCGGGTCTCCCACGACCCATACTCGATGCACTGCAGTGACCTATTTCTGCTCTTTAAAGTAGGGGTCGTGGGAGACCCGCGCCATCTGGACAAGCATGTTAAAATGACGCGTCATATTACGTCATTTATATTTTATACACATTAATGAAATTTAACACACTTAAAGCCATTTACGTTTTTGACAAAGTCATGAAATTTCATGAAGATTGCTTAAATAGTTTTAGAGATATAATATTTTTTTTGTGTCAAGGGGTCGTGGGCGACCCTGGAAGTCTGGTAAAGGTTAATAGTTTTCAACCAGTCACATGACTTCTAGTCTATTTTTAGTTCGGCAATGAATGAAAACGAGTTACTACCCCCCTCTTTGTCATGCTTTTTTTGCAAAACGTCATTAATCGGCCAGTAATATAACTTTTACTTTGGAACTTTCACAGATGTTAGCTTTTATTATTATTATAAATAACGCCACAAAATTTATTTTTCATAGCTATGCCATTAGGTGTTCTTTAAAAAATAATTTATTATGTAATGATGCAAACCAGCCTAGTGTTGAACGGTTGTGAGAGGCATGTACGCTATTGGCCACTGCAACTAGGGTTATTAACGCCCTTGACTTTGAGAGTTAAGCCCTTGTTGATCAGTATCCAAAAGGGCATTCACTCTTGCAAAAATGGCAGCCATTCAGTGGCCTCAAATGGCTTGTACCCACGTGTCGTCATATCCGGCCACAAGGAGCACGCCATATTATGGGAGACCGCCATCTTAGTCAGTAACTTTGTTTGAAAAATGCCAGATCGATGCTGTTTACACACAAATCTGACTAAGATGGCGACACTTCCGTTGGAAAGGTCGAGATGTGCACGCAGGTGGGGGGGAGCCATAGGGTTGTTGGCAAGAGTTACACCCTTGTTTGGTCAGTACTCAATCATCTACCAAGGGCATTCACTCTTGCAAAAGGCAGCCATTTAGTGGCCTCAAATAGGGTTGTTGGCGAGAGTTACACCCATGTTTGGTCAGTACTCAATCATCTACCAAGGGCATTCACTCTTGTAAAAGGTGGTCGTTGCAGTGGCCAATAAATAGCGTACTCTCTCGTGTAGAGAGTTAAAGGCAGCTTGTGTTGTGAGCTGACATTCCATTGATGCCTCTAAAGAAAATTGCATAAGATACACCCCTGCCTTTTTTTCAAGAAACACTTTTAAAAAAAAAGTAAATTTATATATTATAATTTTTTTATTTTTTTATTTTTTTTTTAACACGAACATTACTCAAAGTTAACTTTAACTGGTTTTGTTTCTGAGGTTCACAAATAAAGACATTGGACACAGAAAAGTTTTATCAAAGCAAAGAATACAATGTATGTATGTAGACTTGATTTTATTTATAGCTGTAGAAAGTTTTCGAGAGCATTGGGAAAAAGTGAGGGGTTGGTATGGGGTAGAGTCTGAGGTATTGTCCATGAATTCCATGTGTTTGTGAATGTGCATGCGCACATGTGTGTGTTTTAATGGTTTGTAAATTGACTTGGTTGCTGGATCGACAAGTGTGCACAGAATAAAATGACTTTCAGCAATTTTACAACAGCTATGCCAATTTTTAATTAGTCCACATCAAACAACGATGCTTTAACCGCTTCATTGCCTGTCTACTACGGGGCTGTTTGCACTATGCTGTACGCCTATAACCGTGTCTACTACGGGCTATGGGCTCAATGGGTAGACTGAAACCAACCAGTCGAGCTTCATCCACTTAACGGATGCGATTCTGAGAGTGTTGCTCTAATTTCAAGACCAACACTGCAGGTGTCTGTAGTTCTCGGGCCTGGTTAACGCTGGGATATCATTATGAAAGGAAGCGTAGAGTACAGCCCTGCCATGCAGTCTCAGACCGATACGGAACTCCATAGCATCATCATCATCATCATCATCAGCATCATTATCATCATCACCATAGTCATCCGCCTCATTTCCATCAATCATTTAAACAGAAAAATTTCTCATTATGTGGCTTTGCAAGCCCTGCTCTCATGACCTCAGTTTCGGTTTCCGGTCCAGTCTATGCCTTGGTGCGTTCAGCTATCAGGTCAAAGTCATGGGGAGCAGTGTGTTCTGGGGAGCTGTTGGTGGATGGTCATGGTGGCGTCCTCGGAGGAGGACCTCTCTCACGCTGGCTCCGCGACTAAGAGAATAGTGTCGTCAGTAGGGGGGCTTAGTAGGTGGTGTCCTGAACAGGCTCTACTGAACTCCACCGAAGTGACTCGGTAGCAGTGCAGTGTCTCCTCGGTTGGTTGCCATCTGACGGCCTAACATAGATTAGCTGCCCTTGGACTGCTGGTCTCGGATTCGGCGACCTGAACATGTGGAGGTGTGGCTGCGAGTTGGGACTCGGAATGAGCGGTGTGGGAGCAACGCCACTGTACGGCCCAGAAGATGGAACACCAAAAAAAAAAAAAAGAAAAAAAAGTGCCTTAATTTTATATACATAAATGTGCCTAATAGACCATGTTGCTGGGGGAAAACATCTTTAAATCCAACGTGTTTTGTCGTCTCAAATGAGTCTAAATCGGTCTCTTCTGTATACAATTATTGCTTAAAAAGGAGCCTTTCTAAATCTGTGTGCATGTTGAATGCATATCTCAGAAGAGTTGATTTGGGTATAATTGAGTCCAATTTCTTTTTATACATATATGTGTATATTGTTTTCCCATAATTTTATATTATGTTGTATGTGTGTGTGAGAGAGAGTGCATATGCTTTAAATGTGCTTTTCTTGTTTAAAAAAAAATATATATATAAAAATCAGAAATTTAAATAAAGCTTATTTAATTTTTGTAATGGACATCTCTTTTATTTCACATTTTGTGTGGGTCTGAAAGTGCATAGTGTACATGCCTTTTGTTTTCATGTTTATTGTACTTACAATTATTTTTTCAGATCTTTGAACAAACACACACACACACTGCAGCCAAAACTAAAAATATAGTATGCAAGTGCAGTGATTGGTTGATTTCAAGCGAGGCAAGATCACAGCAAACTGAAAGTAGGTTACGACTTGCCGCTTGAAAGCTGGGACGGTATTCATGTCGAGATAGCATGAGACTTAGCATGATGCTAACTTAGAAGCTCTTCCAAAAGTCCTATTAAATCCTATAGGACATTGGAAGAGCTTCTAAGTTAGCATCATGCTAAGTCTCATGCTATCTCGACATGAATACCGTCCCTGGTTACCAGCCGGAAATCAAAACCTCTTGAAAACTCTCATGAGCCGAACGGAGCCGGCTCATTCGTCCTATAAAACAGTTTTGCGAGCCATGAGCCAGATCCGGCTCATTCATCCCGAGTGAGTTAACTCTTGTGATGTTCTTTGTTGTCCATTGCATTTCAACCGACAAGAAGGCGAGTAACTATTTTTTCGAGTGCTCAAGTGTTGCTTTAAAGGAGAGGAAAAAACTACAGCCAAAACTAAAAAATACAGTCTGCAAATAATTGGTTGATTTCAAGAGAGGCAAGGTCAAAGCAAACTGAAAGTAGGCTACGATGTGGCGCTTGAAAGCTGGTTACATGCCAGAAATCAAAACCTCTTGAAAACCGTCCTAAACAGTTGCATGAGCCAGATCAGGCTCATTCATCCTAAACAGTTGCATGAGCCAGATCAGGCTCATTCGTCCTAAACAGTTGCATGAGCCAGATTAGGCTCATTCGTCCCGAGTTAGTTTAGACTTCAAGCACCATGTAGTTTATGACAATCTTTGTTGTCCGTTGCATCTCAACCGACGAGAAGGGGAGTAACTACCACCCCACCCACCCCCCGAGTTGCTTTAATGGAGAACAAAGATCACGGACTGGACATAAGCTCTAAAAAATAAAATAAAAACATGGCAGGGTGCTTGGCAGTGAATGTCTTTGCATTTGGTGGGAGTGAAGTGTGATGTCCTGGGCGAATGTATTCCCCCTTTGTGATAGAAGAGTTAAGCTCTTAACTAGTTAGTTTGGGATTTTATGGATCTAGTGTGTGGGGTTTTTTGTGTGTGTGGGGGGGGGGGGGGAGGGGGTTGTTAAAAAAATGGATTTGAACCCCCACCCCTATTCAAATTTACACCGACAGTTGAAAATAAGCAGGCGTCTTCTGCTTTTTCTTTTGTTGCTATCTCACACTTGCAGGCATACACATAAATGCACACACATGCATACACACACATAAATGCAGCGCGCACACTCACACATACATGCGCACACACACACCCGCACATACATTCGCACGCACACACACTCGCACATACATGCACACACACACAGAAATGCACACACACTCATACATGTGCACACACACACACACTTACACATACATGCGCGCACACACATACATACATGCAGCCCGCACACACTCATACATACATACATGCGCACGCACACACATAAATGCAGCGAGCACACACACTCGCACATACATGCCCACACACACATACATGCAACGCACACACACACACATAAATGCAGCGCGCACACACTCATACATACATACATGCGCACGCACACACATAAATGCAGCGAGCACACACACTCGCACATACATGCCCACACACACATACATGCAACGCACACACACACACATAAATGCAGCGCGCACACACTCATACATACATACATGCGCACGCACACACATAAATGCAGCGAGCACACACACTCGCACATACATGCCCACACACACATACATGCAACGCACACACACACACATAAATGCGCACACACACACAAGCGAAGAATATGTCACACCATCAATACCAATAAATAGGGGGTAAAACTGAACACATTTTATTTTCATTTCAGTGAAAATTTCACTCAAAAAGTAAAATAACGAAGTATAACCCAAAATGTAACTTTCAATACTGTATAACATTAATCTAATTACAGAGAGATGCTGTTAAAACGTCGGAGAAATCTCATTCAACTTACAACTAAAATGATTAAATCTATTCATACCGTATTTTATGGACTATAAGGCACACCTGATTATAAGACGCACCCCTCAAATTTGACTCAAAATAATAATAATACTTAGCGCTTTAAGTTTCCTCTTTTAGTGATACTTGTGGCGGTGCCATAGCCGATGAGGTTTCACCGAGGCGTGGTCACCGCTACAGCTATCTGTATTAATAAAAAAATCGGGACTTTACTGGTTTCGTACTGCCTCCGGGCATTGCCTCCAGTATTGCTCCCACCATATTTGTATTTACAAATGTCCCATATGTGTCTGATTCAGACCAAGAGGACGTAAAACTCCATTTTCTCTCTAATAATACTTGGCGCTCTACTCCCTTTGCAGGGAGCTCAAAATGCTTTACATGAAGAAGATGAAGAAGAAAAATGGTGTTTTACGTCCTCTCGGTCATGGACACATATGGGACATTTGTAAATACAGAGATGGTGGGAACAATACTGGCTGCAATGCCCGGAGGCAGTGCAACACCAGTAAAGTCCCGAGTTTTTATCAATATAGATATGTGTAGCGGTAACCACGCCTCGGATAAACCTCATCGGCTATGGTACCGCCACAATGGAAAAAAATGCTTTACATGGACATTAAAATGCAAATAAGGTAACATTATGCACATATTAAAACTCGGTACAATCAAATCAAATATGCACAAACATATTTAAACAAAGCATAATAATGGTTTGGAATCAAAACGGACTATCTTTAGATAGTCCATTGACGTATTATTGGATTTATTACAGAAACTAATAACTTGTATCAAACAATGACTGCAGAAATATAAAAAAAAGGGGGTTTTGCTTTTTATATTTCAGCAGTCTTTTTTTTTTATACAAGCCATCGCATTGTTCGCTTGCAAGCACAAAATTTGAAACAATATTGCAAGAAAAGAAACAAAATTGCTAGGGAAATCAAAGTACGTGAACTGCATTATCGTGCAAACACACACGTCCCAAAAGAGAAGCACAAACACAGTCGCACAACACACACAGTCACACAACATATATACAGTCACACAACACACACACAGTCACATAACATATACAGTCACACAACACACACACAGTCACACACACACAACACATACACACACTTATCTGAACAAGTAATAGTCAAGAAATATTCACACAGAGACACATGACTTAATTAAACAAGTAATAATCAATAAGCATTCACACACACACACACACACACACACAAAACAATCAACATGCACACGCAAACACATTTTGTTACTCTATTTCCTTACTATTGGCCACTGCAAAGAACACCTTTTGCAAGAGTGAATGCCCTTGGTGGGTGGGGGAAGATGGTTGAGTACTGACCAAACAAGGGAGTAACTCTCGCCAATAACCCTATTTGAGGCCACTTAATGGCTGCCTTTTGCAAGAGTGAATGCCCTTTTGGATACTGATCAACAAGGGCTTAACTCTTGCCGTCAAGGGCGTTAATAACCCTACTTGCAGTGGCCAATATTATCAGCCATATTATTAGGCGCGGGGGTCTCAGTCTGGGGGGGAAAAAGTATCGCCTTATAGTCCGTAAAATAAGGTAAGTCCACCGACCAATTTATACACATGTGACATACCCAATATCACAAACATGACAAAAAATGTAATGTGCATGCACGAAATACTGGAATAAAATTAAGTTGACTGACCAGTTTACAAATGTGCACTCTACTACCATGTATGACAGAATTTGATTTTTAAAATATTATAAGTTACAGATATGATAATATGCATGCATTTTAATAAATTTTTATACTTAATTTGAGTCGTTGACGAAAAATTTAGTTTAACCCTTTCACCGCCAAAGTCGCATTTTAGCACCACAGTGATTTAACACCTATGTCACTAAAAGGCATCAAATTGGGGTCTAGTATCCAAAGACTATTGTTTCAGTTTTGGGAAGTAAGGATAGACCTTATTTTATGTATGTCACTGAAGAATCGTCAATACTGCAAATGGATTTTGTTCTCTACACAGGTAAATTTAATGGACATTTTTGGCTGAAGTAGGCTGGCGGTGAAAGGGTTAATGTCTGCTGAACAATACTTTTTGTTTGAAAAAAAAAAGTAAAAATATCAAAACATGCCTTCCTATATTTTATATACAAATCAAGATTCACAGTAAGTGGTTTTGACAGCATTTGGATACAAAAGTTTTTATAAAACTCAAGTATATAAAAAAGTTTTATAAAACTCTTCAATTTGGCATTTATCTGTAATAAAAACTGTCATGGGTTAATTACATTTCAAAAGCTATCAGAACCCCAAACACACAAAATTAAAACTTTACCAATTTGTTTTTTGGTCAAGTGCAAAAGCATGAGACAGAAAATGTTATAGTAAACGTGAATATAAAATAAAAACCAAAACCCCGTCAAAAAAAGACAACCTGTCTTCCTGCAAACAAAACCCTTTATCCAATTTATACTTTGACCCCTTCACTGCCACAACGTATTACGTACGTACCTGATGACATCACTGATGACGTCATCAGATGAAGAGGAATAACCCTGATATGCTGGCTTTTGCTCTTGCACAGTCAAGAGAGTTATATCCCCAGACCATTTTGCCAGATTGGCTCTATCAGTTGTCTTTTTCATGGCATGGTTTGCCTAATAATTTTTTGCTGGCAGTCAAGGCAGGGCCGGACCTAAGTTTTTAAGGGGTGGGGGCTAATTTATCGAAGGTGCGAATCACCAAGACCCCTATGGGAATCCGGGGGCATGCTCCCCCGGAAAATGTTTAAATCCGAGAAGCAAAATAGTGCAATCTGGGCATGAAATAAAGGACTAATGCCAGTACTGTTCATACCACTATTGAAACCTGTTTTGAACCATTAAGTACCTATCAACTGGTGGTGCTGATGAGTGCTAGGTATAGCCCGCGAGGAAATTTAGCTGCCGCTCAGCGACATGAATTTTTTTTTTTTAGGAAAAGGGGTGGGGGCTCCAGCCCCCTAAGCCCCCCCCCCCGGTAGGTCCGGCCCTGGAAGGGGTTAAGAAATAAAGACATTTTCTTTAGATTTTCCTTCTTTGAATCAGGCATGAAAACATCTCCGTTTTCTCCGCCTAATTTTTTTTCGAAATCGACCAATCTCCGCCTAAAAAAAAAATTCTCCACCTAAAAGAAAAAAAAAAATCGAAAATCGAATAAAAACTCGGCATGCTGGGTCTTTAAATGGCACGATCATCATTTCGCCTCCTCCCGACGTCATCACTTCCAAAATGGCGTCTGAAGAGCAATCCGTGCATGAAGAATGGGTGAAAAAGAAGAAGAAATAATTTCAGGCATGAAAACAGCTCCGCCGTTTCCATTTTTTTAAAACAGATTAGCCCCCCCCCCGCTGAACAAAAGTTCTGACATTAGTTATTTGTGCTGGAAAAAAAAATTTTTGGTAACAGTCCCCCCCCCCTCAACAAAACTTCTGACGTCAGCTGAAAATCCGGGTGGAAGGATTTCTCGGCTGAAAAAATCTCTTTTTTTGGGAACAGTATTTTTCATGCCTGTTGAATATGGCTTTGGCAAAGAATAGCTTGTGATAAAAGAAAAAACGGGCCACAAAGTGCAAAGGATATTAACAGAATGATGCAGGCCATTTAAACAATTGGTTAATTAAGACGTTATCAGCAACAGTGCTTTCTCTCCTCTGGTGATTTCCTACTGATGACGACCTAACATAGATTCGCTCCCCTTAGACTGCTGATTTTGGATCCCTGCAACCTGACAAGCCAGGGTGTGGCTGCGAGTGGGGATTCGGAATGAGCAACGGCCACAGTACGGTCCAGAAAATGGGACCCCCCCCCCCCCCCAAAAAAAAAGTACAGCAACATTTTGATGAAAAAAATTCGTCCGAATTGTTTTTGAAGAAAATCGATCAAAATTAGGCTTCAATCGACCTCCATGCAAATGGCTGCCATTGAAACAGGAAGTTGAATGCTTTCCGGCTGTCGTTAAAGCTTCCTTTCTGCATTAGAGAGCTCTCACTTCCTTAGCAATATGACTAAACAACGTGGGTCGATCGGCGCGGTTTCAAGCGGTTTAGGACTACGGGCCACGAGCGGTTTCAAGCGGTATAAGGCGCTAAGAGTAAGCACAAAATCACAAAATATAACACAATTCAAAAACCTTGATAAATACACCAACATATCAAAACTGCAATATGAGCATGAATAAAAGGCAGAATTGCAACAACAAAATATGAAAACCTCTCAGCTGTGCAGAAGTTCAAACAAAAACGAAAAGGACAGTGAAGAGGCTGTGATGCCTAATGTCCTAACTACCTGACCTGACCTGAACAACAACAAACAATTAACAAACACGAACGCCTCTTCCACACTTCTCCAGCTATTGCGCAATAAAATAATTGTTTTTCGTACATTAATTATCAGCGTTCCTGTTACTCTTAACTCTTTCGCATCGCAATGATTTTGAATTATTAAAAAAAACTCACAAATCACTCCAGCCATGCACACAAACAAAACGTACATAAACAAAAGGAGAAATGAAAAGATTACAGGTTTTTACTTCAGGCTTAGACATAGGGAAGTGGTAGATCAGACTTTTTTGTTATATATAGACTTTATATAGAAAAACTCTCCACACTGATTGGTCCCCCCACAACAAACCACTACAAAAGCAAAGTCAGAGGCAAAATGGTGGTCTAAGGGAGCGAAGCGAGTTTAGAAGTGACCAAGATATGGTGTGCACACAGATTTACTTCCCTTGAAGCAAATGCATCAAATTGACAGCTATCTATTAATTCCAGACATATATACTTGAATGAGTTAAAGATGAGGGCCTGTTATCCTAACACCTTTTGTTCATTAATTTTGGGAGATAAGTGGTAAGCCTACTAATGCATTGCGTATTCCATCTTTTCTATTTCTAGGTAGGTTTGACAGGAATTTGTATCTGAAATTGTAAACAAAAAGTGTCTGGTGATGAAAGGATTAATAATCTCCCGAAATAATAATGACTATCAAACCACATTTCCAAACCATTTATTAATACTGTTCAACAAACATGCATTGTTTCTCTTGATTTGTAAAACAGATTTTGCTCTTACTGTGAGTGAAAACAGAAAAATTTCCATTTAACTTACTTGGCTACAGAAAAGATTTTGTCTGCAATATTGTGGGATTTCTCTGTGACACATTTAGAATAGGGTCAATCCTTACTGCCCAAACTTAGGAACACAATATTATTGAATGACAGACCCTGGTTTTCAAGAGTTTTAATGGCATGGGTGTGTTAAATCATTGTGGTCAAAAATACGACATTGGCGGTGACAGGGTTAATATTGCATGTTTACAACTGATAAAGTCCATAGGCCATTTTTAGTTCAAATAAACATAAAGCCAGTCTGTGTACAATTCTCAGTTCAAACCAATAAATAAGGCTATATGCCCTTTGAAAATGAAACAAACAAACAAAAGAAACGTTTGAACACACACCTTTTGATTTTAAAAAAACCCAAATTGTTTTCTGTTTACAACAGCTCACAAATATTTTTGGATGGAAGTTCAGTTTAACGTCGCGTATCGGCTTTCGCCATGTACGACGGGCTGAACAAACCAACCATGGTTTTTTTGGGGGCAACATGATTTTTATATTTTTAAATGCATCAAATGAGGGCAGTTTTCATTTGTCTCTTTATATTAATAATAGTTTTCAAATCATGTAATTATGTATCATAACACAATTAAGTTCCTGAAAAAATAAACAAACAAACAAACAAAATAAATATAAAACCTTTTGTTGGCATCATATCAGACAACTAAAGATTCTATACAGAATGAACCCTGTCAAGACTTCACTGCCGTAGACAAACACAGACTGGCCTGGGGCTGCCTCGAAAAAAATCTGTAACAAATAAGAGGCGCGATTAAACTCAACACCAGACCTGCCTACTTGGAATTTTCCCAATCAGTAGCCCAGCCATCAATTTTCAGTAGCATGGCAAATTTTTCCGTAGCATCCACAAACAACGGCAATCGATTTGTTCTCTTCCTGAGCTCCTGAGCCGAAACGCACTGCTTAATATGTTTCGCCGATTGAACGTGTTGACGGCAATCGTCTCTACCGCCATGATTCACAGAGAAGTCCGCATGGCAGAGGTTGCAGAGAGCATGGTTCGCACCGAGTCAACTTCTGACGATGCAAGGCCACTCCTCCGTGTAAGCTATTTTAAAAACTTGTGCGGCAGGCCGATGTTTTTTCTTAGAACAAGATGGTGTGCCAGATGATTTTCGTTTTCTGGTTTGCGTTAGTTTTTCTTCGTTTGAAACATCTCCCGAATCGCTACTGCTGCTGGAGTCCGCCATTTTTTTCAGAGAAAGTAATAAGAACGCATGCGCAGTCACTTTGATAAAAACGGAAGTGACTAGGTTATCGCGCGTGACACGGCGTCTGCTCTTAGAAACAGACAAAACCGGGAACGGCATAAGCAAAAATAAAATGCGGCGGCAATTTGTTTTTTCCGTAGCAACGTTAAGGTTGCCGTAGCTCCGTAGCAAAGCTTTATTTTTCGTAGCTGCTACGGCCAAATCGTAGCAGTAGGCAGGTCTGCAAACACTATCAATGATTCTGAGCAGTTTCAAGGCACACGTGCAGGCAACAGCCCTTTGCAATTCACTGAACATAGGGAGCAAACAAGAACAGAAGGATTTTCTTCATTGTCGATAAGAAATGAACTACCGTACGTTTTTCGGCTCATTAGGCGCTGCTGTGTATAAGGCGAATAGGGCCATTTTCAAGAAAAATCTGAACAAATTAAAGTCAAAAGGCGCCCTCGCTTATAAGGCGATACACACCTCACAAAACAAAGTCGAAGTTTGAAGCCCGTACACATCCTGTAAACGCTTACTGACCGCCATTATTGTTGTCATAAACGAGAGTTGGCTCCCTTCTCAAATAATCGAAACTTCCGGTTGTTGTGTTTGGACAATTCTTCGCGAAAACTGGTAGAATTATGGCATTTTAAGCTCTACAACGATGCTTTTTACATCCAATGAAGGGTTATGGCATCTGTTGGACGGTATCTCGGATGATAACAGGGATTTTGAAGCATTTTAACGCGAGTATTCGTCGTATTGGCGACTCGTTACCACTTTCGATGTTGTGACTCACAGTAGACTGTACTGAGTACGGCAATCGTTGCCTCTCTTCTCACGATTTTGTTCACTTATAGGGCGCCCTCGTTTATTAGGCGCATAGGTCGAAATTGGAGAAAACAATATCGCCTTATAGTCCAAAAATTACGGTAGTTAAGTTTGTTTAAAACATGATCGGTCATTTGATTAACAAATGCGTATGAACTTTGTGGAGAGGAAAAAAACACAAGAAAACAAGAACAAGAGACACACACACAAAAGAAAACAAAAAACAATAAAAGAAAAGTGGAGTGGCAAAAATAAGTTTCGTTGTACCTAAACAAATTCAGATACATTGTATAATAAAGATGTCACAAGTGGATCCTCCAAAAAAATATTGCTTTTCAGTAAACATAAAAGTTAACTCACTCAGGACTGGCCAAATTATTTCCCCTTGTTCTGTGGGGACTGGGCATTTGACCAGGTTCGTAAAATAATCACCCAAACCAAGTTATGAAGAGTTAGGCATCAATATTTTCAGAAAAGATTAGCAACACCATGCACTAAACGATCGTAAAATATCAGATTCCTTACCTTCGTCGTTTGTCTCCTATTGATGAAAACAGCTAACACATAGAAAGAAGGAAAATTTCACATTCCGATCTTTGACCCCCCTCTACAACCAAAGCTGAATGTAAAGTCTGCAATGATTGGTTGATTTCAAGAGAGGCAAGGTCAAAGCAAACTGAAAATAGGCTATGACTTCGCACCGGAAAGCTGGTTACACGCCAGAAATCAAAACCTCTTGAAAACTCTTATGAGCCGGATCCGGGCCATTCGTCCTAAACAGTTGTGTGAGCCATGAGCCGGAGCCGAGTGAGTAAAAACATGATGGATCGTTTGATTAACAAATGCATATGAACTTTGTTGAGAGGAAAAAACAAAAACAAAAAAACAAGAACAAGAGACACACACACAAAACAAAAAACAATAAAAGAAAAGTGGAGTGGCAAAAATAAGTTTCGTTGTACCCAAAAATATTCAGATACATTGTATAATAAAGATGTCACAAGTGGATCCTCCCAAAAATATTGCTTTTCAGTAAACAAAAAAAAGTTTTAAAAAAATCTAATTTCTATGAATAAACACCATAAATAAGTACCTTGATATTTGCCGTAATTCGCGGACAATAAGCTTTTTTTTTGGCAACAAGAATATGTGATGCAGCACAGGAAAACGAGGCTAATGTCGTAAATGATCACTTTTGACTTATTCATATTTTCAGAAAGGCCAGAGACAACAGATTAACAGGCAAAAAAACAGAATTCATCTATCTCTAATAGTTTATATTTAACAATTTTTCAATCAATCAAATTTCTCTCTCTCTCTCTCTTTCTCTCTCTTGTGGCTGCCCGACTTTAGCCTGCTTTTCCTGTGCTGCATCACATCTGGTTCTTGTATCATTAGAAAGAGAATTCGCTAAAAGTTTTCAACTGTACCATTTTCTTGGAATGGTCATTTCTAAAAAATTATCAGATTACCGCTGACAGTAAACTGACCCTAAACCTAACCCGAAACCGCTGTTGTCACATTCCCTTAGGGTTAGGGTTAGAAACAGGGTTTGGGATAAGGTTAGGTGTCAGCTTAGTGTTAAATACACAAAATAATTTAAAAAAGATTATGGTACGTTATGATCATGTGCATGTAAATTCATAAACACGGTAATCTGAGAATGTGACAGCGATCGACGGAACAGCCTGTGAAGTGAATTTTAGGGTGCAGAGGAGGGGGGCTTTTCTTAACAATTGTGGTGGTGCATGGGAAAAACCTACGTAAGTCGCTCAGAATGTTTTTAGCAAAAGCCAAAAATAGTCAACAACCCCCAAAAATATCAATTTTCTATTTAGGGCATATTTATGTCTATTTTTATGCGTTCTACCAGTATCCACAACATCAAAGACAATTTTGAATGATTTCTTTGTTTATTTTATTGTTTTCTAAATCAAGTCAATAAAAAAAAAGAGGCAAAGTTGTATCTTCTATGCTTAATTTCTGCAAACGATCTATCTCGAATGCCAAACTTCAAATAATTATAAAATAAAAACCAGACAAGATAACTCAAATCGGTTTTCTGTGTACTAACAAGGAATCTTTGCTCCACCATGAAAAATTAAAATCTCAATTTATGCCAAAATTCCATTATGTCCGTTTTTCACATGCACTGTAACATTTGCCCAAATTTTAATATGGGCTGGAATTTTTTTTTAAATGCAGAGGCGAGTGTAGAACAACATCCCCCCCCCCCCTCCCTCCCTACCCCATCCCCCCTTTCCCCAGCGCCATCAGTCCTCGTGGGGAGAACCGGAGTCGCTGTCTTCCGGAAGAGGCAAGTACTCCACCCGTCTCTGGTCGCGCCTCAGCGAGAGCAGGGTGGCTAAGAACAGCACCCCCCCTCCGACGTACAGCCCCGGGTACAGAATGTACAGCGCGTCTGCACACAGCCAATCAGAATGCATTTAGAACGCACAGCGTGGCGTGTCTGCACACAGCCAATCAAAATTCATTTCTTCTTCTTCGATCGCTCAGACAGTTTCCTGTCAATTATGAGCGCAGATGCGTCATGCTGCCGTTATGCGCCTAACTAAGAAATAGTTAGGCCCAGCAAGTCCGACTTCGGCTGGAGGAAATCTTTTTGAAAGTATTTAGTGAAAAAAAGGCAGGAGAATGGACTGGTAAGGCAGAAAGACAGTAGATGATAGAAAGCAAAGAGAAAAGGCAGAGTCAAAGAGAGTGACAGATTAGAGGAAGTTACAAGCACAAAACTTCCAGAAGGTGGGGGAACTATTTATACAAAAGACCCCCCCCCCCCCCGGTATCCCCAAGGGGGGAAAATTCATTTAGAATTTTTTTTTTGGGGGGGGGTTTCCATTTATTATTTTTCATTTTAGAATGTGTAGTGCATCTGCACTCAGCCAATCAAAATTCATTTAGAATGTACAGCTACATCAAAATGTTGTTATGTTCTGCATAGTTATGCGGGGATTGTCTTTAGCCACGGCAAGCTCCTAGCATAAGGGGGGGGGGGGGAGATACTTTTCACTGTAGCTCCCTCACTTTCACGCACACTCCCTCACCCCTCAGCGCGGTGGCAGTGGTTGCCCCGTTGCGTTGGAAGGCCTCCTGTATGGGGGGGGGGTGGGGGGGGGCCGCCAATAAGGGAATGTTTCTGCCGATGTTGGTGATGACAATTAGAGGAAGTTGCCAGCACAGGACTTCCAGAAGGTGGGGGGGAAACTATCCAACTGGCTGAGCGATCGACGAGGAAGAAAAATAAAATAACCCTCACCTCTCAGCGCGGTGGCAGTGGTTGCCCCGTTGCGTTGGAAGGCCTCCTGTATGGAGGGCACCAGTAAGGTGGGAGGAACTATCCACAACTGGCCGAGCGATCGACGAGAAAGAAAGAAATAACCCTCACCCCTCTAAAAGTGCATGGCTAGTCAAACAGCCCGTCCTGAACGGTTGTAAGGGGAAACAACTGACCAGTACGGAATGAGTTAATTTAGAACGCTCAGCTACATCAAAATGTTGTTATGCTCTGCATAGTTATGCGGGGATTGTCTTTAGCCATGGCAAGCTCCTAGCATAACCCTCACCTCTCAGCGCAGTGGCAGTGGTAGCCCCGTTGCGCTGGAAGGCCTCCTGTATGGAGGGCACCAGTAAGGTGGGAGGAACTATCCACAACTGACTGAGCGATCGATGAGGAAGAAAAATAAAATAACCCTCACCTCTCAGCGCGGTGGCAGTGGTTCCCCCGTTGCGTTGGAAGGCCTCCTGTATGGAGGGCACCAGTAAGGTGGGAGGAACTATCCACAACTGGCCGAGCGATCGACGAGAAAGAAAGAAATAACCCTCACCCCTCTAAAAGTGCAGCATGGCTAGTCAAACAGCCCATCCTGAACGGTTGCAAGGGGAAACAACTGACCAGTACGGAATGAGTTAATTTAGAACGCTCAGCTACATCAAAATGTTGTTATGCTCTGCATAGTTATGCGGGGATTGTCTTGAGCCAAGGCAAGCTCCTAACAAAACCCTCACCTCTCAGCGCGGTGGCAGTGGTAGCCCCGTTGCGTTGGAAGGCCTCCTGTATGGGGGGCACCAGTAAAGGAATGTTGCCGCCGATGTTGGTGATGATGAACAGGTAGACGGCGATGGCCGACGTCTTGAACTGAGGGTCCACCAGCTCCACCAGAACCGTCAGCGCCACGCCCACCCACATCTCACCTGCAATCACGGGTAAAACCGCAGGAAACATTTAGGCACTCACATCTTGCCTGCAATCGCGGGTAAAATCGCAGGTAACATTTAGGCACTCACATCTCACCTGAAATTGCAGGTAACATTAGGCACTCAGATCTCACGTGAAATCACAGGTAAAACTACAGGTAGCATTAGACACTCACATCTCACCTGCAATCACAGGTAAAACCGCAGGTAACATTAGGCATTCACATCTCACCTGCAATCACAGGTAAAACTGCAGGTAGCATTAGACACTCACATCTCACCTGCAATCACAGGTAAAACTGCAGGTAGCATTAGACACTCACATCTCACCTGCAATCACAGCATCTCACCTGCAATCACAGGTAAAACTGCAGGTAACATTAGGCACTCACATCTCACCTGCAATCACAGCATCTCACCTGCAATCACAGGTAAAACTGCAGGTAACATTAGGCACTCACATCTCACGTGAAATCACAGGTAAAACTGCAGGTAGCATTAGACACTCACATCTCACCTGCAATCACAGGTAAAACCGCAGGTAACATTAGGCATTCACATCTCACCTGCAATCACAGGTAAAACTGCAGGTAGCATTAGACACTCACATCTCACCTGCAATCACAGGTAAAACTGCAGGTAAAATTAGGCACTCACATCTCACCTGCAATCACAGGTAAAACTGCAGGTAGCATTAGACACTCACGATCTCACCTGCAATCACAGGTAAAACTGCAGGTAGCATTAGACACTCACATCTCACCTGCAATCACAGGTAAAACTGCAGGTAACATTAGGTACTCACAACTCCACCTGAAATCACAGGTAAAACTGCAGGTAACATTAGGCACTCACAACTCCACCTGCAATCACAAGTAAAACTGCAGGTCACATTAGGCATTCACAACTCTACCTGAAATCACAGGTAAAACTGCAGGTGACATCTAGGCACTCACAACTCCACCTGCAATCACAGGTAAAACCGCAGGTAAATCACAGGTAAAATCGCAAGTGACATCTAGGCACTCACATCTCACCTGCAATCACATGTAAAACTGCAGGTAAAATTGCAGGTAACATTAGGCACTCACATCTCACCTGAAATCACAGGTGACACAGCTATAGGGGGGTCGGTTGCCATGTGTGTGTGTGTGTGTGTGTTTGTGTGTTTGTGTGTGTGTGTGTGTGTTTGCTTGTGTGTGTGTGTGTGTGTGTGTGTTTTGTGTGTGTGTGTGTGTGTGTGTGTGTGTGTGTGTGTGTGTGTGTGTGTGTGTGTGTGTGTGTGTGTGTGTGTGTGTGTGTGTGTGTGTGTGTGTGTGTGTGTGTGTGTGTGTGTTTGTGTGTGTGTGTGTCTGCATGTTTGCTGTGCCTGCGTTTGACTCACCAATGACGTACGCTGGCATCTGCATGATGTAGGCCACAGGAGCATTGAAGAACAGAAAAAGTGTGTGTGTGTGTGTGTGTGTGTACGTGTGCGTGTGCGCACGTGAGTGCGTGCGTGGTGCATGCATGCATGCCTGTGTTGGACTCACATGGAGTACAATGGGGTTGATAATTATGTGTATTTGCTTTTGGTTGTGTTGTATGTGCGTGTGCGTGTGTGTGTGTGCATGGTGCATGTATGTATGCATGCCTGTGTTGGACTCACCAAAGACTGTTGTCATCTGCATGATGTAGGTCACAGGAGCATTTGAAGAACAGGGTACAGATGTGTGTTTGTTTTGGGTTGGGTTGTGCGTGCGCGTGTGTGTGTGTGTGTGTGTGCATGGTGCATGTATGTATGCATGCCTGTGTTGGACTCACCAAAGACTGTTGGCATCTGCATGATGTATGCCACAGGAGCATTTGAAGAACAGGGTACAGATGTGTGTTTGTTTTGGGTTGTGTTGTGTGTGTGAGCGTGTGCGTGGTGCACGTTTGCTGTGCCTGCAGTTGACTCACCAATGATGTAGGTTGGCATCTGCATGATGTATGCCACAGGAGCATTTGAAGAACAGGGTACAGATGTGTGTGTGTTTGTTTGGGGTTGGGTTGTGTGTGTGAGCGTGTGCGTGGTGCACGTTTGCTGTGCATGCAGTTGACTCACCAATGATGTAGGTTGGCATCTGCACGATGTAGGCGACAGGAGCATTGAAGAACAGTGAACATGTGTGTCAAGTCAAGTCAAGTCCAGTCAAAATTTTTATTTCCAGATGGAACATTGAATAAGCAAATAATATACTTTTTGTGTGTGTGTGGTGCATGTATTCATGCATGCATGCAGTTGACTGACCAATGACGTAGGTTGGCATCTGCATGATGTAGGCCACAGGAGCGTTGAAGAACAGGGTACAGATGTTTCGCTTGTTTTGGGTTGGGTTGTGTGTGCGCGCGTGTGTGTGTGTGTGTGTGTGTGTGTGTGAGCGCATGCGTGGTGCATGTATGCATGCCTGTGTTGGACTCACCAATGACGTAGGTTGGCATCTGCATGATGTAGGCCACAGGAGCGTTGAAGAACAGGGTACCGGCAGCAAAGGGGGCAGCTGCCAACTGCACATCACGGTTCAACCACACCTCTCCATTACTGACATCTGTCCACACATCTTCACACTCAATTGGAATTCTTCGGAAATAATTAAGGGGAGTAATTTCATGGTGTGTGGGAGTGATCTTGCCTAATTCAATCGGTCAAACAGGGGAAGTCACTCTACCATCAGCTCTCGTAGCCTATCGACTCGTGTGTTTGAGCAGACATACAGCTCTTAGAACACTGTGCGTCATTTAAAAAAATTATGTCATTTACAATTTTACGTCACATTTTGCAAGTTTTATCAGTTTGTGGCCACTGGCCACCCCTAATTTTTCTAAAAAAAAAGGTTTGCAAGTCGCTGACTCGCATCCTGCGGTTTCAAGCTTCGACGCCATTGTTGCATTGTTGCTATGGTATTTGACCGAGTAATGGAGGTAAACAACTGTAATTTTCACGAAGTGCTCTCCCCTAGTTTTTTTCTGAAAATCGTCTATTGAGTCACATGTCACTTACACTTGTCATGTAGTTGTTTGTTTGTTGTATATTGAGTCAAATACAAAATGATGTAGTTTCTCTCTCAGATCGCATTATTTCAGGTCCTTTTCTAAAAAAATCGCCCAAAATCAAATGCACATCATTCAAACATGCAACATGTACCGAGTAACAGATAAATCAGTGTATTTTTGAAGACTTCTTACTTTGAACGAGTGAGCCGCGTAATATTTCACGATGTAAATAATCTGATGAAATGCGTTTTGTCAGGAAAACAAAAGCTTTCTACTTGACGGGCTGACCACTTTGTTATGATCTTGATCTAGTATCACAAAGCTACTCAAGTTTTGGGCTTTACGTCCTCTCGGCCTGGGAAGGCACATATGGGACATAAAACCCCACTCAAGTTTTGATAGACTTGGTTTAGTATATAACTTATAAGTAAACAAGAGGCAAAGCCTTCAAGGCTCACGTCTGATTTTTATGACTATAGCAGGCATGGGAATTCCCATGACAATTCCCATGCCTGTATAGAGAGAATACTGTTATGTAGACACTTGTGCATCTGAAAACAGAATTAATTTGTATTTTACTGTGTAAATTAAATTATTTCTGTGCATTAAATTACCCCTACCCCTTTCTTTTTAAAATTTAATTATATGTATGTTTATATATGCGCATGTAACATAGTGGAGCCCTATTTTTATTTTTGGCAAACAAGTAAAATTGAAAAGCATATTGACCAAGCTTTCAGAAAAACATAGTGTCCACATAACTTTGTTTTAAAAAACGACGTGAGCCAAAAAGGATTGTAAAAAGCATAATACAAACTATAAACATAAACATTTCTTTATCTAATATTAGAATAAAGGGAGCTATATGGTCACCGCCACACTGAATGAATCAAATTTGAAGATGATAAATAGTTCAATTTTCTCTCTCTCTCCACTTTCTCCTCCTTTTACACTCTGTCTCTGTCACTCTTTATGTACATCCACAACCATCGTTTTATTCATCACCTTCAAGTTTTCATCATCATTTTTTCTTTTCATATTTGATTGTCGTTGTTGTTGTTGTTGCTGTTGTTGTTGTTGTTAAACTTCATTTTTTGTAAATGTCACTTGATCCAACTTCCCGTAATTCTGTTTAAACGTCATTTTTGGCTCACGTCGTTTTTTTAAAACAAAGTGAGTCTATAGTATCGTACATGTTCGGTTGTGTGTCTGTGTGTATGTGTGTGTGTGTGTGTGTGTGTGTGTGTGTGTGTGTGTGTGTGTGTGTGTGTGTGTGTGTTGCGTCCGTGGCCCCGACCTTTAACCTTAACTCAAACCTTAACGTTGTCATTTTCTCTAAACATATAAGGCGTTAGAGGGTTAAAGTTAGCAGGATACTTGATTTTTTGGCTCACGTCGTTTTTTAAAACAAAGTGAGTCTATATTATCGTACATGTTCGGTTGTGTGTCTGTGTGTATGTGTGTGTGTGTGTGTGTGTGTGTGTGTGTGTGTGTGTGTGTGTGTTGCGTCCGTGGCCCCGACCTTTAACCTTAACTCAAACCTTAACGTTGTCATTTTCTCTAAACATATAAGGCGTTAGAGGGTTAAAGTTAGCAGGATACTTGATTTTGACGTGAGCCTTCAAGTCACGACGATCAAAGCAGTCAGATACATTGATAAAGAACAAAATAAAGATAAGGTTGTGCAACCTTGAACCTTGACTCAGTCACACTCTTCAATTTCAAACTAAAGAAGACTCTCACTCTCCACTGAAACTTTAACGTTGTCATTTTCGTTTTTTAAAACAAAGTGAGTCTATATTATCGTACATGTTCGGTTGTGTGTCTGTGTGTCTGTGTGTGTGTGTGTGTGTGTGTGTGTGTGTGTGTGTGTGTGTGTGTGTGTGTGTGTGTGTGTTGCGTCCGTGGCCCCGACCTTTAACCTTAACTCAAACCTTAACGTTGTCATTTTCTCTAAACATATAAGGCGTTAGAGGGTTAAAGTTAGCAGGATACTTGATTTTGACGTGAGCCTTCAAGTCACGACGATCAAAGCAGTCAGATACATTGATAAAGAACAAAATAAAGATAAGGTTGTGCAACCTTGAACCTTGACTCAGTCACACTCTTCAATTTCAAACTAAAGAAGACTCTCACTCTCCACTGAAACTTTAACGTTGTCATTTTCTCAAAAAAACATAAGATGATAGAGGGTTAAAGTTAGCAGGATACTTGATTTTGACGTGAGCCTTCAAGTCATGACGATCAAAGCAGTCAGATACATCGGTAAGGAACAAAAGAAAGAAAATCATTTGTTGTAACTGTTGTGTTGTACCGAGTAGGAGATACATACTGGAAAGAAGACTCTCCATTAGATATACAAAAACGCTCTTTAAAAAGAAACACAAGACTTCAGGTGTGTACAAATAGGTACATTTTAACGTCGTCAACTTATATTTTCTGTAACAAATGGATGTACCGAGTATGTGCGTTGACGGCCCGGTTGTTTAGCTTTTATTTGCGCCTTTGAGTAACGGTTGTTCGTGTTCATTTGCCCATCATCTCTGCGCACAACTTAGCCTACTGCACTTC
>CM065707.1:10444606-10464606 GCA_017654935.2 Phymorhynchus buccinoides
TTACGACCGTTGCTGTCGTCTGCATAGACTTTGAGCAAAGGGAAACAACCACAGTCAAGGGCCTGAAAGCGGAGTCGCTTCCCTTGTTGTAGAAAAGATGGCAGAGAGCGTAGGAAAAGCACGAAAACCACTGACTTTGAAAAAGAAAACCACTGACTTTGGACGAGAGTGGAGGTGATTAACAGAAGTCGGCGAAGTGAAACTGTAATACATCGATTGTACAATCCTATGGAGTTGGAAAGACCCAAATCCAGTTTTAATATGTCATTGTATGTGTGCATGAAGAAGAGAGTATGAACTGTGCTGAACTTTTTCTTTCTACAGCTGCCAGTGAAAACCTCCGTCATACGACCCCTCCAATTTACGACCGATTTTTCCGGACATTTTGGAAGTCTTAAAATAGAGGTTTGTCTGTAGCATAAAAATTGCAGACGCTAACTCCATGAGCATAACTATACGCCCCGAAAATATGGCTGCATGTTCAGGCATGGTAGTGGGGGCAAAGTGGGTTTCGCGGAAGAATATCCAACCGATTCTGCATTTCATTTGAAAGATGTCGACTCAAACTAAAATGATGAAGTTGGGCGTCAAAATGAAGAAGAAGAAAAAGAAGCACTAGGATCACAAATCTGGAAACATGTGGCGTGAACTAGGCCGCGCACGACTGCTAACTTCGGTGGGAAGTTGCTTGTTGTTATTCACATCCAGTTCCGTGAAGCGATTGCATAGGTTTTAACGCACGTAATGTTTAGGCACTTGAGCGAATTTTTACCCCAGCTTTTTTTTTGGGGGGGGGGGGGGGGGGGGGGGCAATTTCACTTTCGCGGATTTCCCGCGATTCGCGGAGGTCTACCATGCCTGGTGTTGTAGGCTCATATGTACCCCGCTGAAAATGGGAGGGGGAATCCAAATCCAATACATTTTATTATCTAAAAAACAACAACTGAGAAATTAATGTCAGGTGCAACAGCATAACAGAAACATGACAATACTGAAAAACATCAAACTTTTTAAAGCGTTTGAAATGCAGTTATAGAAACGAAAATACTAACTTTAAAATTCGTAACAGCAATTTAAAAAATGTGCAGATAGATATGAACATAGAAATAAAAGAAATGACCATTAAAATAAAGGTAGAATAACTCAATAATTCAACATATGGAAAGAACGCAGTACGAAAGTGGGTTTTTTTCGCCCATGCTTTCATTTTCAGCTTTAGAGTCCTGTACCTGCATCCTGATGGGAATAGATCATAATGGTGGGTTAAAACATGACTACCATCAGTCGCTATCTGCTTAGCCTTTCGCACCACTCGCTCAGCAGTAAGAATTTCGTAGGATTGCTAGTTTACAATTATTTGTAGTGGCATGAAAATTATAGTCACTGATTCTGTGTGTATAACTAAACGCACGGAAATACGGCTGTGTGTTGTAGGCCCATGCCCCCCCCCCACTGATAATGAGAGAGGGAATTTTGTAGGATTGCTAGTTTATAAGAAATACAGTATTTGCAGTCGCATGAAAACAATAGTCAGTAATTCTTTGTGTATAAACCATGTGGTGTGTAGGCAATTTGGCAGGAATGCTAGTTCACAAACAGTAGTAATTATGAAAATATCATAGTTACTAATTCCATGTGCATAACCTACACCCGGATTGCTAGACTACATAACCCCTTCCCTGCCCAGTCCCATGTCTACTACCTGATGTGTGATGTCATTGATGATGATGGGGGGGGGGGGGACTTACCAGCGTTTCTGATGGACCCGGCCAAGCACAGCAGCATCACCGACACAGACAGGAAAGGCTTGACAGTGCGGCGAAGCTTCTCACAGGCCGTCAGCCCCCTTACTCCCCCTTGCTGCTCCTCCTCCTGCTCACCAGGGGGCGCCGCCGAGGGCTTGGGGGCCGCGCGTCGGGCAGGCTCCCTCACCGTCAGCAGGATGAGGATCCCCACCAGGAAGCCTGGAATGCCTGAGAGGAAGAACGCCCAGCGCCACCCCTACACACACCGACAAAAAGGAAGGGGAGATAATTGTGAGCCTATTTTCAACAGTTCATCTTTGGTGAAAGTGTACGCGTTCTCAACAGTGTTATTTCGAAATGAAAGAGTGTCATTGCGGGGCACAGTACTCACGAACGCACAGCTGGGTGGTGAAGGGTGCACGAGAGATTGGGCGGAGAATGGTGGCCATCTAAAACAGTTCACTTGGGCGTATTGAAGGAAGAAGTAGATGAAGATCAGACGGAAACACGGAGGAATGTCAACGTTATATGTCGACCACATCATGCTTGATACTTTCATACACTCATACACAAAAATTTAGACCCACACGATCACTGGAAACAGCACAAAACAAAATAGTCGGGAGCGGGATGGCCAAGCCTGCAAGGCGGCTAAGCCCCATAGATCCAGAAAAAGTAACAATTAACATCCCCAGGTTAACCTCTGACCCCTACCCCTCTAACCCCTTGACCTGGCCATTGATGTTGGCTGAGGTCACAGGGCTGTAGCCGGAGTAGATGCCCAAGTTGACCTCTGACCCCTAAACCCTTTGACCCCAGACCTGTCCGTTGATGTTGGCCACGGTCGCCAAGTTTCCCAGGGCGTAGGACAGGCTGTAGCCGGAGAAGATGCCCAGGTTGACCTCTGACCCTTACCCTCCAACCCCTAACCCTTTGACCTCTGGCCTGTCCGTTGATGTTGGCTAAGGTGAACAGGTTTCCCAAGGCATAGGAAAAGCTGTACACATCCGGAGTAGATGCCCAGGTTAACCTCTGACCCCTACCCTCTAACCCTTTGACCTCTGTTGATGTTGGCCAAGGATTACCAGGTTTCCTAAGGCGCAAGACAGGCTGTAGCCGGAGTAGATGCCCAGGTTGGTCTCTGACCCCTAAACCCTTTGACCCCTGACCCTTTGACCCCTGTTGATGTTGGCTAAGGTCACCAGGTTTCCTAAGGCGCAAGACAGGCTGTAGCCGGAGTAGATGCCCAGGTTGACCTCTGACCCCTAACCCTTTGACCCCTGACCCTTCGACCCCTGACCTGTCCATTGATGTTGGCCACGGTAACCAGGTTCCCCAGGGCGTAGGACAGGCTGTAGCCGGAGTAGATGCCCAGATTGTACACGCCCACCACCAGCCCGCGGTACGCCGAGGGGAAGTAGTCAGTCAGCAGGCTCACCGCGAAGGGCGTGCACCCCGCCTCCCTGACAGATACAGACACACACAGCAGGAAAAAGTGACAATAAAGACCTCTTAATATTCATGAGTTAGTGGGGAAGTCTGTCAGCAGGGTCATCGCGAAGGGCGTGCACCCCGCCTCCCTGATAGATACAGACACACACAGCAGGAAAAAGTGACAATAAAGACCTCTTAATATTCATGAGTTAGTGGGGAAGTCTGTCAGCAGGGTCATCGCGAAGGGCGTGCACCCCGCCTCCCTGATAGATACAGACACACACAGCAGGAAAAAGTGACAATAAAGACCTCTTAATATTCATGAGTTAGTGGGGAAGAAGTCTGTCAGCAGGCTCACTGCGAAGGGCGTGCACCCCGCCTCCCTGATAGATACAGACACACACAGCAGGAAAAAGTGACAATAAAGACCTCTTAATATTCATGAGTTAGGGGGGAAGAAGTCTGTCAGCAGGCCCACCGCGAAGGGCGTGCACCCCGCCTCCCTGATAAAGCAGACACACACAGCAGAAAAACATGAGGCAAATTTGTAGTCCAGTAGCAGCCGTATGTATAGCCTGCTTCCTTTTCTTCAAAGAGGTGCACATGCACACACACACACCAAAAAACCCCCACCACCACAACAAAAACAGCAAAGTCTTGATATTCAAATCCTATTTAATGTTATGACTGGTTGTACCAGTAAATTAAACACACACACACACACTTCTCACCCCAGTCCCAGCAGGAACCGCACGATGACCAGTTGCCAGTACTTGTGCACAGTAGCCGCTGACCAGAACACTTAGAAGTCGCCAGCAGATTCTATCTCTCTCATTCTCTCCATCTCCCACACACACACACACACCCCACCCCTCTCTCTCTCACACCACCACCCCCACCCCTCACTCCCTTTCTCTCTCCTCACCCCAGTCCCAGCAGGAACCGCACGATGACCAGCTGCCAGTACTCTTTCACCAGGCCGGTCAGCACCGTGGCCGCTGACCAGAACAGCAGCGAAACGGCCAGGAGGTTCTTGCGGTTGTAGAGGTCCGCAGCAAAGCTGATGAAGATCCCAGTGAACGTGTAGACCAGGATGAAGACCGGCCCAGCCAGGACCTGGTACTCTAACCCCTGACCGTTGTAGTCCCACACGCAAACCGCTTCGCCGCGGGGGTTACGCGTTGAGAGACAGCTGTTTTGGTGTTTTTTTTAAACAAAAGAAAAGGAAACGGCAGTATGAACCCTCTGTGTGTCCTCACAGTTTAATCTGGAAAATAAAAACACCACCAACAACAAAAAAACACCACCCAAAACTGGGAGAAAAAAAAGGTTATGTACGTTTTGCCTGATCATTTTTCAGGAGCAAGACGCAACCTCTTCTTCTTCTTCTTCTTCAGTGTTCCCAGGCGATAAGGCCATAAGGGGTAAGGAGCGTATGTGTCCGTTTTCCAGCCTTCACGGGTCTCCTGGCTGCATTCAGCCCGACACATTCCGATTTCGGAGGAGGTCAAAGCAGAAAATTTGGAAGAAATTTGGCCACACAAAGAAAGGCAGGAGAATGGGCCAATAAGTCAGAAAGATAGTAAGATGACAGAAGGCAAAAGGGAAAAAGGCAGAGCTGATGACGATGCCGGCGAACATGAAGACCACGATAAGGGGTATGGTATGGTATGGTATGGTATGGTACAGTATGTGTCCGGTTTTCAGTTTTCACTAGTCTCCTGACTGACTATATTCCGATTTCGGCGGAGGTCAAAGCAGAAAATTTGTAGGATTTTTTTTTTAGAAAAAAAAAGGCAAGAGAATGGCCCATAATTCAGAAAGATAGCAAGATGACAGAAACATGGGTGCAACTGGTTGAAAGGAAAAAACTAAAGTTGGGGTCCAGGGGTCGACAGGTGGGGTACAGGGGCAACGCCCGGTTGGGGGGTCTGTGGGGCACGCTGACGATAATTCATAAATGAAATGAGAAGGGAGGCATTCCAAGGCATAGAACTTTATAAAATACTTTCACTTTAAATCGCTCAGATCATCGATATCGGTATTCAACACGGGTGTGTTTTTGTGTGAGTGGTTTTTTTTTGCGAATTCTTTTGAAAAACGGAACTTCCGTTTTGGGCAATACAGACAAACCTCTATTTTAAGACTTCCAAAAATGTCCGGAAAAATCGGTCGTAAATTGGAGGGGTCGTATGACGGAGGTTTTCACTGGCAGCCGTAGAAAGAAAAAGTTCAGCACAGTTCATACTCTCTTCTTTATGCACAGTGACATAATAAAACTGGATTTGGGTCTTTCCAACTCCATAGGATTGTGCAATCGATGCATTACAGTTTCACTTCTGTTAATCACCTCCACTCTCGTCCAAAGTCAGTGGTTTTCTTTTTCAAAGTCAGTGGTTTTCGTGCTTTTCCTACGCTTTCCGCCATCTTTTCTACAACAAGGGAAGCGACTCCGCTTTCAGGCCCTTGACCGTGGTTGTTTCCCTTTGCCCGAAGTCTATGGAGACGACAACAACGGTCGTAAAAACCAACAAAATGGCGGTCGTAAGTCGCGTTTTAGAGGAAGTCGTTTAAGAGAGGTCGTTTACATAGTAAAATGCATCTGTGCCAACAAATCCGGTCTCAAATGAGAGGTGGTCGCTTAACAGAGGGTCATAAAATAGGGGTTTGTCTGTATAGAAAAAACGGATTCCGTCCCAAAACGGAAGCAGATGCACCCATGCTGAAAGCAAAAGGGAGAAGGCAGAGCTGATGAGTTGACCATGCCGGTGAACGTGTAGACCAGGATGAAGACCGGCCCCGGCCAGGATCTAGTACAGACAAACCCCTATTTTATGACCCTCTGTTAAGCGACCACCTCTCATTTGAGACCGGATTTGTAATGGCACGGATGCATTTGACTATGTAAACGACCTCTCTTAAACGACTTCCTCTAAAACGCGACTTACAACCGCCATTTTGTTGGTTTTTACGACCGTTGTTGTCGTCAGCATAGACTTCGAGCAAAGGGAAACAACCACGGTCAAGGGCCTGAAAGCGGAGTCGCTTCCCTTGTTGTAGAAAAGATGGCGGAAAGCGTAGGAAAAGGAGAAAGGAGGTGATTAACAGAAGTCGCGACGTGAAACTGTAATACGTCGATTGCACAATCCTATGGAGTTGGAAAGACCCAAATCCAGTTTTATTATGTCACTGTGCATGAAGAAGAGAGTATGAACTGTGCTGAACTTTTTCTTTCTACGGCTGCCAGTGAAAACCTCCGTCATACGACCCCTCCAATTTACGACCGATTTTTCCGGACATTTTGGAAGTCTTAAAATAGAGGTTTGTCTGTACTCTAAACCCTGACCGCTGTAGTCCCACATCGGGGCAGTGGGTGGATGCCTCGTGCCTCCATACGGGGAGCTGGATGACCCCGCCCCCATCCACAAGTCTCTCCCCATGAGCATACCGGGGGGTCTTTTGTAAAAAATAGTTCCCCCCACCTTCTGGAACTTCTGTGCTTGTAACTCCCTCTATAATCTACCACTCTCTTTGACTCTGCCTTTTCCCTTTGCTTTCTATCATCTACTATCTTTCTGACTTATTGGCCCATTCTTCTGCCTTTCTTCAAAAAAAAATCTTCCCAATTTTCTCCTTTGAGCTCCTCCGAAATCGGAATGTGTCGGTTGTACGCAGAGGGGAGAGCAGTGAAAACTGAAAACTGGACACATACGTACCTTACCCATTATGGCCATATGGCCTGGGAACGCAGAAGAAGAAGAAGTAGGCCCACACGCAAACGGCTTCGCCGCGAGTGTTACGCAGCTGCAATTCAATTTCACCAAATAAATTTTTTTACACGGAGCCAATTTTAAAT
This sequence comes from Phymorhynchus buccinoides, assembly GCA_017654935.2. Taxonomy (NCBI): domain Eukaryota; kingdom Metazoa; phylum Mollusca; class Gastropoda; order Neogastropoda; family Raphitomidae; genus Phymorhynchus; species Phymorhynchus buccinoides. The sequence goes on from CM065707.1 coordinate 10,451,642, forward strand.
TCACTCAGTTGCACACGTTTGGGACCGACATCTCAATAGACGATTTTAGGAAAAAAACCAAGGGAGAGCACCTCGTGAAAATTAGAGTTGCTTACCTCGATTACTCGGTCAAATACCATAGCAACAATGGCGTCGAAGCTTGAAACCACAGGACACGAGTCAGCGACTTGCAAACATTTTTTAGAAAAACGAGGGGCGGCCAGTGGCCACAAACTGATAGAACTTGCAAAATGTGACGTAAAAAATACAAACGACATCAATTTTAGAATGACGCACGGTGTTCTAAGTGCTGTATGTCTGCTCAAACATACGAGGCGAGAGCTGGGGATCTACCCGATGGTGGAGTAACTTCCCCTGTTTGACCGATTGAAATAGGCAAGATCACTCCCACACACCATGAATATTAACTCCCCTGAACTATTTCCGAACAATTCCTATTGCGCTGATGATGATTCCTTTGGAAAGACGGTTTCATTCAAAGTCAATGTACCCTTACAGAACTCCATATTATTATTTAAGGTCATGGACGTCATGTTTATCACTCGGTGACGAAAGCGAAGCAGACGAAGCATGTGGAACATTGTAGCCGTTGTTAGCGGTGTTGACCGACTCAGAACACAAATCCTGTTCACAAATCTTTTTCACTGGACCAACATGCTGATTGCCTCGAAAATTTCGTTTCGCAGGACGATCAGATCTTCTTGCTTTTGGTTTTCCTATTTTTACATCGGCGATTGTGAAAACATGAGTCCAAACTATTTTTGCTTCTCTCAACAGGAAGTTGCCGACTGAAAAACTGGATTTGCATGGTGATTGCGTAACAAGGTGTTTTGCAAAATCCCTGGGAAACCTGTCTGAAATTTATTTCATTGTTTATATTAATATAAGCATGCATATGTATGTTTGTATGCATGTGTATGTGTGTGTGCATACGTGGGTAACATATCAATCAACATACATACATGCGTATGCATGTACATATATACACACATACATACATACACACATGTACACATACATACATGCATGCATAGTTAGTTAGTTAGTCTGTTATAGTCCCGTCAACAGCTATGGTTATCTCAGGACTGTCACCGCGTAAAGTTCGACCACGTGTAGCAAAACACAAATCCATGAATCTTAACAACGTACAAAACCTGCAAACAAAAAATGTAGTACAATTCATAACATGACACTTCCATCATTATACCCTATAGCACATAACATGATAAGTCCACACAGTGCTGGAAACGTGGAGCCACGCTACTCTCATTTATCGGATCCAGGTTAAACAAAACAGTAAAAAAGGATAACAAATACATACTAGTAAGCTAAAATACATAAAAAAGGCTATATAAGCAAATATGCACTGCAGAATGGACAACAGGTGCCCACTCAAGTGCGCAATTATCATGCGTGGATGCCAGTGTACAATAATATAAAAAAACTGGCATGCCCATGAACACACATACATACATGCATGCATACATACATGCATGCACATGTGCACACAAACCAATCATGGTGGACAAAAGTGTTCCAAGAACAGATGGGATTTCAGATTGGCTTTGAAAACTGACGGGGAGTCAGAATGTCTGAAAGATAGAGGGAGTTTGTTCCATTTTTGTAGCTAAAGAAAACACTGAGGAAGGAAAATTAAGAAGAAGAAAAAGAAGCACTAGGATCACAAATCTGGAAACGTGTGGCGTGAGCTAGGCCACGCACGACTGCTAACTTCAGCGGGAAGTTGCTTGTTCAGTTATTCACATCCGGTTCTGCAAAGCGATTGCATAGGTTTTAACCTTTACCGGATCATGCTTTTGACTACACGGACACGATGGCGGGGGTCTTCCACGACCCCCTACTCAGCAAAGAGCAAATTCCGAGGTGTTTATCCCTGTCCGGATGGCGGGGGTCTCCCATGACCCCTACTTGTCAAAGAAGCACCATGTGTTTATCCCTGTCCGGATGGCGGGGGTCTCCCACGACCCCTACTCAATGCACTGCAGTGCTCTTTAAAGTAGGGGTCGTGGGAGACCCCCGTCATCCGGACAGGTATATCAAAATTACGTGTCATATTACGTCATTTATATTTTATACACATTAATAAAATTTAACACACTTAAAGCCATTCGCGTTTTTGACAAAGTCATGAAATTTCATGAAGATTGCTTAAATAGTTTTAGAGATATAACATGTTTTGTGTGTCAAGGGGTCGTGGGCGACCCCAGAAGTCCGGTAAAGGTTAACGCACGTAATTTTTAGGCACCCGAGCGAATTTTTACCCCAACTTATTTTTTTTTTTTTTGGGGTGGTCAAATTTTCACTTTTGCGGGTTTTCCGCGATTCGCGGAGGTCTACCATGCCTGAGATAAGTAGAAGAGCACTAACAGTGGTACCAATGACATGCACCGCCTCAAAACAAACGGTGATCGTTGATTCGCAAGTTGGATAGAAATCACACACGGCGAGTCCGCTCCCCCCCCCCACCCCACCCCCCTTTACCTGTCGCTGGTGGTGGCGTTACAGGTGGCGCCCTCTGTCTGGCTGGGGGTCAGGGAGGCGTTGAGGTCGCAGGCCCGGTCCCCGAAGTGGAGGGCGCGCGCCAGGTCCTGGGCGGTGATGGCCAGCATGTAGCGGTCAAGCTGGTTCAGGAGGTAGGTCAGCAACAGCAGCACCAGCACCCAGCTGGCGTAGCTGAACAGCCACCGACGACACCCACCCCCATCTCCATCCCCTCCGTCCTTGATATCCTCCTTCACGTCTTGGGAAAATAAAATAAAAAAATAAAAAATCAACATAAAAATTGTACACTGATTCATCATCGTTTACTCCTCCGAAACTGGAATGTGTCGGCTCGGCTGGATGCAGCGGGGAGACCATTGAAAACTGAAAACCAGACGCATACGTACGTCACCCATTATTATGACCATATGGCCTGGGAAAGCAGAAGATAAAACATCATAGTTCCAACTGATTCGACAGGTAGGTGCCAGATCAGCAGCAGCAACAGCACCAGAACCCAGCTGCCTGTAGCTGAACAGCCACCGACGACACCCACCCCCATCTGCATCCCCTCCGTCCCCGCCGCTATCCTCCTTCACGCCTTGAAAATGGAAAAAAACCTGAGAAACCCCAAATCATGGTGGCGCCTGACAGAAACCTTTCCACCTTCCTACTTCATGTCTTGGAAGGAAGGAAGAAAGCAAAGCTCTTCAACATCTTGGGAGAAAATAAATCATCATTGTTTACTCCTCCGAAACTGGAACGTGTCGGCTGGATGCAGCAGGGAGACCATTGAAAACTGAAAAACGGACATATATATGTACGTCACTCATTATTACGGCCGTATGGCCTGGGAAAGCAGGAAAAAAACATCATTGATATCAGAGAAAGAAAGCATGTAGAATACTACTCGAAAAGAGTAGAGTCAGCAGGTGTGTATAATGGGAGGTCTTATAAGGGAGGGGTCTTATAAGGGAGGGGTCTTATAAGGGAGGGGTCTTATAAGGGAGGGGTCTTAAAGGGAGGTTCCACTGCATGCTGTACATGACATACACAACAACCAAACTTGGCTTGGCTTGCACTTCCACACACACCACAGTGGAACCTCCCTTATAAGACCTTCAAAAATCATCCAAAATGAGGTCTTATAAGGGAGGTAATTTTAATACTTACAAAGAAGAGCAAAGTCTCAAAGCAGGTCTTATGCGGGAGAGAGGCAGTCTTATAATGGGAGGTCTGATAAGGGAGGTTACACTGTATCACCCTATTCTTCTTCTTCGTTCGCTCAGATTCCTGTCATAATGAGCGTAGATGCGTCATGCTGCCGTTATGCGCCTAACTAAGAATCTATAGTTAGGCCCAGCATGTCCGACTTCGGCTGAAGAAATCTTTGTAAGAATTTATAGAAAAAAAGGCAGGAGGAGAATGGACCAGTGAGATAGAAAGATAGCTAGATGACAGTCAGCAAAGGGAAAAGGCAGAGTCAAAGAAAGTGATGGATTAGAGGAAGTTACAAGCACAGAACTTCCAGAAGGTGGGGGAACTATTTGCACAAAAGACCCCCCGGTATCCCCACGGGGGAGTATCGCCCTATAATACTGCAAGAGTTTCCAACCTGCATTGACAAGGTGCGTTTTGTCGTTGGCCGCGCTCCGTCGGCAGGCATCCCCTGACGCTGACATGCCCCCTCGCCCTCGCCTCGAGTCCTCCTCATCCTCCATCATTGGAACCAAGTATGTCCCCACTGTTCAGCGATTCTGGTGAAACAAACAAACAAACAAAATTATAGAGCTTGGTTCCAGCGCTTAATTTGAAGGAAATCTTCTTCTTCTTCTTCTTCTTCTTCTGCGTTCCCAGGCCATATGGCCATAACGGGTGAGGTTCGCATGTGTCCGGTTTTCAGTTTTCGCTGGTCTCCCCGCGCTGCGTAGTACAGCCGACACTTTCCGATTTCGGAAGAGCTTTAAGAAGAAAATATTTTGGAAGGTTTTTTTTTGGGGGGAAAAAACCCACAGGAGAATGTCAATGGGCCAGTAAGTCAGAAAGATAGCAGATGACAGAAAGTAAAGGGAAAAGGCAGAGTCAAAGAGTGTAAATTCTGACTCACATACTGGTAAAGGTAAAGATGTGCCACCCCCCATGCATTTCTCGGTTAATTGTATTTTTCCGTTTTTGCCTTTCTTACCATACATAAAGCTGTATTTTGGGAACATTTTTAGCTAATTACCTTTTTGGAATACTAACCCTAACCCTAACCCTACCCCTAAACCTAACCCTACCCCTAAACCTAACCCTACCCCTAAACCTAACCCTACCCCCCACTATGTACTGCAGTACACCGCGATTTGTCACAGTTGTGGTTCGTTGCGTTTTTCCGTCTTATACGGTGGGGGGTAGGGTTAGGGTTAGGGCTAGGGTTAGGGTTAGGGTTAGTATTCCAAAAAGGTTATTAGCTAAAAATGTTCCTAAAATACAGCTTTATGTATGGTAAGAAAGGCAATAACGGAAAAATACAATTAACCGAGATAGGTAGGGGGGGTGGCACATCTTGACCTTTTCCCACATACTATACGACCCAGCACTCACTAAGTGCTGGGATTAAGGATGAAGCGTCAAACTGACCATTCTGAGAAAATCACACATTTGAAAACTTATCATCATATCATATCATATACGGCACATAGGCTTTTAAATAGCCTTTAGCCTGCTATTTCCTTTCAGTTTATAAGGAAACGCAATTTAAAACTTTTTGTTTTTTGATTTTGTTATTTTTATATATATTTTTTTTTTTTTTTTTTTTTTTTTTTAAAGAGTACAACATACAGTGAAAACAAGCAAACTGATCTGCATACTAATTAATTACTGAATACTTATGTTAGTATGGAAGCAATAATCTTCCCAAAAATGATCTAATTTGTTTTTAAAACTATTGAGTGTTCCTGCGGTTGCAGTATCATTTGGTAGAGAATTCCAATTGTTAATAACCCTGTTTGTGAAAAAATGTGCTTAAATATTAGTATGAACTAATGATTTTGTTAGTTTTAAGGAGTGTCCTCTAGTGGTAGAGTTACTAAGAGAAAAAAGTGTGTTTGTAGTTCTAGTATCATAATATCCATTTAAGATCTTAAAAGTTTCAAACTTGAGACAATTCTCTTTCTAATGATACAAGAACCATTCTTTTATCTTTTTCCATTCCAGTTATGAGCACCCCACAGAGCACCCACGAAAGGGACATTAAGTATTAACTCATTCGCATCGCAACGATTTTGAATCATTAAAAAAACCTCACAAATCACTCCAGCCATAGACACAAAACAAAACGTACATAAACAAAAAGAGAAATGAAAGAAGATTACAGGTGTTTACTTCAGGATTAGACATAGGGAAGTGGTAGATCAGACTTTTTTTTAATAGACTTTACATAAAAAAAGCCTCTCTGCACTGATCGGTTGCCTCACAACAAACTGCTACAAAAGCAAAGTCAGAGGCAAAATTGTGGTCTAAGGGAGTGAAGCAAGTTTAGAAGTGACCAAGTTATGGCGTGCACGCAGATTTACTTCCCTTGAAGCAAATGCATCAAATTGACAGCTATCTATTAATTCTGGACATATATGGCCAGAACGACTTGAATGAGTTAAGTGTCAAAGTGACCATTCTGAGAAAATTCTATACTTGAAAACTTCAAACAATTCTCTTTCTAATGATGCAAGAACCATTCTTGTATCTTTTTCAGTTCCAGAGTTATGAGCATTTAAAGTTAGTAGCCATTTTGAGAAAACACAGTCTAAAGTCAAGCCTATCCGAAGAAAATAAATTGACCTACTCGTTTTAAAGCACTTAGGTTGTTGTTGTTGTTGTCGTTCCCTGGCTTAAAGACTCCAGGGATCATCCCAGCAGCCGAAGCAATTGAACACTATGGTACAAATGCACCACCTAGGGATGAGAGCATCTACGTGTGTGGCCGTTTTTGATTACCACGCCACGTGGGCAGCCCAAAGTTGTCATTTATTCCCCCAAAAATGTAGGTCTCATCCGAAGGACCAGGAAATAGGATTAGGAGTTAAAGTATATTTCCCAAGGACACAACACCGCGGAGGGAGCTGGGTTCGAACCAGCGCACTCGCAAACCCGTTGGATTATGAGCGGCAACTCTAACCAATTGAGTCACGATGCCTCCATGTTACACACACTAAGTTCAAAAGAAAGAGGGGCAACATTTTAATATCACGAGTAGTGGATCAATGTTAAAGACCCCCCCACATCACGTGTCACATTCCCTCTATGCTAGGAAGATTTCTTAAGATTTCTTACCAGAGGGAAAACACGTGAAAACCGTGATTTTGACACGTGACGTGGTGGGTCTTTAAATGACACACACACACACATACAGTGATACACACACACACACATATAATGATATACATACACACACACACTTAACTCATTCTTTACTGGCCGATTGCTTCCCTTTACAACCGTTCAATACTGTCGTACGCTATAGCGTACACAGCGTTTAAACCATTCACAATTCACAACTCCGCGAAGCCTGGCAACCCAAACTGGTATAGAAGTGTTCCTCTACGGTCCCTTAATAGTTTTCAACCAATGAAATTACTTTCCGTCTATTTTTAGTACCGCAATGAATGAAAACGAATCACTACCCCTCTCTTCGTTTTCTTCATCATGCTTTTTTTAAAATCTGCTAATAATAAAAATTTTACTTTGGAATTATAACATTTTATGCTAGCTTTTATTATTATAAACAATACCGCAAATTTTCAAGTGCGGTTAAGCATTATTTTTTTAATATTTTGTATGTAATGATGCAAACCTGCCTAGTAATAGTATGGAACGCTTGTGTACATCAGGTACGCTATAGCGTACGATAGTAAAGAGATCACTTATTTATTAAATGCAACAAATACTTGTAGCGGTGCCATAGCCGATGAGGTTTAACCGAGGCGTGGTTACCGCTACACCTATCTGTATTAATAAAAAAATCGGGACTTTACTGGTTTTGTACTGCCTCCGGGCATTGCCTCCAGCATTGTTCCCACCATATTTGTATTTACAAATGTCCCATATGTGTCTGATTCAGACCAAGAGGACGTAAAACACCATTTTCGCGCGTTAAAAGGTACTACTTGTGGCGGTGCCATAGCCGATGAGGTTTAACCGAGGCGTGGTCACCGCTACACCTATCTGTAGTAATAAAAATAAATCGGGACTTTACTGGTTTCGTACTGCCTCCGGGCATTGCCTCCAGTATTGTTCCCACCATATTTGTATTTACAAATGTCCCATATGTGTCTGATTCAGACCAAGAGGACGTAAAACTCCATTTTCGTCGTCAACGATAGTAAAGAGAGAGTTAATCTGAGACCCTTTGAGTTTGACACTCAAGTGTCCCTTATCACTCATCAACTGATCAAGGGTTGTTGTAAGATAGACATATTCAGATAATCAAAAAGCTTTGGCAATGGTCAAGTGTATATGTTATCAGTAGACTACCGTACCTCACGCCCTCACTATTGAATATGTGACCCAGCACCACGAAAGGGACATTAAGTGTCAAACTGACCATCTGAGAAAACTATACATTTGACAACTTCAGACAATTCTCTTTCCAGTGATACAAGAACCGTTCTTGTATCTTTTTCCGTCCCACAGTTATGAGCATTTAAAGTCAGTAGGGTGAGCGTCAGCCATTTGGAGAAAACACTGTGACAGTAAAGTATAGCCTAGTTGAAGAAACTGCATTGACCTACTCATTTTCAAACACATATAAGACCATTTAGAGACCATATTAAAGATTATACTTTTTAACTTATAGATATGAAAGATAAGATGTTAGAGAACACAAAAATACCCATAACTCAAAATTGACAAAAATTAGATTTTTGACTTTGCAAGCCTATTGTGAGAAACTAGCCAGGCGACTTAATGTCCCTTTCGTGGTGCTGGGTCACATATGAATATATTTAAAGGCTCTGTAGGCTTTTCATAGCCTTTTGCCCTCTTCTTCTTCTTCTTTCTCTTCCCAACCACCATCATCAATTTGATGGTTCTGCTGGTATAAAACGTGGGGACTTCGGTCAGGCAGAAACTGTAGATAAAAACATAGCCGCCCAGATGATCGACGTTGATATGGAAGGGAATTAAGGGGGGGGGGGGGGGGGGGGGGGGAAGCAGGGCATAGGGAATGGTGGAAGTGGGAGAAGGTGGTGGGCACAGGCTGGGTGTGTGTGTGGTGGGAGGGCTTCAGGATTTGGGGGGGTAGGAGGGGATAGGTAGCGAAGGGGGAGGGTGGGGGAGCGTTGTTTCTTAGATCCGGGATTTGACATGAGGCGAACGCCCTACCACCGTGCCACTGCTACAACTTGAAGCTTGTGGATGAGGAGGGAGTGGGAAACCTTGTCGAAGGCCTTTTCAAAGTCCATGACTAGGACGTCAGTGTGTTTCCCCCTCTCCATGTTGCCGGAAAGCTCGTCCACCAGACCCAGAAGCTGGCTCTCGCAGGATCTTCCTCTCCGGAACCGGGATTCAATGACATGCAGTTCCTCACTGAGTATGTCATTGGCCTCGGCGAATCCCATAATTGTACTGACGACAGTTATGTTCGAGGATTTTGCACGGAATACTAGTGACGGAGATGGGGCAGTTAAGTTCTTCTTCTTCTTCCAGTTGAGGATGTTTATCCTGCCACGCGCTCACCAGTCTTCATTCAGACCATTAATTAATAGCACACAGGATCCGTGCAATGTGAATTCGTGTCATCCATCCCACCGGCACACACGGCCTACTCGTACCGAATAGTGGGATGGGTTTTAACGTGTGCGCACGATCTTGTGCACATGCGTTCGCACACGGGACCTCGGTTTTTGAAAAGTCTCATCCGAAGGACTTTTTCCACAACTGACATCAGGTACCCATTTACACCTGGGTGGAGTAAGGAAAATAGGAGAAAAGTGCCTTTCCCAAGGACACACCACTGTGAAATCGAGCTGGGTTCGAACCCGCGCACTCGCAAACCTGATGGATTACAAGCTAGCGACTCGGACTTACCAACTGAGCTACTGCAGCTCCAGCTAGTTGGCAGGGCCTGTATTCACGTTGAGATAGCATGAGACTTAGCATGATGCTAACTTAGAAGCTCTTCCAATGTCCTATAGGATTTAATAGGACTTTTGGAAGAGCTTCTAACTGTTAGCATGATGCTAAGTCTCATGCTATCTCAACGTGAATACAGGCCCTGGTTTGTAGCGCTCACCCTTCTTGTACACTGGGGTGACGTTGGCGAGTCTCCAGTCACTTGGTACAACGCCTGTATTTATCAATATGACTGGTAGAATTCTTCTGCTTCAAGATTCTCTTTGGGGCCCACGATCATTTAATTAATAATTCTGGCACCCTCAGGGAAAAAAGACTAAAAAAAGGGGGGTCTGTTCCATCTGATAAAGGGCCTAAGCTGCTGCATGGATATAGGGGTGTTTGAGTTTTAGTGACCCAGCCAGCTCGCGCCCTCTGCTCGGGTCTGAGCGTGATGCCGCGTCCTGGAAACAGGGTGTGGAGGGGTTGAGGGAGTGGGGGAGCAGGGGGGGGGAGGGGGAGGCTGATGGGTTTATTGATGATTCCCTTGCACCGGTCGCTGACCCACTGGGGGTGACAGCAGTGAAGAAGCAGAGGTCATCCTGCCGCAGATCATTCCACTACCTGATGGTCATTAGGAGGAACGCGTTTGATGGGTATTTAGTGCGGCATTGTACTATTTGTTGTCTTTTGAATTGTAGGCTGTGGCCACATCGCTGCCGAGGAGGAAGAGACTCCAGCTTGGATTGGAGGCCGGGGCAGTGCACAGCGCCGGTATTTATCCTGTGCAGCATGGAGAGCCTGGTCCTCTGCCGTCTGCTCTCCAGAGAGTCCCAGCCCAGGATCTCCAGCATAAAGCAGGGTGAATGCTGGAGTGATCTCATCAGCCAAGGCTTTGAGGATCCTGGGGCTAATTCCATCAGGCACGGGGGCTTTGACTTCATTTTGGTTTTTTAATAATCAGTGAAAAAATTCTGGCTACGCTAGTCTAGCAGTTGTTATTTTTTTTTTACTACTGATCTAATTTCTTCTTCTTCTTCTGCCAATAATGTCCACCTGCCCTAACCGGCAATTACTGACATGTACTGGGGTTCAAAGAATTATGCATCGCGGGTAAAAAGTTTGTAAGATTCACTGAATTTTTTTTTGTAACAAGATTCAGTGCATACATTTTTGAAGTGCTTAGTAAGTTAGTTATATTGAATTTTTGTAAAAGCATTTAATGATATTGCATTACAATCTGAATCTTGCTAAATCATGGTTGCGGCACGCGACAATGCCAATATGACGCGTGACAGACGTTGAGATGAGGTATCTCACACTCACTGAGTCTCAGTGATGCCTGATCAGGCTGATGGGGATTTTGAACGCCATTCGATTTCGATTTGATCTGATTTACTAGGCATCTCCATTTTTTTAGCTTTAGTCCTTGGTTTTGAATAAAACTATATGAGCTAAACATTGCAGTCTTCTCTATCCTTGCAGATTAACTTTCTTAACAATCTTGGCCTAAATAAAAGATCTTGACTTACCCAGAGGCTACAAGTACAAGTGTTGTCAGCCAATGCGAAAGTTACACAAGTTCGTATCACGTGAATCGTGTTTGTGTTTTCACTTATCAGGGGACATCATTCTTATCGGTTCACTTTTTTTAATAATACAACTCGGTTCTTTCCCTTGTATTTAACTGACGCGCTGGGTGTGTGTGTGTGTGTGTGTGTGTGTGTGTGCGTGCGCGCGCGTATGCGTGTGCGTGTGCGTGTGCGCGCGTGTCGTGCTTGTGTATGTGTGTGTGTGTGTGTGTGTGTGTGTGTGTGTGTGTGTGTGTGTGTTGTACGAGCAGCTCGTATATGCATTCATCTGCAGATGTCTGTGTATGCGCACACGTAAGTTCAGTTTGTCTCACTCACTCACTTTCTCATTCACACACACACACACACTCTCTCTCTCTCTCTCTCTCTCTCTCTCTCTCTCTCTCTCTCTCTCTCTCTCTCTCTCTCTCTCTCTCTCTCTCTCTCTCTCTCTCTCTCTCTCTCTCTCTCTCTCACTCTATCTCAAAGAGTTATTTTAAAACCTAAATAGCTTGTATTATATGGACTTTGTTGCATTGCTTTCAAATTGCTTTAGTAACCCTCTACTTCATTCCAGAATGGTGAGGTATATCGCGAATTTTTGTAGCGTAATTAGTTGTTGCTTTGCTTCTGTCCTCAAAAAACCCTGAAAACCGCTGCAGAAAATATCCTCAAAAGTTGTAGGTAGTCTATCAGTAACATAGAATCGTGGGGAGAGGGGCGTATATCCCCTTTTCCTGGCACATAAGAGAGGGAGGGTGGGGGGCAGACATGCTCCACCTCAGTTCTTCTTTTTCTTCTTAGTTATGCGTTCCCATGCCGTAAGGCCACAATGGGTACGCATGTGTCCGTTTTCCAGTTTTCACTGGTGTCCTGGTGTCCTCGCATGCTCCCCCCGAGAGAGAGAGAGAGAGAGAGAGAGAGAGAGAGAGAGAGAGAGAGAGAGAGAGAGAGAGAGAGAGAGAGAGAGAGAGAGAGAGAGAGAGAGAGAGAGAGAGAGAGAGAGAGGAGAGGAGAGGGGGGAGGGGGGCAAATGCTCCATTTCTTCAGTCATACAATAATTTACATCGATTTTTTTTTAATTCTGATGCAGAAATTATGGCCGTTCTTAAATGTACAAGTACGAGACCTATCAAATACCGTCCCCTTATTCATATCATCTGCCTCCCCCCCCCCCCCCCTCTCCTCCCTTCCCCACATGCTCCCCTGTGACTTTTGTCAAATCAGTTGCACCTCAATTCTGCTTCTGTCGCCCCCCCCCCCCCCTTACGTTCTACACCATCCCATCACTTCCACACCCTTGAAGATGAAAAAGTACAGACGACACACACAAAATCCAAACTTCAGTTAAGGTTGCTAATGTGATTGAAATTGAAAGTGCTGATCATAGTCATTAGAGCTCACTTTAAGGCCTGCATGGTTCAGCCCGGCTTCACTGGTTTATTCGTTGTTCTCAAAGGTAGACCTTTGATCCATGTCCTATGTCACATTTGGAATAATTACAAATCAGGGTACATTTTTAATCTTTTGTGAATGATATTGAATCCTAAACTCGGGGGCATTTGCACTGGCTCTTACTAGTACTGCAGCAAAAAGGATTATTTGGCCTTTGGGGACCTTCCCCAGCACCATCTGTCTAAAACCCCTTTGTCCAGAAGAGTGGGGATATTTTGGGGGCAAGACTGTTTCTTTACATTTAACACTAATTGCCCAGTCCTCCAGAATAGTAATTGCCTCCTTTGTATCTGGAAGTCGTGGCTAGTCAAACAGGACTGACTGATACACATGTTTTGAAGTTTTACA
>CM065707.1:10472106-10487106 GCA_017654935.2 Phymorhynchus buccinoides
CTGTAGGGTACTTTTCACTATATCGCGACTACACATTTTTCAGTTATTTAATTTTTGTAGTATCTTACTTATCCTTTAAAGACAATTCATTAATACCATATTAAAGTACAGCATTTACTCTCTCTTTTCACCAAATTTCACACCTGTACATGGAATAGTTTTCTGTCACGATTTTGAACAATTTTGGTACGATAATCTGGGCGACCCTGCCTCCTTAAAACAAAATACTGTATTAATGTTAAATGCATGTGTGGTGAATCCTTGAGTGTCAGTCATTTACTGATTCATTGTCCATTAGCAAGAGAACTTTTCAAGAATTCGGGTATTGATGGTTTTATTGATGGATCGACGCCATTGTCTCTACCCAGTATTCTAAACAATAATTATTCTGTTCTTGATTCAGTTTGTAAATGTTTATTAAGTAGTTCACTTAGTATTTATCTTTAACATTGTTTATTTAGCGGTTATATTCTTTAAATGTTTTTTTTTTGTTTTTTGGACGGGGGGGGGGGGGGGGGGGGGGGGGGGGGGGGGGTATGATTAGGTCTGCGTCACTATCCTATCGCTTACTCTAATGCTTACACACATTTACAGACACACCCATTCACACTCACCACACCAACACCAAACTACAATATATTGTCTGAATCACTTTTAGTGGAAGGACGTTAAACTGAAGAACAACAAAACACACACACGCACGCACACACACACACAGACACACACACACACACACACACACACACACACACACACACACACACACACACACACACACACACACACACACACACTACCGCTGTCCCCTTCCCCACACATATTATTCCAAATCTCCACCCTCAACCCCGCCTCTCCCCCATCAGAGAGAGAGAGAGAGAGAGAGAGAGAGAGAGAGAGAGAGAGAGAGAGAGAGAGAGAGAGAGAGAGAGGCTATTATACCAAACAATGATAAAAACCCATTTGCGCAAAGGGCTGATCGAGGGCCATGAATGAGCAGCTTAGGGCGCACATTTCACCGCCAGGTGGCAATCAAACCAGTAGGGACTTAGCGCGTGATATTCTTAGTTGGGGGTAGAGACAAAGAGAGAGAGGGAGGTGAGTCCCCCTCTCTCTCTCTCTCTCTCTCTCTCTCTCTCTCTCTCTCTCTCTCTCTCTCTCTCTCTCTCTCTATCTCTCTCTCTCTCTCTACAGAGAGAGAGAGAGAGGAAGGGACTCTTCTACCTCTCCCCCCCTCTCTTTCTCTCTCTAAGAAAAGGCATCGCCTAAAATCTTTATCCTTGTCAAATAAAGTTGTCCAGTCTCTCTCTCTCTCTCTCTCTCTCTCTCTCTCTCTCTCTCTCTCTACACCCAACTAAGAATGTCACGCGCTAAGCCCCTATACTGGTTTGATTACCACCTAGCTGGCGGTGAAATGAGCGTCCTAAGTTGACCATTTACAATTAGTAGTTAGAGTCCCTCCCAGTTCACAGCAGGGGGGTGACTGACTGCTTGGGCGGATCTGGAGGGGGGGGGTCCTGGGCACTAGATTTGCAGCTTTTCAGTTCTTTTGAGGGAAAGCTTTCCAGGGGTGTATGCCCCCGGGACACCCCCCCCACCCACCACCACCAGCACCCCTCCCCTAGCAAACTAGGTGCGAATTTTTCTTTTACAAGTTTTTTTTTCTTCCCCAGAATATCATACCTGATAACCAGTTTGGAAGCAACCCCCCCTCCCCGTCTTTAGAAGTGATGCGATCCGCCCGCACCCCGGCCCTGGACTGACTCACAGAAGCCGGGAGAAGTAGTGACCTCCCGTGCCCTGCGTACTGTCCACTACTCTTCGTGTCCATCCTAACAACACAAAAGCCAAGCTCACTGGCTGCCCCCTGACTCGACCAAAGGATGGCCTGACTCTCGCTGACCAATGGGAGACTTCCACCGATTTTTTTCTTGGACCAATGAAAATGACAGCCGCGTTGACCTGAAAATCACACCACCACCACCACACACACACACACACACACACACAAACCAACAACAACAACAACAAAATAATAGCTAGTAGGGCTATGGCCCTGGCTCCATCGGTTATCCTCCTGACTTCCTGACTTCAGTTGGGTGGGCGGATGAGTAATACTAGATTGAAAAGTTATCGAATGTAGCATTCGAGAATCACCCGCGGGAGTTACGCTTGTTTTCAAAGGCCCTGGCCCTGAAAGGTACATCTGTAATACCCAGCCTATTGCACAAGTCTGATCTTCCTATCATTATTCCTTCATGGTGATATGCTGTTAACAACGCCCCCCACCCCCACCCCACACACACACAGGTGCCTCCTCTCATGGTGACACACCACCACACAAACTTTGAAGCGATTCTGTCAAGCGGTTCGGGAGATATTCTTTAGTTCATTCAGAGACAAAAGACTATAGTAAGGACACTGTTCCCCCACCCCCACCCCCCACCCCCCACCCCCGCGCGGTCAACGCCCTTGACGTCAACGAACCCTGACCTTCTGACCGATAGCTCCCAGCATGCAGGTCATTTTAAAACTGATGGTCACACCCCCACCCCCACCCACCCCTCGATCCCGCCTTTCCTTGGCGAAGCCTTCTTCTCCCTGCTTGGGGGTTTTCAGTGCGTAAACCCCCATCCATACTCCCACACCCCCATGCCCATCTTCATATTCATCCCTGTCTCTATTATCCCCATCTCAAGCTCTAGCTCCATCACTCCCATTCTCCCCTGCCTTCCATTCCATCCCAAGGCCGGATCTATGTGTGTGTGTGTGTGGGGGGGGGGGGTCATGCATTCCGGAACCCCCCCCCCCCCCCCCCCCCCTCTGCCTCAAGCATGTACTGTATACAAAGGGTGAATAGTAAGAAACTGGCTCGATTTTCACTCATCTAACGTAGCAGTACCATAGCCGATGAGGTTTAACCGAGGCGTGGTTACTGCTACACTTATCTGTATTGTTACAAAATCGGGACTTTGCTGGTGTTGCATTGCCTGCGGGCATAGCCTCCAGTATCGTTCCCACCATCTTTGTATTTACAAATGTCCCATATGTGTCTGTTCCAGACCGAGAGGACATAAAACGCCATTTTTCCTTCCTACTGGCTCGATTTTTGCCTTGTTCTGTTGTTCGTTCGTCCGTCCCGAGGGATGATGACTATGCTTCAACAGTTCGTCCTGGTCTTGTGGAAATCTAGGATGCTGGATGAGTTCGCATATGGCTAGTGAGGCCAATGCGAGCCAGGAAGGATCTCTGACAGTGAGGACAGGAGAAAGAGTTGGGGGCGGGGGGGATCTGTCGGGGTTGCAGAGCTGCGACTGTTTAGGCGGATCTTGCGTGCCTCATGCTTTGCCTGCGATGTCTCGATACGGTGCGCCTCGAAGTTGGTGGCTCCCTTTGTTACTGCACCACGCCATGCTGTGGTCTGTTCTGTGCCAGGGTTTCCCATGAGGAGACATTGATGCTGAAGTTCTTTAGGGAGACTTTGAGGGTGTCCCTAAATCTCAACTTTGGTCTACCAAGACTCCGTGCACCAGTCATAGAAGACACGTTTCGGTAGTCGATTGTCAGCCATTCTGACGACATGCCCAGCCCAGCGTAGTTGTGACTTGTGGAGTAGAATTGTGACTTGTGGATTTTACCAAAGACACTGAAAGGGGAAGACAGACATCCGGTCTCTTTTCCCTATATGAGTAGTGAGGACAGAAACACTGGCTATGTCCCTTTTAAACATGACACATCTAGGTTACATAACTCTTTTTTTCAAACCTGAGAGTTATCTTTTCATGAGTCAAGTAATCATGGCGGAATGGAGGAAACGAGTGGGGACAGTGTCTTTGATTTTACTCACTAAATTGCACAATTTTCTGGGGGCTTTGCCCCCTGGGCTCCCCCCCAAAAGGCACTGCCCCTTAACCCGGAACCTATACAGCTCCCTGGACCTCCGGCGGCGGAAACCCCCCTTTCGAATCACTTGGTCCGGCCCTGTTAAGCCTGTCAGAATTATAGCCCTTCGTCCAGTACCGGTGTGGCATTCTCAAAATGTATTTGTTCTCAACATGTCTGCGCATGTGCGAAGAGCTATGGATAGGTTCAGGGTTAGGTTTAGGGTCAGGGATAGGTTTAGGGTCAATTTAGGGTCAATTTAGTGTCGAATACATCAAAACTAAAATGTGATGGTACGTCATGATCGATTTCGCACATGCGCAGGCATGTTGAGAACAAATCCATTTTGAGAATGCCACACCGGTCGCTCGGTCATCAGCCCACTTGGGCCACGAGAAAATCCCATGCGCCAGAGAAAGAAGAGAGAGAGAGAGAGAGAGAGAGAGAGAGAGAGAGAGAGAGAGAGAGAGAGAGAGAGAGAGAGAGACTGGACACTGGACACTGGAAAACTTTATTTGACAAGGATAAAGATTTTAGGCGATGCCTATTCTTACAATAGAGAGAGAGAGAGAGAGAGAGAGAGAGAGAGAGAGAGAGAGAGAGAGAGAGAGAGAGAGAGAGAGAGAGAGAGAGAGAGAGAGAGAGAGAGAGAGAGAGAGAGAGAGAGAGAGATTTTATTGTATTTTGGCCATTGATCCATATACAATTATTAAGGAAATTACAAAGCACATTCACAGGCTCGATAAACAAACAATACTAAAACATACATTATATATATAACTCAAACATCACAGAGGGAAACAGCAAAAACATTTAACTTCGTCCAATGAATAAACTGTAAATATTGATTACATTTACATATAAAATATTAAGATCAAACATACAAAAGATAAGATGTGGGGGGAGGAGAGGAGGAGGGGGGGGGGGGCTGAGATGGAGAGCATTAACTAGATATGTCTACTATTTCACGCGTTTATATCACCACAAATCTTCGGCGGCAAAATTTATAATACGAAAGAAACATCAATTAGTAGGCTACTAATTAACTGTGACGTAAGTGTCCCGCGCGACCCGCTTTCTTTTATCCTTATCTACACACCCCACCCCCCCCTTCTCCCCTCTTCCCACCCCCCACCCTCTCTCCTTTTCATTTCTCTGTCCGGCCGCCACGTTAATTGCCACCCACCATCTAAAGAACGCCGAATAAGGCAATTATCCCTTGAACCACGGTTATATCCCTTTGTAAGACACCGCGTCCTTACCCGTGACAACCGAGGTTATCTCCCTTTGAAGATGGTTTTGCTTTTCCGAGCACGAGAAGGATTTTGAATGTCGGCACGTGATAAGGATGTAATAGGCGCGTGATTGTTCGGTACATTTAGAACAGCAATCTTGTGACGTGTGGACTGTAATACACCAATAGCAGGCTTTCATTGTTTGAAAGTGAAGGCTATAATTGGAGTGGTGAGGAAAAGTTGTCACACAAGATGCTGAAACGTAGCTAGAGCAACACTCACAACCAGTCATCATAAGCCCACTAGTAAGTATTATTGATGGCAGGTGATTGAGATCTGGTTTGTTTGACTCTAGTTTTGATCTAGATCCTATGTTCAATGATGAATAAGGAGTAGATAGATATGTTATAGAAAAGAAGTGGTAAACATTCTATTCTATTTATGTGCACTGATTATTTGTGTGTGTGTGTTTTTGACTTGAACACTTTTGGTACCAGAACCGGAGTTTATGCCTACTAACCCTTTTGTCTATTTTTAGTAGGAAACCTATGGGCCGCAATCTTGCACTATTTTTAGTAGGAAACCTATGGGCCGCAATCTCGCACTTTATGATACCATTCCTTTCCAGGTGTTGGATGGAGAATGATGTTGTCTTGATCACCTTTTATGTTTTACTGATCTCAGTTTGTTAACTGAAAGTCAGTTTATTTATTAACTACATGTAGTGCTATTGTACAAGGGAAGCCTTCAAGCCGGTTGGGATTCACTAATTCCCTGCCGACTGAAGCCCCTTGTCTCTAAGCCATAGAGATCTACATCCACCTTCTCCTGTGATTATCAGCAGGGCATCGTGGGCCGGAAGATCATCCCGGACTCCACCAAGCACCAAGACGGGATCGCCGCCAAGACGACCCAGAATCCGCGAGGAGACCACGCCTGAACCGTGCCATCCCGCGAAGCCGTAATCGGAACGACTGGGAGCTACTCTCACCTGACGAGCAAGCCCAGAACTTCAAACAGCTAAGTCGACCTGACTGCGCCAATCATTTGAACTTTCCTACGGACACCGAAGATAATTAGTAACCCTTCCGGCATGGGGCGAACCTTATAGAAAGACAAAAGTCTTGTGAATCCTTTCGGATTTCATTGTGTTTTATCCATATTTTGTTTTGGCGCCATTGAGCTGCTTTATTATTATTGTTGCATAATCTTATGCAGATTTTGGGAGTAAATAAAATACAAGTGTCAAATAATCCTGAACCCTTTGGTCAGACTGATGAGAGTGGGAGTCTTGTAATTTCATGTAAAACCCTATTACTCTCTGTCTGCCATTTAGAGCAATTCAACCACTTGTATTTCTTACAACCATCTGACGAGCCAGAACCCGGGCACAAATATAAATTTATTATTTTTTAAATTGCTCATCTCCCATACCCTAGAGAAGTGGGCTAAAGGCAAATTATCTAAAGTCTTCCCTAGGGACTTAGCCTTTTAACCCATTACCTCGTCACATTAACTAGTTCATAGTTCGTCACGGTTACGTTACATCTTTTAAGTAACAGAGAGAGAGAGAGAGAGAGAGAGAGAGAGAGAGAGAGAGAGAGGGAGAGAGGGAGATAGAGAGAGAGAGATAGAGAGAGTGAGAGAGAGAGAGAGAGAGAGTGGAAAATGAAGAAAATGAAGAAGAAAACATTTACATCCTCCCGCCTGGAACAGGCACATACGGGACATTAATAGATATAAAGATGGTGGGACGATCCAGGAGGTACTGCAATACCAGGAAAGTCCCGAATTTGTAATCGATTATATTATGATACACAAGGTAAAAGTTTTTAATTGGCATAGGCCAACGGCTCCAATCAACGGTGAGTGAGAGTGAGACATAAAATAATCACATGCCATTCATGACAGCATGTATAAGCACAAATTAATGACAATAAATTACTGAACATCTAATGATAAAACAAGAGGCAAAGCCTTCAAGACTCACTCGGGGAGGGGGGGGGTGGTGCAAAATAATAATGATTTTGAGATGGAGGGTCGTAAACATGAGTGAGCCCAAAAAGAACAGTGATCTTGCAGAGGAGACACACTATCGGCCACTGAAAAGAACACCTTTTGCAAGAGTGAATGCCCTTGGTGGGTGGGGGGAAATGGTTGAGTACTGACCAAACAAGGGTATAAATCTCACCAATAACCCTATTTGAGGCCACTTAATGGCTGCCGTTTGCACGAGTGAATGCCCTTTTGGATACTGATCAACAAGGGCTTAACTCTTGCCGTCAAGGGCGTTAATAACCCTAGTTGCAGTGGCCAATAGCTGTAACTGTCCATTCGCAAGTTTGTAGGAGGAGGAGGCTGTGGAGAGGATTTGGAGGGATAATGGGGGAGGGGTGGTGGTGGTGGTGGGTGTAGATGAGGAAGACGATGGTGACAATGACCTCCACTGACCGAACGACCAAGGGGAGGTCAGCCTCATTATGTATGCAGGGAGGGGGGCGGGAGCGTGGAGAGGGGGGTGGGTGGGAGAGGGAGGGAGGGAGGGAGAGCCACAAGTGTCTCCAGGGGTGAAACAGTCCCTGTTCCCTTCCTCCCCACCCCATTCACCCTCTCCCACCCCCACCCCCTCGCACGGCAATAAGTCGGTCAAAGAGCGAGCTCCAACGCGAGTCATCTGTGTGTGTGTGTGTGTGTGTTATCAAGCAACGGCACAACATGTCACAACTTATAACCATAATGATTATAACGAACACACCAGCCTACCATGCAACAACATGTTACTATAACACATCAACCAGCCAAGCAAGCATCTACATAGCATGTCACAACATATCACTATAATATATATATACACAAATAATCCAATCAAGCAGCAGCAGAAGAAACTGGAAGCATTGGCTGAAGAATGGGCCATGACATTCAACGCCAAGAAATGCTACATCCTAAGTGAGCGGCACTG
This sequence comes from Phymorhynchus buccinoides, assembly GCA_017654935.2. Classification (NCBI taxonomy): domain Eukaryota; kingdom Metazoa; phylum Mollusca; class Gastropoda; order Neogastropoda; family Raphitomidae; genus Phymorhynchus; species Phymorhynchus buccinoides. Next base: position 10,480,180 of record CM065707.1, read on the forward strand.
ATCGTCGTTCTTCTATCATCAGGGAAACCACATCTTGCAGCATGTTGAGACCTATGGAGTGGAACTTAGCAAGAGCCTATCCAGGGGAATCGTTTCACAAGGGCTAACGTTCCGTAGCGTGAGCCCAAATCGGCAAAAACGGTACTAAGAAACACCTCTTTTGCCGACGTTTGTCAAAAATGTTTTGTGGCTGCTATCGAGGTAGCAAGCGACAAAGTATTTGAAGGATCATGGGAAATATCAATACTTCCGGCTTTTTTTTATATCTCGCGTGACGAGACTTGAACTTTAAAAATGGAAGACCAAAACAACAAGTTTTCCACAGCAAATATTCTTTAGTCTATCGTGCAAATAATGCGAGATGATTTTAGCAAACAAACGCAATTGTTTTTTTGAGTGCTCTTTCTTAATTTTTCATCATGTTAGATGGCGTAATAGAGTGCAAATTTAATTTTCTGCACACAAATAGACCTGGGTGAAATCGAAAACTTTGTATGAGGTATGATTTATCTCCCTTATGATAGCAACCCTTTTCTCTCTCTCTCTCTCTCTCTCTCTCTCTCTCTCTCTCTCTCTCTCTCTCTCTCTCTCTCTCTCTCTCTCTCTCTCTCTCTCTCTCTCTCTCTCTCTCTCTCTCTCTCTCTCTCTCTCTCTCTCTCTTTCTCTCTCCAAAAAATGAAGAGTAAGCTTAAAGGAGTTATCTGACCTTAGCAAACGTTTAGGGTGTTTCTTAGGCCCCTTTTGGCGTAAGCGTTATTCGCGCGGCGACCGTTATCTAGAGAAACTAGACCCTGGTCGGTGAACATAAGCAAGATCGCCAAGAGAGCAAGCTCCGGCCTAGTAATGCTGCGAAGAAATCTGTGTCTCTTACCCCGAAACCTGCTGCAACTGAAACCGCATATTATCAGTTATCAGGACTTTGCAGTTGGATATTTCCTTTTTTTTCTCCATGGCGTGAAAGATGTGGCTACAAGAAAAAAGTTTCGTTTTCAGGGTCAAGCTTCAAGGTCAAGGTCAACATGGCACATTCTGATTTCGGGGGAGCTCAAAGGAAAAACATATTTTGGAAGATTTTCTTGAAAAAAAGCAGGAGAATGGGCCAACAAGTCAGAAAGATAGTAGATGATAGAAAGCAAAGGGAAAAGGCAGAGTCAAAGAGAGTGGCAGACCGTACCAGAGGAAGTTACAAGCACAAAACTTCCAGAAGGTGGGGGAACTATTTCCACGAAAGACCCCCCCCGGTATCCTCACGGGGAGAGACTCGTGGAGGGGGCGGGGGTCGTCCAGCTCCCCGTATGGAGGCACGAGGCATCCACCCACTGCTCCACAACACACACACACACACACACACACACACACACACACACACACGCACGTACACACACGCACACGCACACGCACACACACACACACACACGCAAGTGCGCTTCCACCCAACACGCTTTCTGGAGGTGGTTCCCCTCACAGGTCCGATGCGTAATTCACCGACTGCTACTACCTGCTACTACCTGTCTTCTACTCTAAGCTCGCCTTTCTTCCAGCAGAATGCGAAACGTTCTCCATTCCTCCTCTCCAGGCATTCTTGCCTTCGTTAAGGGGGGCCGACTCACGCGTGCGATTACAATCGCACGACTGTCCAACGACCGTAACATCCATCCGTGAGGCATAATTCTCATGAAACACTACTCTGTTAGTTAATCTGATGAAATCCTATTATAGTGTCGTTCACGATATTTGAAGTCACCCCCCCGTAGACAAATCTGATGAAATATCTGTATTTTAGTATCAAACATAATATTATGCGACCCAGCACCACCAAAGGGACATTAAGTCGCAGGGCTAGCTTCTCACAACATGCTTGTAAAGTCAAGTAAAGTCAAGTTGAGTTATGAGCATTTTTGTGTTCTCTAACATCTTATATTTCATATTAATAAAGGACAATTTTTAATGTGGTCTCTAAATAGTCTTATAAGTGCTTTAAAACGAGTAGGGGAAGACGGGGTAAAAAGCGCATGGGCGGGTAAGAAGCCCACCCCAATTATCTCATGAAATAAAGAAAATTTCAGTCAAATTTGCCCATGAGACGAATGCTAGACATTAACGCTCGTCTCATGGGCAAAATGAGACTGAAATTTTCTTTATTTCATGAGATAATTGGGGTGGGCTTCTTACCCGCCCATGCGCTTTTTAACCCGTCTTCCCCTAAGTCAAAGCATTTTTTTTACAGCTAGACTAGATTTTAGACTGTGTTTTCTTAAAATGGCCGACACGCACCCTACTAACATTAGATGCTAATGGAACGGAAACAGATGCAGGAATGGTTCTTGTATCAATAGAAAAAGAATTGTCTGAAGTTTTCGGATGTGAAATTTCCTCAGATTCTTCAGTTTGACACTTAATGTCCCTTTCGTGTTGCCAGGTCACATTGTACTACTAGTCCACGTGAGTATAGGGAACGAAAATAGTACAAAACAATTCATCGGATTCATTAAGAAGTTGAGAGACTCATCCGTGGCAGTTTAACCTTTACCGGACTTCTGGGGTCACCCACGACCCCTTGACACACAAAACATGTTATATCTCTAAAACTATTTAAGCAATCTTCATGAAATTTCGTGACTTTGTCAAAAACGTAAATGGCTTTAAGTGTGTTAAATTTCATTAATGTGTATAAAATAGAAATGACGTAATATGACGCGTAATTTTGATATACCTGCCCGGATGACGGGGGTCTCCCACGACCCCTACTTTAAAGAGCACTGCAGTGCATTGAGTAGGGGTCGTGGGAGACCCCCGCCATCCGGACAGGGATAAACACATGGTGACTCATTGACAAGTAGGGGTCGTGGGAGACCCCCGCCATCCGGACAGGGATAAACACCTAGGAAATCGCTCTTTGCTGAGTAGGGGGTCGTGAAAGACCCCCACCATCGTGTCTGTGAAGTCAAAAGCATGATCCGGTAAAGGTTAAAAAAAAGTACTGGGTTCACCAAAATGGCGGTTCCCAGGCACACAAGGACTCGATCCAGACACTGGAGAAGAAAGATCAAATAGACGATTTTCGGTGAAAAACAACCTAGGGGAGAGCACTTCGTGAAAATTAGAGTTGTTTACCTCCATTACTCGGTCAAATACCATTGCAACAATGGCGTCGAAGCTTGAAACCGCAGGATGCCAGTCAGCGACTTGCAAACGTCTTCTTTTTTTTAGAAAAATAAGGGGTGGCCAGTTGCTACAACGTGATAGAACTTGCAAATCTGCGCTCGTAATTGACAGGAAACTGTCTGAGCGATCGAAGAAGAAGAAGAAGAAGAAGAAGAAGAAGAAGAAGAAGAAGAAGAAGAAGAGGAGGAGGAGGAGGAGGAGGAGGAGGAAGAAGAAAAAAAGAAGAAGAAGAAGAAGAAGAAGAAGAAGAAGAAGAAGAAGAAGAAGAAGAAGAAGAAGAAGAAGAAGAAAAAGAAGAAGAAGAAGAAAAAGAAGACGAAGAAGAAGAAGAAGAAGAAAAAGAAGAAGAAGAAGAAGAAGAAGAAGAAGAATCGCGTGTGTGAGTCGTCCCCCTTTACAAAAGCAACGGTGGCAGAGTGACACAACCTAGGGGAGAGCACTTCGTGAAAATTAGAGTTGTTTACCTCCATTACTCGGTCAAATACCATTGCAACAATGGCGTCGAAGCTTGAAACCGCAGGATGCCAGTCAGCGACTTGCAAACGTCTTCTTTTTTTTAGAAAAATAAGGGGTGGCCAGTTGCTACGTGATAGAACTTGCAAATCTGCGCTCGTAATTGACAGGAAACTGTCTGAGCGATCGAAGAAGAAGAAGAAGAAGAAAAAGAAGAAGAAGAAGAAGAAGAAGAAGAAGAAGAAGAAGAAGAAGAAGAAGAAGAAGAAGAAGAAGAAGAGGAGGAGGAGGAGGAGGAGGAGGAGGAGGAAGAAGAAGAAGAAGAAGAAGAAGAAGAAGAAGAAGAAGAAGAAGAAGAAGAAGAAGAAGAAGAAGAAGAAGAAGAAGAAAAAGAAGAAAAAGAAGAAGAAAAAAAAAGAAGAAGAAGAAGAAGAAGAAGAAGAAGAAGAAGAAGAAGAAGAAGAAGAAGAAGAAGAAGGAGGAGGAGGAGAAGAAGAAGAAGCAGAAGAAGAAGAAGAAGAAGAAGAAGAAGAAGAAGAAGAAGAAGAAGAAGAAGAAGAAGAGGAGGAGGAGGAGGAGGAGGAGGAGGAGGAGGAGGAAGAAGAAGAAGAAGAAGAAGAAGAAGAAGAAGAAGAAGAAGAAGAAGAAAAGAAGAAGAAGAAGAAGAGGAGGAGGAGGAGGAAGAAGAAGAAGAAGAAGAAGAAGAAGAAGAAGAAGAAGAAAGAAGAAGAAGAAGAAGAAGAGAAGAAGAAGAAGAAGAATCGCGTGTGTGAGTCGTCCCCCTTTACAAAAGCAACGGTGGCAGAGTGACACAGAGTAAAGTCCATTAATCTCGCAAGTCCTAGATCTTGAAGCCCTATCACGTGTCTGTGACTTTGAGCTCATTATTGTTGTAACCAAGCCAGTGGAGCAGCAGGCCAGGCATACCAAGTCTGCCATAAAAGTCAGCCCTAAACTACAGGGGTGATACGTCTTGAATGTGCAAACACTCCGCTGTTAAGTGTTACGGCTGCATTCTTGTCCTCCATTAATGACACCCCCTTTTGGCTGTTTGGTTCCCCCCAGGGAGGCTTCGTGTTTTACGGTGACGTCGCCCTATCTGTTGCTATACTTAACATTGCATTACAGTGTAACCTTCACCTGGTTCTAAAACGAGTACCCATTAAATTACAAAGCTTGGAGGCCAGTTGTCGCAATTAGAGCGCTCTGGTTGAGTAAGGCGCTAGCACTCGACTTCAAACAGTTTTATGTGGGAGAAGCAGAAAGACCCGTGAAGAAGGGACTTGTCGCAATTAGAGCGCTCTGGTTAAGTAAGGCGCTAGCACTCGACTTCAAACAGTGCTATGTGGGAGAAACAAAGACCTGTGAAGAAAAGACTGGGGGGAGAACCAACGAGAGTCGTCACCAGTGGGGGAACATCTCCACCGGGTGAAGCAAGACTTCTCTGAAGACAGCGTTTCGATGCTGGAACGTGAGACGAACTGGTTCCGCCAGGGAGTAAAGGAGGCCATCCACATCACGGCTTCCAGACTCACGTTGAACAGGGACAGGGGCAGACAACAACTTGCCAGTGGTCTACAACTCCCTTATTCAGTCGCACGTCGTGAGTTCATATCACCAGCGCGTTGACTGAATACCAAGTTTCCAACACTCAGTGTACACAAGCGCTGCGGGACGGACGTCTGGCGAAAGCTACGAGTGAGTAGTAACAGTACCTCAGTTGAGAGAAAGTGTTTAAAATCTTCTTCGTTATGCGCTACCTATAGTACTAGAAACTGCAATTTGTCATGTCTTCGTAAACAAAAGCATAGTTTGGCTTTGGTCACATCCCATCACACACATGTCAAGGTCAACACAGTTATGAATATTGAAAGGAACCTTCCTCTTCAAGATGTCTACCCCCTCTGCCAAATTTGATCAAAATCCGTCCACTAGTTTTTCAAATAATCGCTACACAGACAGACGCACAGATACACAGATACACAGGCACACAGGCCTATCACAATGCCCATCCTCTAGCCAGGTAATAAAACCAAACGCAAAACTGCCCCCGAAGCCCTAAATCAAATATAAAAATTAAAACTTTAAAAATGTGTTTACCTTGCATGAACTTTTTTTGGGTGGCCAAAAGAGAGAACTCTATAGTCTAGAATGTGCGCTCTATAACTGTCTTCTTTATTATTATTATTATTATTATTATTATTATTATTATTATTGTTATTGTTATTATTATTATTATTATTATTATTATTATAGTTTTCGATTAGTGACTACCCAGGTTTTCCTTCGCTAATTTTTACTTCAATAGAACTTTGACAATAATGATACATCATATAATTTAAGAATGAAAAAGCTGAAGGTCTGGGAGAGCGACTAGACAAACATATTTGTGGGAATTATACTTGGTCAATAACCAAAAAAACATGGAGCCCCATATCAATTCTCAAATGTGTGTTGTTGTTGTTGGTTTTAATAATGTGAAGCTCTAAAGGATACCGTAGTTTGGGGTAACTTTGGCCAAGAGGGGTAGCTTTGTACCACTGTTGGGAATTTTGTTTTTAAGTTTATAACTACATTATAATCTATTTATTTTATTAGAAACTTTTATTTTATGATTTAAAATACATTTCTGATGTATTTTAGTCATTTGCTGCGGTTCTGTGGTATTTGCTGCTGAGACACTGGTACATCAAAGATGGTCACCCTTTGGGAGTGATGTTTTCATTGTTTAAACTAAGGTGTGCACATCTATCCTGGGTGTGTGTAGGTATGATGTTGTTTGCTTTTTTTCAAGTAAAAGGAAGAGTTTAAGACCAGAAATAAGCGCAAGTGGATTTATTATTAACTTGAAGCAGTATAGTGGGTGGCCGATGTAACCCCGCCAAACTCCAACGTTGTGGGGTAACTTTCGCCAAAGTTACCCCTTCCTACTTCATGGTGTAGGAGAAAGGTAATAATCAACATATAACATAATTTAAACTGTAGATGTATTATTTTATGTGCAAATTGGGTTTACCTCTCAATTTTAGATTTCACGGTACATGGACATGTATTCATGTATGCTTTCCCAAGAGTACCGGGGGGTATAGGATCATGAAACACATTTTTTTTAAACATTTGCAGTGGCCAAAGATACACCAGTGCTGTTTAACTTTGGCGTTAATTGTTTTTATGGTCGTGGTCAAAATATCCCCATTTCAGGGTAACTTTGGCCATCACTTTTTTTTTTTTTTTTAAAGTCATAAGTTGTTCAAATATTCTTTTCAACATGTGCATACTTTATTGTTGGTTATTAGCCCATAGTTTAAA
>CM065707.1:10492106-10521334 GCA_017654935.2 Phymorhynchus buccinoides
GCTGTGTCATTTGCGCGGTTCGGCAAATGCGCGAAACGCACATCCGCCAGCCTCTCGGCGCCCGTATCTCCGGTGTTTCTGGACCGATTGCCTTCGCATTTGGCAGGAAGGTCACCGGGGACTGTAACTATGCGTGTACCAACCCGGAAGCGAATCGGTTCAGAAACGCGCGCGCTATACGACTCCGTCTTTTCTTAACCGAATCGCTTCAAATTTGCTGTACTCGGCGTTACCAGTACTTGGCGTTACTGTTGCTAGGCGTTACCGTTACTAGGCGTTACTGGGACTCAGCGTTGCGCTAGTGTGAATAAATCGTTAGGGGAAATATGATTTTGAACAATAACGGGATGTGGGAACCCACATTATTGGCCACTGCAACGACCACCTTTTGCAAGAGTGAATGCCCTTGGTAGATGCTTGAGTACTGACCAAACAAGGGAGTATCTCTCGCCAATAACCCTATTTGAGTCCACTTAAAGGCTGCCTTTTGCAAGAGCGAATGCTCTTTTGGATACTGACCAACAAAGGCTTAACTCTCACTGTCAAGGGGGTTAATAACCCTAGTTGCAGTGGCCAATAGCATTGAGCGAGAGAAATCGACTTTTCTTTTCATCGTTCATTTAACAGTAAAAATGTCAATTAGGTCAGAATAAGAACCCAACAACCCCCCCCACAGGGATACCGGGAGGTCTTTTGTACAAATAGTTCCCCCACCTTCTGGAAGTTCTGTGCTTGTAGCTTCCTCCAATCCGTCATTCTCTTTGACTCTGCCTTTTCCCTTTTGCTTACTGTCATCTATACTATCTTTCTGCCTTAATTGTTGGTCCATTCTCCTGCTGCTTTTTTCTCTCTCTAAAAACAACAACAATTCTTACAAATATTTCTTTGTAGCCGAAAACGAACATGCTGGGCCTGTTGTTGGGGTTTTTTAGGCGCATAACGGCAGCATGACGCATCTGCGTTCATGACGACAGGCAACTGTCAGATCAGAGCGATCGACGACGACCCAACAAGATAACAACAAATTTAGCATTGAATACAAACACAACAACAGCAACAACAACAACAACAACAACAACAACAACAACAACAGCAACAACAACAAGGTGTAGAGTCGCACAGTGGTATCGCGTTCGCCTCGTGTCAAGTAAACCCGAGTTCGAACCTGGGTACAGGGGATTTTTCCTCTCACTCTGCTGCACTAGGCCTTATGCGGTCTGAACGTGGAGTCTTTCGGATGAGACGAATAAACCGAGGTCCTGTGTGCCCATGCACTTAGCATACGTTAAACCCAGTGGCGACGAAAAAGTTGTCATTTGGTCAAAATCCCCACACCCCTTTCCTTCCTCATCAGTCGCACAAAAATCGCATGCCAACATTTTTTTTTAATAAATTGGGTGGCGCACCTCTGGATGCGACGCGCTCTCCAGGTGGGAGCAACCCGAATTTCACAGAGACGCCTCTGTGACTATAAAGCACCTAATACCAAATATTTAACAAGAACAGCAACAAACAAATAACAAACATGATGACGGAGAACAAAATCGATTTGCAAAAAACGAAGATTAATTTTATTCTGACTTGGCATAAAAAGATAAATCTACTTTTCACTGTTTGTTATCGTGGAAAAAGTCTATAAGGAAAAGACACACACAACAAAACAGAAGAACTCATTAGCAGGCTAACGTCAAGTTTTGGGCGTTTTAACACAAAAACAACAAACTACGCACGTGTTACCAGACAACAAAGTTAATCATGCAAAGCAGGGAGATATGTACCCGACTTAATGATTAAACTCTCTGGGAGGAAAACTGTTGACCAAAAATTTCAAAAACAACAACAACACACACACAAACATAAATCGAAATACAACGTAATATGTTAAGTCCTTTCGCGACATTTTGTCCTCTCGCGGATACCATGACCTTCAATAAGCCTAGGGTCGTCTCCCATAACCATATTATAGGGGAAGATGGGGTAAGAAAAAAGTCCATGGGCGGGTAAGAAGCCCATGCCAATTATTTCATGAAATGAAGAACATTTCAGTCATATTTTGCCCATGAGACGAAGTGTTAATGTTTAGCATTCGTCTCATGGGCAAATTTGACTGAAATTTGCTTTTTTGCTTTTTGCCCCGTCTTATCCTATTCTTGATCAGCATGTCACAACCTATTCAGATCCGGAATTATGAACCGCCAGTGCAAACCTCCGCCAAGGAAGACTAACAAAACCGAGATTTCCTTCCTTCCTGTCCGAGCTGTATCTCATGAACCAGTGGGTAGAATGGCTTCAAATTTTGTGTGGTAATTATAACATGGCGAGTAATGAAATAAATACTTGCAATAAATACCCCCCCCCCCTCCCCAAGCAAAACACTAATGTGCACATAAGGACAAAAAGTGCGCGAGAGGACTTAACAAACGTAATTTATTTGCTTTCTTCTCCATAACACATTCTATATAAGGTGGGCTTAAACTAAGAACTCGGCAGGACGACCACGCCCAAAATTTAGCATTAACCCTTTCGTCGCCAACGTCGCATTAACACCCATGTCATTAAAAAAACTTGAATTCGGGGTCTGTTATTCAATGATTTTTGCTTTCTTGATTTTGGGAGTTAAGGATAGGCTTTTTTGTTTAAACAGGTAGTAAAGGAATCCCCAATATTTCAGACAAAATCTTGTCTTTACGTATGTAAGTTTATTGGATAATTTTGGCTAAAAATTGGCTGGCGGCGAAAGGGTTAAATGAAAAACAAGAAACGACAGGCAAACATCATATTAAGAAGACGACTAAAAATATATTTTGTTAAAAACCACCCCCATATTAGTTGACTTTTTAAAAAAAATCAAACTCACTAGGAGTAAGTAAAAACAATCGACAAAAAGAACAAGTAAAAATGTGGAAAATATGGCTTAAAACCCAATTTTTAGACCCCTACCACTTTCAAGGCCTACCGATCTCCCTGACCTTGACCTTGACCTTGATCGGTATGCCATCGTCAGAACGGCCATAAGCCAAAGTAGGCCTACCTACATGCCAAGTTTGAAGACTCTAAGACCAACTGTGTATGTGGAAGTAATGGCCCCTTAAATTAAAGATTTTCGGTTTTCAAGGTCATACGCAAAAGTCAAGGTCACGACGGCGATCATGTATGCGCGGATGCCTTCCTCTTACGGAGACACACTACCACACACAATTTGAAGCGGTTCTGTCAAGCGGTTCGGGAGATATCCTTGGGACAGACAGGGGGGGGGGGGGGGGGGGAGAAAAAACCCCACACTCGAACGAAAACATACTCCTTTGCGATCTACTTTGTAGATCGGCAAAGGACAAAAAAAACCCAACAACAACCCATAATTGAAATACGCAAATGACGTGGTTGTTTTTCTGTCGACCTCATGTTGGCCGGTCATTTGCCTGGGCGGCCGGTCATTTGCCTCTCCATCTCTCCACCCTCCCTCCTCCTTCTCCCCATCTCTGTCAAGGTGTCAAAGGTCAGCTTTCCCCCCCCCCCACTGTCCTCGCAAACATTCCATTCACAAGCCTCTGGGCTTCTTCCTCCCTCCTCCTCCTCCTCTTCCTCTTCCTCCTTCTATGACGCTTCAGTCTCAGGCTTCCCACGCACTCTCTCACATCTTTTGTAAAGTCGCATTTTAGCACCACAGTGATTTAACACCTATGTCACTAAAAGGCATCAAATTGGGGTCTATTATCCAAAGACCGTATTGTCTTAGTTTTGGGAAGTAAGGATAGACCTTATTTTATATGACTTAAAATTTATCAACCCAAAAAAGGAATGGTTCCAGCAAAAAAAATTAGTATAAGTGCATGGCTTTGTACATCGATTTCTCGGCAAATATGTAGATTTACACCCTCCTGCTCTATTTCTTGGTTCTTTCCGTGGTTAGGGATAGGGTTAGGGTTAGGGATAGGGTTAGGGATAGGGTTAGGGTTAGGGTTAGGGATAGGGTTAGGGTTAGATAGTCTTTTCTTTTGCCACAAGCATCTGGTTTTTTTGGTCAAAATCATCTATTTTTTTTTAGCATTAAATCGCTGCCATTTTATATATGTCACATAAGAATCCCCAATACTGCAGATGGATTTTGTTCTCTACCCAGGTAATTTAACACGTATGTCACTAAAAGGCATCAAATTGGGGTCTATTATCCACAGACCCTATTGTCTTAGTTTTGGGAAGTAAGGATAGACTTTAATTATTTTATATATGTCACAGAAGAATCCCCAATACTGCAGATGGATTTTGTTCTCTACCCAGGTAATTTAACACGTATGTCACTAAAAGGCATCAAATTGGGGTCTATTATCCAAAGACCCTATTGTCTTAGTTTTGGGAAGTAAGGGTAGACCTTATTTTATATATGTCACAGAAGAATCCCCAATACTGCAGAACCCTTTCACCACCAGCCATATCTAAGCGCCCAAAATATCCATTCAATTTACCTGGGTAGAGAACAAAATCCATCTGCAGTATAGAGGATTCTTCCGCTGTGACATATATAACATAAGGTCAATCCTTACTTCACCAAAACTAAGACAATTAGGGTCTTTGGGATAATAGACCCCAATTTGATGCCTTTTAGTGACATAGGTGTTAACCCTTTCACCGCCAGACATATTTCAGCCAACAAATCTCCATTCAATTTACCTGGGTAGAGAACAAAATCCATCGGCATTATTGAGGATTCTTCTGCTGTGACATATATAACATATTAAGGTCTATCCTTACGTCCCAAAACTAAGACAATTAGGGTCTTTGGATAATAACCCCCAACTTGATGCCTTTCTAGTGACATAGGTGTTAAATCACTGTGGTGCTCAAATGCGACTTTGGGGGTGAAAGATGAAACGAATTTTATTGAGAAACATTCACGTTATTATAATTAGGGTAGCAGCAGCATCCACACACACACACAAAAAGCAAACGAGCACAAGCTTAATTAACACTCTCACATTGAATGTAAACGCGTCATTTTAACCCTTTCACCGCCAGCCATATTTCAGCCAAAAATGCCCATTAAGTTTACCTGGGTAGAGAACACAATCCACCTGCAGTATTGGGGATTCTTCTGTGACATATAAAAAATAAGGTCTATCCTTACTTCCCAAAACTAAGACAATAGGGTCTTTGGATAATAGACCCCAATTTGACGCCTTTTAGTGACATAGGTATTAAATCACTGTGGTGCTAAAATGCAACTTTGGCGGTGAAAGGGTTAAGGTGAATCATTTGTAGCGGGCGGAAAACTTGTTCGTGAGTTGCACACACACACACACACACACATTCACGCGCATGCGTTTGTGTCTTCGAGAGTCGTGCATACCAAATGGGGAATGATTTGGGTAGTCCTATATTAGTAGTATGGCAAACTAAAATTATATATATATTGAGAGAGAGAGAGAGAGAGAGAGAGAGAGAGAGAGAGAGAGAGAGAGAGAGAGAGAGAGAGAGAGAGAGAGAGAGAGAGAGAGAGAGAGAGAGAGAGAGAGGAGAGAGAGAGAGAGAGAGAGAGAGAGAGAGAGAGAGAGAGAGAGAGAGAGAGAGAGAGCGAGACTGGACACTGGACACTGGAAACCTTTATTTGACAAGGGGAGAGAGAGAGAGAGAGAGAGAGAGAGAGAGAGAGAGAGAGAGAGAGAGAGAGACTTGACACTTGACAACTTTATTACGCAAGGATTGAGATTTTAGGCCAGGCCTATTCTTACAATCTGTCCTTACATAAATAAACCACAAGAAAAGGAGCGAAACCTTTAAATTATGATGGTACCATAGCCGATGAGGTTTAACCGAGGCGTGGTTACTGCTACACATATCTGTATTATTATTTTTAAATCGTGACTTTACCGGTTTAGCACTGCCTCCGGGCATTGCCTCCAGCATTGTTCCCACCATCTTAGTATTTACAAATGCCCCACAAGGCCGAAAGGCCGAAGAGGGCATAAAACCCTATTTTCATTCAGGAGCCAAACCTGATACAGACAGACCCGAAAGGTCTTCGGACTTCCCAGTCACATCATTATGAGTGGTGACGCAATCTTTCTCTGGTGTAGGCTATTTACCTTGCCACACGATGCCCGACTGCCATGATGTTTACTACACAGTGGCTAGACACCGCGAGGGGTGGTGGATGAGGTGGGGGGGGGGGGTGGGGGCTAATAATATTATTATCAGCCTAAGGAATGAGGTTCGCTGTGAGTAAATACCATGACGGAGTAAACAACGGGTGGATGACCGAATGGAGGTTGAAAAGCAAAGCATGTCGTGCAATGAACCCATACAGCATCATAAACAGACAGAGGGTGTGTGGTTGGGGTGGGGTGGTGTGGGGGGGTTGGGGGGGGGGGGGGGTAAGGGGTGGCTGGGAAGTAAATAAGTCGAGGTATGTTTATGATGTTTATGACTGAAAAATTGATGAAAATAGCTTTGGGTTGTTATCTCTCTCTTCATTTTCAAAGTTACGATAGTTAACTTCTTTTTTTCCCCTTGACAGCTAATATCACAGAAATAACATTTGCTGCGAGTTCTCAAAAACAAGTAAAACATCATTTAAATTTGAAGGTATGTTTTTTACTAGTAATCTCTCTCTCTCTCTCTCTCTCTCTCTCTCTCTCTCTCTCTCTCTCTCTCTCTCTCTCTCTCTCTTTCTTTCTCTCTCTCTCTCTCTCTCTCTCTCTCTCTCTCTCTCTCTCTCTCTCTCTCTCTCTCTCTCTCGCACGTACCCTCACGTGCATGCGTGCGTGCATGTGTTTATGAAAGGGATAGGCTAGATTAAGGTGGGATCTGCATGCCTTTCAAGCGAGCGCGCGTGCGCTCGTTCACATGCATTTGCCAAATGTGTGTGTGTGTGTGTGTGTGTGTGTGTGAGAGAGAGAGAGAGAGAGAGAGAGAGAGAGAGAGAGAGAGAGAGAGTATGTGTGTATTTATGTGTGCGTGCGTGCGTGCGTTCGTGCGTGTGTGTGTGTGTGTGTGTGTATGCGCGAGCGCGCGCGTGTGTGTGTGTTTAGGCCTAAAACGTCAATGTGGCTCACAAAGCTACTTGTTTACAAAGAATTGGCGAAAAGGGAGGGAGACTCTGGGGAGGAGGAGGTGGGTGGAAGGGAGGGGATGGATATGGGTATGCTTGAACAAGTCGGCTAGAATTAAAATAGATATGGAGATAAAGGTGGGGGAAAGATGTATAATAATAATAATAATATTGGAGTGTGTGGGGGGGGGGGGTGGGGGGGGTAAGGGTGGGGGGGGGGGGGGGGAGGGAGGGAGGGTAAGGACTGGGTGCAAAACACAAAGCGACAAATGAAACGAGAGAAGTGGCCGCAGCATGCAGAGCCATGGGCAAGAGTTGTAGAGAGACAAAACCCAAAGAGGTGTGGTCTGGGGACAACAGATTGCGAATAACTACAAACAGGAGAACTACGCCTGGCTTTATTAAACAAGATAGTACTTCCAAATGTGTTCTTAAAACACAATTCCATCCGTTTGGTTTCCCCCAAAGAGGTGTGGTCTGGGGACAACAGATTGCGAATAACTACAAACAGGAGAACTACGCCTGGCTTTATTAAACAAGATAGTACTTCCAAATGTGTTCTTAAAACACAATTCCATCCGTTTGGTTTCCCCCAAAGAGGTGTGGTCTGGGGACAACAGATTGCGAATAACTACAAACAGGAGAACTACGCCTGGCTTTATTAAACAAGATAGTACTTCCAAATGTGTTCTTAAAACACAATTCTATCCGTTTCGTCCCCCACCCACCCCCTTCTTTTGTTGTAAACAGATCAAAATGCTTTTGTATGTGGAAGTACAACTTTTCGTGATACGTTTCCTGTCATTCTGGGCTTAAAATTAGATTTTTTTAAAACTGTTTCTCAGATCAAATAACTTTTGTATGCGGAAGTACAACAACCTTATTTGACGTTTCCTGCAATTCCGTGAATAAAATGTGATTTTTAAAGAGTTTCTGAAGCACAACTACCTTATTTGACGTGTCCTGCAATTATGTGAATAAAATTTGATTTTTAAAGAGTTTTTCAGATCAAATGCTTTTGTATGCGGAAGTACACCAACCTTATTTGACGTTTCCTGCAATTCTAACAAATTGATTTTTAAAGTGTTTCTCAGATCAAACGCTTTTTAGTGTTTCCAGATCTTCTCTCTAAGGCCTAACTTTTCAGTTTCTTTTCAGGCTTTGAGCCTTTTCTTCCGGCATCAGTGATAGTAGAACCTCCCGGTTCCGTGGCAAAATAATCAAAGAATTGATTGTGGCCACGCACAGCGAAGAAAAAGAAACGTTTTTGTATGTGGAAGTAGAGCCTTCGTTGACGTGTTTTCTGTTGTGTGATTCAGGAGTATCGTGAGATGTGATCATTTTGAAAAGTACTCCCCCCAATTCACTTAGCATCAAAACAACGCCTTCTTTGACGTTTCCTCTGAGTCTGGAGTATGAGATGTGATAATTTTGAAAGCGTTTCCACCAATTCACTTTGCATCAAATGAATGAACGATGACTGGCTGTGGAGAAGAAGAAGAAAAAAGAAAAGAAAAAGAAAAAGAAAACCCCAAAGAACAGTCAACGCCAACAACGAAAAGACTGAAAGGACATCCACCAAACTGACAGCAGAGATCAGTGAGCGAGTGACCAGCGGTCAAAGACCCCATGGGTTATAATCCATT
The DNA here is from genome assembly GCA_017654935.2 of Phymorhynchus buccinoides. Lineage (NCBI taxonomy): Eukaryota > Metazoa > Mollusca > Gastropoda > Neogastropoda > Raphitomidae > Phymorhynchus > Phymorhynchus buccinoides. Next base: position 10,500,798 of record CM065707.1, read on the forward strand.
CCCATCCTCTGCAACTGACCACTGACCACAGCTCATATCCCGCTTCCTCCACCCACCCACCCCTGCTTCGTTTTCTTCCACCCTCCTCACCCACCCTCCCAGGCGCCGGCCGGTCTTCCGCGCAAACAACAGCAAGGGGGAGGGGGGGGGGAGAAGAGAAGGAGGAGGGGGAGGGAGAGGAGGAGGAGGAGGAGGAGGAGGAGGAGGAGGAGGAGGCGAATGACATGAGTGACCAGCGGCCAGTGGTGGTCAGTGGCAGCACGGACCGTGTTTGAAGCAAGGTCTCCCCTCTCCAGCAACCTTTCACCAGCAGCAAAGCTCTGTAAGGGCAGCAGTTTGTAATCAATCAATCAATCAATCAATCATCATCATCAATCATCATCCTACTACTACTACTAATAATAATAACCACAAGTTTCCAACTTCTGTACCACAAAGGAAAAACCCAGCAAACAACAACGATCTAAACTACTAACCATGCAGCAGCAAGAAGAGGACGCGCAATACTTCACGGAAGACGACTTCCCCATGTTCCAGGCTAAGGACTACAAGGCCTATGACGGCGTTGACCAGCCCTTCTACTACTACGACGACGACGATACTCCCCATCACCACCACCACTTCTTCCCCCCTGGTCGCCTAGAACCCCACCTCCTAGCCAACCTGTCCGACGACTTCCATTTCGGAGAGAACTCCTCTCTGGGCGACGACGTCTACTATTTCGCGGATAACGCTCCCCCAGCCGACGGTATCCGCGACGAGGTGGTAGAGAGTTACCGCTACGTGGAGCCGGCTGTCCTGATGGCCATCTGCCTGGTGGGTCTGGTGGGCAACGGTCTGGTGGTGCTGGTGCTGGTTCGGCAGGTGACCATGCGGAAGGTGACCTACCTGTACCTGTGCAACCTGGCTCTGGTCAACCTCCTCTACCTGGTGGCTACCGTGCCCCTCTCCGCCATCTCCTACGCCATCAACGACTGGCCCTTCGGCCTGCCCGCATGTAAGTCCGGTGGTTTTTTTCCTTCTTCTTATTATCACTGTGTATATGTTGTTACGCCCAATCCATGAAATTGCCTGTTTCGTGAACTGGGCAAAATGCTTTGCCCAATTTATGAAATGAACAAATATTTTTGGAATCCCCCCATTCACACAGGGATTGATTCATTAAGATTGATTCAATGGTATCACACGTTTCTACAATGTATGTAAGTCCGGATTTTTTCTTATTAGTATCACTGTGTTACGCCCAAACCGTGAAATTGCCTATTTCGTGAAATGGGCAAAATGCTTTGCCCAATTTGCCCAGTTTTTTAGTTTTTTATTTCACAGTTTGTGGGTACTGGCCACCCCTCAGTTTTCTATAAAATTAAAAAAATGTTTGCAAGTCGCTGCCTCGCATCCTGCGGTTTCAAAGTTTCGACGCCATGACTAAGCAGGCTGGCTTAAACATTATCAGAGGAAATAAAGATAGGTACATTTCAAATCCTTCGCAAGATATACATCAGGAAACCAATAAAAATAAGAAAAAAAGATAAATCCAAACTTTGTGGTATACACAAAACACAGAAAATAAATAATAAAATATATATGAATAAAATGGAGAGAAAAACTAAAGAAAAAAATCACATTCAGAATAATTATGAAAGAGACATGAGGATGATGGGGGGATACAAAAGGTAATTATGAAGTGAATCAATTACTAATTACAGTGGTTATAAATCATCTAATAATAATAATAATAATAATAATGGGAATTTGTATAGCGCTCTTTCTCACATGAGCTCAGTGCGCTTTACATTGATAACAAGAACATTAACCCTTTCACCGCCAATGTCGCATTTTAGCACCACAATGATTTAACACCCATGTCACTAAAAGGCCTCAAACCAGGGTCTGTTATCCAAAGAGCCTATTTTCATAAATTTGGGAGGTAAAGATAGACTTTACTTTATACATGTCACAGAGGAATCCCCAATATTGCAGACTATTTTTGTCTCTACCCAGGTAAGCTTTTGTGTGTGCTGAAAAATGGCTGGCGGCGAAAGGGTTAAAGGCAAACAAATAATGAATCATTAGAAAGCTATAGCCTAAACACGATCATCTATCAACAGAAAGAAAATCCTCTATTGATACAATTTAAATACCGCCTGTGCCTTTACACCTATCTATCATCATCATCATCATTTCATATAGTAATAAGCCAAGTGTCCGTGTGTGTGTGTGTGTGTGTGTGTGTGTGTGTGTGTGTGTGTGTGTGTGTGTGTCTGTGTGTCTGAAACACGAAACGGGCCTTATAACTCCGCCGTTTTTCGACCGAATCGCTTCAAATTTGCTGTGAGCCCTCACGGGGCGATGGCAACGGCAACCGAGGCGGCCGTATCATTTGCGCGGTTTCGCAAATGCGCGAAACGCGCATCCGCCGGCCTCTCGGCGCCCGTATCTCCGGCGTTTCTGGGCCGATTGCCTTCGCATTTGGCAGAAAGATGACCGGGACCGGGGACTATCCGTGTGCCAAACCGGCAGCGAATCGGTTCAGAAACGCGCGCGCTATACCACTCCGCCGTTTCTTAACCGAATCGCGGGGCAGGGGGGGGGGGGGGGGGGGGGAGAAAAGAAAAATACATGAGAAAAAACCAGGGGTAGAAAGCAAAAAGGGAAAGGGGGCGATATTTACCGTTCCACATATTTTTTTCTTTTTTTTTCTTTTTGGCGTGTTGGACGTTGTTGGCTGCGTCCGATTTTCGGACCAGTCCTTATGGCGGAGTCCGGAGATAATTATTCAATATTTCTGCTTCTTCTTGTTCTTCTTGTTCTTCTTGTTCTTCTTCTTCTTCTTGTTCTTCTTCTTCTTCTTGTTCTTCTTCTTCTTTTTGTTCTTCTGCGTTCCAAGGCCATAAGGCCATAAATCCGTAAAGTAGTATGACATTGGCATTGGCATTTGGTATATTCATTGGCATTTGGTATATTCTAGTCACATAGACTTATCTCTGTGAAATTCGGGCTGCTCTCCCCCGGAGAGAGCGTCGACGCAAGTGCAGCGCCTACCCATTTAATTAAAAAAATGGGGGGGGGGGCACAGGGTGAGGAGGGGGGGGCACACTTGGAAAACCTAGCTATCAATTTGGCCATACCAGGCAGCGGGATTTCTCCCTGCTCTTACTGACTTTCAACTGCCGTGGGATTTTTACGTGCGTAAAGCGCACGGGTCAAACTAGCTTTAAGTCCCCATCCGAAGGACTGGAGACGTTCAGTTCGATTTTCCTGTCGAACTAGAAAGAAAGGGCGAGGAGGCCGGGATTCGAACCCATGTCACTCACTATCATAGTTACATTTAGCAGGTGAACGTCTTAACCCCTATGCCACCTTTCTCTCTGTGTCCGGTTTTCAGTTTTCACTGGCCTCCCCGCTGCATACGGCCGACTCATTCCGATTTTGGAGGAGATCCGCTGAGAAAATCGTTTGGAAAACATTACTAAAAAAAAAGCAAAAGCAAATAAGTCAGAAAAGATAGCAGATGACAGAAAGCAAGGGGGGGGGGGGGGGGGGGGGGGGGGGGGGGGGGGGGGGGGGTGGGGGGGGGAGAGTAAAAGGGAATGACAGATTAAAGTTATACAAGCCCAGAACTCTCAGAAGGTGGAGGAACTAGTTTGTACGAAAGATTCCTCCCACGTACGTATCCGCAAGGGAAAGATTCGGTATTATTTGAAAATACATGTACAGTGGAATCCGCTTAATCGGCCACTTTTGGGACCAGGAAAAATATGGCCGATAAAGCGAATCGGCTGATAAAACGAACATCGAGATACTGTATGACGCAATTATGCAAGTCAAAAGCAATGACGTCAAAATTAAATGTTGCAGTTCAAATTCAAATTATTTCCCTTTTTGTGATATGTGTGTGTGTGTGTGTGTGTGTGTGTGTGTGTGTGTGTGTGTGTGTGTGTGTGTGTGTGTGTGTGTTTATTAATCCTACAACTTGACAGAAGCACAAGTAAAAGACAATGATTTTGTTTTCTTGAGTGATTTTAACGCCATGCAGGTTCTTTCAATTGACAACAGCTCACCTTCCAACTTCACACTCAACCATGTAAACGTCAAAAGCGTGTTGTCAGTTGTCTGCCTCTGTTGTTCTCCCTCTCAAAAAGGGGTAAAGAGGGGAAAAAATAGAGAGAAAAAGTGGCCAATAAAGCGAAATTGAAGATTTCAGCTTTGGCCGTAAAAACGAACAAAATAACACATGCTTAAGAAGAAAAAATTCCGTTCCAGAGGAAATTGGCCGATTAAGCGGCTTTGGCCGATTATCCGATGGCCATTTAAACGGATTCCACTGTACGTGGAAGTAACAGTCTCCTTGAAAAAAATAATTGGAATGGTAGGGGGAGTTAGAAATTTCAATGGAGCTTTGGTGTGGTCACTTGCCAACTATTAACCCCTTGACTGCCAGAGAAAATTAAAGAAGAAACAAGCGCGAAATCGCAATGGTTTGTGGCACGCGGTCTATTTTTACCACTCCAACCATGAGTTACCTCCCTTGGCTTTTCAATAATTTTAATCTGTAAACCAGAATGTTATCTCTGCACCATTTCGTAACTTTTTATATCTTTTGGAAAACATTTAAAACTATGTATCCTACTTATACTCATCAAAAGAAGCACCGCATACTCGTCGTGTCTGTTGTAGTGTCTGTATTACGTATGTTTATTATTTTGTACGCTTTTAAAATACATCATTTTAAAGAGCGGCCTCAATTTGAAGTGTAGCCTCGATTTGAAGTGCGACAATTTTGTCAAAATGTGCGACAATTTTGAACCGACAGACAGACAGACAGACAGACCGACAAAGTGAGTTATAGGTTTGTGGCTTGAGCCACAAACAAAAATCATTGGACAAATAGTGTCACGAGAAAGACAACTGATAGAGCTAATCTGGCAAAAATGGTCTGGGGATGTAACTCTCTCGACTGTGTTAGAGCGAAAACCGGCATATCAGAGTTATTCCTCTTCATCTGATGACGTCATCAGTGATGTCATCAAGTCCGTACGTGATGCGTTATACGGCAGTCAAGGGGTTAATTAAACACACAAAACAAAATGAAGGGAATGACTGTGTTAGAGCAAAAGCCTTTTAGAGTTATTCCTCTTCATCTGATGACGTCATGAGTGATGTCATCAAGTCAGTACGTGATACGTTATACGGCAGTCAATGGGTTAAATTAAACACAATGAAAATCCAGTTTAAAATTTAAACAAAATTACAAACTACTGATAACATTGAACCGTTTATGTTCTTCGTAATTTAGTACGATGTTATCAACAGAAGAAAAAAAGTTAGCTTCGAGTAGGCACACTCGAGTGAAAATAGGGTTTTACGCCCTCTTCGGCCTTTCGGCCATGTGGGGCATTTGTAAATACATTGATGGTGGGAACAATACTGCAGGCAATGCCCGGAGGCAGTGATAAACCAGTAAAGTCCTGATTTTTTAATAATACAGATATGTGTAGCAGTAACCACTCCTCGGTTAAAGCTCATCGGCTATGGCACCACCACATCTTGACATGAAATAGTACGCTGTCGAAATAGTACACTGTCTTTATAGATCATCGTTAAATCACGGTGACTATTATTATTATTATTATTATTATTATTATGTCGGATCACGAAAGAAAAATCAGTGAAATAATACTTAGCCGTTCATATAATCGTTGTTGTTTTTGTTTTTGTTTTTTATATATCACAATTATTTCGCACTCGTAAAATGGAAAAGAAATCGAACACGTAGCATTTCATTTCAATCATTTTTGTGTGAAAGCGCAGGTGCGCCTGTATATTGGTCTAAATGATTGAATAACTTGTTCTAGACAGGTAAGCATGGCTGTAAGTACTTTTGTGGGATGTTTGATGAGTGTTATATTGAGTCATCATATTGTTCATTAATTTGTCTCTCAATCCCCCTTTTGTTTTCCTCCTTCCTTTCTTTGTTTTGTGATGTTTCCCATTTCTTCTCTGGCTTTCTATTTTGTTCATTTTGTTTGAATGAAAAATGGTGTTTTACGTCCTCTCGGTCTGGAACAGACACATATGGGACATTTGTAGATACCAAGATGGTGGGAACGGTACTGGAGGCAATGCCCGGAGGCAGTGCAACTCCAGTAAAGTCCCGATTTTTTAACTATACAGATAGGTGTAGCGGCAACCACGCCTCGGTTAAACCTCATTGGCTATGGTACCGCCACGCTCAATACAATCAATTCACTTTGTTTGTTTGTGAATAATGTTTCTAAATATTGAAAAAATGTATTCTAATTGGTGAGAACACACCTTCCGTCGTTTGAATCCTATGTAATGTATTGTGTACGGGTACGTTATAAGCTATATGCTTGTTGTTACCCTGTTACCTCATTATTGTTTATAATTTGAAATTGTTGAATAAAAAAAAAACCCGCTTAAACCAACACGTAGCATTTTTAAAACGTATATTTAATTTAATATCAGTTATGAAATTACCTGCAAAAAACACACACACACATGCGCACGCACACACACACACGCACGCACACACACACGCGCACACGCACGCACGCACACACACACACGCGCACGCACACACAGACACACACACACACACACACACACATACACGCATACACACACACACGCGCGCACGCACGCACACACACACACACACACACACACAAAACAACTTGAACTATTTGTAGTACAAATAACACATTTGCTGGTCGTTCTGTTTCTTTTCTTCACAACACTATGATGAAATAATATCAGCTGACAAAATAAAAAGTTGATCGGTAATATTCTCGTTCAAAATACCCCCTCCCCTCTCTCTCTCTCTCTCTCTCTCTCTCTCTCTCTCTCTCTCTCTCTCTCTCTCTCTCTCTCTCTCTAATGGCCTAATTACAAGCATGAAAGCTGTCCGTTCGTATGTTCTTCCTTGTTATAGATATGACTTATTTTACGCGGCTCATCTGTAATGGATAGTAATCTAGAACTATCGGATATTAGTCCAGAACTATCGGACAATAAATTGCTTCCTACCAAAGATGTTCAACAGAAACGATTCTTTAGCAATGGAAATGAAGTGCTGATTTGGAGAAATGCCTTACTATATCGTTATTCCGCAATCGATAACAAAGCTGTTTTGGTGGACAAATGTGATTATGACCATGCAGAAACCCCCCTATCCCTCCCCGTGTGGATCAGCGGAGCCGTTCCCCCTGAGCTGTCCAAGACGGTGGTGCGGGTGTTCTACAGGCAGTCCAAGCGAGTGACAGTGACACTGTACTTCACACGACAAGGTGCTGGGACCCTCCTGTGCCAGGGAAAGGACTGCATTGCTTGGGATGAGGAAGAATGCGAAAGTCTAAAGGACTACATATCGGAATGTTATGAAACGGCAGACATAAAAACATTGGAAAAGGTGTTGACAGACATTCCGCTGACATTCTTGACTGACGATGACGATGACACTCCCATGCCCCTATCAGCTCCACAGTGCAACATCAACTCCACACCACCTTCTACCCCTCCCCCACATCCCCCCACACACACCACTAACAGCACTGCTGACATAGAGGATGTGTGTAGGGAAGCTAGTGATTTTGAGCCTTCTCCTATGTCTGAGAATGCTTTGTTGCTCACAAACGTTGACATCAACGCTGCACTTGAGGCGTCAAATGTATCTACACAAACAAACGCGAACTCTATGCATGAAGAAGAGAAAGAGACAAAAGCGTCCAGTACAAAAAACACACCCAAATCGCGCAAACTTGGCCGTGGCAGACGACTTCGTAGGAAAACTATCTCTCCGGTCATATATGCGGACAATGATGTACCTGCCAAGCTCCATAACATTGAAGCGGTTCTTGACATTGCACTCGAAAATCAATTAAAGCAATACACGGATCTGTTGTCAAGGCTCGAGGACACTAAAGTAGGAATAAAAAATGATCTAAAAATTCATTTTGACCGCAAAATCGATTCCTTGCAACAGACTATTGACGACCTCAAAACAGTTGTTTCTAAAGTTGATACTTCAGTTGTTTCTTTGATTAAAGAAAACAGTTCCCTAAAAACCCATCTGGGTTCTCTCAAGTCCGAACTCAAACACGTTAAAAGGAAGAGTGAGGACAATGATTTTCATACATCTTACTCTGAGCACTGTGCCAAAGTACAAAACAGCATCGACAATCTTAAAGACGTGGTTTTAACTCTTGGTTCTTCTGTCTCTGCTCTCTCAGATGAGAGCAATGTACTAAAGATGGAAGTGGGTTCTGTTCTGACCAAACTAACTGACATACAAAGACCGAGTACATGCCCACAGTTTGACAGTGCCGCTGCTGGTGTTGTTCATCGTGAGGAAAAGGAAACAACAGAATATATTGCTAAAGACCCTGTACTCAGCCCCCCTACCCCACGGAACTCCCCGACAAACGATAACACTGAGCGCGTAGAACAGCCTGGTGCAAAGACAGGTCCAAGCGATGCGCCCCCAGTGTCTGCTTCCCTGGGTGAAGGGGAGAGTGTTGTCAGTCCCACTTTTCCCTTACAAAACCGCTTTGCGCTGCTGTCAAACTTAGAAGAGGACCAGATTCCCAGTGACACCTGTGTCAAACGTTTCCCTCCCTCTATATCGAACTCTGGCCAAGATAATATACCCCAAATTCAAGACCAAGAGCATCGTCAACAGAAATCCCCACTAGAGGTGTTGAACGAAATGCGCATTCCTGAAAACACCTCCTCACTTATCATAGGGGACTCTGTTGTCAGAAACATACACCCTAAAAGACTTGGCACCCGCAAAGATCCTCTCTTTAAGGTATGTGTCCCAGGCCTGACCTTAAATGACCTCACGAAATGGCTGTCCAAACTAGGAATACATGACCTGATAAAAACGGTCATAATCCATGTGGGGGTCAATGATTGCCCTGCAGGACAAATCCCCACGCAAACATGGCACGAGGTCATAGCTCTCATCCAGACCCGTTTTCCTTCAGCCTATGTGTGCTTCAGTTCTATTGTGCCCGCTAAAGGTAGTCACCCACTGAATAACTCGATCGTCCCTTCCAACAGGAACCTTTACCAGGCATGCACAAACAAAAAAGTAGACCTGATTAACAATAATGACACTTTTCTGGCTAAAAGTGGTTTCCCCCGTAAGGCCCTTTATAGGGACGATATACATCCCAGCATGAAGGGTGCTACAGCTCTGGCCCTGAATTTCAAGAAAATCCTCCCCCAGGCAGAGCCCAACAAATATGGCCCAGACCATGAGTCCTCAAGTCACCCATACCAGGCCCGCTTTACTGATGATAGGCGGCAATATGGCCCTTTCCATGAGTCATCAGGTCACCCGTACCAGGCCCACCATTTGTATGACAGACGGCAGTATGGGCCTCACCATGAGTCCTCAGGACACCCGTACCAGGCCGAGGCCCACCTGAGTAATGATAAGAGGCAGTATGGGCCTTACCATGAGTCCTCAGGTCACCCATACCAGGCCCACCTTAGTAATGACCTGAGGCAATCTGCACCCCCTCATGATCCTGAGGAGCCTAACTCCCAAGCCTTTCGGCCTAGTGGCCAAGACTTTTCCCCATGGGCGTCCAATACCCACTTCCCCGCCCTCCCCTCCAGGCGTGATAGTAACGCCGATAGGGACCCTGTACTCTCTGCACACCAAAGCCAGCTTCCTGGCCCCCTGCCCTCTGTGCGCCACAGGGCAGACAGGCGGGAAGGCTCCACTGAAGCCTCTCTTTCATGTCACTATGCTCCCGCTTTTCAGCTCCCTCCCTATCCCCGTAATACAAATCCCCATCCTTTATACCCCAGACCCCCTAACCCATATTCCCACCCAGTCCAGCCTGTACACACAGGGGAATTACCCCAAAGGCGTTTCCAGGGATCAGGATATGCCAGCTACAAGCCCCCATTACAGGGCCCTTACCAGGACATGAGAACCTGGCCCCTCCTCACTGGTACTGCTGGTTATTATGATGGGCAGCTTATGCCCCTGGCGTCTCACTCAGCCAACCAGCAGGACCCTCAGCGGCCCCCGCCTGGCTGGTAGACGCCGCACGATTGGCATGACCTTGCACCTTTAGGCTTAAAGTGAGGTCCACTATGATCTTATCGCATCTATGATTTATGATGACTTGGCGTTTGCTTTGTTTTTTAGAAATAATTTTTGAGACATTCTTATTCCTCTGCGATATCTTCTTCTGCTGATTATCTCGCTTGACAGTGACCTATGTTATACTATGGTGGTTGTCTATTCATTCAACAATCCATCCAGAACTATTCGCCCATCCACCCTATTTTTGATCACTTGACATTTATACCCCCCCCCCCCCCCACCTTTACCCCCCCCCCCCCCCTCGTCTCCCCATTTTGATAGCTTTGCAGCGGTGCTGTGCCGTTTTTAGAAGGGATAGGCAAACATTACTAGGTATTCAGGTAGGGACACGCGTTTTTTCATCGCCCGTGTCTAGTGGTATTTATAACTTGAGCGTGCGTTTGAAAGCTAGCTTGCTTAATATTGTATGCGTTTATCGTTACTATACCCTTGATCATCGATTGCTCTGTGTGTGCACACACCGCTTACATTTTGTTGTCCAATTTATGTGTGTATATGTGTGCATGATACCTTAATGTTTTTTGCTTATTTGTGTTTCTTGATATCGCTTTTTGACAAGCTTGAACTGCAATTGTTCAGACTCGTTTTGTTGCTTGTATCGTTATCTTGCATCCATAAGTTGGAACGCCTTGATAGGCTTGATTTAAATGCTGTGTTCTGGTTACCAGCAGTAGACTTTTTTGTTCTTCTTAATCATTGTCAAGTACTTGGCATTATTCAAGAGTTTAGGCTCTTGTTGAAAACATTCATATTTGAAAATTTTGTATTTTCACTTTTCGTTTTCATTTGAAATCATATATAATTTTGTTTGTTTGTTACAAAGACTAGCTTCAGTCTTCATGTCACAAAAGCCAGTAGCTCTCAAATGGTTGGGGAAGAACGGTTTTAAAATAGGTTACCTAAATGCTTGCCATTTGTTAAATAAATTGTCAGAAATTCCTTCCATTTTATCTAACTCAGACGATTGCTTCCATGTTTTTGGCTTTTCTGAAAGCAGATTAACTAATGTTGTTGCCGATCATATAGTTTCTATTCCAGGCTATAGCTTGATACGTAAAGATGCTTCGGGTAAGTTAGAGACAGGCTTAGTGACGTATATTCATCAATCAGTGAAATTCAAGCAACTTGTCATATTTGATAGTCATGCTATAGAATGCATATGGATTGAAGTTTATTTAAAAAGAAGTAAGCCGATATTGATAGGTATTTTGTACAGAAATCCCGAAGCACGGGCGGAATGGTTTGACCGTTTTGAGTCAATGATGGAGGATGTAATGGGGTATAATAGTGAAGTTGTATTACTTGGGGATTTTAACATTGATCTGTTTAAACCTTGTAACACATGGAAAAGAATTATTGATTCATACAATCTAACACAACTTGTAACTAATCCTACCCGAAAAACGTTAACATCCGAAACATTGATCGATCACATTTATGTCACAAATACAACTTACATTATAGAAACATCAGTACCTACTTTTGGTCTAAGTGATCACTTTCCGGTTTGCTTAACCTGGCATAAAAAGGGTGTCAAAATTCCTAAGTGTAACCATAAATATATTTTGTATAGAAATTATAATAATTTCAACCCCGATCTTTTCTTGTTTGATTTGAGTAATGCAAACTTCGCAGAAGTGTATCAACATCGTAACCCAGATGATGCTTTAAATGCCTGGTACATTGCTTTCCTTGGAGTATTTGATAAACATGCACCTACCAGAAAGAAAAGAATAAAGCTCACTGAAAAACCGCCATGGCTTACTGACGAAGTAAACACAGCACGCAAAAACCGTGATCTGATGTTTCAGCAATCAGGAAAGGATGACAAATTCAAGAAAGAACGAAACAAAGTAAACACAATGAAAAGATCAGCTGAGAAAAAATATTTCAGTGAGCTTATTGCCTCTAAATCCAATTCAAAGTCCATATGGAAAGCAGTGAATAACCTATCCGGCAAAAGCAAATCATCTATGAATACTCCATCAACCTATTTATCTGTTCATGACTTTAATGATCATTTCTCTTCTGTCGCTAATAAGATTATCAAAGAAAATAACACTAAACAAAATGATCTTATTTTGCTCACGGAATTCTGTGAATCGAAAAATGTTAAATCCTGTCTTACTTTTGAGTTTATCAGTGTACACGAAGTTTACTTGGAATTATGTTCATTAAGCCAATCTAAAGCACGTGGCTTGGATGACATAGACAGTAGAATTCTTAAAATTGCAGCACCAATTATTGCTGAACATTTGACATATATCTATAATTTGTCCATTGAAAAATGTTACTTTCCCCAAGCTTTCAGGGATGCCAAGGTACTTCCCATTTTCAAATCTGGTGATCCAAATGATGCTTCCAATTACAGACCAATATCCATTTTATCTGTTCTATCAAAACCTTTAGAAAAACACTTAAGGAAAATGATTCAATCCCATTTTGATGATAACGCGTTATTTCATCCTAACCAAAGCGGATTCAGAAAAAAACATTCATGTCACACTGCTCTCTCTAATCTTATAGAGCAATGGCACACTAATATAAATAATGATCTCATCACTGGTGCAGTGTTTCTTGACTTTGCCAAAGCCTTTGATACAATCGACCACAATCTCCTTCTACGAAAACTTAAACTATACAGTTTCTCGCCAGAGTCTATGAACCTTATCTCCTCCTTTCTAACAAACAGGCAGCAATTAGTAGTTCAGGACTGTAAATATTCTTCATTTAAATCACTAAATTATGGTGTTCCACAGGGGTCAGTCCTGGGGCCAGTCTTGTTTTCTATCTATATCAATGACCTCCCTTTGCATGTCTTATCCGATTGTGAATTATTTGCCGATGACAGTACGCTACATAACAAGAACCAGAACACAGACCTAATGCTTTCAGATATACAAGACGATCTAATTAAAATAGAGGCGTGGAGTGACCAAAACCATATGGCACTTCATCCACACAAATCCAAGTTTATGATGGTCACTACACGACAAAAACGACAGAACATCAAATCTAATTTGAAAATAATCAAAATACACGATAAAGTTATAGAGGAAGTTGACTCACACAAACTGCTGGGGCTTACTGTCGATAACAACCTTTCTTGGTCTTTTCATATTTCAGCTCTTATTCGTAAACTGTCCAAAAAAGTATTTCAATTGAATAGAATTAAACATTTTATTGACCAACACACCAGAAAACTATTTTTCCATGCTTACTTACAACCCGACTTTGACTATGTATCCACAACATGGGATATGGCAAGCAAAAACTGCCTTAAACCCCTAGAAAGCATTTACAGAAGATCCATCAAACTCATACATCTAAAATCATCCACCCTGCTTGATCAAGACTACAAAACATTGAATATTTTTCCATTTAATCTCAGATGCCAATTCAATAAAGCCGTCTTTCTTTATAAGATAGTTAACAGACTGGCTCCATCCTACCTGTGTGAAAAGCTGTGTATAACACAAGTAAGAGGCAAAGATAGAATAATACTTCCCAGACCTAGAACTGATTTATACATGACCTCAATGACTTACTCTGGCGGGAAACTGTGGAATGACATTCCTGACCATGTTAAACTAAAGCGTACATTGGCATCCTTCAAAGCATCTTATCATGATTACCTTTTTAAACAATTATAAATGCTGATATCCCCCCTGCTTTCCCTCCAACAGCATGATTGTGTATTCTTGATAATGATGAATTTTAAAGTTATCTTTTGTCATTGATGCAGGTTATCCTGTACGTGTGCGCACGCGCGCGTGGGTTTGTGGTGTGTGTGTGTGTGTGTGTGTGTGTGTGTGTGTGTGTGTGTGTGTGTGTGTGTGTGTGTGTGTGTGTGTGTGTGTGTGTACGTGTGTCTGTGTGTGTGCTCGGTTGTAGGAGTGTTAGGGTGAAAACTTCATGAGTGTGTGTGTGTGTGTGTGTGTGTGTGTGTGTGTGTGTGCATGTGTGCGTGTGTGTGTGTGTATGTATGTATGTGTGTGTGTGTGTGTGTGTGTGTGTGTGTGTGTGTGTGTGTGTGTGTGTGTGTGTGTGTGTGTGGTGTGGATGTGTGGTATGTGTGTGTGTATGCGTATGTGTGTGTGTGTGTGAGAGAGAGCGAGTGTGTGAGAGAGAGAGAGAGGGGGTGAGTGAGTGTGTGAGAGAATGAGAGAGAGAGAAGAGAGAGAGAGAGAGAGAGAGAGAGAGAGAGAGAGAGAGAGAGAGAGAGAGAGAGAGAGAGAGAGAGAGAGAGAGAGAGAGAGAGAGAGAGAGAGAGAGAGGGGGGGAGATATATATTGTTTGTATGAGTGTACGAGTGGAAGCTGCATGCGTGTGCGTGCATGCGAATGATACGATTGTGTGAGCTTGCGAACGTGTGTACATGTCTAAGTATGAATGTATTTACGCATGTGTGTATATGTATATGTAAGTGTGCGGGTGCGGTGTGTGTATGTGTGCTTAGGCTCACGTATGTGCATTTACTAGCATGTGTGTATCCGGGTATGTGTACATATGTGTGTGTGTGTGTGTGTGTGTGTGTGTGTGTGTGTGTGTGTGTGTGTGTGTGTGTGTGTGTGTGTGTTGTGTGTGTGTGTGTGTGTGTGTGTGTGTGTGTGTGTGGTGTGTGTGTGTGTGTGTGTGTGTGTGATAGAGAGAGGGAGAGTGAAAGGGGGGCGAAGAGACTGAGTGAGAGAGAGAGAGAGAGAGAGAGAGAGAGAGAGAGAGAGAGAGAGAGAGAGAGAGAGAGAGAGAGAGGAGAGAGAGAGAGAGAGAGAGAGAGAGAGAGAGAGAGAGAGAGATTATTAGAGAGAGATTATTATGTAGTATGATGTTCTTTTGTTGATGCTATTGTTCAATTATGCATTTGTGGTCTCCTGTTTATTATCCATTTGTATTTCCGTGCCTGACCTTATTATTTTGATTGTTATTTAATGTGTTGTATTACTGTTTCTATTATTGTTACATTTTGCCCTTGGCCTTGTGTTTTCGCTTGTTTATGGATTCCTTTTGTTTGAGGACCTCATGAAAAGAAGCATTTTATGCTTATTGAGCTATTCCTCATTAAAGATTTCTAAAAGTTCAAGTTTTACTCAAGTTCTCTCTTCCTCTCTCTCTCTCTCTCTCTCTTCTCTTCATCTCTCTCTCTCTCTCTCAACTCTCTATCTCTCTCTCTCTCTCTCTCTCTCTCTCATCTCTCTCTTCTCTCTCTCTCTCTTCTCTCTCGTTCTCTCTCTCTCTCTCTCCTCTCTTCTCATCTCTCGCTCTCTCTCTCATTCTCTCTCTCTCTCACTCTCTCTCTCTCTCTCTCTCTCTCAAATTTTTTTTAATCTATGAATTTATTTTTCGTAGTCGTTACTATGTTAATAATATTTTTTTTTTTTTAAACTATATTCAATTTAGAAAAATAAATGAAATCTCGAATTTAACTAAATCAGTTGCCTATTGGGGAATGCACTGCCCACCTAAATATCGGTAAACTATAAACTAGTTTTACTTTTTTCATGAAAAAATCTTAATTCTTTTAAAGACCCACCAGGTCACGGTCAATTTTTTTGTGTGTGTGTGTTTTCAGGTTTTTGAACGTTGGTTTTGTTTGTAAAGTAAATACATGTAGGATGTCATTGACATGTTTGATGTTTACTGTGGTGACAGTCCTGAGAAAACAATTGCTGTTGACGGGACTATACCTAAGCAATGTAAAAAACAAAAATGAAATAAATAAATTCATAAAAATTGGAGAAAGACAAACAAAGCCTGAACTATACTGGTCTCCAAAATTTAAGGGCCGGAAGAACGATCTTCTCTCTTCTGTCTTGGAGGCATGCTTATTGAGAGCTCTGGTTGCCGCCCTTAAATACACATTCGTGTCTAACTTTTGCTCAGCAGTGTTCACTACAGTCATGCCTTGCACGTGCAATAGGCAAGAAACCTGCATCAGCCCTGATTCTTCAGCGAAAAGAGACCAAACTTTCGTGAAATTCTCGTGAATTTGCCACATTTTAAGCGTAACTGAAAACGCTGTTGCTGTACTGCAGTGTCTGCAAAACTGGTTGAGGCACGTGCAACAGGAAGGAAAGTTATTGAGTAGGCTAAGTTTGGCCATTTTCTTCATTGTTGTCTTAGTGTACAATAAATAGATATCAAGCTACTGAAAACAGAAGCCGGCCCTTAACTTTTGGAGACCAGGGACGGTATTCATGTCGAGATAGCATGAGACTTAGCATGATGCTAACTTAGAAGCTCTTCCAATGTCCTATAGGATTTAATAGGACTTTTGGAAGAGCTTCTAAGTTAGCATCATGCTAAGTCTCATGCTATCTCGACATGAATACCGTCCCAGTATATGATACAGCTCCGTATAAATGCAAGTTTATAAACACGTTTCCTATTTTAAGCACGAACTGGGTATGCTTAACCCTTTCACCGCCAAAGTCGCATTTTAGCACCACAGTGATTTAACACCTATGTCACCAAAAGGCATCACATTGGGGTCTATTATCCAAAGACCCTATTGTCTTGGTTTTGGGAAGTAAGGATAGACCTTATTTTATATATGTCACAGAAAGAATCCCCAATACTGCAGATGAGATTTTGTTCTCTACCCAGGTAATTTAAGTGTAATTTATTCTTTAAATTTAATTTTAAAATGGAAACTTTTTTCTGCAGCAGTGGCAAAAGTATTTTGATACACCTGCATGCTAAACATGAACAAATCGAAAGTCGTCAGGTGACCCATATAAAATACTTAAATGATTTTCGTGCAGTAGGCCTACTCACGACACCCGCTGAAGTAAAGCTACAGCGGGTAAACTTGTCAGTTGAGCGGTGGCACACGAGCAAGCAGCAGCTTTGGCTTTCAGGGAGAATCCCCAATACTGCAAAAGAATTTTGTTCTCTACCCAGGTAATTTAATGGAGATTTTTGGCTTATATATGGCTGGCGGTGAAAGGGTTAACGGTCGTGCTTCTGACTCAAACAGATATCGTTTTTCTGCATGCATCATGTGGGGCCCGAGCGGTCCGTTGCCATGACTTACGGGTGCCTCTTCTATCTCGGCATCTCATTAAAAATGTAATCAACCCCTCCTCCCCCACCCATTTCAAGCCTACAAAAAACTCAGCCAAGTTCATCTTTTCATATACTTTATAATTCATCTACAAAACAACAAATTGGTATTTCTAGGGGAAGGACGGGGTAAAAACGGGGGCGCATGGGCGGGAAGGAAGCCCACCCCAATTATCTCATGAAATAAAGACAAAAATTTCAGTCAAATTTGCCCATGAAACAAATGATAAACATTAACACTCGTCTCATAGGCAAAATGAAACTAAAAATTGCTTCATTTCATGAAAAATAAATGGGGTGGGGCTTCTTACCCGGCCCCAATGCGGGCTTTTTACCCCGTCTTCCCTAATAGTTAATAACCCATGTGGAAAAAAACCTCTTATTTTTTTAAAAAAAAAAAGTTTACCAACCAAATTACTGTTCAATTATCAATTGCTTAAACAAACAGACGCTTTTATGTTATCTAATATAATTTCTCAAAAATCTTGTATCTCATTTTCCGTGCACTGACGCATCTTTCGTTATTTGAAACCCCATGTATGTGTTAATAATTGCCGATAACCGGCTAGGCAGGACATGAGGGAGAGAGAGAGAGAGAAAGAAGAAGAAGAAGAAGAAGAAGAAGAAGAAGAAGAAGAAAGAAGAAGAAGGAAGAAGAGAGAGGATGGAAGCCAGAAGAAGAAAAGGAACGAAGGAGAAGAAGACAGGAACAACAAACAACAACAAACAACAACAACAACAAACAACAACATACAACAAGAAGATTGATTTGATTGAACTTTTTAATGGGATAAAGATTTAAGCACATTTTGAAGTCCATTTTCTTACAAATCCGCCCATTTAAAATACTAGAAATAAAACGTAACGAGGAAGAAAAACAAATTAAAAGAAAATAAATAAAACAATAATAACAATTCATGCAAATAGGCCAAAACAAGGGAAACTCTCTCTCTCTCTCTCTCTCTCTCTCTCTCTGCTCTCTCTCTCCTCTCCTCTCTCTCTCTCTCTCTCTCTCTCTCTCTCTCTCTCTCAAGATACACACATGCACCCACATAACAACACACGCGCGCGCGTACCCTATAAATTATATACACATGCAGACACCACTCGCACACACCTACACACTGTATGGGCCTGTACGCACCGCACAGTACATACGCACCGCATGCATCCCATAGTCACGGCATCTTCTTTTTTTTTGAAAAAAATGCAACTGACGAGAAGAAGAAGGAGAAAGAAGAAAGAAGAAAGAAGACTAGAAGAAGACGAAGAAGAAGAAGAAGAAGAAGAAGAAGAAGAAGAAGAAGAAGATAGAAGACAAACAGAAGAAGAAGAAGAAGAAGAATAACTTTGTGCACGCAAAGCCGTGCGTGAAATTTCGTCTTTTTGTTTTTCTTTTTTTTACGCGGTCACATTCAGTCGCTCTGCGCACTGCTGACGACACATTCCGTCACGATCATCTTCACTGACGTCATTTTCGTCATGACAAACTGTCGGTTTACGTGGGCTGACGGACTGATTCGCGCAGGGCAACGAACGGCCTCTTCACGCAACCGTGTAGCCTCGTGACACTGACCTAATAACTCTTCTCTTGATAGAAGATGCACAGATGCTTGTGACATGTACCTTGCTCACAGTCTGGTTGTACCTTGAACCTTGGCAGGGTAAGACGGGGTAAAAAGCCCCAAGGGCGGGTAAGAAGCCCATGCCAATTATCTCATGAAATGAAGAAAAATTTCAGTCAAATTTTGCCCATGAGACGACACGAAACTTAACACTCGTCTCATGGGCACAATTTCACTGAAAATTAGACGAGTGAAGTTTAGCGTTCACTCGTCCCATGGGCACAATTTGACTGAAAAATTTGCTTCATTTCATGAGATAATTGGCATGGGCTTCTTACCCGCCCATGGGCTATTTTTACCCAAAGCACTACTCGTTCTTCATGGGGCACAACTTTGACTGAAATTTGCTTCATTTCATGAGATAATTGGCTATGGGCTTCTTACGACCGCCCATGGGCGGTTTTTTACCCCGTCTCCACCTGAATATATATATAGGGGAAGACGGGGGTAAAAAAGCGCATGGGCGGGTAAGAAAAGAAGCCCAACATATATAGGGGGAGACGGGGTAAAAAGCCGCATGGGCGGGTAAGAAGCCCACCCCAATTATCTCATGAAAATAAAGAAAATGTCAGTCAAATTTGCCCATGAGAAGAATGCTAGACATTAAAACACTCGTCTCATGGGCAAAATGAGACTGAAATTTGCTTCATTTCATGAGATAATTGGGGTGGGCTTCTTACCCGCCCATGCGCTTTTTACCCCGTCTTCCCCTAAACTATTTAGAATTGTTGTTACCTTTTATATTATTTGGTTACTTACAGCTAAAGAATAGGTATATCACTGCCCCTTTATCCCCATCCCCAATTGTCTTTTTACCCCAGTAGTTAGGGATTTGTTTGTTTGTCTTTGTTTTCTTTTTGGTTGGGGCCTGGGCACTGCCTTATGGTTAGGAGTGTCTAGGGTCGGCTAGTTCCCAGCTTCCTGGGGGCGAACGTGAAAATTAGTAGCTGCCGGCAGCTCCCTGTAAATATCCCCATCCTTGTCCAGAAATAGGAATTTTTATTTTTGTTTGCTGCATCTTATATTTTTCTACTGGACCCCAAGTAAATTCAAGTAGACTATGTGTGGTAGCTGATTTTTGTCTTTGCTTTTTTTAAATTAGTCTCTCTTCTGCTTCTTTTTCTATGGTCACCCCCTAAAGTAATGTACAATTAGTTTCTATATAAAGCTTAGCTATTGGTCACCACCACAGCAGAAAAGAAGATTAGACAGGATACACCCTGCCCTGCAGGGTTTTGTGAATGTTTTGACATAAACATATACAACGCCCTGAAGACGTACATTACATTATCTAGAATTAATTTTCAGGCATCATGAGTTTTTGGGACGCGTGGATGGCCCATAGAGAAGATATAATCTCTGAGGACATAAATGGTTTTTTTTTCTTTTTTTTCTTTCTGGGTGCATTCTTGGGTGCATGTTTCTGGGTGCAAAAGGTTACCCGGGGGTCCACACATATTGTGATAAATGCACGGAATATTATGAAATTGCACTACACTATATATTATGCTTTTTGTGCGAAGACAATGCCAGAACAGGATGTTGTGTGTAAGCGGTGTCATGTAATGATATTTGCGCGAATTCTAATGCGCGGGGGGGGGGGGGGGGGGGGGGGGGGGGGGGGGGGGGGGGGGGGGGGTCTCTTTTCAGCCCGTGCAGGGGCTGTAAGCAAGCCGCTTTCCGGCGTGTCGTCATATCGCTCT
>CM065707.1:10521834-10531834 GCA_017654935.2 Phymorhynchus buccinoides
CACACACCCACACACACACAAGCATCCATTATTGCTTTATTCAATGTTTCCATCTGAAATTTTAAAAATGACTTTGACACTCACGGACAGACACACAGACACAGACACAGACTCAGAACAGACTCAGACAGACAGACAGACCGACAGACACACACACCACACACAAAAACACACACCACACACACACACACACAAACACACACACAACCGAACAACTATCATACTATAACTATAATTTTGTTAACACGAGTGAGCCAAAAAGAAAAAGAAAGAAAAAACAACACCCATGCTTAATTAAGCTTATTCTCCCGCGAAAAACCTTCTTTGCAAACCTTTTACATTCAAAATATCGTCAGCATCTAGGGGACAAGCCCCAACACAAAGAATACGCAAATGCCATAATGGTCCCAAAAGCTAACTCTCACTATCCCCTGCACCATTTCTTTTAGTAGGTCTTATTTTGATTCTTCTTCTTCTATCTTCTTCTTCAATCGCCCAGACAGTTTCCTGTCCATTATGAGCACAGATGTGTCATTCTGCCGTCATGCGCCTACGTGAGAAATAATTAGTTCCAGCATGTCCGGCTTCGGCTGAAGGAAATGTTTTTTGAACATTTGCTTCGTGGAAAAAAAAAAGGCAGGAGGAGATTGGACCAGTAAGACAGAGAGATAGCAATGACAGTAAGCAAACAGAAAAGGCAGATTCAAAGAGAGTGGACAGATTCAGAGGAAGTTACAAGCACAGAACTTTCCAGAAGGTGGGGGAACTATTTATATGAAAGACCCCCCCGGTATCCCCACGGGGACCTTATTTTGATGAAATTCAAGGGGGCCCATTCTAAATTTACAACAAGTTGTATACAATTTATTTTCCCATGTTTCTAGTTTGAATTATAAAAACAAGAGGCAAAGCCTTCAAGGCTCACGCCGCTGTGGGTTTTCTTGGAGATAGATCTAATTAATGCCAAATTGTTTACTTTCAAATAAACTCCATACCAAGATATTGCTGGACTCATCAGCTTGATGTGATTATATCATCCTACACAATTTTAAGTGAAACTGTGCAGCGGTTCATGTGATATTGTGATAGACAAAAAATTCAAGGTTAAAGGTCAAGGTGATCATGGTCACCTAGGTCGACAACACTTCGCATTCCATTTTGATCTTAAGCTAGTCTACCTGCTTGCAAAATTTTGGGACTGTATCTGTCAGGATATAAAAGATATGGCCCAAACAAATAATTGACGATGTTCAAGGTCAAAGGTCAAGGTTAAGGTCAAGAGAGTAAAAGTCACGTACCATAGATACAATATCACCTTAGGCTAATACGCCACCATGCCCAATTTAGGGACTTTAACTGCGAAACCCAGTGTGAAAGA
The DNA here is from genome assembly GCA_017654935.2 of Phymorhynchus buccinoides. Lineage (NCBI taxonomy): Eukaryota > Metazoa > Mollusca > Gastropoda > Neogastropoda > Raphitomidae > Phymorhynchus > Phymorhynchus buccinoides. Next base: position 10,523,213 of record CM065707.1, read on the forward strand.
CATGGCCAAGACCAAAAAAATAAACGTTAAAGGTCAAAAGTCAAGGCCATTGGTTAATTTTTTATATTACGTGTATGCAAAGTTTCAACATGTACGCTTTGCGGTTCCCGAAAAAAAAAGCCAATGTTAAAGTTACCACAGACAGACATACACACAGACACCCAAATAAACATGCAAATATAGACTCACTTCGTGTTCGTTGACACGAGTGGAGCCAAAGTGCTTTGATGTTTTGATGTTTCTTTCCATGAACGGGAGTACAAGTTTTATATGGACCTCCGTCTTGTCTTCTTCTTCTTCTTCTCTTTCGATCGCGTCAGAACAGGGTTTCCTGTCAATTATGAGCGTAGATGCGTCATGCTGCCGTTATGCGACTAACTAAGAAATAGTTAGGCCCAGCAAGTCCCGACTTCGGCTGTTGGAGGAAATGTTTTTGAAAGTGTTTTCGTGAAAAAAGGCAGGAGAATGGACCCGGTAAGGCAGAAAGATAGTAGATGACAGTAAGCAAGGGAAAAAGGCAGAGTCAAAGAGAGTGACAGATTAGAAGAAGATACCAGCACAGAACTTACAGAAGGTGGGGGAACTATTTATCCGAAAGACACCCACCCACCCCGTATCCCCACGGGGGTGGGGGGGGGGGGGAAAACTTTTCTTTTCTAACGGGCAACGCCATCATTTTCCTAATGTGGTTCTTCTATTGGCTATTGAAGGGGTCATTGACTTTCATCCAGTGTCCATAGTTTCTCTCTTCCTGCCTCATCATCTCCCTCTCCCTCTCTCCACACCCTTCAACCACCACCACCACCACCCACCCACTGCATCACACCACCATCCACGCACGCACGCACGTACGCACGCGCACACAACGCACACACACACACATTTGTCTGATCTGCACTAACTTAGTGGAAGGACGTTGAAACTTAAGAACAACACACACACACACACACACTAAAAAAACACACACCACACACCACACCACACACAACACACACACATACACACACCACACACACAACACACACACACACAAACGCGCACGCACACACACACCCACAGCACACAACACAGACACACACCCACTCGCGCGAGCGAGCGCCGCGACGCGCGCAACGCACACAACGCATGCATGCACGCACACTCACACACACACATTGTCTGAATTCACTTTTAATGGAGGACGTTAAACTTAACTAACAACAGAGAGGATGAGAGAGAGAAAGAGAGAGAGAGGGAGGGAGAGAGAGAGAGAGAGAGAGAGAGAGCTGAGAGAGAGAGAAAGAGAGGGGGGAGAGAAAGAGAGGGAGAGAGACAGATGGACAGGGAGAGAGAGAAGAGAGAGAGGAGAGAAGAGAGAGAAGAGGAGAGACGAACAACACAACGCACACACACACACTACACACACACAGCACACACAACACATCACACACACACACACATGACACACACAAACAACCCACACATTGTTCTAATCACTTTTAAAATTTAGTTGAAGGACGTTAACTGAAAACAACACACACACAACACACACACACACACACACACACACAAACACAACACACACACACACACACACGCACGCAGTCACGCACGCACTACACACACACACACACACACACACACACACACACACACGCACGATACACACACACTCCACACACTCACTAACACACACACACACCACACACACACACACACACAGAACACACACACACACACACAACACACACACGCACACACCACACACACCGCGCGCGCGCGCACGCACACTCGCACGGACACGCTCGCACGCACACACACAAACACACACACACACACACACACACACACACACACACACACACACACACAGCTGGTCATATTTTCAGGTTAATTTCATTTTATTTTTTCCTCATAAAGAAAACTCTTGGAAAATATCTCATGTATATAAATGACATAATATGCCAGTCAGTCGTTTCCGACCATGACTGCCAGATAGCAGATGGGGGTGGTGGGGGGTCGGGGCAGATGCTATTCCGGCGGGCTGGGATAGAATCTGTTTATAATGGATATGCCTTGCGCAGGGTACATCCCTGTTTATAATGGAGATGCCTTGCCCAGGGTACATCCACTCTCTCGGTCAAAGGGATTTGAGGGATTTGGCATTGAGGAAGGTCCCCCATGGGCCAACCCATCCCTTTGGTTGCAGCACTAGAGCCGGTGCAAAGCTCCCCATCCCCTCGTTTGAGTTAGTCATAGTCTTTCCACACCAGAAAACCCATCTATTGTTAGGCCTACAGCTCTCGTGTTACTGTGGGACAAAACACCCCCCCCCCCCCCACCCCCCCCCCCCCCCCCCACCCCCCCCCCCCCCCCCCCCCCCCCCCCCCCCCCGCACTATCAATCAATCAGTCAATCAATCAACATTTATTGTCTTCAAAACATAAAGAAATTGTTTGTCTGGCATACACATAAAACACACACATAAACATAGAAACAATAAAGACATGTATAATATACAGTACATACATCATAAGAATTTAAAATACAATGCAATATAAAACACTTGCAAAAAAATGCAGCTCAAAATAGTGACGACGCAGTATCAATTAATGTTCCTTTAGATCTGACAGAATGTTTCTCAATTATAAACAAAACTTCTCATGAAAATGTCAAAACTGAATTGATGAACTCAGACGTTCAATATTATAATAACTGTATTAAATCTAATGTTAGAGACAATGAGAAAATATCACACAAACGTGTTACTTTCTCGTCCAGGGAGATTGAAAGTCTAATCCATAGACTACGTTTGAATTCATTTAAAACAAAATACTGTATTAATGTTAAATGCATAATGTGTGGTGAATCCTTGAGTGTCAGTCATTTACTGATTCATTGTCCTAAAGCAAGAGAACTTTTCAAGAATTCGGGTATTGATGGTTTTTACTGATGGATCGACACCATTGTCTCTACCCAGTATTCTAAACAATTATTCTGTTCTTGATTCAGTTTGTAAATGTTTATTAAGTAGTTCACTTAGTATTTATCTTTAACATTGTTTATTTAGCGGTTATATTCTTTAAATGTTTTTTTTTTTGTTTTTTTTGGAGGGGGGTGGGGGGGGGGGGGTATGATTAGGTCTGCGTCACTATCCTATCGCTTACTCTAATGCTTACACACATTTACAGACACACCCACTCACACTCACACACACCAACATCAAACTACAATATATTGTCTGAATCACTTTTAGTGGAAGGACGTTAAACTGAAGAACACAACACACACACACACACACGCACACACACACACACACACACAACCACACACACACACCACACACACAACCACAAACACACACACACACACACACACACACACACACACACACACACACACATACCGCTGTCCCCTTCCCCACACCATATTTATTCCAAATCTCCACCCTCAACCCCGCCTCTCCCCCATCAGAGAGAGAGAGAGAGAGAGAGAGCGAGAGAGAGATCTCGAGAGAGAGAGAGAGAGAGAGAGAGAGAGAGAGAGAGAGAGAGAGAGAGAGAGAGAGAGGCTATTATACCAAACAATGATAAAAACCCATTTGCGCAAAGGGCTGATCGAGGGCCATGAATGAGCAGCTTAGGGCGCACATTTCACCGCCAGGTGGCAATCAAACCAGTAGGGACTTAGCGCGTGATATTCTTAGTTGGGGGTAGAGACAAAGAGAGAGATGGAGAGTGACGTCTGACTCTCTCCTCTCTCTCTCTCTCTCTCTCTCTCCCTCTCTCTCTCCTCTCTCTCTCTCTCTCTCTCTCTCTCTCTCTCTCTCTCTCTCTCTCTCACTACAGAGAGAGAGAGAGGAAGGGACTCTTCTACCTCTCCCCCCCTCAACTTTCTTTCCCTCTCTAAGAAAAGGCATCGCCTAAAAATCTTTATCCTTGTCAAATAAAGGTTGTCCAGTCTCTCTCTCTCTCTCTCTCTCTCTCTCTCTCTCTCTCTCTCTCTCTCTCTCTCTCTCTCTCTCTCTCTCTCTCTTCACTACACCCAACTAAGAATGTCACGCGCAAAACTAAGCCCCCTATACTGGTTTGATTACCACCTAGCTGGCGGTGAAATGAGCGTCCTAAGTGACCATGACCATTTACAATTAGTAGTTTTTTTCAGAGTCCCTCCCAGTTCACAGCAGGGGGTGACTGTGGCGTGTGACTGACTGCTTGGGCGGATCTGCTAGAGGGGGGGGGGGGGGTCCTGTGGCACATAGATTGCAGCTTTTTCAGTTTCTTTTGAGGTGAAAGCTTTCCCAGGGGTGTATGCCCCCGGACACCCCCCCCCCCCCACCCAACCCACCACCACCAGCACCCCTCCCCTAGCAAAAACTAGGTGCGAATTTTTCTTTTACAAGTTTTTTTTTCTTCCCCAGAATATCATACCTGATAACCAGTTTGGAAGCAACCCCCCCTCCCCGTCTTTAGAAGTGATGCGATCCGCCCGCACCCCGGCCCTGGACTGACTCACAGAAGCCGGGAGAAGTAGTGACCTCCCGTGCCCTGCGTACTGTCCACTACTCTTCGTGTCCATCCTAACAACACAAAAGCCAAGCTCACTGGCTGCCCCCTGACTCGACCAAAGGATGGCCTGACTCTCGCTGACCAATGGGAGACTTCCACCGATTTTTTTCTTGGACCAATGAAAATGACAGCCGCGTTGACCTGAAAATCACACCACCACCACCACACACACACACACACACACCACACACCAAACCAACAACACACAACAACAAAATAATAGCTAGTAGGGCTATGGCCCTGGCTCCATCGGTTATCCTCCTGACTTCCTGACTTCAGTTGGGTGGGCGGATGAGTAATACTAGATTGAAAAGTTATCGAATGTAAGCATTCGAGAATCACCCGCGGGAGTTACGCTTGTTTTCAAAGGCCCTGGCCCTGAAAGGTACATCTGTAATACCCAGCCTATTGCACAAGTCTTGATCTTCCTATCATTATTCCTTCATGGTGATATGCTGTTAACAACACCGCCCCCCACCCCCACCCCACACACACACAGGTGCCTCCTCTCATGGTGACACACCACCACACAAACTTTGAAGCGATTCTGTCAAGCGGTTCGGGAGATATTCTTTAGTTCATTCAGAGGACAAAGACTATAGTAAGGACACTGTTTTCCCACACCCCCACCCCCACCCCCCCACCCCCGCGCGCGGTCAACGCCCTTGACGTCAACGAACCCTGACCTTTCTGACCGATAGCTCCCAGCATGCAGGTCATTTTTAAACTGATGGTCACACCCCCACCCCCACCCACCCTCGATCCCGCCTTTCCTTGGCGAAGCCTTCTTCTCCCGCTTGGGGGGTTTTTCAGTGCGTAAACCCCCATCCATACTCCCACACCCCCATGCCCATCTTCATATTCATCCCTGTCTCTATTATCCCCATCTCAAGCTCTAGCTCCATCACTCCCATTCTCCCCTGCCTTCCATTCCATCCCAAGGCCGGATCTATGTGTGTGTGTGTGTGTGGGGGGGGAGGTCATGCATTCCAGAACCCCCCCCCCCCCCCCCCCCCCCCCCCCCCCCCCCCCCCCCCTCAAGCATCCCCCCCCCCCCCCCCTCCTGTACTGTACGGTATACAAAGGCGGAATAGTAAGAAAACTGGCTCGATTTTTCACATCATCTAACGTAGCAGTACCATAGCCGATGAGGTTTTAACCGAGGCGTGGTTACTGCTACACTTATCTGTATTGTTACAAAATCGGGACTTTACTGGTGTTGCACTGCCTCCTGTTCATTGCCTCCAGTATCGTTCCCACCATCTTTGTATTTACAAATGTCCCATATGTGTCTGTTTCAGACCGAGAGGACATTTAAAACACCATTTTTCCTTACCTACTGCTACGATTTTTTGCCTTGGTTTGTTGTTCGTTCGTCCGTCCCGAGGGATGATGACTATGCTTCAACAGTTCGTCTGGGGTCCTTGTGGGGGAAATCTAGGATGCTGGATGAGTTCGCATATGGCTAGTGAGGCCAATGCGAGCCAGGAAGGATCTCTGACAGTGAGGACAGGAGAAATAGTTGGGGGGATCTGTCGGGGTTGCAGAGCTGCGACTGTTTTAGGCGGATCTTGCGTGCCTCACGCTTTGCCTGCGATGTCTCGATACGGTGCGCCTCGAAGTTGGTGGCTCCCTTTGTTACTGCACCACGCCATGCTGTGGTCTATTCTGTGCCAGGGTTTCCCATGAGGAGACATTGATGTTGAAGTTCTTTAGGGACACTTTGAGGGTGTCCCTAAATCTCAACTTTGGTCTACCAAGACTCCGTGCACCAGTCTTCAGCTCTCCATAGAAAGACACGTTTTGGTAGTCGATTGTCAGCCATTCTGACGACATGCCCAGCCCAGCGTAATTATGACTTGTGGAGTAGAATTGTGACTTGTGGATTTTACCAAAGACATTGAAAGGGGAAGACAGACATCCGTTTCCCTATATGAGTAGTGAGGACAGAAACACGACGAAATTAATGTTTTACGTCCTCCAGAAACACTGGTTATGTCCCGTTTAAACATGACACATCTAGGTTACATAACTTTTTTTCAAACCTGAGAGAGTTATCGTTTCATGAGTCAAGTAATCATGGCGGAATGGAGGAAACGAGTGGGGAAAGTCTTTGATTTTTACTCACTAAATTGCACAATTTTCTGGGGACTCTGCCCCCTGGGCTCCCCCCAAAAAAGGCACTATGCAGCTCCCTGGACCTCCGGCGGCGGAAACCCCCCTTTCGAATCACTTGGTCCGGTCCTGTTAAGCCTGTCAGAATAATAGCCCATCATCCAGTACCGGTGTGGCGTTCTCAAAATGGATTTGTTCTCAACATGTCTGCGCATGTGCGAAGAGGTAGGTTCAGGGTGAGGGTTGGGTGTTTAGGGTTAGGAATAGGGTTAGGGATAGGTTTAGGGTCAATTTAGGGTCAATTTAGTGTCGAATACACCAACAATAATATGTGATGGTACGTCATGATCGATTTCGCACATGCGCAGGCATGTTGAGAACAAATCCATTTTGAGAATGCCAACACCGGTCGGTCCGGTCTCATCAGATCCCACTTGGGCCACGAGAAAATCCCATGCGCCAGAGAGAGAGAGAGAGAGAGAGAGAGAGAGAGAGAGATATTGGTTTATTGTATTTTGGCCATTGACCCATATGCAATTATTAAGGAAATTATAAAGCACATTCACAGGCTCGATAAACAAACAATACTAAAATAAACATTATATATATAACTCATACATCACAGAGGGAAACAGCAAAAACATTTAACTTCGTCCAATGAATAAAACTGTAAATATTGATTACATTTACATATAAAATATTAAGATCAAACATACAAAGATAAGATGTGGTGGAGGAGAGGAGAGGAGGAGGGGGGGGGGGGGCTGAGATGGAGAGCATTAACTAGATATGTCTACTATTTCACGCGTTTATATCACCACAAATCTTCGGCGGCAAAATTTATAATACGAAAGAAACATCAATTAGTAGGCTACTAATTAACTAGTTCATAGTTCGTCACGGTTACGTTACATCTTTCAAGTAACAGAGAGAGAGAGAGAGAGAGAGAGAGAGAGAGAGAGAGAGATAGAGAGAGAGAGAGAGAGAGAGAGGAGAGAGAGAGGGGGAGAGAGAGAGAGAGAGAGCGAAGAGAGAGAGAGACTGAGGGAGAGAGAGAGAGAGAGAGAAGAGAGAAGAGAGAGAGAGAGTGGAAAAATAGAAGAAAATGAAGAAGAAAACATTTTACATCCCCTCCCGCCTGTACCAGGCACATACGGGACATTAATAGACATAAAAGATGGTGGGACGATCCTGGAGGTACTGCAATACCAGGAAAGTCCCGAATTTGTAATCGATTATATTATGATACACAAGGTAAACGTTTTTAATTGGCATAGGCCAACGGCTCCAATCAACGGTGAGTGAGAGTGAGACATAAAATAATCACATGACATTCATGACAGCATGTATAGCACAAATTAATGACAAGAAATTACTGAACATAATGATAAAACAAGAGGCAAAGCCTTCAAGACTCACTCGGGGAGGGGGGGGGTGGTGCAAAATAATAATGATTTTGAGATGGAGGGTCGTAAACATATGTCCCATATGTGCCTTCCCAGGTCGAGAGGACGTAAAATTCCAAATTTACTAAGGGTCGTAAACATGAGTGAGCCCAAAAAGAACAGTGATCTTGCAGAGGAGACACACTATCGGCCACTGAAAAGAACACCTTTTGCAAGAGTGAATGCCCTTGGTGGGTGGGGGGAAATGGTTGAGTACTGACCAAACAAGGGAATAACTCTCGCCAATAACCCTATTTGAGGCCACTAAATGGCTGCCGTTTGCAAGAGTGAATGCCTTTTTGGATACTGATCAACGAGGGCTTAACTCTTGCCGTCAAGGGCGTTAATAACCCTAGTTGCAGTGGCCAATAGCTGTAACTGTCCATTCGCTAGTTTGTAGGAGGAGGAGGAGGAGGAGGAGGAGGCTGTGGAGAGGATTTGGAGGATAATGGGGGAGGGGTGGTGGTGGGGGGGGGTGTAGATGAGGAAGACGATGGTGACAATGACCTCCACTG
>CM065707.1:10534334-10561834 GCA_017654935.2 Phymorhynchus buccinoides
CATAATATTATGCGACCCAGCACCACCAAAGGGACATTAAGTCGCAGGGCTAGCTTCTCACAACATGCTTGTAAAGTCAAGTAAAGTCAAGTTGAGTTATGAGAATTTTTGTGTTCTCTAACATCTTATATTTCATATTAATAAAGGACAATTTTTAATGTGGTCTCTAAATAGTCTTATAAGTGCTTTAAAACGAGTAGGGGAAGACGGGGTAAAAAGCGCATGGGCGGGTAAGAAGCCCACCCCAATTATCTCATGAAATAAAGAAAATTTCAGTCAAATTTGCCCATGAGACGAATGCTAGACAAACGTCGTCTCATGGGCAAAATGAGACTGAAATTTTCTTTATTTCATGAGATAATTGGGGTGGGCTTCTTACCCGCCCATGCGCTTTTTACCCCGTCTTCCCCTAAGTCAAAGCATTCATTTTACAGCTAGACTAGATTTTAGACTGTGTTTTCTTAAAATGGCCGACACGCACCCTACTAACATTAGATGCTAATGGAACGGAAACAGATGCAGGAATGGTTCTTGTATCAATAGAAAAAGAATTGTCTGAAGTTTTCGGATGTGAAATTTCCTCAGATTCTTCAGTTTGACACTTAATGTCCCTTTCGTGTTGCCAGGTCACATTGTACTAGTCCACGTGAGTATAGGGAACGAAAATAGTACAAAACAATTCATCGGATTCATTAAGAAGTTGAGAGACTCATCCGTGGCAGTTTAACCTTTACCGGACTTCTGGGGTCACCCACGACCCCTTGACACACAAAACATGTTATATCTCTAAAACTATTTAAGCAATCTTCATGAAATTTCGTGACTTTGTCAAAAACGTAAATGGCTTTAAGTGTGTTAAATTTCATTAATGTGTATAAAATATAAATGACGTAATATGACGCGTAATTTTGATATACCTGTCCGGATGACGGGGGTCTCCCACGACCCCTACTTTAAAGAGCACTGCAGTGCATTGAGTAGGGGTCGTGGGAGACCCCCGCCATCCGGACAGGGATAAACACATGGTGACTCATTGACAAGTAGGGGTCGTGGGAGACCCCCGCCATCCGGACAGGGATAAACACCTAGGAATTCGCTCTTTGCTGAGTAGGGGTTCGTGGAAGACCCCCGCCATCGTGTCTGTGTAGTCAAAAGCATGATCCGGTAAAGGTTAAAAAAAAGTACTGGGTTCACCGAAATGGCGGCTCCCAGGCACACAAGGACTCGATCCAGACACTGGAGAAGAAAGATCAAATAGACGAATTTCGGAGAAAAACAACCTAGGGGAGAGCACTTCGTGAAAATTAGAGTTGTTTGCCTCCATTACTCGGTCAAATACCATTGCAACAATGGCGTCGAAGCTTGAAACCGCAGGATGCCAGTCAGCGACTTGCAAACTTCTTTTTTTTTTTTTAGAAAAATAAGGGGTGGCCAGTTGCCACAACGTGATAGAACTTGCAAATCTGCGCTCGTAATTGACAGGAAGCTGTCTGAGCGATCGAAGAAGAAGAAGAAGAAGAAGAAGAAGAAGAAGAAGAAGAAGAAGAAGAAGAAGAAGAAGAGGAGGAGGAGGAGGAGGAGGAGGAAGAGGAGGAGGAGGAAGAGGAGGATGAAGAAGAAGAAGAAGAAGAAAGAAGAAGAGAGGAGGAGGAGGAGGAGGAGGAGGAGGAGGAGGAGAGGAGGAGGAGGAGGAGGAGGAGGAGGAGGAAGAAGAAGAAGAAGAAGAAGAGGAGGAAGGAGGAGGAGGAGGAGGAGGAGGAGGAGGAGGAAGAAGAAGAAGAAGAAGAAGAAGAAGAAGAATCGCGTGTGTGAGTCGTCCCCCTTTACAAAAGCAACGGTGGCAGAGTGACACAGAGTAAAGTCCATTAATCTCGCAAGTCCTAGATCTTGAAGCCCTATCACGTGTCTGTGACTTTGAGCTCATTATTGTTGTAACCAAGCCAGTGGAGCAGCAGGCCAGGCATACCAAGTCTGCCATAAAAGTCAGCCCTAAACTACAGGGGTGATACGTCTTGAATGTGCAAACACTCCCCTGTTAAGTGTTACGGCTGCATTCTTGTCCTCCATTAATGACACCCCCTTTTGGCTGTTTGGTTCCCCCCAGGGAGGCTTCGTGTTTTACGGTGACGTCGCCCTATCTGTTGCTATACTTAACATTGCATTACAGCGTAACCTTCACCTGGTTCTAAAACGAGTACCCATTAAATTACAAAGCTTGGAGGCCAGTTGTCGCAATTAGAGCGCTCTGGTTGAGTAAGGCGCTAGCACTCGACATCAAACAGTTTTATGTGGGAGAAGCAGAACGACCCGTGACGAAGGGACTTGTCGCAATTAGAGCGCTCTGGTTGAGTAAGGCGCTAGCACTCGACATCAAACAGTGCTATGTGGGAGAAACAGAAAGACCCGTGAAGAAGGGACTTGTCGCAATTAGAGCGCTCTGGTTGAGTAAGGCGCTAGCACTCGACATCAAACAGTGCTATGTGGGAGAAACAGAAAGACCCGTGACGAAGGGACTTGTCGCAATTAGAGCGCTCTGGTTGAGTAAGGCGCTAGCACTCGACATCAAACAGTTTTATGTGGGAGAAGCAGAAAGACCCGTGAAGAAGGGACTTGTCGCAATTAGAGCGCTCTGGTTGAGTAAGGCGCTAGCACTCGACATCAAACAGTTTTATGTGGGAGAAGCAGAAAGACCCGTGAAGAAGGGACTTGTCGCAATTAGAGCGCTCTGGTTGAGTAAGGCGCTAGCACTCAACATCAAACAGTGCTATGTGGGAGAAACAAAGACCTGTGAAGAAAAGACTGGGGGGAGAACCAACGAGAGTCGTCACCAGTGGGGGAACATCTCGACCCGGTGAAGCAAGACTTCTCTGAAGACAGCGTTTCGATGCTGGAACGTGAGACGAACTGGTTCCGCCAGGGAGTAAAGGAGGCCATCCACATCACGGCTTCCAGACTCACGTTGAACAGGGACAGGGGCAGACAACAACTTGCCAGTGGTCTACAACTCCCTTATTCAGTCGCACGTCGTGAGTTCATCTCACCAGCGCGTTGACTGAATACCAAGTTTCCAACACTCAGTGTACACAAGCGCTGCGGGACGGACGTCTGGCGAAAGCTACGAGTGAGTAGTAACAGTACCTCAGTTGAGAGAAAGTGTTTAAAATCTTCTTCGTTATGCGCTACCTATAGTACTAGAAACTGCAATTTGTCATGTCTTCGTAAACAAAAGCATAGTTTGGCTTTGGTCACATCCCATCACACACATGTCAAGGTCAACACAGTTATGAATATTGAAAGGAACCTTCCTCTTCAAGATGTCTACCCCCTCTGCCAAATTTGATCAAAATCCGTCCAGTAGTTTTTCAAATAATCGCTACACAGACAGACGCACAGATACACAGATACACAGGCACACAGGCCTATCACAATGCCCATCCTCTAGCCAGGTAATAAAACCAAACGCAAAACTGCCCCCGAAGCCCTAAATCAAATATAAAAATTAAAACTTTAAAAATGTGTTTACCTTGCATGAACTTTTTTTGGGTGGCCAAAAGAGAGAACTCTATAGTCTAGAATGTGCGCTCTATAACTGTCTTCTTTATTATTATTATTATTATTATTATTATTATTATTATTATTGTTATTGTTATTATTATTATTATTATTATTATTATTATTATAGTTTTCGATTAGTGACTACCCAGGTTTTCCTTCGCTAATTTTTACTTCAATAGAACTTTGACAATAATGATACATCATATAATTTAAGAATGAAAAAGCTGAAGGTCTGGGAGAGCGACTAGACAAACATATTTGTGGGAATTATACTTGGTCAATAACCAAAAAAACATGGAGCCCCATATCAATTCTCAAATGTGTGTTGTTGTTGTTGGTTTTAATAATGTGAAGCTCTAAAGGATACCGTAGTTTGGGGTAACTTTGGCCAAGAGGGGTAGCTTTGTACCACTGTTGGGAATTTTGTTTTTAAGTTTATAACTACATTATAATCTATTTATTTTATTAGAAACTTTTATTTTATGATTTAAAATACATTTCTGATGTATTTTAGTCATTTGCTGCGGTTCTGTGGTATTTGCTGCTGAGACACTGGTACATCAAAGATGGTCACCCTTTGGGAGTGATTTTTTCATTGTTTAAACTAAGGTGTGCACATCTATCCTGGGTGTGTGTAGGTATGATGTTGTTTGCTTTTTTTCAAGTAAAAGGAAGAGTTTAAGACCAGAAATAAGCGCAAGTGGATTTATTATTAACTTGAAGCAGTATAGTGGGTGGCCGATGTAACCCCGCCAAACTCCAACGTTGTGGGGTAACTTTCGCCAAAGTTACCCCTTCCTACTTCATGGTGTAGGAGAAAGGTAATAATCAACATATAACATAATTTAAACTGTAGATGTATTATTTTATGTGCAAATTGGGTTTACCTCTCAATTTTAGATTTCACGGTACATGGACATGTATTCATGTATGCTTTCCCAAGAGTACCGGGGGGTATAGGATCATGAAACACATTTTTTTTAAACATTTGCAGTGGCCAAAGATACACCAGTGCTGTTTAACTTTGGCGTTAATTGTTTTTATGGTCGTGGTCAAAATATCCCCATTTCAGGGTAACTTTGGCCATCAACTTTTTTTTTTTTTTTTAAAGTCATAAGTTGTTCAAATATTCTTTTCAACATGTGCATACTTTATTGTTGGTTATTAGCCCATAGTTTAAAATACAAATATCTCTTGATACAGAAAGTGTTGTTCAACTGTATGAGACACTGGTACATCAAAGTTGGGAGTGATTTTTTCATTGTTTAAACTAAGGTGTGCACATCTATCCTGGGTGTGTGTAGGTATGATGTTTTTTGCTTTTTTTCAAGTAAAAGGAAGAGTGTTGTTCAACTGTATTCAAATGAGAGAAAAAAAAGTGGACCAAAGTAACCCCAAACTACGGTAATACAAAACGCTCGTAACAAGAAATTGTAAAACCCCCAAAACAGTCAAAATTGTTAAAACCAAACGTTCCGCAGCGCTACGCTTAAGCAACCTCCCCTTGAATTGTCTTTGAAATACAAACAGGTTATTCACCTTGGTGGCTGGGGCCCTTTTTTGTTTTGGTTTTTGTTGTCGATAAAAACTCCTTCTGTCTGAGTGAATGCACGGGCAAAAAATGCCTGCATACTGTTATGCTATTTGCGGTGAGCCATAATAATTATTAGGAATTTCATAACTTGCTGTTAATATGATTTAAATAAAACCACAACAACAATAAAACAATATGTTAGGTAACATTGGTGTAAAAAAAAAAAATCAAAGGAACTTGCTGTTAATATGATTTTTTTTTTAAATGCAACAATAAAAGGTAATTTAGGTAATTTTGGTGTAACACAAAAATCAAAGGAACTTGCTGTTAATATGATTTAAAAAAAAAAATACAACAATAAAACACTACGTTAGGTAATTTGGGTGTTAAAAAAATCAATGGAACTTGCTGTTAATATGCTTTTTTTAAAATAAATACAATAAAATAAAACCGTAGGTAATTTTGGTGTAAAAAATCAATGGAACTTGCTGTTAATATGCTTTTTTTTTAAACACAATAAAACAATACCTTAGATAATTTTGGTGTAAAAAATCAATGGAACTTGCTGTTAATATGATTTTTTTTTATAAATACAATAATAAAGCACTACCTTAGGTAATTTGGGTGTAAAAAATATCAATAGAACTTGCTGTTAATAATGATTTTTTTCTTAAAATACAATAAAGCACTACCTTAAGTAATTTTGGTGTAAAAAAAATCAATGGACTAAAATTAGAAACAGATACCACATAAAAAAAACAAAGAGGCTAACGCATGTTTCGGGGGGTGAAATAATTGAGGTAATGAGCGAAACCAAAATTCGTACCAGATCCCACATATAAATAGAACAAGCCCCCACGTACCTGGTGTGTTTTTGGTGAAATAATGAGCGAAAACAAATCTGCATGCATAAATTATATACTGGTCTCCAAAAGTTAAGGGCCGGCTTGTTTTCAGTAGCTTGATATCTATTTATTGTACACTAAGACAACAATGAAGAAAATGGCAAAACTTAGGCTACTCAATAACTTTCCTTCCTGTTGCACGTGCCTGAACCAGTTTTGCAGACATTGCAGTACAGCAACAGCGTTTTCAGGTACGCTTAAAATGTGGCAAATTCACGAGAATTTCACGAAAGTTTGGTCTCTTTTCGCTGAAGAATCAGGGCTGATGCAGGTTTCTTGCCTATTGCACGTGCAAGGCATGACTGTAGTGAACACTGCTGAGCAAAAGTTAGACACGAATGTGTATTTAAGGGCGGCAACCAGAGCTCTCAATAAGCATGCCTCCAAGACAGAAGAGAGAAGATCGTTCTTCCGGCCCTTAAATTTTGGAGACCAGTATATGAGCATAGGCCTACATCTGGTTTAAGCAAATCGTTATTCATTTGAAAACATAGTCAAACAGAAAGACAGTTTAGAGCAACAACAAGCTCGTAGCTTATGCCGTGCTCTTTAAATTGACATTGCACAATTGATTGAACAGATGGAGACTGCCATTTAAACCAAGTAATGTAATGTATTAATCAATATCATTTAGAAACGTATTACAACTCTGAATACAAAAGAAGAAATTAAGAGTGAGCAAAATAGAAATAAATAATAATAATAATAATAATAATAATAATAATAATAAAATCAATCAATAAATTTACAAATTTGTGAATTTGGGAGAGACCAAGGGGAAACAAAACAATACATGATCCATAGCACAACATGAAATGTGAATTAGCCAGTAAAGCATTGGAGAAGCACGCACAATACATACACGTTTCGATCATACAGACAATAGTGCAACCAAAACTTCAATAAGTAAACGGGACTTTCCTGGTATTGCAGTATCTCCAGGATCGATCCACTATTCGTACGTTTATCAATGTAATTTTATTGGAAACATCTTTAAATGGAAGACTCAGAAGATGGCCAATGTTCATGTCGTGATGACGAAGTAGATAGCAAACTGTTGGTCGTACACCCAACTACAAACGTAATATTATATTCATTCTTGATCCCCATCACCTAAAGGAATATTATGTGTTACGCCCAATCCGTGAAATTGCCAATTTCATGAAATGGGCGAAATGCTTTGCCCAATTTATGAAATGGACAATGCATATCACATTTTTGAATCCCCAGTCACACAGGTATTGATTAAGATTGATTCAATGGTATCACACTTTTCTACATTATATGTGCACCCCTATCCTGCCCCCCAACTCGACCAGATGCTGGGGCATGCCTGAGCCACATATTGAATCAAGCGTTTTATCAAATTAAGTCTGAATAAAATAATTTTAACTCATCTACAGATGAGATTTCTTATTCGTTTGAACCAATTCTTGATCTATGTGTGCTAATGAACAAACACTATTTTTCATTCATATTGCTTTTCTCAATTGCAAGTTATAAATTGGCTATTTCACGAACTGGGCAAACCATTTTGCCCATTTCATGAAATGGGCAATTTCGTGGATTGGGCGTAACACATGCACTGAAAACGCCGTCCGACATTTTATGCGTTTCTTTTGGCCTTGAGTTACACAGTTCTATTACAGTTTGTGCAGTAAATCTGAGAAATCATTCCGATACACGATTCTTTTGGCCTTGAGTTACACAGTTCTATTACAATTTGTGCAGTAAATCTGAGCAATCATTTCGATACACGATTCTTTTGGCCTTGAGTTACACAGTTCTATTACAGTTTGTGCAGTAAATCTGAGCAATCATTTCAATACACGATTCTTTTGGCCTTGAGTTACACAGTTCTATTACAATTTGTGCAGTAAATCTGAGCAATCATTTCGATACACGATTCTTTTGGCCTTGAGTTCAACATTGTTTTCCAAAGTTTACTACGGACAACAGATACAAATGTTTTCTTGAAATCAATAAAAACTCACATACATGGAATGACAGCTGACCTATCATAGCAGTTAAAGTGAATACAATCATGATCCTGACGAAAACCAACCTGATACTCACTCACCAAAATGCATGAGAGAGAGAGAGAGAGAGAGAGAGAGAGAGAGAGAGAGAGAGAGAGAGAGAGAGAGAGAGAGAGAGAGAGAGAGCCGGAGAGAGAGAGTGTGTGTGTGCGTGCGTGCGTGTGTGTGTGTGTGTGTGTGTGTGTGTGTGTGTGTGTGTGTGTGTGTGTGTGTGTGTGTGTGTCTCTCTCTCTCTCTCTCTCTCTCTCTCTCTCTCTCATCTCTCTCTCTCTCTCCTCTCTCTCTCTCTCTCTCTCTCTCTCTCTCTCTCTCTCTCTCGTCTCTGTCTCTCTCTGTGTGTGTGTGTGTGTGTGTGTGTGTGTGTGTGTGTGTATGTACGTACCCAGACGAATGAGTTATGTTCGGAAACGTTGGTTTTGTTTTTATTTTTGTTGTTGTTTAGTGTTTTGGATTTCCCCAACCCACCACTTTATTTTTAAATTTTCCTTTGAATTTGTGAAATCCTGCAGTTATTTATTCTTTTTTTTATTACAGTTTGTGCGTAAATCTGAGCTATCATTGAGATATACGTTTACTTTTAAAATGTTGTTATTGTTGTTGTTTGTTTGTTTATGGGCTCTTTGCTGTTTGATATTATTGTTGTTGTTGTTTTTTCTTTCTTTCTTTCGTACTTTCGTTTTGTTTGTTTGTTTTATTTTGTTTATAGTTAGCACCATTTTTTAATTTTTTTTAGTCATTTAACAGATTTGATGTGAAAGCTGTTATCAGATTCTGATGAAATTTGTGGACAGCGCCATACCAGAATTAATAGTCTAAGATGCTAGTTCACCGTTGCTATTATGCGAATAACGTATATCCCCCCCCCCCCCCCCCCCCCCCCCCCCCCCCCAACCCTCTTTTTCAAGAATACGATAAAGATAATATTTTTTAAAAGTCAGAATTTATGCATGTGTTGTTGTTGACCGACCAATGATTAAAAAAAAATCAATAACATACCCCCCCCCCCTGTGGGGATACCGGGGGGTCTTTTGTACAAATAGTTCCCCCATCTTCTGGAAGTTCTGTGCTTGTAACTTCCTCTAATCTGTCACTCTCTTTGACTCTGCATTTTTGCCTTTGCTTACTGTCATCTATACTATCTTTCTGCCTTGTTGATCCATTAAAAAGTCAGAATTTATACAACGTGTTGTTGACCCACCAATGATATAACAAAAAAACATATCAGCATGGGTGCAACTTTTCTTGGTATACAAGGATTTCCTGTTTTTGAAATTTACCAGAAAAGAAATTTCCTTTTTTTTTAATTTGCCAAACAAGATCTTTGTGTGTCTGCTGTATTTTTTAAAACATTTAAAATAAGTTTTTGTATAAATTCAGTGTGGAAGAAGGAAACTGAAATACCTTCATAAATCTTTATTTTTTTCAGCTGAAGGGGGACATTACCCCAGGTTTGTTTCATTTTGTGTAGTTGCACCTGTGTGTCAGGAATGATACAAGCAAAAGATATATCTTTTAGAAATCAAATGTGAATAAATCGTTAGGGGAAATATGATTTTGAACAATAACGGGCTGTGGGAACCCACATTATTGGCCACTTCAACGACCACCTTTTGCAAGAGTGAATGCCCTTGGTAGATGCTTGAGTACTGACCAAACAAGGGAGTATCTCTCGCCAATGACCCTATTTGAGTGCTGCCTTTTGCAAGAGCGAATGCTCTTTTGGATACTGACCAACAAGGGCTTAACTCTCACTGTCAAGGGCGTTAATAACCCTAGTTGCAGTGGCCAATAGCATTGAGCGAGAGAAATCGACTTTTCTTTTCATCGTTCATTTAACAGTAAAAATGTCAATTAGGTCAGAATAAGAACCCAACAACCCCCCCACAGGGATACCGGGAGGTCTTTTGTACAAATAGTTCCCCCACCTTCTGGAAGTTCTGTGCTTGTAGCTTCCTCCAATCCGTCATTCTCTTTGACTCTGCCTTTTCCCTTTTGCTTACTGTCATCTATACTATCTTTCTGCCTTAATTGTTGGTCCATTCTCCTGCTGCTTTTTTCTCTCTCTAAAAACAACAACAATTCTTACAAATATTTCTTTGTAGCCGAAAACGAACATGCTGGGCCTGTTGTTGGGTTTTTTAGGCGCATAACGGCAGCATGACGCATCTGCGTTCATGACGACAGGCAACTGTCAGATCAGAGCGATCGACGACGACCCAACAAGATAACGACAAATTTAGCATTGAATACAAACACAACAACAGCAACAACAACAACAACAACAACAACAACAACAACAACAACAACAACAACAACAGCAACAACAGCAACAACAACAACAGCAGCAACAACAACAACAACAACAACAGCAACAACAACAACAGCAGCAACAACAACAACAACAACAAACAACGACAGCAACAACAACAAGGTATAGAGTGGCACAGTGGTAGCGCGTTCGCCTCGTGTCAAGTAAACCCGAGTTCGAACCTGGGTACAGATGATTTTTCCTCTCACTTTGCACTAGGCCTTACGGTCTGAACGTGGAGTCTTTCGGATGAGACGAATAAACCGAGGTCCCGTGTGCCCATGCACTTAGCATACGCTAAACCTAGTGGCGACGAAAAAGTTGTCATTTGGTCAAAATTTACCCCACACCCCACACCCCTTTCCTTCCTCATCAGTCGCACAAAAATCGCATGCCAAATAGTTTTTTTTATAAATTGGGTGGCGCGCCTCTGGCTGCGACGCGCTCTCCAGGTGGGAGCAACCCGAATTTCAGAGAGACGCCTCTGTGACTATAAAGCACCTAATACCAAATACCTAACAAGAACAGCAACAAACAAATAACAAACATGATGACGGAGAACAAAATCGATTTGCAAAAAACGAAGATTAATTTTATTCTGACTTGGCATAACAAGATAAATCTACTTTTGACTGTTTGTTATCGTGGAAAAAGTCTATAAGGAAAAGACACACACAACAAAACAGAAGAACTCATTAGCAGGCTAACGTCAAGTTTTGGGCGTTTTAACACAAAAACAACAAACTACGCACGTGTTACCAGACAACAAAGTTAATCATGCAAAGCAGGGAGATATGTACCCGACTTAATGATTAAACTCTCTGGGAGGAAAACTGTTGACCAAAAATTTGAAAAACAACAACAACAACAACACAAACATAAATCGAAATACAACGTAATATGTTAAGTCCTTTCGCGACATTTTGTCCTCTCGCGGATACCATGACCTTCAATAAGCCTAGGGTCGTCTCCCATAACCATATTATAGGGGAAGATGGGGTAAGAAAAAAGTCCATGGGCGGGTAAGAAGCCCATGCCAATTATCTCATGAAATGAAGGACATTTCAGTCATATTTTGCCCATGAGACGAAGTGTTAATGTTTAGCATTCGTCTCATGGGCAAATTTGACTGAAATTTGCTTTTTTTGCTTTTTGCCCCGTCTTATCCTATTCTTGATCAGCATGTCACAACCTATTCAGATCCTGAATTCTGAACCGCCAGTGCAAACCTCCGCCAAGGAAGACTAACAAAACCGAGATTTCCTTCCTTCCTGTCCGAGCTGTATCTCATGAACCAGTGGGTAGAATGGCTTCAAATTTTGTGTGGTAATATTATAACATGGCGAGTAATGAAATAAATACTTGCAATAAATACCCCACCCCCCCCCCCCCACCCCCCCCCTCCCCAAGCAAAACCTAAATGTGCACATAAGGACAAAAAGTGCGCGAGAGGACTTAACAAACGTAATTTATTTGCTTTCTTCTCCATAACACATTCTATATAAGGTGGGCTTAAAATAAGAACTCGGCAGGACGACCACGCCCAAAATTTAGCATTAACCCTTTCGTCGCCAACGTCGCATTTTTGAACCACAATGATTTAACACCCATGTCATTAAAAAACTTGAATTCGGGGTCTGTTATTCAATCATTTTTGTTTTCTTGATTTTGGGAGTTAAGGATAGGCCTTTTTTGTTTAAACATGTAGTAAAGGAATCCCCAATATTTCAGACAAAATCTTTTCTTTACGTATGTAAGTTTATTGGATAATTTTGGCTAAAAATTGGCTGGCGGCGAAAGGGTTAAATGAAAAACAAGAAACGACAGGCAAACATCATATTAAGAAAACGACTAAAAATATATTTTGTTAAAAACCACCCCCATATTAGTTGACTTTTTTTTTTTTTATCAAACTCACTAGGAGTAAGTAAAAACTATCGACAAAAACAACAAGTAAAAATGTGGAAAATATGGTTTAAAACCCAATTTTTAGACCCCTACCACTTTCAAGGCCTACCGATCTCCCTGCCCTTGACCTTGACCTTGATCGGTATGCCATCGTCAGAACGGCCATAAGCCAAAGTACCTACATGCCAAGTTTGAAGACTCTAAGACCAACGGTGTATGTGGAAGTAATGGCCCCTTAAATTAAAGATTTTCGGTTTTCAAGGTCATACGCCAAGGTCAAGGTCACGACGGCGATAATTTATGCGCGGATGCCTTCCTCTCTTGGTGACACACTACCACACACAATTTGAAGCGATTCTGTCAAGCGGTTCGGGAGATATCCTTGGGACAGACAGGGGGGGGGGGGGGAGAAAAAACCCCACACTCGAACGAAAACATACTCCTTTGCGATCTACTTTGTAGATCGGCAAAGGACAACAAAAAAACAACAACAACCCATAATTGAAATACGCAAATGACGTGGTTGTTTTTCTGTCGACCTCATGTTGGCCGGTCATTTGCCTGGGCGGCCGGTCATTTGCCTCTCCATCTCTCCACCCTCCCTCCTCCTTCTCCCCATCTCTGTCAAGGTGTCAAAGGTCAGCTTTTTCCCCCCCACTGTCCTCGCAAACATTCCATTCACAAGCCTCTGGGCTTCTTCCTCCCTCCTCCTCCTCCTCTTCCTCTTCCTTCTATGACGCTTCAGTCTCAGTCTTCCCACGCACTCTCTCACATCTTTTGTAAAGTCGCATTTTAGCACCACAGTGATAACACCTATGTCACTAAAAGGCATCAAATTGGGGTCTATTATCCAAAGACCGTATTGTCTTAGTTTTGGGAAGTAAGGATAGACCTTATTTTATATGACTTAAAATTTATCAACCAAAAAAAGGAATGGTTCCAGCAAATTATTTTAGTATAAGTGCATGGCTTTGTACATCGATTTCTCGGCAAATATGTAGATTTACACCCTCCTGCTCTATTTCTTGGTTCTTTCCGTGGTTAGGGATAGGGTTAGGGTTAGGGATAGGGTTAGGGTTAGGGTTAGGGATAGGGTTAGGGTTAGATGATCTTTTCTTTTGCCACAAGCATCTGTTTTTTTGTCAAAATCATCTATTTTTTTGGAGCATTAAATCGCTGCCATTTTATATATGTCACATAAGAATCCCCAATACTGCAGATGGATTTTTGTTTCTCTACCCAGGTTATTTTAACACCTATGTCACTAAAAGGCATCACATTGGGGTCTATTATCCACAGACCCTATTGTCTTAGTTTTGGGAAGTAAGGGTAGACCTTATTTTATATATGTCACAGAAGAATCCCCAATACTGCAGATGGATTTTGTTCTCTACCCAGGTAATTTAACACGTATGTCACTAAAAGGCATCAAATTGGGGTCTATTATCCAAAGACCCTATTGTCTTAGTTTTGGGAAGTAAGGATAGACTTTATTATTTTATATATGTCACAGAAGAATCCCCAATACTGCAGATGGATTTTGTTCTCTACCCAGGTAAATTTAACACGTATGTCGCTAAAAGGCATCAAATTGGGGTCTATTATCCAAAGACCCTATTGTCTTAGTTTTGGGAAGTAAGGATAGACTTTATTATTTTATATATGTCACAGAAGAATCCCCAATACTGCAGATGGATTTTGTTCTCTACCCAGGTAATTTAACACGTATGTCACTAAAAGGCATCAAATTGGGGTCTATTATCCACAGACCCTATTGTCTTAGTTTTGGGAAGTAAGGATAGACCTTAATTATTTTTATATATGTCACAGAAGAATCCCCAGTACTGCAGATGGATTTTGTTCTCTACCCAGGTAAATTTAACACCGTATTGTCACTAAAAAGGCATCAAATTGGGGTCTATTATCCACAGACCCTATTGTCTTAGTTTTGGGAAGTAAGGATAGACTTTAGAATTATTTTATATATGTCACAGAAGAATCCCCAATACTGCAGATGGATTTTGTTCTCTACCCAGGGGATTTAACACGTATGTCACTAAAAGGCATCAAATTGGGGTCTATTATCCACAGACCGTATTGTCTTAGTTTCGGGAAGTAAGGGTAGACCTTATTTTATATATGTAACAGAAGAATCCCCAATACTGCAGAACCCTTTCACCGTCAGCCATATTTAAGCCCCAAAAATATCCATTCAATTTACCTGGGTAGAGAACAAAATCCATCTGCAGTATTGAGGATTCTTCAGCTGTGACATATATAACATAAGGTCTAACCTTACGTCCCAAAACTAAGACAATTAGGGTCTTTGGATAATAGACCCCCAACTTGATGCCTTTCTAGTGACATAGGTGTTAAATCACTGTGGTGCTCAAATGCGACTTTGGGGGTGAAAGATGAAACGAATTTTATTGAGAAACATTCACGTTATTATAATTAGGGTAGCAGCAGCATCCACACACACACACAAAAAGCAAACGAGCACAAGCTTAATTAACCCTCTCACATTGAATGTAAACGCGTCATTTTAACCCTTTCACCGCCAGCCATATTTCAGCCAAAAATGCCCATTAAGTTTACCTTGGTAGAGAACACAATCCACCTGCAGTATTGGAGATTCTTCTATGACATATAAAAAATAGGGTCTATCCTTACTTCCCAAAACTAAGACAATAGGGTCTTTGGATAATAGACCCAATTTGACGCCTTTTAGTGACATAGGTGTTAAATCACTGTGGTGCTAAAATGCAACTTTGGCGGTGAAAGGGTTAAGGTGAATCATTTGTAGCGGGCGGAAAACTTGTTCGTGAGTTGCACACACACACACACACACACACATTCACGCGCATGCGTTTGTGTCTTCGAGAGTCGTGCATACCAAATGGGGAATGATTTGGGTAGTCCTATATTAGTAGTATGGCAAACTAAAATTATATATATATGTGAGAGAGAGAGAGAGAGAGAGAGAGAGAGAGAGAGGGAGAGAGAGAGAGAGAGAGAGAGAGAGAGAGAGAGAGAGAGAGTGAGAGAGAGATGAGAGAGAGAGAGAGAGAGAGTGGACACTGGACACTGAAAACCTTTATTTGACAAGGGGAGAGAGAGAGAGAGAGAGAGAGAGAGAGAGAGAGAGAGAGAGAGAGAGAGAAAGAGAGAGAGAGAGAGAGAGAGATGAGAAGAGAGGAGAGAGAGAGAGAGAGAGAGAGAGAGAGAGAGAGAGAGAGAGAGAGAGAGAGAGAGAGAGAGAGAGAGAGAGAGAGAGAGAGAGAGAGAGAGAGAGAGAGAGAGAGAGAGAGAGACTTGACACTTGACAACTTTATTACGCAAGGATTGAGATTTTAGGCCAGGCCTATTCTTACAATCTGTCCTTACATAAATAAACCACAAGAAAAGGAGCGAAACCTTTAAATTGTGGTGGTACCATAGCCGATGAGGTTTAACCGATGAGGTTACTGCTACACATATCTGTTTTTTTTTTTTAAATCGTGACTTTACCGGTTTAGCACTGCCTCCGGGCATTGCCTCCAGCATTGTTCCCACCATCTTAGTATTTACAAATGCCCCACAAGGCCGAAAGGCCGAAGAGGGCATAAAACCCTATTTTCATTCAGGAGCCGAAACCTGATACAGACAGACCCGAAAGGTCTTGTGCGTACTTCCCAGTCACATCATTATGAGTGGTGACGCAATCTTTCTCTGGTGTAGGCTATTTACCTTGCCACACGATGCCCGACTGCCATGATGTTTACTACACAGTGGCTAGACACCGCGAGGGGTGGGGGGGTGGGGGTCGGGGTGGGGGTGGGGGCTAATAATATTATTATCAGCCTAAGGAATGAGGTTCGCTGTGAGTAAATACCATGACGGAGTAAACAACGGGTGGATGACCGAATGGAGGTTGAAAAGCAAAGCATGTCGTGCAATGAACCCATACAGCATCATAAAACAGACAGAGGGTGTGTGGTTGGGGTGGGGGTGTGGTGGGGGGGTTGGGGGGGGGGGGTAAGGGGTGGCTGGGAAGTAAGTAAGTCGAGGTATGTTTATGATGTTTATGACTGAAAATTGATGAAAATAGCTTTGGGTTGTTATCTCTCTCTTCATTTTCAAAGTTACGAAAGTTAACTTCTTTTTTTCCCCTTGACAGCTAATATCACAGAAATAACATTTGCTGCGAGTTCTCAAAAACAAGTAAAACATCATTTAAATTTCAAGGTATGTTTTTTACTAGTAATCTCTCTCTCTCTCTCTCTCTCTCTCTCTCTCTCTCTCTCTCTCTCTCTCTCTCTCTCTCTTTCTCTCTCTCTCTCTCTCTCTCTCTCTCATCTCTCTCTCTCTCTCTCTCTCTCTCTCTCTCTCTCTCTCTCTCTCGCACGTACCCTCACGTGCATGCGTGCGTGCATGTGTTTATGAAAGGGATAGGCTAGATTAAGGTGGGATCTGCATGCCTTTCAAGCGAGCGCGCGTGCGCTCGTTCACATGCATTTGCCAATGTGGTGTGTGTGTGTGTGTGTGTGTGTTGTGTGTGTGTGTGTGTGTGTGTGAGAGAGAGAGAGAGAGAGAGAGAGAGAGAGAGAGAGAGAGAGTATGTGTGTATTTATGTGCGTGCGTGCGTGCGTTCGTGCGTGTGTGTGTGTGTGTGTGTATGCGCGAGCGCGCGCGTGTGTGTGTGTTTAGGCCTAAAACGTCAATGTGGCTCACAAAGCTACTTGTTTACAAAGAATTGGCGAAAAGGGAGGGGAGGTGAGGAGGAGGTGGGTGGAAGGGAGGGGATGGATATGGGTATGCTTGAACAAGTCGGCTAGAATTAAAATAGATATGGAGATAAAGGTGGGGGAAAGATGTATAATAATAATAATAATATAGGAAGTGTGTGGGGGGGGGGGGGGGAGGGAGGGAGGGTAAGGACTGGGTGCAAAACACAAAGCGACAAATGAAAACGAGAGAAGTGGCCGCAGCATGCAGAGCCATGGGCAAGAGTTGTAGAGAGACAAAACCCAAAGAGGTGTGGTCTGGGGACAACAGATTGCGAACAACTACCAACAGGAGAACTACGCCTGGCTTTATTAAACAAGATAGTACTTCCAAATGTGTTCTTAAAACACAATTCCATCCGTTTGGTTTCCCCCAAAGAGGTGTGGTCTGGGGACAACAGATTGCGAATAACTACAAACAGGAGAACTACGCCTGGCTTTATTAAACAAGATAGTACTTCCAAATGTGTTCTTAAAACACAATTCCATCCGTTTGGTTTCCCCCAAAGAGGTGTGGTCTGGGGACAACAGATTGCGAACAACTACCAACAGGAGAACTACGCCTGGCTTTATTAAACAAAATATTACTTCCAAATGTGTTCTTAAAACACAATTCTATCCGTTTCGTCCCCCACCCACCCCCTTCTATTGTTGTAAACAGATCAAAATGCTTTTGTATGTGGAAGTACAACTTTTCGTGATACGTTTCCTGTCATTCTGGGCTTAAAATTAGATTTTTTTTAAACTGTTTCTCAGATCAAATAACTTTTGTATGCGGAAGTACAACAACCTTATTTGACGTTTCCTGCAATTCTGTGAATAAAATGTGATTTTTAAAGAGTTTCTGAAGCACAACTACCTTATTTGACGTGTCCTGCAATTATGTGAATAAAATTTGATTTTTAAAGAGTTTTTCAGATCAAATGCTTTTGTATGCGGAAGTACACCAACCTTATTTGACGTTTCCTGCAATTCTAACAAATTGATTTTTAAAGTGTTTCTCAGATCAAACGCTTTTTAGTGTTTCCAGATCTTCTCTCTAAGGCCTAACTTTTCAGTTTCTTTTCAGGCTTTGAGCCTTTTCTTCCGGCATCAGTGATAGTAGAACCTCCCGGTTCCGTGGCAAAAATAATCAAAGTGTTGATTGTGGCCACGCACAGCGAAGAAAAAGAAACGTTTTTGTATGTGGAAGTAGAGCCTTCGTTGACGTGTTTTCTGTTGTGTGATTCAGGAGTATCGTGAGATGTGATCATTTTGAAAAGTACTCCCCCCAATTCACTTAGCATCAAAACAACGCCTTCTTTGACGTTTCCTCTGAGTCTGGAGTATGAGATGTGATAATTTTGAAAGCGTTTCCACCAATTCACTTTGCATCAAATGAATGAACGATGACTGGCTGTGGAGAAGAAGAAGAAAAAAGAAAAGAAAAAGAAAAGAAAAAGAAAACCCCAAAGAACAGTCAACGCCAACAACGAAAAGACTGAAAGGACATCCACCAAACTGACAGCAGAGATCAGTGAGCGAGTGACCAGCGGTCAAAGACCCCATGGGTTATAATCCATTCCCATCCTCTGCAACTGACCACTGACCACAGCTCATATCCCGCTTCCTCCACCCACCCACCCCTGCTTCGTTTTCTTCCACCCTCCTCACCCCACCCTCCCAGGCGCCGGCCGGTCTTCCGCGCAAACAAACAGCAAGGGGGAGGGTGGGGGGGAGAAGAGAAGGAGGAGGGGGGGAGGAGAGAGAGGAGGAGGAGGAGGAGGAGGAGGAGAGGAGGAGGAGGAGGCGAATGACATGAGTGACCAGCGGCCAGTGGTGGTCAGTGGCAGCACGGACCGTGTTTGAAGCAAGGTCTCCCCTCTCCAGCAACCTTTCACCAGCAGCAAAGCTCTGTAAGGGCAGCAGTTTGTAATCAATCAATCAATCAATCAATCAATCATCATCAATCAATCATCATCCTACTACTACTACTAATAATAATAACCACAAGTTTCCAACTTCTGTACCACAAAGGAAAAACCCAGCAAACAACAACGATCTAAACTACTAACCATGCAGCAGCAAGAAGAGGACGCGCAATACTTCACGGAAGACGACTTCCCCATGTTCCAGGCTAAGGACTACAAGGCCTATGACGGCGTTGACCAGCCCTTCTACTACTACGACGACGACGATACTCCCCATCACCACCACCACTTCTTCCCCCCTGGTCGCCTAGAACCCCACCTCCTAGCCAACCTGTCCGACGACTTCCATTTCGGAGAGAACTCCTCTCTGGGCGACGACGTCTACTATTTCGCGGATAACGCTCCCCCAGCCGACGGTATCCGCGACGAGGTGGTAGAGAGTTACCGCTACGTGGAGCCGGCTGTCCTGATGGCCATCTGCCTGGTGGGTCTGGTGGGCAACGGTCTGGTGGTGCTGGTGCTGGTTCGGCAGGTGACCATGCGGAAGGTGACCTACCTGTACCTGTGCAACCTGGCTCTGGTCAACCTCCTCTACCTGGTGGCTACCGTGCCCCTCTCCGCCATCTCCTACGCCATCAACGACTGGCCCTTCGGCCTGCCCGCATGTAAGTCCGGTGGTTTTTTTCCTTCTTCTTATTATCACTGTGTATATGTTGTTACGCCCAATCCATGAAATTGCCAATTTCATGAAATGGGCAAAATGCTTTGCCCAATTTATGAAATGAACAAATATTTTTGGAATCCCCCCATTCACACAGGGATTGATTCATTAAGATTGATTCAATGGTATCACACGTTTCTACAATGTATGTAAGTCCGGATTTTTTCTTATTAGTATCACTGTGTTACGCCCAAACCGTGAAATTGCCTATTTCGTGAAATGGGCAAAATGCTTTGCCCAATTTGCCCAGTTTTTTAGTTTTTTATTTCACAGTTTGTGGGTACTGGC
Source organism: Phymorhynchus buccinoides (assembly GCA_017654935.2). Taxonomy (NCBI): domain Eukaryota; kingdom Metazoa; phylum Mollusca; class Gastropoda; order Neogastropoda; family Raphitomidae; genus Phymorhynchus; species Phymorhynchus buccinoides. Next base: position 10,554,269 of record CM065707.1, read on the forward strand.
CACCCCTCAGTTTTCTATAAAATTAAAAAAATGTTTGCAAGTCGCTGCCTCGCATCCTGCGGTTTCAAAGTTTCGACGCCATGACTAAGCAGGCTGGCTTAAACATTATCAGAGGAAATAAAGATAGGTACATTTCAAATCCTTCGCAAAATATACATCAGGAAACCAATAAAAATAAGAAAAAAAGATAAATCCAAACTTTGTGGTATACACAAAACACAGAAAATAAATAATAAAATATATATGAATAAAATGGAGAGAAAAACTAAAGAAAAAAATCACATTCAGAATAATTATGAAAGAGACATGAGGATGATGGGGGATACAAAAGGTAATTATGAAGTGAATCAATTACTAATTACAGTGGTTATAAATCATCTAATAATAATAATAATAATAATAATGGGAATTTTTATATAGCGCTCTTTCTCACATGAGCTCAGTGCGCTTTACATTGATAACAAGAACATTAACCCTTTCACCGCCAATGTCGCATTTTAGCACCACAATGATTTAACACCCATGTCACTAAAAGGCCTCAAACCAGGGTCTGTTATCCAAAGAGCCTATTTTCATAAATTTGGGAGGTAAAGATAGACTTTACTTTTATACATGTCACAGAGGAATCCCCAATATTGCAGACTAATTTTTGTCTCTACCCAGGTAAGCTTTTGTATTTGTGTGCTGAAAAATGGCTGGCGGCGAAAGGGTTAAAGGCAAACAAATAATGAATCATTAGAAAGCTATAGCCTAAACACGATCATCTATCAACAGAAAGAAAATCCTCTATTGATACAATTTAAATACCGCCTGTGCCTTTACACCTATCTATCATCATCATCATCATTTCATATAGTAATAAGCCAAGTGTCCGTGTGTGTGTGTGTGTGTGTGTGTGTGTGTGTGTGTGTGTGTGTGTGTGTGTGTGTGTGTGTGTGTCTGTGTGTCTGAAACACGAAACGGGCCTTATAACTCCGCCGTTTTTCGACCGAATCGCTTCAAATTTGCTGTGAGCCCTCACGGGGCGATGGCAACGGCAACCGAGGCGGCCGTATCATTTGCGCGGTTTCGCAAATGCGCGAAACGCGCATCCGCCGGCCTCTCGGCGCCCGTATCTCCGGCGTTTCTGGGCCGATTGCCTTCGCATTTGGCAGAAAGATGACCGGGGACCGGGGACTATCCGTGTGCCAAACCGGAAGCGAATCGGTTCAGAAACGCGCGCGCTATACCACTCCGCCGTTTCTTAACCGAATCGCGGGGCGGGGGGGGGGGGGGGTGGGGGGGGGGGGGGGGGGGGGGGGGAGAAAAGAAAATACATGAGAAAAAAACCAGGGGTAGAAAGCAAAAAGGGAAAGGGGGCGATATTTACCGTTCCACATATTTTTTTCTTTTTTTTTCTTTTTGGCGTGTTGGACGTTGTTGGCTGCGTCCGATTTTCGGACCAGTCCTTATGGCGGAGTCCGGAGATAATTATTCAATATTTCTGCTTCTTCTTGTTCTTCTTGTTCTTCTTGTTCTTCTTCTTCTTCTTGTTCTTCTTCTTCTTCTTGTTCTTCTTCTTCTTTTTGTTCTTCTGCGTTCCAAGGCCATAAGGCCATAAATCCGTAAAGTAGTATGACATTGGCATTGGCATTTGGTATATTGGTATTGGCATTTGGTATATTCTAGTCACATAGACTTATCTCTGTGAAATTCGGGCTGCTCTCCCCCGGAGAGAGCGTCGACGCAAGTGCAGCGCCTACCCATTTAATTAAAAAAATGGGGGGGGGGGGCACAGGGTGAGGAGGGGGGGGGCACACTTGGAAAACCTAGCTATCAATTTGGCCATACCAGGCAGCGGGATTTCTCCCTGCTCTTACTGACTTTCAACTGCCGTGGGATTTTTACGTGCGTAAAGCGCACGGGTCAAACTAGCTTTAAGTCCCCATCCGAAGGACTGGACGACGTTCAGTTTCGATTTTCCTGTCGAACTAGAAAGAAAGGGCGAGGAGGCCGGGATTCGAACCCATGTCACTCACTATCATAGTTACATTTAGCAGGTGAACGTCTTAACCCCTATGCCACCTTTCTCTCTGTGTCCGGTTTTCAGTTTTCACTGGCCTCCCCGCTGCATACGGCCGACTCATTCCGATTTTGGAGGAGATCCGCTGAGAAAATCGTTTGGAAAACATTACTAAAAAAAAAGCAAAAGCAAATAAGTCAGAAAAGATAGCAGATGACAGAAAGCAAAGGGGGGGGTGGGGGTGGTGGGGGTGAGGGAGAGTAAAAGGGAATGACAGATTAAAGTTATACAAGCCCAGAACTCTCAGAAGGTGGAGGAACTAGTTTGTACGAAAGATTCCTCCCACGTACGTATCCGCAAGGGAAAGATTCGGTATTATTTGAAAATACATGTACAGTGGAATCCGCTTAATCGGCCACTTTTGGGACCAGGAAAAATATGGCCGATAAAGCAAATCGGCTGATAAAACGAACATCGAGATACTGTATGACGCAATTATGCAAGTCAAAAGCAATGACGTCAAAATTAAATGTTGCAGTTCAAATCCAAATTATTTCCCTTTTTGTGATGTGTGTGTGTGTGTGTGTGTGTGTGTGTGTGTGTGTGTGTGTGTGTGTGTGTGTGTGTGTGTATGTGTGTTTATTAATCCTACAACTTGACAGAAGCACAAGTAAAAGACAATGATTTTGTTTTCTTGAGTGATTTTAACGCCATGCAGGTTCTTTCAATTGACAACAGCTCACCTTCCAACTTCACACTCAACCATGTAAACGTCAAAAGCGTGTTGTCAGTTGTCTGCCTCTGTTGTTCTCCCTCTCAAAAAGGGGTAAAAGGGGAAAAAATAGAGAGAAAAAGTGGCCAATAAAGCGAAATTGAAGATTTCAGCTTTGGCCGTAAAAACGAACAAAATAAGACATGAAGAAAAAAATCCGTTCCAGAGGAAATTGGCCGATTAAGCGGCTTTGGCCGATTATCCGATGGCCATTTAAACGGATTCCACTGTACGTGGAAGTAACAGTCTCCTTGAAAAAAATAATTGGAATGGTAGGGGGAGTTAGAAATTTCAATGGAGCTTTGGTGTGGTCACTTGCCAACTATTAACCCCTTGACTGCCAGAGAAAAATTAAAGAAGAAAACAAGCGCGAAATCGCAATGGTTTGTGGCACGCGGTCTATTTTTACCACTCCAACCATGAGTTACCTCCCCTGGCTTTTCAATAATTTTAATCTGTAAACCAGAATGTTATCTCTGCACCATTTCGTAACTTTTTATATCTTTTGGAAAACATTTAAAACTATGTATCCTACTTATACTCATCAAAAGAAGCACCGCATACTCGTCGTGTCTGTTGTAGTGTCTGTATTACGTATGTTTATTATTTTTGTACGCTTTTAAAATACATCATTTTAAAGAGCGGCCTCAATTTTGAAGTGTAGCCTCGATTTGAAGTGCGACAATTTTGTCAAAACAACAGACAGAGACGACAGACAGACAGACAGACCGACAAAGTGAGTTATAGGTTTGTGGCTTGAAAGCCACAAACAAAAATCATTGGACAAATCGTGTCACGAGAAAAAGACAACTGATAATTGATCTGGGGATGTAACTCTCTCGACTGTGTTAGAGCGAAAACCGGCATATCAGAGTTATTCCTCTCCATCTGATGACGTCATCAGTGATGTCATCAAGTCCGTACGTGATGCGTTATACGGCAGTCAAGGGGTTAATTAAACACACAAAGCAAAATGAAGGGAATGACTGTGTTAGAGCAAAAGCCTTTTAGAGTTATTCCTCTTCATCTGATGACGTCATGAGTGATGTCATCAAGTCAGTACGTGATACGTTATACGGCAGTCAAGGGGTTAAATTAAACACAATGAAAATCCAGTTTAAAATTTCAACAAAATTACAAACTACTGATAACATTGAACCGTTTATGTTCTTCGTAATTTAGTACGATGTTATCAACAGAAGAAAAAAAGTTAGCTTCGAGTAGGCACACTCGAGTGAAAATAGGGTTTTACGCCCTCTTCGGCCTTTCGGCCATGTGGGGCATTTGTAAATACATTGATGGTGGGAACAATACTGCAGGCAATGCCCGGAGGCAGTGCTAAACCAGTAAAGTCCCGATTTTTTTAATAATACAGATATGTGTAGCAGTAACCACTCCTCGGTTAAAGCTCATCGGCTATGGCACCACCACATCTTGACATGAAATAGTACGCTGTCGAAATAGTACAGTCTTTATAGATCATCGTTAAATCACGGTGACTTATTATTATTATTATTATTATTATTATTATTATTATTATGTCGGATCACGAAAGAAAAATCAGTGAAATAATACTTAGCCGTTCATATAATCGTTGTTGTTGTTGTTTTTGGTTTTTTTTATATATCACAATTATTTCGCACTCGTAAAATGGAAAAGAAATCGAACACGTAGCATTTCATTTCAATCATTTTGGTGTGAAAGCGCAGGTGCGCCTGTATATTGGTCTAAATGATTGAATAACTTGTTCTAGACATGTCAGCATGGCTGTAAGTACTTTTGTGGGATGTTTTAATGAGTGTTATATTGAGTCATCATATTGTTCATTAATTTGTCTCTCAATCCCCCTTTTGTTTTCCTCCTTCCTTTCTTTGTTTTGTGATGTTTCCCATTTCTTCTCTGGCTTTCTATTTTGTTCATTTTGTTTGAATGAAAAATGGTGTTTTACGTCCTCTCGGTCTGGAACAGACACATATGGGACATTTGTAGATACCAAGATGGTGGGAACGGTACTGGAGGCAATGCCCGGAGGCAGTGCAACTCCAGTAAAGTCCCGATTGTTTTTAACAATATACAGATAGGTGTAGCGGCAACCACGCCTCGGTTAAACCTCATCGGCTATGGTACCGCCACGCTCAATACAATCAATTCACTTTGTTTGTTTGTGAATAATGTTTCTAAATATTGAAAAAAATGTATTCTAATTGGTGAGAACACACCTTCCGTCATTTGAATCATATGTAATGTATTGTGTACGGGTACGTTATAAGCTATATGCTTGTTGTTACCCAGTTACCTCATTATTGTTTATAATTTGAAATTGTTGAATAAAAAAAAAACCCCGCTTAAACCAACACGTAGCATTTTTAAAACGTATATTTAATTTAATATCAGTTATGAAATTACCTGCAAAAACACACACACACACACATGCGCACGCACACACAGAGCACGCACACACACACACACTCGCACACGCACGCACGCACACACACACACGCGCACGCACACACAGACACACACACACACACACACACACACATACACGCATACACACACACACGCGCGCACGCACGCACACACACACACACACACACAACACACACAAAAACACACTTGAACTATTTGTAGTACAAATAACACATTTGCTGGTCGTTCTGTTTCTTTTCTTCACAACACTATGATGAAATAATATCAGCTGACAAAATAAAAAGTTGATCGGTAATATTCATCGTTCAAAATACCCCCTCCCCTCTCTCTCTCTCTCTCTCTCTCTCTCTCTCTCTCTCTCTCCCTCTCTCTCTCTCCTCTCTCTCCTCTCTCTCTCTCTCTCTCTCTTCTCTCTTCTCTCTCTCTCTCTCTCTCTTCTCTCTCTCTCTCTCTCTTCTCTCTCTCTCATCTCTCTCTCTCTCTCTCCGTCTCTCCTCTCTCTCTCTCTCTCTCTCTCTCTCTCTCTCTCCTCTCTCTCTCTCTCTTCTCTCTATCTCTCTCTCTCTCTCTCTCTCTCTCTCTCTCTCTCTCTCTCTCTCAAATTTTTTTTAATCTATGAATTTATTTTTCGTAGTCGTTACTATGTTAATAATAATAATATTTTTTTTTTTTAAAACTATATCATTTTAGAAAAATAAATGAAATCTCGAATTTAACTAAATCAGTTGCCTATTGGGGAATGCACTGCAGTGCTGTTTGGCTAAATATCGAATATTAAACTATAAACTAGTTTTACTTTTTTCAATGAAAAAATCTTAATTCTTCTTAAAGACCCACCAGGTCACGTGTCAATTTTTTTTGGTGTGTGTGTGTGTTTTCAGGTTTTTGAACGTTGGTTTTGTTTGTAAAGTAAATACATGTAGGATGTCATTGACATGTTTGATGTTTACTGTGGTGACAGTCCTGAGAAAACAATTGCTGTTGACGGGACTATACCTAAGCAATGTAAAAAACAAAAATGAAATAAATAAATTCATAAAAATTGGAGAAAGACAAACAAAGCCTGAACTATACTGGTCTCCAAAATTTAAGGGCCGGAAGAACGATCTTCTCTCTTCTGTCTTGGAGGCATGCTTATTGAGAGCTCTGGTTGCCGCCCTTAAATACACATTCGTGTCTAACTTTTGCTCAGCAGTGTTCACTACAGTCATGCCTTGCACGTGCAATAGGCAAGAAACCTGCATCAGCCCTGATTCTTCAGCGAAAAGAGACCAAACTTTCGTGAAATTCTCGTGAATGTGCCACATTTTAAGCGTAACTGAAAACGCTGTTGCTGTACTGCAGTGTCTGCAAAACTGGTTGAGGCACGTGCAACAGGAAGGAAAGTTATTGAGTAGCCTAAGTTTGGCCATTTTCTTCATTGTTGTCTTAGTGTACAATAAATAGATATCAAGCTACTGAAAACAGAAGCCGGCCCTTAACTTTTGGAGACCAGGGACGGTATTCATGTCGAGATAGCATGAGACTTAGCATGATGCTAACTTAGAAGCTCTTCCAATGTCCTATAGGATTTAATAGGACTTTTGGAAGAGCTTCTAAGTTAGCATCATGCTAAGTCTCATGCTATCTCGACATGAATACCGTCCCAGTATATGATACAGCTCCGTATAAATGCAAGTTTATAACACGTTTCCTATTTTAAGCACGAACTGGGTATGCTTAACCCTTTCACCGCCAAAGTCGCATTTTAGCACCACAGTGATTTAACACCTATGTCACCAAAAGGCATCACATTGGGGTCTATTATCCAAAGACCCTATTGTCTTGGTTTTGGGAAGTAAGGATAGACCTTATTTTATATATGCTACAGAAGAATCCCCCAATACTGCAGATGAATTTTGTTCTCTACCCAGGTAATTTAAGTGTAATTTATTCTTTAAATTTAATTTTAAAATGGAAACTTTTTTCTGCAGCAGTGGCAAAAGTATTTTGATACACCTGCATGCTAAACATGAACAAATCGAAAGTCGTCAGGTGACCCATATAAAATACTTAAATGATTTTCGTGCAGTAGGCCTACTCACGACACCCGCTGAAGTAAAGCTACAGCGGGTAAACTTGTCAGTTGAGCGGTGGCACTCGAGCAAGCAGCAGCTTTGGCTTTCAGGGAGAATCCCCAATACTGCAAATGAATTTTGTTCTCTACCCAGGTAATTTAATGGAGATTTTTGGCTAATATGTGGCGGTCGGTGAAAGGGTTAACGGTCGTGCCTGACTCAAACAGATATCTTTTTCTGCATGCATCATGTGGGGCCCGAGCGTCGTGCATGACTTACGCCTTCTTCTATCTCGCATCTCATTA
>CM065707.1:10566834-10569334 GCA_017654935.2 Phymorhynchus buccinoides
CTGTGAAAAACATTGATCTACAAACAACCACATACAATTGATGGTGCATGGGAAAAACCTACATAAGTCGCTCAGAAAGTGTTTATCAAAAGCCAAAAGTAGTCAACAACCCACCCCTGAAATATCAATTTCTATCAATAAGAGCAGGGATAAATCCCGCTGCCTGGTATGACCGAATTTATAGCTAGGTTTCCAAGCCTGTCCCCTCCTCACCCCCGCCCCCCCCCCCCCCCTTTAAAAAATGTCACTGCGCTTGCAGCGACGCGCTCTCCAGAGATAGGTCTCTGTGACTAGAATATACCAAATACCAAATACTCCCTCGTCAATAAAGGTGAAGTTCTTCTTCTTCTTCGATCGCTCAGACAGTTTCCTGTCAATTATGAGCGCAGATGCGTCACGCTGCCGTTATGCGCCTAAGAAATAGTTCAGGCCCAGCAAGTCCGACTTCGGCTGGAGGAAATCAATTTGAAAGTGGTTCTTGAAAAAAAAAAGGGCAGGAGACTGGACCAGGTAAGGCAGAAAGATAGTACATGACAGTAAGCAAAGGGAAAAGGCAGGGTCAAAGAGAGTGACAGATTAGAGGAAGTTACAAGCACATAACTTCCAGAAGGTGGGAGTTCGGGTTAAGGTGTAATGGTCTTGTGGGGCGAAGCCCCCGAAGCTGTTTTACAATTTAGTGATTATTAAAGCAAAACTTGAGCAATTTTTGTTAACCCTTGTATAAGGTACATCCTTGGGGGGCTAAGGTGAGGGGGGGTGTTCTGGAAACCCTGTAAACCCCCCTCAGATCCGCCGCGCCTGAGGGTACCAAAAAAAATCCACAACCCAAACAAACAAGCATGAACTCTAGATAAATACAAAGTTCCTGCATCAGAACGAGAATCAAGGAAATTCTGATCGTTTCTCGGCCTTTTGGCTAAGACAGTGATTCAGGAACATAAATTTGTGTTTATACCCTGGTTGGTTTGTTCAGCCGGTCGTACATGGCGAAAGCCGATACGCGACGTTAAACTGAACTTCCATCCAGAACGAGAATTCCGATTTAGATTTTAAAACTTGTAAACAACAGAGAAACGTAATAATATAGAAAAACAGACATCAAGAAAACCTTGTTGGTGGAGGTTACAGCAACAACAAAATATAAAATACCAAAGACAGAAGTAGGTTGAGGTCAGGACTAGTAGTGACAGAGCTGAGGGTGGGGGGTGGGAGTGGGGGGGGGGGAGGAGGAGAATGCATAACGATGAGTACACGCACGCACGGAGGTTCAGGGTTACTACCAAGGCAATGACCTCCACAGGAACTCGGTGAGGTCATGCACTCTCTGGTAGTGGAGGTGGTGGTGGTGGGTGGGCAGTTGACACAAAAATAGGACTTCCCATTCACTCCAACTTCCGCTAAACACAAGGCGGGAAAATTCCATTGACAATGGTGAGAATGCTATTACTATAATGACCGCTCACATCCGGCGAAGCTGACAGATTCCTAATCTGCCTGAGAATGTGTGAATGAAAGGGTGGGGTGGGGTGGTGGGTGAGGGTGGGTAGGGTATTGCTCGGGTGTGAGGCCCGAGCGTCGTGCATGACTTTACTTACTCCTTTCCGCTTCTATCTTGCATCTCACTAAAAAAAATACTCCCCCCCCTCACTCACTCCAGCCATTTCAAGCCTACAAAATACTCAGCCAAGTTCATCTTTTCATGTATTTTATAATCATCTTAAAACAGCAAATGATTATTTAATATTTAATACCTATCTGAAGTCATAAAATAAATACCCAACCAAATTACTCTCTTCATAATTATCCTCTCAATATCACTGTAAACAACAAACGCTTTTCTATTACCTAATATATTTCTCAAATCCTATCTCATCCCGTGCTGCGCATCTTCGTCTTTGAACCCCTGTATAATGTTACGCTCAATCCGTGAAATTGCCTATTTCATGAAATGGGCAAAATGCTTTGCCCAATTTATGAAATGGATAATGAATATCACATTTTTGAATCCCCATTCACACAGGTATTGATTAAGATTGATTCAATGGTATCACACTTTTCTACATTGTATCCTGCCCCCCAACTCGACCAGATGCTAAGCTGGGGCATGCCTGAGCCACATGTTGAATCAAACGTTTTATCAAATTAAGTCTGAATAAAATAATTTTAACTCATCTACATTAGAGATTTCTCATTCGTTTGAATCAATTTCTTGATCTATGTGTACTAATGAACAAAAACTATTTTTCATTCATATTGCTTTTCTCAATTGCAAGTTATAAATTGGCTATTTCACGAACTGGGCAAATCATTTTAATCATGGATTGGGCGTAACATATAAATCAATAATTACCGATAAAGGGCAGGTGGACATTACTGGAAGAAGAAGAAGAAGAAGAAGAAGAGGGTGGTAGTATTTTGCCATCAAAAGTGAAGGTTTTTTGTTGTTGTTTAATCCAAAGGATAAAAAGTAATAATATTTATTCTACAAATGTACAGTCTG
>CM065707.1:10574334-10579334 GCA_017654935.2 Phymorhynchus buccinoides
GATTCTTTTGTACAAATAGTTCCCCCACCTTCTGGAAGTTCTGTTCTCGTAACTTCCTCTAATCTGTCACTATCTTTGACTCTGCCTTTTTCTCCTCTGCTTACTGTTATATGCAGTCTTTCTGCCTTACTCGTCCATTCTCCTGGCTTCTTTTTTGTTCTAATATAAAGTCTTACAAAGATTTCCTCTAGCCGAAGTCGGACATGCTGGGCCAATCTATTCCTTAGTCAGGCACATAACGGCAGCATGGCGTATAGATCTACGCTCATATGACAAGAAACTGTCTGAGCGAAGAAGAAGAAGAAGAAGAAGAAGAAGAAGAAGAAGAAGAAGAAGAAGAAGAAGAAGAAGAAGAAAGAAGAAAGAAGAAGAAGAAGAAAGAAGAAGAAGAAGAAGAAGAAGAAGAAGAAGAAGAAGAAGAAGAAGAAGAAGAAGAAGAAGAAGAAGAAGAAGAAGAAGAAGAAGAAGAAGAAGAGGATGAAGAAGAAGAAGAAGAATCTTTCAAATCACGGATTTCAAAAATCAACAGGTAGGCCTACAGACTGCAACTAAACATTCTTTCTCCTGTATGTTTCCAGGACGGAACGAAAAGCCATGGTGGTGATCGCGGTCATCTGGGTGCTGTCCTTCCTCATCATGATCCCTCGGATCTTCCTCTTCGACATCCTCGACATCCACCACATCCACATCATCCGCTCCTCCATCTGCGCGCGCAAGACCGCCTCCCTAACGGCAAGCCGCGTGGACTCCGCCGCCATGCTGGTGACCATGTACATCCTGCCGCAGCTCGTGCTCTGCTTCTGCCACCTGAAGATCGGACTCCTCCTGTGGAAGAACCGCCGGCCTGGGGCCGAGTCCCGGGAAATCAGCGTGCTGGCCTTGAGAGAGAGGAGGAGGGTGGCCAAGATCGTCTTCGCCATCACTTTGGCTTTCGCCGTGGGCTGGCTGCCCTTGCATATAGCCAACATGTTCGAGGATTTCTCCGAAAAGGGCTTGGTTATGTTGTTCGGCGGCAACCGAGCCCTCCCGGTTTTAGCGTTTTCTTTCAGCGCCAACGCCATCAACCCTATCCTGTACTGTCTGTTGAGCAAGCACTTCAGAAAACACTTCAAACGGGCGGTGGCCTGCTTCGATTCGGACGCGCGAAACGCCGTGGCGAACAACCACCACGCGATGACGCCCGTGCTGGATCTTCAGCGGGAGCGGGGCGACCTGGTGGTCATTGATCTTGAACACGACTTGGACGGTAAGAATGAGGACTGCGTGGTTGGCCACAACGCTGAGGAAGAAGAAGAAGAAGTTACAACAGAGAGAAGCGTGCTAAAGATCACCAAGATCATGAGCGAGGAACGGGGCGAGTGCAGTTCAAGTGTCGACTGTTACGTGCACCCAGGGAACTCCTTCGGTCAGGTCTCCCCTTTCGACCCAGACAGTGGCCGCGAAAACAGCAGCAGCAGCGAGAATCCACCGAAACAGCTCCACCTGAAAGGCAAAACTGTCTGTGCCAGACTGAAAAAAGATTTCATTGTATCCACGTCCAAAGTATCGCAGCACCCTTCGCCCGATGTGGTCTAACGATAACATTATCAACCATGCGCAAAGATTGAACACACCAGGGTAATAATGTAAATTAACTGTAAGTTACTGACGATAACATCATCAACCATGCGCAAAGATTGAACACACCAGGGTAATAATGTAAATTAATTGTAAGTTATTTTGCGGAAAACATCAAGGGGGGGGGGGGGGGGGGGGGGCGGGGGGGCAAGAGACGGGTGCTTTTATTTCTTCCTTTCAAAATCCGCATTTACCCTTTTTTTTATGTTATTTCCCGTTTCTTTGCTTAATCAGATGATTTTTTTATTATTTAATCAGTTTCATCCATTCTCAGCATTCGTAGTCAAGAAGAAGAGAAAAGACACTTTATACGATGAACTGCTTTGTATGATTTCCTTACTTTCTTAGTTCTTAATGGCTTCTCACTGGCAGTATGGATCTCTGCCCCTGCCTCACCCCCCCCCCCCCCTCTCTCTCTCTCTCTCTCCTCTCTCCTCTCTCTCTCTCTCTCTCTCTCTCTCTCTCTCTCTCTCTCTCTCTCTCTCTCTCTCTCTCTCTCTCTCCAACGAAACATCAGCTAGATATGCACACTAGGGTTGTATTTTTAGAGTAGGGCGAACAAGTAGAGAACTTGACCAAATAAAACCTATCAAGCGAACGAAAAGAAATCAGCAAGACTGAGCGAATTGACACCCCTCTCTCCCTCTCTCTCTCTCTCATTCTCTCCTCTCTCTCTCTTCTCTCTCTCTCTCCTCTCTCTCTCTCTCTCTCTCTCTCTCTCTCTCTCTCTCTCTCTCTCTCTCTCTCTCTCTCTCTCTCTCTCTCTCTCTCTCTCTCTCTCCTCTCTCTCTCTCTCTCTCTCTCTCTCTCTCTCTCTCTCTCTCTCTCATGTTGTTAGAAAGGTGGGTGTTTTTATCTTTAAAGCTTTGAAAGTTAGGCAAGATTTACGTACTGTTTTGTAATTCAAGTTGATAATGTAATGTTAATTATGTTGTTGTTGTTGTTGTTGTTGTTGTCACACCCACTCCATTGTATGGGCACGGCCTAACAATTAAAATGTTCCTGACTCCAGACTCTCTGTCTCTCTGTCTCTCTCTGTCTCCCTCTGTCTGCCTGTGTGTGTGCGCGCTTCTCTCTCTCTCTCTCTCTCTCTCTCTCTCTCTCTCTCTCTCTCTCTCTCTCTCTCTCTCTCTCTCTCTCTCTCTCTCGCTCTCTCTCTCTCTCTCTCTCTCTCTCTCTCTCTCTCCTCTCTCTCTCTCTCTCTCTCTCTCTCTCTCTCTCTCTCTCTCTTTTAAAGAAAGGATGAGGAACATACCCTGGACAGGGAAAGGAAAAAACAAATTGTAAACACACACATCACGAATGCGTGCTCAATATACAATTTAAGTTTTAGATGATGCCAACAACGTTATCATTTAAAAAAGAAAAACAAATAAGATAAAGCTCCACACACACACACACACACACACACACACACACACACACACACAATTCTGGTTGGGATGGTTTGAACCGGTGTTGCATAACATATTTTACCCATGAAATAAATACTCTTTTTCTCATTCAAATTGTTTGCTGTTGGTGAAAGATTCGCCCCTAAATACATTCAGAGGCTTCTTGTGGCATGCAGGAAGAACAGAAGATTCATCATTAAATACTGAGAAGTCAGGAATATTTTTCTATCTATTATTATTTATTTTTGTTTGCACGGATGGTTGTCTTTATCGTCCGCCATTTTAAAAAAAATACCAAACTAAGTGACATGGCTTTGTACATCGATTTCTCAGCAAAAAAACCTGTAGATTTACACCCTCCCGCTCTATTTCTTGGTTCTTTCCGTGTAAATATCAATATTTAAAATCATAGTTGACTTATTTATCACATGAAAGAAGAATGGCTCTAGTGCGCTTTTGAAGGGTACTTATTTCACGGTATGTACTTATTTCTCATGACACTGGCACAGCATTGTCATCGCACGCTACCTTTTGTAAGTCATTAATTCATCACTTCGTCATTTCTAACTTCAATTGTTTTTTTGGTGTGGATATTGTTCCGGTTGCGCTCTGGTTTGTATTGTGATTGATCATTTAAGACATGTCACGCGCGTGCTCGCTTAGAATAACGGCAGATAATTTGCGTGACTGTGCAAAATGTTTGCAATAGGTATGTATATGTTACGCCCAATCCGTGAAATTGCCTGTTTCATGAAATGAGGCAAAAATACTTTGCCCAATTTATGAAATGTACAATGTATATCACATTTTTTTTATCCCCATTCACACAGGTATTGATTAAGAATGATTCAATGGTATCACACGTTTCTGCATTGTATTTGCACCCCTACCCTGCCCCCCCCCACCTCGACCAGATACTAAGCTGGGGCATTCCTGAGCCATATACTGAATCAAACGTTTCATCAAAATAAGTCTGAATAAAACCATTTTAACTCATCTACAGATGAGATTTCTCATTCGTTTGAACCAATTCTTGACCTGTGTGTGCTAATGAACAAAAACTGAACAAAAGCTTTTTTTTTTTATTCATATTGCTTTTTTCAATTGCAAGTTATGAATTGGCTATTTCACGAACTGGGCAAACCATTTTACCCATTTCATAAAATGGGCAATTTCATGGATTGAGCGTAACATATATAATATTTATCTGGGCAGGCAGCTTCTGGTATGACATAAATTGACTTCATCGTTTGTGACATAAATTGCAGATGAATGTCTAGCCTTTTATTTTCATTTTTGCTTGTAACCTTCAGACCTTCCTGTTCCCCCGCTATTAAAGCTCCACTCTCTTTCTTTTCCCTCCCTTGCCTTTAGGTCTGTTTCTGCTGTATTCCATTTATGTCATCCGTGTGTGTTCGCTTTGTATTGCGTTTTTGTTTGAATGCGTTATGAATGCTAACGTGTGTGTGCGCTTTGATTTGATTTCTATCAAGATTCAACGCCGTATAACTACTGGTTGTTGTTGTAATCTTGTTATCACATCTGCGGATAATCTCTCTCTCTCTCTCTCTCTCTCTCTCTCTCTCTCTCTCTCTCTCTCTCTCTCTCTCTCTCTCTCCTCTCTCTCTCTCTCTCTCTCTCTCTGTCTCTCTCTCTCTCTCTCTCTCTCTTCTCTCTCTCTCTCTCTCTGCTCTCTCTCTCTCTCTCTTCTCTCTCTCTCTCTCTCTCTCTCTCTCTCTCTCCTCTCTCTCTCTCTCTACCTCTCTCTCCCTCTCTCTCTCTCTCTCTCTCACCCACATCACTCACCTCTCTCTGACCTCTCTCTCTCTCTCTCCTCTCTCTCTCTCTCTCTCAATCTCTCTCTCTCTCTCTCTCTCTCTCTCTCTCTCTCTCTCTCTCGATTTATATATATTTTTTTCCTTCTTCACTTATTTGAGCTTCATGTTTATATGCTTATGATATCATGTGTATGTACTTGTATGTATGCCT
>CM065707.1:10581834-10609431 GCA_017654935.2 Phymorhynchus buccinoides
GTGGGCTCTTACTCTCTCTCGCTTTCTACCCTCTCTTGCCTCTCTCTCTCTATCAATGGCCAACGGAGCCTTAAATCTCCCCCTCCCTCCAATCTCTCTTCTCTCTCTCTCTCTCTCTCTCTCTCTCTCTCTCTCTCTCTCTCTCTCTCTCTCTCTCTCTCTCTCTCTCTCTCTCTCTCTCTTCCACGACCCTGGATTCCTCTCTCATCACAAGTACTTGCCAATATTAACATTGTTATTGCATTGTTGTTGGACCTTTCGTAATAAATAAATAAATAATGAGACCTCTGATGTGTAAATAGGCAGAAGGCCTGGATAAGTTACTAAACGCGTCACTCGATTGTATGCTCGTTGTATCTATTTGAAAAGCACCTGGTC
The DNA here is from genome assembly GCA_017654935.2 of Phymorhynchus buccinoides. Classification (NCBI taxonomy): domain Eukaryota; kingdom Metazoa; phylum Mollusca; class Gastropoda; order Neogastropoda; family Raphitomidae; genus Phymorhynchus; species Phymorhynchus buccinoides. Next base: position 10,582,213 of record CM065707.1, read on the forward strand.
TGAAAGCTTTTGTTTTATTTTTTTATTATCAGATTATTGGAAATATTTATTTATTTATTTACTGCAAGTTTATCTGTGTATTTATTTGCCCATGTGTATGCAAGCATTTGTATAACCAGAAAAATAAATAAATTATCCAAATATGATTTTGTTTTCATTCCATTGTATAGGCATGCCCTTACATTGTGTGTGTGTGATGTGTGTGTGTGTGTGTGTCTGTGTGTGCGTGCGCGTGTGCGTGCGCGTCTGTGTGTGTCTGTTTGGGGGGGGGGGGTATGTGTCGCTCGTGCGTCTGTGCGCGTGATCAATGCGCGCATACGATATTAAAATATGTGTGTGTGTGTCTCGTGTGCGTGCGTGTGCGTTACGTGTGTGCGTGTGTGTGTGTGTCTGTGTGTGTGTGTTCTGTCTCTGTGTGTGTGTGTCTACTCTCTCTGTGTATCGTGTGTGTGTCGGTGTGTGTGCGTGTATGTGTCTGGTTTGTGCGTGTGATCATTCGCGCATACGATATGTGGAGGGTGGGGGGTGAGGGGGGGGGGTCGCATGTATGCGCGCGTGTATGTGTGTTCGCGCGTGTATGTGTCTCGTGTGTGTGTTTGTATCTGTGTGTGTGTGTGTCCTGCTTTTGTGCACGTACACGAAGGCATATGCGTGTCTTCGTGAGCACGCATGCACCAATAAACCTTTCCTTCCCCATGCGACGCCCACATGAAAGCTATCTTCTTGCCTGCTCTAGGCAGAACGCACACACACACACACACACAGCACCCGGGCTACTTTCTATAGCCAAACGCTCGCCGCGCGAATAGATGAGCCCAAAGCGCTTTACAATCAATGATTCATCAACAGACAACAAAAACAGCATTAACCAGCAACAGCGCATATCTCTCTCTCTCTCTCTCTCTAACACACACACACACACACACACTCCACACACACTCACACACACACACACACGCACACACGCACACGCACGCACGCACGCACACGCACACACGCACACGCACGCACGCACGCGCACGCACACACACACACACACACACACACACACACACACACACACACACACACACACACATAAACACATATTTATCGACGCCAACTCGTTCATACCCCATTCGGTAAGCCACAGCAACCGAGCCGCATGGACTGACCACATACACCAACACACATACACAAACACCCTCACACAAAAACGTACGCACGCAGACAGATTAACACAAACATAGACACTGAACGCGTGCACACACACCCACAAAACCAAAACACACACAAGCACACATGTATGCAAACATGCTGGTCACACACACACTTTTGACACACAACACACACACACACACACACACAACACACACACACACACACACACACACACACACACATACTCACACACACGCACAACACACACAAACCTCTTATTCAATCTTCCCTCACGTGCACACAACGATAGACAACTGATCAAATATTTAGGGCGCAGCAGGAAAAAGATGGGTTTTAAGAGAGGTTTTGAATGAGGAGACTGAGTTGGAGTGTCGGAGAGGAGAAGGCAGAGAATTCCACAGAGATGGTGCTTGACAAGAAAAAGAACGTTGGCCAGCAGATTTGAGACGGATGGAGGGAATGGAAAGGAGACGAGAATCAGAAGACGAACGTAGTTGGCGAGCTGGGACATAGAGATGAAGAAGATCAGAGAGATACACGGGAGCTTGATCATTCAGTGACTTGAAGGCAAGGAGGAGAAGTTTGTAGTCAATACGTGATTGAACTGGGAGCCAATGTAGGGAACGAAGAACCGGAGTGATGTGATCGTACCTAGGGGAGCGAGAAATGAGACGAGCAGCATTATTCTGGACCCGTTGGAGCTTAGAGATCAGAATTGATGGACAGCCAGCAAGAAGTGAGTTACAGTAGTCAAGGCGAGACAGGACAAAAGCACATACTAGAGTCTTCAGGGCATCTTGAGAGAGGAAACGGCGGATGGAACTAATTCTTCGAAGTTCTAGATAGCAAGCCTTGCAAACATTGGAAACATGCTGTTTGAAAGAAAGGGTTTGGTCCAAAGTAACACCTAGATTGCGGACGGATGCCGATAGCTTGATCTCAGTGCCATCAATGTCGACAGAACCTGGGAGAACCTGAGTTTTAATTGTGTGGTTAGAGGCTACAAGAATCATCTCTGTCTTTTCAGCATTTAGTTGCAGTTTGTTGTAAAACATCCATGTTTTAACAGCAGAGATGCACAACTTAGAAGAAGAAATCATTTGATCTAATTGACTCAGGTGGGCAGAAATGTACAGTTGATTGTCATCAGAAAAGCTATGATGTAGAATAGAATGCTGGTTGATGATGGCGGAGAGAGGTTGGGTATAAAGAACAAAAAGGATAGGGCCTAAGACTGAACCTTGGGGCACACCGAACTGAAGACCTTTTGGAAGAGATGAAGCACAATTGACAACAACTGTCTGTGTGCGATCAGAGAGGTAGGAAGAAAACCAGGAAAGAACAGCCCCAGATAGACCAAAGGAGGTGTGAAGTCTAGAAATGAGGATGGAGTGGTCGATAGTGTCAAACGCTGCAGAAAGCTCAAGGAGAGAGAGAAGAGAAACCTTGTTTTCATCCAAGGCAGTGAGCAGGTCGTTCGTTATCTTTAAGAGGGCTGTCTCAGTACTGTGACCTGCTCGATAAGCAGACTGGTTTGGATAGAAAAGATCGTTTACCTGAAGATGGTCAGACAGCTGTTTAAGAACCACCTTTTCCGTAAGCTTAGAGAGGAATGAAAGATTAGAGACAGGCCGATAGTTCTTTAGATTTTCAGGATCGAGACTAGGCTTCTTTAAGAGAGGTTTGACAACTGCAGATTTGAAATGAGTTGGAAAGCGGCCTGAACATAGAGATTCATTGATGATGGATGTAAAGTAAGGAAGGAGATCATCAAGACACTGGGAGAAGAGAGATAAAGGTAGAGGGTCTAGTTCACAGGTTTTAGTCTGAGTTCGGGTCAAAATCTTCTTAACCTCATCAGTGGAAACAGAACGGAACTCAGACCACATACTGCCAGAAAAGGAGGGATCAGGGACAGAGTCAGTTGATGGTGGAGCAGATTGAGAATCAAGATTGTGGCGGATGGTGGCTATCTTGCTGTGAAAGAAATCAGAGAAACGTTGAGGGAGTTCAGACACAGGGATAGAAGAAGGTAGAGGTGTGGACTTTGGTTTACCAAGGAGGGAGTTGGCTAAACTAAACAATTGACGTGAAGTACTACAAGCGAGAATTTGGGCATTCAAGCAAGAGCATTTGGCCTTATCTATAATGTCAGACACAATTTTGTTCATGGCTCGAAAAATCTGTTTGTGAATTTCAAGTCCAGTCTTAAACGCTTGCGGAAGAATATTACAAGCTCTTGTCTGATGGGTCAAATTTAAAAAAAATTGGCACATGCTAGTCACGTGATAGTTCACCAAGAGATACTTTGGGAGTAGCCAAAAAACGTGTTTGGCAAACGTCGGCGAAAGAGGTGTTTCTTAGTACCGTTTTTGCCAATTTGCGCTCACGCTACGTAACGTTAGCCCTTGTGAAACGGCCCCCCGGTTTTCGACTCCTTTTAGTTCATGCCTTCTTCATTAATGCTAATCACCAGCATAAACCACTTTAAAGTGTTTTATCCATTACAGGGCTTACATTGTTTTATGGTGGCATACCACTTGACAGGGTCTTTTTCTATCCCTAACCACAATCATTGTTCAAAACAGAATATTTGCATCTGCTACAGGAGAAACATTAATAGCTTGAAACAAAGAGCTCTCTGTGGTGAAACCAAATTCTGGTTGCCCCCACCCGCAGAGCGCGTCGCCTAATGTGCAGCGCCAACCAATTTAATTTGATATATTCATTATCGGTGGGTTTGTTTGTTTTGGTTTTGAGGACAGTGCAAGTTTTAAGTGAAGCATTTTGATCAGTTTCGCTTCTTGTGCTTTCCCTCTGTGCTGTGTCAATGCAGTCCACACGAAGAACACAGGGTTGAGGGCAGAGTTGAGAGGTAACAGGAACACTATCAAACTGCCATGGACCTTGTCTGACCCACTCACACCACACGTGGTCAGCAGTGTAGCCGTGCCAAACACAAACCAACACACAGCCTCCTTGGCGAATACTTTGTTCATCAGGTGGACACAAGAATACAGATATCTTCGGCCGGGAACCAACACAATTCTGTATTTGGGTGTTTTTGTGTGAGTAATTAACTGGCAAACTGTGGCCATCGTGCACACGATGCAATTGGTTGCTGTGAGCACCGTGAACCAGCTAAAGCTGTTATTGTACTGATAGTGTTGAAACAGAGCCAGCCGACACAGACCAGACTGGCCTGAAAGACCCCAGTGAGACAGTCCAGGTAGAAAGGGTATCAGAGACAGAAAACAGCCAAGAATCCACATCACAGCACAGGTTATGAATGTTGAGCATTTCTGGAAGATTAAAGAAAATCTCGGAAAGCAAATGCTCAGCAAATGATCGAATGTAACGTATGTCATCACAAACAGTGAGGTTTCTTGCGACAACATGAACAGAAAACCACTCACCTTGCATGTGATACTGTTTGTCCATGTTTTCTCAAACCAGATGTATTCCCCTTGATATAGATGATTCGCTGCCAGGGCAGCCACAACATGACATCCCATACATGAACCAGCGAGATGCACATGGGCGTTTGCTAAAATGAATCTGCTGCCAAAAATGTCCTTGACTGAAATTGAAATAGTGAAACATGTCAAATTTCCCACAATGGCTGACAAAGCCACCAGCCAAAATAAAATCACATGTATCTCAGAGGGTAGAAGTGTTCTGCATGATGGGAGTACGGCCTCTGGTGTTGTGCATTTTGGCGTCTTCTGTTGCTTTGGAAATATATCAGTACAACAAAGCCTGTAATCTGATGAATGTATGCTTTGCAAGCTGTACAAGCTGGAATACAAATCCAATGGGAAGTTTCTTAATGGGTTTTCTTTTAAATCCACTTCAACCAGTTGATGCACGGCTTTGAAGCCTTTAGATCCAACTGTTTTAATACAACTGTGGGACACATTCAAATAGTTTATAAAGTGCGGATATGTTAAAATATTATTTTCGAGTGTCACAAGGGCTGTCTTTGATATGTCAATGTGTCTTAGCCCATAATGTATATTTTTCGATGATGCTCTTGTTATGGTGTGGAGAGGGTTGTTTGCCAGGGATACGGTCCGTATATTTGGCAAATGAAGAAAAAAGGACAGATCCAGAGTTGTTATAGCGTTGTTGGAAAGGTCTACAAATCGTAAGTTATTGATTTCCAAACCTGATACGTTTTCCAGAAGACAATGAACCAGGCTCAGGTGAACAAGATACGTATTATTTGAGAAATCAGTCAGCAGCATCCCTGACATTGTAGCATCCACATAGCGAAGGTGGGGGAAGATACTGGCAGGAAAAGGTTGACCACACACAAAGGAATCCCCTCGACAGAGGCAGCCTTCAGGGCAGGTCAAGTCACAGGTCAGTTCATCATCCTGCTGTGGACATTGACCCCAGCCGTCACACAGGTGATCTTCATGCACACAGACTTGGGAATCACGACATTGGTAGTAACGCGTGCACTTCTTCCTCTCACAGTTCTGTTCATCTTCTCCATAAACACAGTCGTTAAATCCATTGCAACGAGTGTAACCAGGAAGACAATAAAGCATATTTGTTGTGCACCTGTAATGAGTGTCAGGACATGAGTCCCTTGCATTCATCAACTCCCAAGTGAAATAGCCAGTGCCATCCAAGTTGATGTAAAATCGTGTTATATTTGTCGTGATGTGATATTTTGGTGTCTTGGCTGTTCCCTTGAATACGTCGTGAAACGTTTCAGATACGGCACAGTCGGTCTCATCAGAACTGTCCAAACAGTCTGAATATTCGTTGCAACGTTGGCCGTTCAACACACATTGAGCATTATTGCACAGAAAGCCATCACACGGTGGGTGCTCACAAAATGACTCATCACTGTTATCAGGGCAGTGCTGTCTAAAGTCACAGACAAAAGTGGGGTGAGTTGTGGTGACTCCATCATCACATGAAAACACACTGTGGAATGAACATCCATTGGTTGCCTGACGAGAGGAAGATGAACACTCATCTCCACTACTCGTGTTCATAAATACATGGGGTTGCATTGACATTGCCGTCTCAGCCTTACTTCTGAAATACAAAAGCAAAAACGAATGCGTAAAGTGTCCGTTTGGAAACACAAACATAACCTGTCGTGTTTTTGTCTTTGCAATCATGGATTTGATCAAGTTGAATTCTGGTTGTTTAATTATAGACTGGTGATAACTGAAGGATGATAATTTATGTTCACAAGTAAGCATAAAGTAAAGCATTCTCTGTGTATAAAACGTCTCATGAATCTCAAGTGCCCCATCATGTAAGAATCCATAACGGATTGGTCGTTCAGGATAGTATTGTTCCTTCGAGTTAAGATAATAGACCAGTGACAGATGATTTAAGATATATACACATGTATCATTGGCCCACTTAACAAACTTGCTATAAACAAATGGTGCAGAATGCCACCCAACTAATACCCCAAGCATTAGTAAGTAGAAGTCGTGTGTTTTTTTAAATGGTAAAGCATCAACATGCTCCTTTCTTGATTTTAATGTAATGATTCGTCCACCCGTCTCTGCACACAAATATTCTGATTCTGTGTATTCAGCCCGAGTGATTCCTTTTACGAAAGTAAAACATTTCCCCACAGAAGCCACCAGTCCCTGGCACTGACGACTGCTGAAAGGGCAGTGTTCTGTCTCATCCCGTCCATGTTCACACTGCTTCCTCAGGTTACAGTGCAGGTGGTCCTGGAACTGGGAGTAGTGAGGGACAGAGCAGTTGAACAGACCACTGGGCAGCTTACAGGGTTTAACATGGCCGGGAACTGTAGAAAAATACAATCTGTCGTTGTTGTTCCCCATAGCAACCGACAATAAAAGATGCGACGTAGAAAACACGACAGTGAGTGTGACAGAATCAAGGCGGAGATTTGTTTGCTGGTTTGCTGTTTTGTTTGTATATTCAAGCACAGACCCTCGTATTATTTGCATCACTCCCCCAGTCTGATTTAAACTGATTATAACAGCGTGTCCAGCGGGACCTTTAACTTCTCCATGGATAATCTGGGTACGCCTGGCTGGCAGTAGTATCATGTACCCGGAATACTTCCCCAACTGTTCTATGACGATCTCATAGTGTGTGAATTCAATTAAATTTATTGTAACTCGAGGATTGTTGCGATGTTCTATAAATATGTGGTCATGATTTGGTTTGCAGTAGTAAAACTCATCAGAGCTATGCCTATCACATCGTATGCTATTTGTCACTCTGCCACGTATTTTGTCATTCACTGATAAAAAAGTGTACCACTGAATGGTGTCGCACCAGTACTGGAGACGTCGAAGATAAATCCTGGTGTACTGTTTAACTCGCCGATATAGTTCACAATGGATTCTGTGATTACCACACACACTGATATGAATGGTGCTAGAAGACACAGAATCAACTGCAAGCGAATCACGACAGGCTGACCCACTGGACTGATGGAATACAAAGTTGTTCTGATCAGTGAAATATTCTATTCCTGGACAAGCCACCCTGATTGTTTCAAATGATGCATTATACTTGTTTAGGACTCCTTGCTCATCCACCAAAACTGCAGACACATTAATCAAGTGTTCAAGATCTAAAAAAACAAATCACAAATAACGGATCAATTTCATACAGGTTAGACTTCATTCATTTGCCTTTCCCCATGCTTCCATACAACGCAATTGTATCTGAAGGGGGCGTGTCCTTTATGTCAATAAAATTAATTACATTTTTGGAGGGATAGGTTACAAAAGCATGCTTGTCTGGCTGTGCAATATTTTGCGAACCATTATTCAGAATCATTTCAAATTTAGTTTTTAGTTTTATAAATATATAATAAAATTAATTACATTTTTGGAGGGATAGGTTACAAAAGCATGCTTGTCTGGCTGTGCAATAGTTTGCGAACCATTATTCAGAATCATTTCAAATTTAGTTTTTAGTTTTATCGACGACAACTGAAAAAACTACCAAAGCTGATTATGCCATGATGAGTAACAACTAGTGTAGCGTTCATGTATTATCCAGATAACATTTAGTTTTTCCCCCAATATATTGTGAACTGCTGCACATAATAATTTAGAATTTTGTGTGGCGTTTTATTACCTGCACTTGATCATTATGTGTATTAAACCGTTAATGCCCATGCACTCTGGGAGGGTGCATTTACTATCACGGGCCTACAGAATACAGTTTGGGTTATGTTATCACTTAGACGTGTTCTAGAGTCAGTGCTGAACCCATCGATATACCTTAGATGTTGAGTGCATGGAGGGTGCATTTACTATCACGGGCCTACAGAAAAGTAACGATACAGTTTGGGTTATGTTGTCACTTAGACGTGTTCTAGAGTCAGTGCTGAACCCATCGATATACCTTAGATGTTGCTTTCATTTATCTGCTGATTACAGCTTTGTTTTAAAACAGAAAGATTGCTAAAACGTGGAACGCATAAAATAGGTCTAAAAATAAAAATCAGGTCTCAAAATACTACAAATGGTGTTTTTTGTGTTGTTGTTTTTTCTTAATGCTTATATACATGCATTGTTATTGAGTGCATAGCAACCAATCAAATGCCTTTAGCAAATTTGAAAAAGTCCCATGATTTTTTTTTGGGGAGCACGACAGGTTTTATTTAGCATATTGGTGCAACCCATATGTGGCGTTTGTCTGATCCCATGGGTTATATTGTGCAGCAATTATGATCCTTGTGTTGGTGCAACCCATATGTGGCGTTTGGCTGATCCCATGGGTTATATTGTGCAGCAATTATGATCCTTGTGTTGGTGCAACCCATATGTGGCGTTTGTCTGATCCCATGGGTTATATTGTGCAGCAATTATGATCCTTGTGTTGGTGCAACCCATATGTGGCGTTTGTCTGATCCCATGGGTTATATTGTGCAGCAATTATGATCCTTGTGTTGGTGCAACCCATATGTGGCGTTTGGCTGATCCCATGGGTTATATTGTGCAGCAATTATGATCCTTGTGTTGGTGCAACCCATATGTGGCGTTTGTCTGATCCCATGGGTTATATTGTGCAGCAATTATGATCCTTGTGTTGGTGCAACCCATATGTGGCGTTTGTCTGATCCCATGGGTTATATTGTGCAGCAATTATGATCCTTGTGTTGGTGCAACCCATATGTGGCGTTTGTCTGATCCCATGGGTTATATTGTGCAGCAATTATGATCCTTGTGTTGGTGCAACCCATATGTGGCGTTTGGCTGATCCCATTGGTTATATTGTGCAGCAATTATGATCCTTGTGTTGGTGCAACCCATAAATGGCGCTTGTCTGATCCCATGGGTTATATGGTGCAGCAATTATGATCCTTGTGTTGGTGCAACCCATATGTGGCGTTTGGCTGATCCCATGGGTTATATTGTGCAGCAATTATGATCCTTGTGTTGGTGCAACCCATATGTGGCGTTTGGCTGATCCCATGGGTTATATTGTGCAGCAATTATGATCCTTGTGTTGGTGCGCACATTTTATGTGGATATGGTTTGATGGGCCTGGGTGGCGCTGCAGTCTATTTCAAACTTACCTGAGAGTCTGAAACGCCTATGTTTTAAAGGTCCTTGAGCGGCTCCATTCGAACCGAAAAACGTTCTGGAAAACGTTTCTGCATTATTTCCTACTATACATAGACACAGTATGCAAACTCTATCTATGTAACCTACCTTTTATGTTACATTCTTCAAGATAAAGTGAGCGCACACACTTTTATTTCGCAAAAATCGGTCTCCTGGGGCAGATTTGCCAGCTGCCATTGAATCTCACCAAAAATGGGATTTGTGCTAATCCATTTGGCGTGACGTAGTTCGGGGGAAAATAAACAAGGCACCTGTGACTGATGTTGAACTATTTGAAGACCAATTATCTTGCCTGTTTGTGGCCCGTTTTTAATAATGGAACTTGTTGGGATACTTTCAGACCTAAAATATGACGTAACGCTATACATATTATTATTATGACGCCCAGTTGTACGCCTTCAAGTTCCTGTCTTCTTGTTCTGTGATGGTGGCCAACTAGACTAGTGCGAGAACATAACTTTGAAAGGGGCGTTGCTCAAAAACAAATTGCTTTTAAAATTATTTTTAGTTGTTTAGAATTCTGATGAGCCTACGAAACAATCCCCAAAATTGGTAACCAAAATTAAATGGGAGGAAATAAATAACACAACAATTAATTTACACAACAAACACTAATCAAAAGAAGTATGATACTGACAGGTTTGATCATGTGATAATTAGTCATTCAAAGCCTGCCAAATACACGGAATCGGCAATTTTGATGGATGATTATCGTTTTCCTCGAATGGCTTATAAAATGTACTATCTGGATGACAGGGGTAAGAAAAACTGGGTACTCATATGGCATGATCATGTTCTAAATAGTGATAGATTTAATATGTACAGAGACTTTTGTCATACTCATGAAGTAAAACCGTATCTTGTGCTTAGTTTATAGCCACTCGTGTTAGCTTGGTATTTCAGAATGAACTGTGCATTATTATCGTTATAGAGTGTCTACTAATGTTGAACTTATGTGTCCATTGTGTAAAGAATGCACTGAAGATGAATTACATTTTATTCTGCGTTGCCCTGCATTAAATGATATCCGTCAAAAATGTATCTCACAGAAATATATTCGCAATCCATGTGCTTTTAAATGAACCTTGTTGTTAGCTTCAAAGAAATAAACTGATATTCAGAAGCTGGCTCTTTTTGTGTATAAAGCTTTTAATTTTGGAGAAATTGCTATTTCATAGTCCTACTTCTGCCATGTTAACTGGATATTAAATGCCATCTGACTGGAGCAATTGGTATTTGTAGCGACTCTAGTATCATGTATATTAATTATTGATGATGATATGTATTCCGAATTTATTATCTGATGAATTGTTAAGTTGTTAAATTGTTCACTTCCCCTTCATATGGGGCCTTGGCCTATTTGAATAAAAAAACACATTCGCATTCTCTCTCCCACCCCTGTCTCTCTCATGTACATGCTCATTTTAATTTATGTTCGGGATTTATACACACGTTAACATTTTAAATGGCAAACACTGGCAAATTAATCTTTTAAATGTGATAACAATAATATACAACAAAATCAAATGCAATCAGACACCTATGTTTTGTTGCTACTGTGACGAGTCTCAAGCGTTACTTGTGAACTGAAACATATCTAATTAATTTAATCACATGTAAAGTGGATTGTTATAGCTATGACAATATATTTTAAAAACAGTTCATTGAAGATTTCTTTTAGATCTGACGTCATGGTAGAAAGAAGCATTGTCAGTGCTGTGTGACAGACGCAGCACCACATTGTCGAACAATATGTGCTCGAGAGAAGTCATACTGACAGGTTAATTTACGGACACAAAATGGTTTTTTTTTATCTCCCCTTTTTTGTTAAATCCATAAGAGTGCATTTTGGATGTGTCTGTGTACCATTATCAACAATCAAAAATGTTAAAGCAAAATCTTTTTGCCCTTTTTTAAGATTCATCTTACACTACTAAATTAGGCCTACTGCCTAGGACCCGAATTACGTCATTTTAGCTAATTGCCCCATAGACGAGATTTCAAGATAGCAGAAGACAGAAGAAAAAAGGTCAGTGCATTTTTGCTAACTTTGAACGAACAGTATGATTGCGTTCAGTTTTATGCTTGTCTGTGACTTTGAATAATGTCAGAGGTTATAATCCAAATCTATTTTGCATCATTCTGCACGTTGTTTACGAGAAGCTAATTAATGATCCTTTAATATAATTTCGTCATATTCGTTCCTTTGTGGGCATGTCGTTGCTAGACAAAGCTACAGTACTCCCCGTTTATAGTAATCTCGGTTATAAGCAATTTCGGTTACAGTAAAGGAAAGCACTGGTTCCCAGCCAAAGGTCTACTGTTTTATTACTAAATAGACCTCAGATAGTAGCAACTCGGTTATAATTTTTTTTTAAACTGCTATAGTAAAGTCACTTTTGGTTCCCCACAGGACTGGCTCCTGGGTTACAATGAAAAAAAAATGGTCCTCTTCGTGACCTTTGTAAATACTCACCAATGTATGCGTCACAGTCTCACAACTCCCTCCACCCACCCATAGTAGCAACTGGGTTATAATTAAAAAAAATTAAAACTGCTATAGTAAAGTCATTTGTGGTTCTTCCTGTTACAATGACATTAAATTGTCCTCTTCGTGACCTTTCTAAATACGTCATCAATGTATGCGTCACAGTCTCACTACTCCCTTTACCCACCTTCATCAACAAAATTGAAAGGCACTCAAAAACATGTTTCTTTCCCCTCATTACTTAGTGGAAAAAAATGAATCAGAAAAAAATATATATACAGCCGAATCCGCTTATAAGAAAACTCGCTTACAATGAAGCAAAAACAAATTCCCTGCCGAACTTCTTCTTTCCTATCTATGATCAAAACTCGGATATAAAAAACTCGCTTATAAGAAAACTCGGTTATACGCAAGCAAATTTCTTCTCCCATCTGCAACGGAAACTTGGATATAATATAATTATGTCATAACAGATAGTTGGTTTGCAGTTCATTTTCTTATAAGCGAGTTCTATTTTCTTATAAGCGATATTACCGTTGACAACATTTTCTTAAAGACCCACCAGATCACGTGTCAAAATCACGGGTTCCACGTGTTTTCCTTCCTATAGCTGGTACAAAATCTTGTTTTGACAAGGTTTGATTCCCATAAAAATGCCCCCAAATTGAAAACGAAACATTTTAAAGAGCAGCCTCAATTTGAAGTTGGGGGAATTTGTATGTGGGTCACAGCTACCCAGAAAAAACAAGGGATTTAATCGTGTTGGGTCAGTGTGTCTTTAAAAGTGAGTTGGACCTGAACTGAAAGGATGTTCGCAGAAAATTGAAATCGTTCCAAAAAGGGAAAGTTTACCTCATACCAGTTGCATCACAGACATTCTAAACAGTACAGGCACTATATTACAAGACTAATTGAGTTGTTTTTGTTCCTTTATTCCATACTTTCCTTCAGTATTCTGTGCAAAATAAATGTTGAGCAGAAGAAAAAAATATGAGTGCCTGTACTTTTGTGATGGTGGTAGAGAAACTGTCCATCCTTACATTTTCAGCAGCAATGGCAGAGAGGAAAAGGCAATCCATTTCTTTAAGAAGATAAATACAAATAACTGAATATGTGGACGAGCATCCACATAAACAAAAGCAAATGATCGATGAAAAGCTGCATGGGTGGACAGTAAATGGTAATAATTCAGTACAAGAAAGGTGAAGGGGTACGCATTTGATAACAGTAAAAAGAAAAAAAAGACTTCTTAGTTGAGTTGTTGTAGGCACCTTTAATTCTTCTTCTTAGTAGACTATTTTGATTTTATGATGTAAGACATGCATCAAATTAGGAAAAAGGATTTTCTCTTTGTTTTGTTTTTCTGTCTTTCTTTTCTTTTCTTTTTTTCTTTTCTTTTCCTTTCCCCCATTCAATTTGTTTATAAGGGAAAAAAACTTCAAAATGTTTTCTTATATCCGAGTTTCGGATATAAGAAAACTCGGATATGGTAATAAGCAAAACATCATCTCCCTTCGATTTTCTTATAACCGAGTTTTGCTGTATTTTGATTTTATGATGTAAAACATGAGTCATAGGTCGCAAGTTTCCTTATTGTCCATTGGCATTGTACAAACGCAAATACAAAATTGTCTTCCACTGTGTGAAGTAAGTTATACATCCAAATTAGAATATTGATTAAAAACAAGAAACAGAAATTTACATTTAAACAAATATGTTACTCTCACACCACACCCAATCATTCATCTGCTCTCCGCTATCTTGTTCGCTCATCATGCAACTCACACCACGTCTGCCTTCATTTTTGTTTTTAATTTTCTGTTCTGTTCTTTCTTTTTTTCCTCCTTTGTTTTGCTTTTTTTCATGCATCAAATTAGGTGAAAGCATTTTCTCTTCGTTTTATGTTTATGTTTGTCTTTTATCTTTTTTTTTTTTTTTTTTTTCTCTTTTATTTTTTCCCTTTTCCCCCCATTCAACTCGGTTATAAGAAATCAAAATGTATTCTTATATCTGAGTTTCGGATATAAGAAAACCCGGATATAAGAAACCAAAAAATTATCTCCCTTCGATTTTCTTATAACCGGGTTTTGCTGTAGCATCATGAAAATGCGATAATTTATTGCAGGCATGATAATCTATTATCAGGCATAATGTCTGTAGGCATAATGTCCAGTAGGCAAAATGTCCGGTGAGCATGGTGACCATAGGCATAATGTCCGTAGGCGAAGTGTCCGTAGGCGGAATGTCCGCAGGCAAACTGTTCGGTCACGGTGGGTGTGTGGGTGTGTGCACGCATGCACGTGCATGTGCATGCATGAATAGATTCAAAGGCCATTCTGGAAGTTAGAGGTTGTACACTATATGCTTTTACAGATAGTTTTGTTTTGTGCACAGGGAAATATACCATGTATAAACCCAATCACCTTTTTGGACCTCAAACCATACAAGGAAGGGGTAGGATGGGTTTATATTCAGTATTTTACGTTAGCTTTGACTTTGAAAAACGTCCTCGGATAAGATAAAAAATATCATCAAAACTTTACTATATCCGAACATCGTTTATAAAAAAAATACTGTTATAGTAAAGGAAAATCCTTGCTCCCATGGACTTTACTATAAGCGGGGTGTACTGTATTCAGATGCAATTGTATTTAGGAGTGTGGACTGATGAATATTGCACAAACTTAATACCAAAATATTCTTATGTATTTAGTAGTTTTGGCCTGTGGAGCATTGTGACAGCTGAATGGGTTCACATTATTGTGCAACAGGATAGACCAGAACATCCTGTCCATCGCGAGATCCAACCTAGTAAAGGACATTCAATGGCTCTTTTGTGTGGCAGATATTGTTCCTGTATAATACCAAAATAAGGAACTTGCTATACATGGCTAGGATGTTTGCAAAGGCAAGCCATTAGCACTTCGTAATGCTGAATTGAGCTTGCTGTTTTGCTGATGCTCTGGTCCGTAAAACCAACACTTCAATTATTTCACTGCACACCATGAATAAACTGGGCTGCTTTACACTGATGATTTCTATATTGCTTGCACCATCTCATAAGACCAAATGATTCCAAGTATTTCAGGGTGTGAGTCCTGTTGCAAGAATAATGTGAACAATGCTCCACAAGGCCAACATTACTAAATTCAGACAGCTCCTCAATTTCCCCTGCTACTGTAAACTGGGTTACAGCTGCCACCTGGTTTGGGCAGGACAGCCCTTACTCAAGGATTCCAAGTACACAGAAGATGTCGTATCTCTACCATAGCAATATGAAGACAGTATGAGAGAAGTTTCAAGTCTATTTGTAACTTCAATATTTCAATTGGATTCTTTCTTCTTCTTCATCTTTGTTCCTGGCCATATCAGATGCTCAGTCCGGTTTGGTTGATGAAGGCCGCGGTCAACAGCAGCAACTCAGCAAGACCCCACAGCTTGTCACGGGATTCCACAGGCCTGGGCCAGATCTCACATATCAGGGTGTCGAAGGTAGGGCAGTCCTGCAGAATGTTGTCTGGTGTCTGTAATCCTGTGCCACACGGACATTCATCCGTGTGGGAGATTTTCAGACGATAGAGATGGGAGAGGAGCCGACAATGCCCTGTTCTTAGTCTGAAGATGGCGACCTGCTGGGCACGGTCCAGCTGGTGGATGCTGTCCTCTCCAGAGTCAAGCTGCAGACGCTCCCTCCATTTTGTTCTGAAGTGACCACGAACAATTGCTTTTGCTTCTCCGTATGACATGGGGTGTATAAACTGTTCCACTTTGCTGCCCATTTTGGAGAGTCTGTCTGCCTGTTCATTGCCACCCAGACCACAGTGAGAGGGGATCCACTGCAGGATCAGAGCTGATTTGGTGCTGAGCTCTTGCAGCTCCTTCCTGATGTCCTGCATGATTTGGTCTCTCTCGGATTCCAAAGCATTGCAGAAGAGCAAAACATTTTAATGTTTCAAACTTGATAGTGAGAAACCGGTTGATTGCTTAACACAGATAACATTAATTTTATATATCAGTAAAATAGTGTTTGTGCATTTGGCACAAGTCTTTCACTCCTGAAACCGATTTAGCGATATTGTTTCACTTTATGTATCGGAAAGTAAACCATTGTTAATAGAAATATAATGGAAATAATTCTAATACTCTAAAATATTCCTATTGGGCTATTTTGGTACATTTGTATTGGACAGAGCAGTCCTCTTCAGTGCCCATTGCATCCCAAAAGGGTGTGGTCAAAGGGAATGTTGATGCACCCTCTCGAGGCACCCAATTTTGTTATCAATAAAAAATCTAACAGTATTCACAGTAATCTGTCCTTAGGTATTACTCGGTTAGTGGTGTTGTGATAAGACCTAAGACCAAATATCACTGATGGCTTGTTTGCCATTCCCTTCCCCACAATTGTTGTTGTTGAACTCTTTTCCATTCTGTCTTATTTAGATGTTGTTTGAAGGCATATCATGCAAGCATACTGCAAGTGAGAACCAAATAAAAAGAACAGAGAGGGGAAATCTGTGTAACACTTTTTCATATTAATTTTTGTGTTCCCTTGTAGAGACAAGTGGAAGAGAGGATCAGTGTTGATATTTGAGGTGCTAAGACCTGTGAAGCAAATAAAGAACCTTATATATGTATAGCTTACCATGTTAAAAACAGAATTTCGATAAACATCAAGAAGCATGGACAACCCTACATATTGGCCGTTTTAGGTGGGGTTGTTACTTCCCTTGGTTTGGTGACTCACTGATACAGTCCCCTAGTTTGCTATAACTTCCGGTGGCGAGTTGGGCAGCTACCGTAGATAGTAGATCGACTTTCCTGTTTCTGTTTGGATACGTCGCAGACGCCACTTCTGACGATAAATCGCGATGTTGATACGAACATGAATGTTTTGCTGTCCCTATACATGATTACGCGAGTTTTACTACTCCTTATTTGCTTCAATAACATTTACTTTGTCACCATCTTTACCCTGCGCTTTTTGTTTTGTTTCTTTTCATGGTAGGCCTATGACGATAATGTGTTTACTGTTTACCACATCTGTGTAAATAATTCCGGTGTGGCGAGAGCGCCGTATGCTTTGGTTTGTTCCATAATGTCTTTGATGGTTTTACGACAAATAAAATAATCTCAGTTTGAATTTTGATATGGTTGAGGGGAAAGGGGGCATGCAAGCAAACGGGGGGATTATACTAGAGGGTGGGTGGGGTCGTGGATGAAGGATTTTCACTATGATTTGGGAATGGGTAGAAGGGTGGGAGTAAAGTGGGGCGGATGGGGGAAGGGGCTCGCGTGCGCGCGCGCGCGACACACACACACACATACATACACACACACACAGTTACACACACACGCGCACACGTGTACAGAGAGAGAGATATAGTTGTACATCAGTTTAAAGAGGCAATGCTATGGCTCGCGTGCGCGCGCGCGCGACACACACACACACATACATACACACACACACAGTGACACACGCACACGTGTACAGAGAGAGAGATATATATATATATATAGTTTTACATCAGTTTAAAGAGGCAATGCTATGGCATAGCAGGCACCTTTCTAAGATGGGTTAACCAGTAACATAATTATAAGCCTTTTACTACTTGCCTTATATGCAAATTCCTTGATGTTGACTAACCCTACTTTTAAGTTGCGATGGAGGAAGCCAAGGGTCTTACTGACTTTGCTGCGCACATTTGAGATGTGGGTGTCCCATCTAAGGTCTTGTGATATTGTAAAGCCCAGACATTTATTTTCATCTCTATCCAATCCAGGTCCTGGCCATATAGTTGGTAGTTCTTTATCATGGGATTTTTCTTCCTGATCACATGGAGGCTCTTGCATTTGTCGGGATGGAAGGACATCCATTTGTTTTCCCATGATGCTAATTCATTTAGGTCTAGTTGGAGATCCTTGAGGTCTCTGGGAGGGTCCACAGCTCGGTGACAGAGTCGTCCACAAAGAGAAAGGAAGTTGGAAGATAGTTGCCTCGAAAGACCATTGATGCCAACAGGAAAAGGGCCGGCCCAAGCACAGATCCTTGGGGGACTCCTGATTCTACAGGGATAGCTTCGGATGCAGCTCAATCAACAACTATTTTTTCCCTGCCTGCCTGCAAGGAAGCTCTCAATTAATCTATTGACTGAACTTCTGATCCCATAGTGGCGAAATTATTCATAAGGAGATAGTGATAAATCTTATCAAAGGCCTTTTCAAAATCCACGACTAGGACGTTGGTCCTTCCAGATAACATTTTCTAAAAAGCGACAAAAATGTGCTTGATAGTGGTGATGAGAAATACTGGGTCACCAACTCACTCACACACACACACCACAACTCACATACACACACACACACAACTCACACACACACGCATGCACGCACGTACACACACACACGCGCACGCGCACGCACGCGCACGCACACACACACGCACGCACGCACACACACACACACACACACACACACACACACACACACACACACACACACACACACACACACACACACACACACACAGAGGCGCGCGAAGGTCGAGAGGGTATACAGTCACATATTGTAAAGACAAACAATTTATCATGTGTGTGTGCGCGTGCGTGTGTGTGTGTGTGTGCGTCACTGACTGAGTCAGTTGTGTCTGACTATAACTTTTGCATAGCAGATAAAGCGACTGCTATTCTACTTCTACAGGGCTGGACTGAAATTTGTTTTCAGTGGTGGTAGGTGATAGAAGCTGTGAAGCAGTGACCGACACCTAGGCATCTATATATTAAAATAAAGACAAACAATTTATCATGTGTGTGTCACAGTGTGTGCGTGTGTGTGTGTGTGTGTGCGCGTGTGTGTGTGTGTGTGTGTGTGTGTGTGTGTGTGTGTGTGTGTGTGTGTGTGTGTGTGTCACTGACAGTCAGCTGACTATGACTTTCACATAGCAGATAAAGCGACTGCTATTCTACTTAGAGCTACAGGGCTGGACTGAAATTTGTTTTCAGTGGTGGTAGGTGATAGAAGCTGTAAAACAGTGACAGACACCTAGGCATCCATTGTTCCAGAAGGCGTAAAATCTCTATTTTTCTCTCTCTCTAGGCATCCATAAAATAATAGAATTTGAGGAAAAAAGGACCTACAGTGATACTTTACAATACTTTGAAAAATCCATAACCAAATAATTTTATGTTGTAACTTACCTTTTTTTTTAAAAGCGTGAATAAAGCAAATTGCACTATCCCAGGTTGTTGGGGTGATCCTTTACATCTTATTGCAGCACCTAAAGATTTTCTTACTACACATTTCATAATTTGGCATTTCAATGGGAGGGTACACTTTCTTGTTACATGACCCTTTGAATCCAAAATAACCCTTTTTTTTCAAAAAGCGTGAATAGCAAATTTACATAAAGATTGGTAGTGCAACATACTGGGAATGAGATTGAATCATACAAATTATTTTTAAATTTTGTCTGAAATTGAGAGGATTTGTGGGGATACCCGGATAGTGTTGGTTAAAATAATGTGAATATGTCTTACTTTGTTGTGTCAGTGTATTTGTATTTAATGCTGTTATAAAGTAAAGTACACCTGTGCATGCGCATTAATTTTGAATAAAATCATACCAGCCCCGAAAGTCTCAAAACCTTTTCGTACGAACCTCCCCCCTTCCTCACTCTTTTTCTTTAATTGAAGAGTGTTTACTAGGCAAACGTGTTTTGAATAGGCAAACGTGTAAGTATGTAAAAAAAATTGGCGTGGTTTCATGATCACAATAGCAGGCAAATGTATTTCACTTTTACCAAAACCGTTTTGAGAAAAAAAAATGTAACGAAGCCTACCTAACTGCCCCCTTCCCTCCCCTTTTTGGGGGGAAGATTTACTAACTATCCTGGGATAAACACTGATTTTAAGCACTGAGAGAAAGATCATCATCACCCTAAGCTAAGTGACCCAGCCAGTCAGGATCCTTTCAGCGGACACCCAACGTGATGCTGAATGGAGCAGCTACCTTCACTCTAAGCTAAGTGACCCAGCCAGTCAGGTCCCGATCAGCGGACACCCAACATTATGAAACATAATAGAAAAGGAACCGCCTAAGCTAATGAAAAAAGTTATGTTCTGTGGCTTTTTCGTGCAAGACAGTATGAGTTTGCTCAGTTGCAGGGTTTGTGATCGAATAAATAATCACAACTGAGCCAAACAAATAAGATTGTGATCTGTGATGAGAAACACACAGTGTTGTGTAAAAGTAGAGCTGATTAATTTAAAAAAATCAGTGAGAAAATTGTGTGTCAGAGATTCAATGCGAAATCTGCAAGCTGCACGCACATCTTTGGTTGTTCCTTGCCCATTACTTGTCATCAGGCAAACATTCAGCCCCATCGGCTCGGAAGTGAGTAGATCACTTTTCGCGATTCCGCACGCTAGAGATAAACAAGTGCATTCACTCTTGCAACCCGGCTTCGATAAAACGGCCAATAGCGCACATTATGATGTTTGAATTTTTTTTTAAATAGTCAAGAACCATAGAAATTTCGATTTTCTGATCACACCAAATTTACTTTCGTCTGTATGAATTCTACCCATATCCAAAGTATGAAATCAAACTTTAACGATTTCTTTGTCTATGTGATCTTTTAAAAAAAAATATAATCAATGAAAACAAAGATAAAAACCTATCTCAGTTATGCAATTTGTGTGTGTGCAAACAATGTCAAACTTCAAATGAATCTAAATTTAAAACTAAGAAATATATCTAAATGCATGATCGATCACTTGAATTTGTGCGAAATACCCATTATGTCAGGTTTTGCCACGCATCATCAAATAATTCCTTTCCCAAATAACGTTTGAAACAAATCTTTAAAATATGATTCCACAAAGAAAGTGTAGACTGGTATTTATTAAAAAGGAAGACCACCTTATTCCGGTTATTTTATAACCATAGAAATTATGAGCATTCTCTTTTTTTAAGTCTGTTGATATAGGTTGCTAGTGAGACTGCAAATGATTTGTGGAATAGTAAAAAATGTGCATGCTCGATTTTCTTTGGATATTGTAAAGCATTTTTACAATGTTCACTCATGCCAATACATCACTGTGTGTTTCCATCCACTTCAGAAGTTTTGATTCTTTGGATTTCTTTTGTTTTTCTGCCCAAATGTTTAACGTGTACATAAAAGGATTGACAGCAGAATTCAAAGGCAGAATGAAGACAGTTAAAGCAACGTTCAAATTTCCAGGTGTTGGGATTCCTGACAATGCCAAAATCCCACACAATCCAATAGGAAACCAGCACATGAAGTCAGTCATGGCAATGCTGACTAAGCGTTGTGCTATGGCCATGTCTTTTGATACTTTAGTGGAATTAGTTTTCAAAGTATTGCTTTTTATAGACCAGTAGATTAATGCTTGTCCAACAGAGATAAGCACAAACAACACAAAATTAAGGACAATCATTACACTAAAAGAATATATCTGTTCCTTAACATTTCTATTCATCACTGGCAGTGAAATGCAGATAGCTGTCTGACCATAGAACTCCCAGTGTGCTGTCACTGGAAGTAAAGGTAACAAGGCCAGAAGCCATCCAAACAGCCAGATCAACGTACAGGTCACAGATGCGGATGTTTTTCCAAATCGCCAGGAGGTAAATGGAAAGCAGAGGACAATGAAACGATCCAAAGTAATCAGACAGATTAGTAACGCAGACGTTTCACTGGACAATAGACAGAGGTAGCCAGCTATCTTACAAGCTATACTTCTCTTCCATGAGTGATCCTGAAAAATATATTCACCACGATACTGTTCATCAGCCACTCCGATAATTGTTATGTAAACACCCATCAGAAAGTCAGCTATGGTCAGGTGTACAACAAACGTGGTAAAACCACTTGACGAAGTCATTCGCTTGACAAGCACACGTGCACAGAAACAAAACATGTTGCCAGATATCGCCAGACATGCCGCCAGCCACAGAAACCCACGGTACGTCCATGACTGCAATAGATCTTCACAGGACGATAATCCATCTCTAGGGGCAACACAAGATCCATCAAAGTTATTAGGGAGAACTTGTTGACAGCACAGTTTATAATTGTGTGTGGATATGAGAATTAGACGTGAGAGATCTTTAAAAATGTTAGCAGAGAACGTTTCTACAGGACTGCCATCTAAGTAGAGATATGTAAGGTGGGGAATGTATTGAAACCCCCCAGGGCTGATGGTATGAATAGACGTATAGGTTAAATTGAGTTCCTGTAAACTAGCAAATGTTGTCCATACTGCAGAATCCAACACTTTGATATGTGTGTACGACAGGTCTACTGACAACGGCACTGGGGTGTGGACAGCAGCTGCTGCAGAATGATCTGCATTCAACAATGTAAGAGGATTGTTTGACAATGAAAAAGCTTGCATATTTATTAACCCCACAATAGAACTTATGTTTACATAATTCAGTCTGTTGTGACTTAAGTCAAGAAATTTCAAATTTAGCAACTTCATTTTAGGGACAACTATCAGAGAGCAATGACTAAGAACCAGACTAATAAGATATGAATTATCACTGATATGAGACAATGGCATCCCTGAACCAGAGGCATCCAAGTAGCGGATGTCAGGGAACGGTTTTGCATTGAATGGCTTAGGGCACAGGAATGAATGAGCCTTGCAAAGGCAGCTGTTGACTGGACAGGCCATTTCACACCACGTTTCATCGTCATGCTGTGGACAGTGAGGCCAGCCATCACAGATGTGGTCACCATGTACACATATAAGAGAATACCTGCATTGAAGAAGACCTTGACATGTGATCTCTTCACACCATTCTTCATCTTCATGTCCTATACAGTCATACATCCCATTGCACCTTGTATAAATGGGCAGACAGTCGTTGTACTCACCAGGACAACGGTAGTGACTATCAGGACAGGCTTCAGTTATATTCATTGGTGTCACTGTAAAATATTTGCTTCCATCGAAATCTACCCGTACAGGGGAAGGGAGACGTTTGAAGCCTTTAGGAACGGAGCTCATGTCACATTTGCCTTTGTCTGAATCGTCCCTGCATTGTGGAATGCCCTCACACATCCTGCTATAGGAGACACACTGACCGTTGGAACACGTAAAAGACTTGCTGCAAATGGGATGCTGACAGAAGGATTCATCACTGGAATCTGGACAGTCAGCTATAAAGTCACACACCAGGGAAAAGGACAACGTGGTTAAGGCAGCACTACTACAGGGAAATGTCGAGAGTGAATAGGCACGGTGTTCTGGGGAATTGACAAGACGAAGGTGCAACGTTTGATCTGACATGTGACAAATATATTCTACCTGTTGTTGGCACACATTGTGTCTGTCAGAATCACAAGCGACATGTTTGTGTGTCTTATCGCCATCATGGCACTCTATAAAATAATAGTGTCTCTTAGCTGATAGTTCTAAGGCACTGGATATGGGGATTTTGTCTAGCTGATGGTTTGTAATAATGTTGGACCTGATTTCACAAACTGTCCCATGTGGATGGCTAACAGGTATGCGCTTAACAGCTCTGTAGAGAAAACTAGACATATTTCGTAAGTTAACTGCAAAATCGTATGTGTTTGTGCAATGAATCTTGATATAATACACATTAAAATAATGAAAAAATACAGTTCTGTCTGCACTTTGTGGTGTTAATATGTACATATTAGGCAATGAAGGATGGCAGCATTCTAGGCCAATCTTATATAATACAAAATAACGGAAATGTTGTGATATTTTTTCCAGAGTGAAAAAAAAATCACTCACACACGAAGGAAAACCGACAAAGCCTCCATGAGTTTTGCAATATTCATCACTCATGGTGTTATTTGGCAGAGGCTTACTGAATTTGTAACATTGTCCACACATGGCCACCAGTCCCTGACATTGCTCACTGCTGAAAGGACAGTGTTGGTGTTCATCTCGTCCATCGTCACACTCTGTCCACAGGTTGCAGTCCACGTGACGCTGAAAGCTGGGGTAGTTCTTCACTGAGCAGTTCCACACGAACTGGGACAGCCTTTGGGGTTTATCATTTTGAGGGAAAAAAGAAAAGAAAAACTGGAAACTTTGGTAAGCACCTGCAATTGCATTGTCAATGTCTGCTTCCAATCTGCCTTGACAATCTGCATATAGAAAGAATCTGTCATGACCGGCATAGTACATATCAGCTGCGTCAAAGTCAAAGTCAATTGCAAAGCAGGTTCTTGATAGCAAGCATTCTCTTAGAAAGCAGAATTTCTTCGAGTAAGATCCACGATGCCGATACAATCGAAAACATTTCTCCCGCACAAGACGCTTGAAACTGATCATGAGATGATGCTCCGCTGGTACAGGTATTCGCTGTATACAATGTCTCAGTCCACTTCTGTTTCCCATATAGATGTGGCCAGATGACTGTGAATTCATGACAAGAATAGACCCATACTCTAAAGGAACCAATGCACTATCAGAAAATGACTGTTGGGCATTAGACATAGAACATGATATAACACAACATAATAATTATTATTATAAAAGCTATAGCATCAACTTTATTTATTTATTAAGAAATTTATATAGCGCTTGAATGTTAATCTTTAAGCGCTTTACAATATCACTACGCAAACCCCACGGGCACACACGCCTAACCCGGCCCCACCCAGCACCGGCCCCCAACGCACCACCCCACCTCAACCGCCTAAGGACCCAACACCCCTACTCCGCCCGCCCAACTCCCAAGACACGCCACTTCCGCCACGTAGTCGCCAAGAAAAATCCCAAGTCCTGAATAGCTAACCGCAACCCCGACCCGTCCCCCCCCCCCCAATACCCCCAACTCCCCGACCCAGATCCCCTCCCGCCCAACCAGCCAACGCCGGCACATCACCGAGCGCCCTTAGCTAGACCTCCGCCCCCCTCTCAGCGCGGCACACGCCGTCCTGCTCCCCACCAATCCCCATCTGCTAGCCAGCACGCGGCCTGGTCCCCCCCCATACACACACCCCCCGCACCCGCCACGCGAGCGACACCCCTCACGCCCATACCCGCAGACCTACAACCTGACTTCGGGTCACCCCGACCCCGCGTAACCCCCTCCCATACAAACACGCCCAGCACCCCCCCCGGCACTCGCGCAAGCCGCCTCGTAGCGTCCCCTCTCGACGCCCTCCCGAACACCCCCCCCTACAGGGTTGGGGCACCGTCTACCCGCAACAACCCCCACCCGGTCACCGTCCTCCTCACGCCCGCGACGACCGCCCGACGACCCCCTGCGTCCGCCCCGGCCGCGAGGGCCCCCGCCTCACGCCAGCCTTTGGCAGCGCACAACAGCGGCGCCCCTCACAATGGCTTGCCCGACCCTACCACACCTCCACGTATGCAACAACACCCTGTAAGGATTCAACCAACCCGAGCCACCCACCTTCCACCGCGCCCACCTCCCCCAGTTATCCACCCTACACCTACCAGATAAAGCCCAGGCGCCCATACGCCACCGCCCCCAGCCCAAGAAAAGTCAGCCCCGCCCTCCCATTCTCCCGCCCTACCCATACCCCACCGAGCAAGGCCGCAGCCGGAGCAACCCGCAACCAAGGCGACTCACCTCCTAACGGCCCCCGAACCCACCCCCCCCCCCAGCCAGGCGCCTAGCCCACCCCTTTACCTTCAACCACGATCAGCGCCCGCAGAAACACACCGGCCCGCCCTCCAAGACGCCCACAACGCGTACCCTCTCCCAACCGCCCCCCACGGTCAATCCTGCCTGAACGAACACACAACGGCCCACCCCGCCCTACACGCCCGCTCCCACTCCTGCATCTCAACGCCATGCTGCTCACCAGAATCACACCCACCTCCTGCCCGTGCCTTGACGACCCCGATGCCCGGGCACCGCCCACACCCCCCCTACGACAGCACCAAGCACTTGCGGCGCCCCACGTGCCGTCCCCCCCATACATCGGACTCACCAGGCCCGCGATTCCGCCGCGTGACCGCCAACCGCCGCCCCCCGGCATTCTCCTCGACCACCCCCCCCCACCGGCCCCAACGTTCACCACCCCACGACCCGAGCTGACCTCAGCCGAATCCCTATCAACTCCGCCAGCCGCCACCAACCTACACGGACGCCTACACCCCCCCCCCCCGTGTCCCCCAACGGACCCGCCGGTCTACCGCGTCACACAACCAGACCCCACCCTACCCCACACTCAGTCATATCCCCACAACCCCCTTTCCTCCCTCCACTCTCACTCCCACTACGGCAATCATTCTCTCCCCACCCGAGACGTACCAAACCAACCCCGCCCTCGCCAAACACGCCCACACACCCCTCCCATCCCACGGCTCCCTCTCCTCCACTAAGCCCCCAACCCAACCGCCCCCCCCGATCGCTAGACCACACGGCTCGCCTCCACCGAACCCGCCACCGCGCTCTCCCCCACACCTATCAGTCACCCCACCTTCGAACAACCCCCCACCCCCAATCACTTCTGCCTTGGCACGTTATAGCCAATTACATTATGTTGCATGAACCGTATCTGTGCCCGGTAAGCTCTAGCTGTTTAAGCCCTACACTGGTGTAACACCCTGTCACTACAAATCAGTTATTTAATCAGGTCCGTCATTCAAAGAAATTTTTGTTGCTAATATTGGGAGTTAATGATAAGCCCATTGTAATATCATACCATATGATAGTGTTGTCAGGAATCCCCAGTATTGCAAATCTGAGATCATCTTTCTGTTTCCCAGGTAAGTTTTGGCGGACATTTTAACTGGAGTACTGCTGGCGCTGACAGTGTAAACAAATACATTAGTGTGAATATTACCAGACACTGAATGGTGGTAAGCCAAAGCATAGAAGCATTACCTTTTCCTGGAAGAAAGCATGTTGCATGCTGAGCAAGAAACATTCACATACCAAACATGCTGTATTAAAAGTCTCTAATTTATCTCTCTCACAACAACAAAC
>CM065707.1:10609931-10627431 GCA_017654935.2 Phymorhynchus buccinoides
GTAGTTGTGGTTGTCAGTGAGGACTTTTTCGATGGCCATGCATTTCATGTCAGAGAGGGAATGGTCAGGCTGGTTGAAATGTTTAGTCACTAGGGTTCCAGAGTTTTTGTTTAAGTGTTATATATATATATGAGGAAAGTTTAATGGTGTGTTTCTCTCCCAATGGAGGAGGGACAGTGCCTTATGCAAAGACAACTGTTTCGACCTAGTGAAGGTCTCATCAGTTTGCATGATCGGCCTGCAATTTGACTGTCCAGTGGATGTCAACTTGAGCCAGAAGACATTCTACAAGAGAATGGTGTCTTCTTTGCACCAAATCGAAAATCGAAAATCCACAATAAAAGCAAACCAGCACAAAGTTAAACCAGAAATAGTAAAAAAATCTTATGAAAATCTTATGTTAAATGAAGAAAATAATAATGTTCTGTAATTTTATTTTTAAAACCTTATAGACATGACTAGAGAGGGCCAACTACTGAGATGATATCCAAATTAAGGATAAAAATAGATCTCAGCATTTTAATAGCTGAGCTCCGTACCCCTACTCTGAAGGACTGAAAAGTTAGTGCAGGATAGTGGGAGGTGTACCTTTCAAGTGTTTATGTCAGTTTCTTTCCCTTGTTTGTCTCGGACTTGTGGCCAGATCCATTTTTGGATGCAAAATAGTTTTCATGAGGGGTAGGCTGTTCAGCTGTAATGGCCTTCGAGACATTAGTTTCTTGTTATGGTGGATCCATAAAGGATATTTATTTATTTATTTATTAAGACAACTTTTATAGCGCCTAATCTTTAAGCTCTAAGCGCTTTACATAAATCACTAAAATAAACAATGAACAAAAAGTATACATCAAACATTGACCAACACCCCCCCTTCCCTGATCCCTCAGTCAATTTCTCAATCACGCCCAAATAATGAATGACATAACCTAATCTACAGTACACTTTCGCAACCAACTTGAAACACACACTGGTGGACGCTTAAAGACGCCCAGGCCACACTATTAACAAATTACACTCACACCCACACTTATAACGATAGAGAGAGAAAGAGAACGAGAGAGAGAAAGAGAAAGAGACAGACATACAGACAGACAGACAGACAGAGAAAGACAGAGACGGAGACACAGAGAGCCAGACAGAGGGACAGACAGAGAAGAGAGAGACACAAACAGAGACAGAGATATATAGGACTGAAATACAGTTGCATGCGTCATAAAATAACAACTTACTATAATTTGTACATACAATAGTCACACATACACACAAAAAGGCACATAATATTCAATATTAATAAACATTCACACACACACACACACACACACACACACACACACACACACACACACACACACACACACACACACACACACACACACACACACACACACACACACACACACACACACACACACACACACACACACACACACACACACACACACCCCGACACTCACGCACGCACGCACGCGCACACACACAAACACACAGACACACACGATTAGTGGCAAAACATTAAATGAATGACACACACACATACTAATAAAAATAGCATTTTAAAACACTTATAACGTAAACATTAAACATTTTAAAACAGTGAGACAAAATGGATAAAGAAATAAAAATACACAAGTACATAAAATGTTCACAAAATTAAAATACACCCATCCAGCCCATCCTTTCACAAACACACACACACGCGCGCGCGCGCGCGCGCGCGCGCACGCACACACACGCACGCACACACACACGCACACACACACACACACACACGCACAACACACACGCGCACACACACACGCACACATGCGCGCATGTACACACACGCACGCGCTCACATGCACAGGCTCATCCATTGTGCATCACTGACCGTAGCGGCAGAGAGCAGAAGCAGAAAGAAGAATATGGACAAAATGGAAGGTAATGCAGAAAAGCAGAAGAGGGAGCGTAAAAGAAGGAAGGAGTTGGGGATAGAGACGGGGATAGAGAGGAGCAGAGAGTAAGACAGATAGAAAACGGAGAGACAAACAGTGATAGACGAGTAGACAAAGTGGGGAGGGGGGGGGGGGGGGGGGGGGGGGGGGAAGTTAAGAAAAAAAGAAAAGGAAAAAAAAGGGGGCGGGGAGGGGGGACAGATGGACAGGCATACAGAGTGACAGACACGTTGGCACAGAGAGAGAGTGAGGAGAGAGAGAGAGAGGGGGGGGGGGGGGGGGCAGACAGACAAACAGACCAACAGACGGAAAGACATAAGGGAGACAGCAGACAGATTTTAATCGAGGTTGTGGGACTGGCGATACGAGTGGCAGCACGCTTACGCAGAATTAATGATTTAATAAAAGCCACAAAACACCAATGCTTTCAAGCTTTCGAGATTTTTATTATCTCTTATCTGGAAAATGAGTTTTAAAACTGACATGAGGTATAAAAAAAAAGGTACAGCTAAAAAGTTTATAAAACGTTTCTGTGTCCAAAGTCTGTATATGTGAACCTCAGAAACAAAACCAGTTAACATTAAATTTATGTATTTTTGTGCTGATTTACTTTTTCTCCCAATGGGGGAGGGACAGTGCCTTATGCAAAGACAGCTGTTTCGATCTGTGGAAGATCTCATCAGTTTGCATGACCGGCCTGCAATTTGACTGTTCAGTGGATGTCAACTTGAGCAAGAAGACATTCTACAAGAGAATGGTGTCTTCTTTGCACCAAATCGAAAATCCACAATAAAAGCAAACCAGCACAAAGTTATCTTCTTCTTTTTTTTAGATATTTGCTTGCAAAGCATAGATATTTGGTAGGACCACGAGAGATTGTTATCAACAATTACTCCGAGTATCTTGTGATGGTAAGCTTCTTCCATGATTTCACCACTGATATAGAGCGAATGAGAACCAAGGCAGAGATTTTGACGTTTTTGTCTAGTTATGATTAGTAAATATTTAGATTTTTTTAAATGTAGTTTTATATGGTTAATTTCAGACCATTCAATTAGTTTGTCAACATTGTCCTGTAAACAAGTAAAAACCTTATCTACTTTACTATCACTAGTGTGCATAGTCGTATCATCTGCAAACATTTCAGTGGGAGATGTAAGAAAAAGAGGCAGATCATTCATGTATATTGAAAATAAGATGGGGCCAAGGACTGAACCTTGGGGAACACCAAGATCAACAGGCATTCTAGAGGATTCAGATTCATTTAGAAAGACTCTTTGCTCTTTGAGAGAGAGAGAGAGAGAGAGAGAGAGAGAGAGAGAGAGAGAGAGAGAGAGAGAGAGAGAGAGAGAGAGAGAGAGAGAGAGAGAGAGAGAGAGACGTGCGCACACGTGCGCACCCATACAAGCAAGCATGGTCACTCTCTCTCTCTCTCTCTCTCTCTCTCTCTCTCTCTCTCTCTCTCTCTCTCTCTCTCTCTCTCTCTCTCTCTCTCTCTCTCACGTTATTTATCGTCCTCGTTATCTATCGCCCCTGAACAATAAATCACAACCCCCTTATCACTGAAGGTCGAAAACAAAACAAAGAAAATCGTTGCACTAATTACTCCAGGCATTTATTTAATTTACGACCAACGAGGCAGACTGAAGCAAGGTATACCAGGTCGTGTGTCTTTGAACGAGTATGTCACAAGGCTAAGCGACTTTGATTTGTGTTTCTAACCGTACTAGCAGAGAGAATGCCTTGTCTTTAACCTAGTGCAAATTTTTTTATTTTAAATTGAGCGACTTCAACGTTCGTTTTGAACTATATGCCTACTATAGGCAATACTTTCCTTTTTTTCTAAGATTACTTTGAGAAATTTGGCGAACAGCTCGTAAATGAAAGGATATACAGGCTAGCATAATCTATCTGGTACTATTCAAAACCAACCCATTAATGCCCACTGTTCGATTTTTGGAATGCTAAGTTTAAGGGGTAAAACTCCGTTAAATAAACTTCTACAGCAACATTTTTTGTACCAGGCGTGTCAAATGCAGCTGGGTCTATCAAACTATGGAGGTCTAGAAGACTTTTTTCAATGCACATTTCCATGCGCTGCCGCAATTTGCAATTTTCTGGATTGGTTGGTAAACAGAACAAAGGATTTGTCCACAGTTCTTACACAATTCATATTTTTATATCATACAAAGTAGAAACAATGGAGACAATGATATTATCTAAACATTGTTCTTAGTGATTTTTCAGAAAATGCTCCTACTTACACCTGTAGCTCTGCTCATACCTTCCCAACACTGGGACAGTGGGCACGAGAGGGGTGGGGTTTCAGTACATACATGATACAAAGAACAAACTTCCTTGTCTTATATTCCAGAACATGCAATGTTCACCATGTTTATCTTATGCTAGAAGGTGAAAGTATCATCCAAGAAGTGAATTTCTATTTAAGGCTGCCAACTTAGATATTTGAGAATGATATATACGGTGGTATAAGGTTTTGTCTTTTAGGCTATTTACGCAATGTTGTGAGCAATAGATAGCCAGTGCAACAGAAAGGTAGGAAGATGCTAATTGTTTTAAGCAAATTAGTGGTGAATCCACTTCACATTGCAAACAGGAAATTAAAATCATTGATCAAGGATGTTCAAAATCAGATCCCTTCTTGGTTCATTATAACAAGTAAACCATGTACGGTGTCGATCACAGCATCGACAAGCACTGGGTTGCCATACACTCAAAAAATGGTATTCCCTATCTTTCCCTCTTGTATATATGATTGTTTCCAATAAACATGGCTTCTGTGTAGAGCATTTTGGACAGCACAGAACAACCCTTTGATTAAGAATTAAAGCAGTTGCCAGAGTTTACCATGCACTAGGGGCTATGTGACTGTGAATACATATTTAGCAGAAGTGATCAGTTTGATGGGGTGAATGATCCAGTAGAAAAATTGCCAGCTCAACTAAAACACTTTTCATGCACTAAAAAGTCCTGGTTGTGACGTGCTAACATCGGGTTTACGAATCATGGTTTTTCACAGTATTATAGCAGAGGGCATTTCAAATAAACTATAGTAAACCAAGACATTTTACTTCTTCTGCAGGTTAGGTGAAGTCAAAAGGACCAAATGCTGCGTTTCTGTCTCACAAAAATGCCATTCTTTGTTCACATTCTGTTTTATTCAATATAAAATGTGAGAATAAACACCCTTTATTCCACTACAAATGTAAGACTTGCTCAGATCCATGGTTTATGACAGTTTCTTGTCATCTTTAATCCTATTACTCCACAAAAATTCATAGTATCAGCTATTTTGGTTTGTAAATGTGATTTGAAAAAGTATGAAAAACACTACCCTCTCGTGCACACTGTCCCAAAAATGGGATGGTCATGTTTTGTCTTCTAAATCACAAAATGTTGAGTTTAAATCAAAATGACTGTTATATATGTTGATTAGGGATGGAATTCCATATAAACATGCACATTGTAATTAAAAATAAAATTTGGGCATGGGTACAAAGTGAGAAAAAAAAAGATGAGAGATGAAATCGTCAGCTCTTTGATGCAGATGTTACAGAGTTAAAACGTTTTTGGACATGTACATGATTGTGTGTCTGTATGCGTGTGTATATAACAGTGCACACATGCGCACGCTCACGTGCATGCGTGTGCATACACGCTCTGTGTATGTTCTTGGGTGAAAGTGTGTGTGTGTGTGTGTGTGTGTGTGAGTGTGTGTGTGTGTGTTGTGCGTGTGTGGTGTGTGTGTGAGCATGAATGTGTGCTTGTGTGTATCTTGGTTTTGTGGGTTGTGTGTGCACGCATGTGTGTGTGTGTGTGTGGTGTGTGTGCGTGTCTGTGTGTCTGTCTGCGTGCGTACGTTGTGTGTGAGGGTGTTTGTGTATGTGTGTTGGTGTATGTGGTCAGTCCATGCGGCTCAGTTGCTGTGGCTTACCAAATGGGGTATGAATGAGTTGGCGTCAATAATTGTGTGTTTATGTGTGTGTGTGTGTGTGTGTGTGTGTGTTGTGTGTGTGTGTGTGTGTGTGTGTGTGTAGTGTGCGTGCGTGCGTGTGTGCGTGTGTGCGTGCCGTGTGTGTGTGTGTGTGTGTGTGTGTGTGTGTGTGTGTGCGTGTGTGTGCGTGTGTGTTAAAGAGAGAGAGAGAGAGAGAGTTGCTTTGCATATGCGCTGTTGGTGGTTGGTGTCACTCTTGAATCTTGTTTTTTGTTATTTGTTGATGAATAATTGATTGTAAAGCGCTTTGGGCTCATGTGAGGTAAAGCGCTATATAAATGTACTGTTATTATTATTATTATTATTATTATTATTATTAATTAAGATGAAGTGGGTTAACTTGCCTAAACTTATTCGTTTTTGCGTATGTTAAAAACAATCGATTTTCCCTTTACATTGTGAGACAGAATGAAGATACCCATTAACATCCAAAACAGGGAGCAAGTGTATTCGCTAAAGAGCAGCGAAGCAAAATCTGGTTAATGTTTCAAAGGCTGTCTGTTCCTGGCTATGTTAACACAATAGCGTTTGAACGGAGTGGCGTAGGACCCTCACATTTTGCATGCGGATACGTAGTTAAGACATCTTGACCAAGTTCGAAGTGGAAGGTCATTGGTTAACCCTTCAAGACTTCCCTGCCTTAGACTAACATCATGTCTGGCCTGGGGCTGCCTAGAAAAAAATATAACAAATAAGAAGCGCAACAAAACTCAACACTGTTAATGATTCCGTTTTGACAACATTACTGGTTGATCCAAGTTTATTTTTCGCTTCGAAATCGTGGTTACTTGCATTAAAATCAGAATCATTAGTCTCCTTATTAGTATCACTGTTAATGAAGGCATATTGGAGTATTTTCTTAGGCTAATGTTTTGACATTTTCAACATTAAAAATTGAAACAGAAGTGCCAAACATAAGTGAAACGAAAGTTGGAAGAGCGATGAAGAGAAGTAGCTCGAAACACGTGGTTTGGATTGGGAAAAACACATGAATTTAGACAAGTTTGAGACTCAGAAATCGCTGTTCCGAGAATACTCCGAACTAGAGGCCCTGAGTAGCGTTCTCCTGATCCGAGTATACTCGGAATTCGTGTTTTGGATTGGGAAAAACACATGAATTTAGACAAGTTTGAGACTCAGAAATCGCTGTTCCGAGAATACTCCGAACTAGAGGCCCTGAGTAGCGTTCTCCTGATCCGAGTATACTCGGAATTCGTGTTTTGGATTGGGAAAAACACATGAATTTAGACAAGTTTTAGACTCAGAAATCGCTGTTCCGAGAATACTCCGAACTAGAGGCCCTGACTAGCGTTCTCCTGATCAGAGCATACCCGGAATTCGTGTTTTGGATTGGGAAAACCACATGAATTTAGACAAGTTTTAGACTCAGAAATCGCTGTTCCGAGAATACTCGAGAGGCCCTGAGTAGCGTTCTCCTGATCAGAGCATACCCGGAATTCGTGTTTTGGATTGGGAAAAACACATGAATTTAGACAAGTTTTAGACTCAGAAATCGTTGTTCCGAGAATACTCTGAACTAGAGGCCCTGAGTAGCGTTCTCCTGATCAGAGCATACCCGGAATTCGTGTTTTGGATTGGGAAAAACACATGAATTTAGACAAGTTTTAGACTCAGAAATCGTTGTTCCGAGAATACTCCGAACTAGAGGCCCTGAGTAGCGTTCTCCTGATCAGAGCATACCCGGAATTCGTGTTTTGGATTGGGAAAAACCACATGAATTTAGACAAGTTTTAGACTCAGAAATCGCTGTTCCGAGAATACTCCGAACTAGAGGCCCTGAGTAGCGTTCTCCTGATCAGAGCATACCCGGAATTCGTGTTTTGGATTGGGAAAAACACATGAATTTAGACAAGTTTTAGACTCAGAAATCGCTGTTCCGAGAATACTCCGAACTAGAGGCCCTGAGTAGCGTTCTCCTGATCAGAGCATACCCGGAATTCGTGTTTTGGATTGGGAAAAACACATGAATTTAGACAAGTTTTAGAGAAATCGCTGTTCCGAGAATACTCTGAACTAGAGGCCCTGAGTAGCGGATCAGAGCATACCCGGAATTCGTGTTTTGGATTGGGAAAAACACATGAATTTAGACAAGTTTTAGACTCAGAAATCGCTGTTCCGAGAATACTCGGAACTAGAGGCCCTGAGTAGCGTTCTCCTGATCAGAGCATACCCGGAATTCGTGTTTTGGATTGGGAAAACCACATGAATTTAGACAAGTTTTAACTTTAGACAAGTTTCCTGATCAGACTCAGAAAAATCGCTGTTCCGAGAATACTCCGAACTAGAGGCCCTGAGTAGCGTTCTCCTGATCAGAGCATACCCGGAATTCGTGTTTTGGATTGGGAAAAACACATGAATTTAGACAAGTTTTAGACTCAGAAAATATCGCTGTTCCAAGAATACTCTGAACTAAGGCCCTGACTGGCGTTCTCCTGATCAGAGAATACTCGGAATTCGTGTTTTGGATTGGGAAAAACACATGAATTTAGACAAGTTTTAGACTCAGAAATCGCTGTTCCGAGAATACTCCGAACTAGAGGCCCTGAGTAGCGTTCTCCTGATCAGAGCATACCCGGAATTCGTGTTTTGGATTGGGAAAAACACATGAATTTAGACAAGTTTTAGACTCACAAAAAATCGCTGTTCCGAGAATACTCGGAACTAGAGGCCCTGACTAGCGTTCTCCTGATCAGAGCATACCCGGAATTCGTGTTTTGGATTGGGAAAAACACATGAATTTAGACAAGTTTTAGACTCAGAAATCGCTGTTCCGAGAATACTCGGAACTAGAGGCCCTGAGTAGCGTTCTCCTGATCAGAGCATACTCGGAATTCGTGTTTTGGATTGGAAAACCCCCAAGAATTTAGACAAGTTTGAGACTCAGAAATCGCTGTTCCGAGAATACTCGGAACTAGAGGCCATGACTAGCGTTCTCCTGTTCCGAGAATACCCGGAATTCGTCCGGAATGAGTTAATATTGAGAACTGTCCGGGGTTCTTTTAGGTATTAGGTATTAGGTACTTTATAGTCACAGAGGCGTCTCTGTGAAATTCGGGCTGCTCCCACCTGGAGAGCAGGTTTTTTTGTACTTTCGCCCCACAAATTGTCACACTGAAAACGCTTACCCAGAAACAACATTCAGCCATTCTCGGGAAAGGGATACGGTTAGCATCAGCCTAGGAATATCTTCATTAAAAAAATCAAAGAAACAGACTTTGACATTATAGTGTCGTAGACATAAGGAGTTGTCTAAAGTACAAGATCGCCAAGCCAGGCCGGAACTACGTGAAAAGAAAGCACTGTTCATGCCTGCTTCTGATGATACTCGAGTCAACTGGAACCCAATATTTTATCGTGTTTAGCCATTTATTACCATACGCGCTCCAGCTTGCGTAACATGTATTACACTGAACATGCAAGTTAAAACAGAGTCGATATTTAAACTCAAAAGAAAAGATTCAACAACAAAAACAACACGAGTCACGACGTTTCAGACTCGACCCGTTTTACACCAACTTCAACAAAACCTTGCATTTTTGAAGATGCAAGATCTCTGAACTTTTTTTCTATTTTTTTTTTTAAAGTTTGTTTTTCACTTCCAGAGATTTTCAACATATGTATCTCTATTTTGATAGCAGTCTCGTGTCGCTCACATTTGTACTCGTAGGTATGGTTTTTTTTCCTCCCAAAGTGAAAAATTTGATTTCAAAATCGAGATCCAATTTTTGAATGGTATCAAAACTGACCTTTTTTTTTTCAAATAATACTTCCATTCAACATTTTCAATCTATTTGTATAAATGTGTTAGTCTTTATTTCGTGAAACTTGAAAAGACCCATTGAAGTTTGGGGCGATGAATCAATGACACCTCCATGCACACTAGAGACGTGTTTGGCATATAATAACTACAGGCAAGCAACCCCCTGAATCAATGAAGTATATAATAACAATGCTAGTATGGGTGTGTATCAACTTACGCAAGTCAATACATCTTAATTATTAAAAAAACCCACTTCGGGACTTTCTAGCTGGTATTGCAGTACCTCCAGGATCGTCCCACTATCTTTATTGTTATTAATATCCCTGCTCCAGGCCGGAGGACGTTAAACGAACTTTCATCATGGGTGTATATGAGTGAGACTCAATATAATTAACATTGTGATGGTGCATGGGAAAAACTCAAGATAAGTCGCTCAGAATGGTTTTTTTTTTAGCAAAAAGACAAACATCGTCAACAACCCCCCAAATATATTTTTGTTTGTTTAGGGTATATTTATCTCTATTTTTATGTATTCTACCAATACCTACAACATGAAAGACAATTTTGAATTATTTCTTTGTTTATTTGATTTTTTAAAAATCAAGTTAATAGAAAGAAAGAACTAAACATTTAAAACTAAAACCTAATAAGAACTGAAAATAGAAACCTAGGCAAGATAACCCAATTCGAGGAATCTTTGCTCCATCATGAAAAATAAAAATCTCAACTTACGCCAAAATTCCATTATGTCTGTTTTCCCTATGCACTACTATACATTGTATCAATTCTTTTTATTAATATTCGTTTTTTTCCTTTTCGTGGATAGTGTCTATCTAACTTGGATTATATGAAGTGCATTTGATGGTGTGTTTGTTTGCGAATGGTTTATAATTATATTGTCCATTTGAAGAACACTCCCTCCATTGCAAAGGGGAGAAAGGCTACCAATCGGGCAATACCAAATTGACAGTGGGCCCATGCAGGGGGATGCTGTTCCATCATCATATAGTAATAAGCCAAGTGTCCGTGTGTGTGTGTGTGTGTGTGTCTGAAACACAAAACGGGCCTTATAACTCCGCCGTTTTTCGACCGAATCGCTTCAAATTTGCTGTGAGCCCTAACGGGGCGATGGCAACGGCAACCGAGGCGGCCGTGTCATTTGCTCGGTTCGGCAAATGCGCGAAACGCGCATCCGCCGGCCTCTCGGCGCCCGTATCTCCGGTGTTTCTGGACCGATTGCCTTCGAATTTCCCAGGCACATGACCGGGGACAGTGACTATCCGTGTACCAAACCGGAAGCGAATCGGTTCAGAAACGCGCGCGCTATGCGACTCCGTCGTTTTTAACCGAATCGCTTCAAATTTGCTGTACTCAGCGTTACGAGTACTTGGCGTTACCGTTACTAGGCGTTACCGTTACTAGGCGTTACTGGTACTCGGCGTTGCGCTAGTTTCTATTTAGAACCTGAAAGAAAAATGAGTTTAACATCCTCCGACCTGGTACAGGTACAGATAGGACATATCCATAATGTTAGGAGAGTGGATCGATCCTGGAGATACTGCAATACCAGGTCGACCCATGGCATTCACTTAATTATATAATACACTATCAGAATGGGTGAGAAGGGGACTGGTTTTTAGCAAGATTTCTTCATCTGAATCCTTGCAGGGTGCAATGTTTTGATGGATGCAAAAACCCAGAGAATGCAAAAGGTGGATACCGTCCTTTCTTGAACCAGGTGGCAGGGGAGTGTTTTATTTTTCACGTTTGTTGTCCACTCCATCAACTGCCACGTCGTTGGATTAAAAACAACATTGTTTGTTTATATTTTGTTGTTGTTTTGATTTCGTAGCACCAGCTCACAAAATGACAGGTCAATATACAACCAATTTTCATGTGATCTGGATTGATCAGCATATAGCTGTCTGAATGGGGTGTACCCCGACCTTGTTGGTGACAGCACTGACAGTCGCTCCTCCTCAACAGGATAAGATCAACTGCCACGTCCTTGGATTAAAAAAAACATTGTTTGTTTATATTTTGTTGTTGTCTTGATTTCGTAGCACCAGCTCACAAAATGACAGGTCAATATACAACCAATTTCCATGTGATCTGGATTGATCAGCATATAGCTGTCTGAATGGGGTGTACCCCGACCTTGTTGGTGACAGCACTGACAGTCGCTCCTCCTCAACAGGATAAGTTCATTGTTTGTGTCATGAGATGCTTTATCAAACACTTCGTTGGTTTGAGGAATCAGTCTCCCGATAGATTTGAACAGAAACGATCTGTTTCAGTCAGGTTACTTCCCCCCCCCCCCCTCCCCTTCCCACCCGAACCCACCCACCCACTCCTGTGGGGATAATGGGGGTCTCTTGCACAAATAGTTCCCCCATTTTCTGGAAGTTCTGCGCTTGTAGCTTTCTCTAATATATCACTCTCCATGACTCTGCCTTTTCCCTTTGCTTACTGTGATCTACCGCATTTCTGCCTCACTCGTCCATTTTCCTTTTTTCTTCTTCTAGAAACTCGTACAAAGATTTTGGCCAGCTAACGACGGACATGCTAGGGCTGAATATTCATTGGTATTGGCATTAGTATTTGGTATATTATAGTCACAGAGACTTATCAGTCAGGCGTGTGATGGCAGCCTGATGCATCTGCATCTAAGCGATCCAAAAGGAATAAGAAGTCAAGTGATCTGCAATATCAGTGAGGCAAGCATATTGTCAAACATGACGAGACAAACAATGGCTGCTTTCTTACCTTAAGTTCATCAACTAAGTCTGTCACTCCTAAAGAGGTTCTGGGTTTTGACAAACTTTAAAAGCAAAAGTTAAAATTTAAACAAAAGAAATTAGAGACTTTAATACAGCATGTTGGTATGTGAATGTTTCTTGCTCAGCATGCCACCTGCTTTCTTCCCAGGAAAAGGTAATGCTCTATGCTTTGGCTTACCACCATTCACGGTTCTGTAATATTCACACTACTGTATTTGTTTAACACTGTCAGCGCCAGCTGTACTCCAGCTTAAAATGTCCGCCAAACTTACCTGGGAACAGAAAAGATGGCATCTCGATTTCCAATACTGGGGATTCCTTGACAACACTATCATATGGTATGATATTATCAATGGGCTTATCCTTAACTCCCAATATTAGCAACAACATTTCTTTGAATGACCGACCCTGATTAAATAACTGCTTTGTAGTGACGCGGGTGTTACACCAGTGTAGTGCTTAACAGCTAGAAGCTTACCGGGCATCAGATACGGTTCATGCAACATAATGTAATTGGCTGCTACACGTGCCAAGGCCAGAAGTGAATGGGGTTGGGGGGTGGGGGGGGGGGGGTGGGGGTGGGGGGAGGTATGTCTGTACATGCGTGTAAGGGTTTCTTTTTAAGATGGATCATTTTAGTGATATTGTAAAGCGCTTAAAGATTAACATTTAAGCGCTATATAAATTTCTTAATAAATAAATAAAGTTGATGCTATAGCTTTTATAATAATAATTATTATGTTGTGTTATATCATGTTCTATGTCTAATGCCCAACAGTCATTTTCTGATAGTGCATTGGTTCCTTTAGAGTATGGGTCTATTCTTGTCATGAATTCACAGTCATCTGGCCACATCTATATGGGAAACAGAAGTGGACTGAGACATTGTATACAGCGAATACCTGTACCAGCGGAGCATCATCTCATGATCAGTTTCAAGCGTCTTGTGCGGGAGAAATGTTTTCGATTGTATCGCCATCGTGGTTCTTACTCGAATAAATTCTGCTTTCTAAGAGAATGCTTGCAATCAAGAACCTGCTTTGCAATTGACTTTGACTTTGACGCAGCTGATATGTACTATGCCGGTCATGACAGATTCTTTCTATATGCAGATTGTCAAGGCAGATTGGAAGCAGACATTGACAATGCAATTGCAGGTGCTTACCAAAGTTTCCAGTTTTTCTTTTCTTTTTTCCCTCAAAATGATAAACCCCAAAGGCTGTCCCAGTTCGTGTGGAACTGCTCAATGAAGAACTACCCCAGCTTTCAGCGTCATGTGGACTGCAACCTGTGGACAGAGTGTGACGATGGACGAGATGAACACCAACACTGTCCTTTCAGCAGTGAGCAATGTCAGGGACTGGTGGCCATGTGTGGACAATGTTACAAATTCAGTAAGCCTCTGCCAAATAACACCATGAGTGATGAATATTGCAAAACTCATGGAGGCTTTGTCGGTTTTCCTTCGTGTGTGAGTGATTTTTTTTTCACTCTGGAAAAAATATCACAACATTTCCGTGATTTTGTATTATATAAGGTTGGCCTAGAATGCTGCCATCCTTCATTGCCTAATATGTACATATTAACACCACAAAGTGCAGACAGAACTGTATTTTTTCATTATTTTAATGTGTATTATATCAAGATTCATTGCACAAACACATACGATTTTGCAGTTAACTTACGAAATATGTCTAGTTTTCTCTACAGAGCTGTTAAGCGCACACCTGTTAGCCATCCACATGGGACAGTTTGTGAAATCAGGTCCAACATTATTACAAACCATCAGCTAGACAAAATCCCCATATCTAGTGCCTTAGAACTATCAGCTAAGAGACACTATTATTTTATAGAGTGCCATGATGGCGATAAGACACACAAACATGTCGCTTGTGATTCTGACAGACACAATGTGTGCCAACAACAGGTAGAATATATTTGTCACATGTCAGATCAAACGTTGCACCTTCGTCTTGTCAATTCCCCAGAACACCGTGCCTATTCACTCTCGACATTTACCTGTAGTAGAGTTGCCTTAACCACGTTGTCCTTTTCCCTGGTGTGTGACTTTATAGCTGACTGTCCAGATTCCAGTGATGAATCCTTCTGTCAGCATCCCATTTGCAGCAAGTCTTTCACGTGTTCCAACGGTCAGTGTGTCTCCTATAGCAGGATGTGTGAGGGCATCCCACAATGCAGGGACGATTCAGACAAAGCCAAATGTGAAATGAGCTCCGTTGGTAAAGGCTTCAAGCGTCTCCCTTCCCCTGTACGGATAGATTTTGATGGAATCAAATATTTTACAGTGACACCAATGAATATAACTGAAGCCTGTCCTGATAGTCACTACCGTTGTCCTGGTGAGTACAACGACTGTCTGCCCATTTATACAAGGTGCAATGGGATGTATGACTGTATAGGACATGAAGATGAAGAACGGTGTGAAGATATCACATGTCAAGGTCTTCTTCAATGCAGGTATTCTCGTATATGTGTACATGGTGACCACATCTGTGATGGCTGGCCTCACTGTCCACAGCATGACGATGAAACGTGGTGTGATATGGCCTGTCCAGTCAACAGCTGCCTTTGCAAGGCTCATTCATTCCTGTGCCCTAAGCCATTCAATGCAAAACCGTTCCCTGACATCCGCTACTTGGATGCCTCTGGTTCAGGGATGCCATTGTCTCATATCAGTGATAATTCATATCTTATTAGTCTGGTTCTTAGTCATTGCTCTCTGATAGTTGTCCCTAAAATGAAGTTGCTAAATTTGAAATTTCTTGACTTAAGTCACAACAGACTGAATTATGTAAACATAAGTTCTATTGTGGGGTTAATAAATATGCAAGCTTTTTCATTGTCAAACAATCCTCTTACATTGTTGAATGCAGATCATTCTGCAGCAGCTGCTGTCCACACCCCAGTGCCGTTGTCAGTAGACTTGTCGTACACACATCTCAAAGTGTTGGATTCTGCAGTATGGACAACATTTGCTAGTTTACAGGAATTCAATTTAACCTATACGTCTATTCATACCATCAGCCCTGGGGGGTTTCAATACATTCCCCACCTTACATATCTCTACTTAGATGGCAGTCCTGTAGAAACGTTCTCTGCTAACATTTTTAAAGATCTCTCACGTCTAATTCTCATATCCACACACAATTATAAACTGTGCTGTCAACAAATTCTCCCTAATAACTTTGATGGATCTTGTGTTGCCCCTAGAGATGGATTATCGTCCTGTGAAGATCTATTGCAGTCATGGACGTACCGTGGGTTTCTGTGGCTGGCGGCATGTCTGGCGATATCTGGCAACATGTTTTGTTTCTGTGCACGTGTGCTTGTCAAGCGAATGACTTCGTCAAGTGGTTTTACCACGTTTGTTGTACACCTGACCATAGCTGACTTTCTGATGGGTGTTTACATAACAATTATCGGAGTGGCTGATGAACAGTATCGTGGTGAATATATTTTTCAGGATCTCTCATGGAAGAGAAGTATAGCTTGTAAGATAGCTGGCTACCTCTGTCTATTGTCCAGTGAAACGTCTGCGTTACTAATCTGTCTGATTACTTTGGATCGTTTCATTGTCCTCTGCTTTCCATTTACCTCCTGGCGATTTGGAAAAACATCCGCATCTGTGACCTGTACGTTGATCTGGCTGTTTGGATGGCTTCTGGCCTTGTTACCTTTACTTCCAGTGACAGCACACTGGGAGTTCTATGGTCAGACAGCTATCTGCATTTCACTGCCAGTGATGAATAGAAATGTTAAGGAACAGATATATTCTTTTAGTGTAATGATTGTCCTTAATTTTGTGTTGTTTGTGCTTATCTCTGTTGGACAAGCATTAATCTACTGGTCTATAAAAAGCAATACTTTGAAAACTAATTCCACTAAAGTATCAAAAGACATGGCCATAGCACAACGCTTAGTCAGCATTGCCATGACTGACTTCATGTGCTGGTTTCCTATTGGATTGTGTGGGATTTTGGCATTGTCAGGAATCCCAACACCTGGAAATTTGAACGTTGCTTTAACTGTCTTCATTCTGCCTTTGAATTCTGCTGTCAATCCTTTTATGTACACGTTAAACATTTGGGCAGAAAAACAAAAGAAATCCAAAGAATCCAAACTTCTGAAGTGGATGGAAACACACAGTCATGTATTGGCATGAGTGAACATTGTAAAAATGCTTTACAATATCCAAAGAAAATCAAACATGCACGTGTTTCACTATTCCACAAATAATTTGCAGTCTCACTAGCAACCTATATGAACAGACTTTAAAAAAAGAGAACGCTCATAATTTCTATGGTTATAAAAGAACCGGAATAAGGTGGTCTTCCTTTTTAATAAATACCAGCCTACACTTTCTTTGTGGAATCATATTTTGAAGATTTGTTTCAAAAGTTATTTGGGAAAGGAATTATTTGATGATGCGTGGCAAAACCTGACATAATGGGTATTTCGCACAAATTCAAGTGATCGATCATGCATTTAGATATATTTCTTAGTTTTAAATTTAGATTCATTTGAAGTT
The DNA here is from genome assembly GCA_017654935.2 of Phymorhynchus buccinoides. Lineage (NCBI taxonomy): Eukaryota > Metazoa > Mollusca > Gastropoda > Neogastropoda > Raphitomidae > Phymorhynchus > Phymorhynchus buccinoides. The sequence continues at coordinate 10,626,988 of CM065707.1, forward strand.
TGACATTGTTTGCGCACACACAAATTGCATAACTGAGATAGGTTTTTATCTTTGTTTTCATTGATTATATTTTTTTTTTAAAGATCACATAGACAAAGAAATCGTTAAAGTTTGATTTCATACTTTGGATATGGGTAGAATTCATACAGACGAAAGTAAATTTGGTGTGATCAGAAAATCGAAATTTCTATGGTTCTTGACTATTTAAAAAAAAATTCAAACATCATAATGTGCGCTATTGGCCGTTTTATCGAAGCCGGTTTGCAAGAGTGAATGCGCTTGTTTATCTCTAGCGTGCGGAGTCGCGAAAAGTGATCTACTCACTTCCGAGCCGATGGGGCTGAATGTTTGCCTGATGACAAGTAATGGGCAAGGAACAACCAAAGATGTGCGTGCAGCTTGCAGATTTCGCATTGAATCTCTGACACACAATTTTCTGACTGA
>CM065707.1:10632431-10636412 GCA_017654935.2 Phymorhynchus buccinoides
GCTCCTCTCCCATCTCTACCGTCTGAAGATCTCCCACACGGATGAATGTCCGTGTGGCACATGAGTACGGACACCAGACAACATTCTGCAGGACTGCCCTACCTTCGACACCCCGATATGTGAGATCTGGCCCAGGCCTGTGGAATCCCGTGACAAGCTGTGGGGTCTTGCTGAGTTGCTGCTGTTGACCGCGACCTTCATCAACCAAACCGGACTGAGCATCTGATATGGCCGGGAACAAAGATGAAGAAGAAGAAAGAATCCAATTGAAATATTGAAGTTACAAATAGACTTGAAACTTATGTCATACTGTCTTCATATTGCTATGGTAGAGAGGCGACATCTTCTGTGTACTTGGAATCCTTGAGTAAGGGCTGTCCTGCCCAAACCAGGTGGCAGCTGTAACCCAGTTTACAGTAGCAGGGGAAATTGAGGAGCTGTCTGAATTTAGTAATGTTGGCCTTGTGGAGCATTGTTCACATTATTCTTGCAACAGGACTCACACCCTGAAATACTTGGAATCATTTGGTCTTATGAGATGGTGCAAGCAATATAGAAATCATCAGTGTAAAGCAGCCCAGTTTATTCATGGTGTGCAGTGAAATAATTGAAGTGTTGGTTTTACGGACCAGAGCATCAGCAAAACAGCAAGCTCAATTCAGCATTACGAAGTGCTAATGGCTTGCCTTTGCAAACATCCTAGCCATGTATAGCAAGTTCCTTATTTTGGTATTATACAGGAACAATATCTGCCACACAAAAGAGCCATTGAATGTCCTTTACTAGGTTGGATCTCGCGATGGACAGGATGTTCTGGTCTATCCTGTTGCACAATAATGTGAACCCATTCAGCTGTCACAATGCTCCACAGGCCAAAACTACTAAATACATAAGAATATTTTGGTATTAATGTTTGTGCAATATTCATCAGTCCACACTCCTAAATACAATTGCATCTGAATACAGTACACCCCGCTTATAGTAAAGTCCAGGGGAGCAAGGATTTTCCTTTACTATAACAGTATTTTTTTTATAAACGATGTTCGGATATAGTAAAGTTTTGATGATATTTTTTATCTTATCCGAGGACGTTTTTCAAAGTCAAAGCTAACGTAAAATACTGAATATAAACCCATCCTACCCCTTCCTTGTATGGTTTGAGGTCCAAAAAGGTGATTGGGTTTATACATGGTATATTTCCCTGTGCACAAAACAAAACTAACTGTAAAAGTATATAGTGTACAACCTCTAACTTCCAGAATGGCCTTTGAATCTATTCATGCATGCACATGCACGTGCATGCGTGCACACACCCACACACACCACACACGTGACCGAACAGTTTGCCTGCGGACATTTCGCCTACGGACACTTCGCCTACGGACATTATGCCTATGGTCACCATGCTCACCGGACATTTTGCCTACTGGACATTATGCCTACAGACATTATGCCTGATAATAGATTATCATGCCTGCAATAAATTATCGCATTTTCATGATGCTACAGCAAAACCCGGTTATAAGAAAATCGAAGGGAGATAATTTTTTGGTTTCTTATATCCGGGTTTTCTTATATCCGAAACTCAGATATAAGAAAACATTTTGATTTGTTTTCTTATAACCGAGTTGAATGGGGGGAAAAGGGAAAAAATAAAAGATAAAAAAAGAAAAAAAAAAAAGATAAAAGACAAACATAAACATAAAACGAAGAGAAAATGCTTTCACCTAATTTGATGCATGAAAAAAAGCAAAACAAAGGAGGAAAAAAAGAAAGAACAGAACAGAAAATTAAAAACAAAAATGAAGGCAGACGTGGTGTGAGTTGCATGATGAGCGAACAAGATAGCGGAGAGCAGATGAATGATTGGGTGTGGTGTGAGAGTAACATATTTTTTTAAATGTAAATTTCTGTTTCTTGTTTTTAATCAATATTCTAATTTGGATGTATAACTTACTTCACACAGTGGAAGACAATTTTGTATTTGCGTTTGTACAATGCCAATGGACAATAAGGAAACTTGCGACCTATGACTCATGTTTTACATCATAAAATCAAAATACAGCAAAACTCGGTTATAAGAAAATCGAAGGGAGATGATGTTTTGCTTATTACCATATCCGAGTTTTCTTATATCCGAAGCTCGGATATAAGAAAACATTTTGAAGTTTTTTTCCTTATAACCAAATTGAATGGGGGAAAAGGGAAAAGAAAAGAAAAAGAAAAAGAAAAGAAAGACAGAAAAACAAAACGAAGAGAAAATCCTTTTTCCTAATTTGATGCATGTCTTACATCATAAAATCAAAATAGTCTACTAAGAAGAAGAATTAAAGGTGCCTACAACAACTCAACTAAGAAGTCTTTTTTTTCTTTTTACTGTTATCAAATGCGTACCCCTTCACCTTTCTTGTACTGAAATATTACCATTTACTGTCCACCCATGCAGCTTTTCATCGATCGTTTGCTTTTGTTTATGTGGATTTTTTGTCCACATATTCAGTTATTTGTATTTATCTTCTTAAAGAAATGGATTGCCTTTTCCTCTCTGCCATTGCTGCTGAAAATGTAAGGATGGACAGTTTCTCTACCACCATCACAAAAGTACAGGCACTCATATTTTTTTCTTCTGCTCAACATTTATTTTGCACAGAATACTGAAGGAAAGTATGGAATAAAGGAACAAAAACAACTCAATTAGTCTTGTAATCAAGTGCCTGTACTGTTTAGAATGTCTGTGATGCAACTGGTATGAGGTAAACTTTCCCTTTTTGGAACGACTTCAATTTTCTCGGAACATCCTTTCAGTTCAGGTCCAACTCACTTTTAAAGACACACTGACCCAACACGATTAAATCCCTTGTTTTTTTCCTGGGTAGCTGTGACCCACATACAAATTCCCCCAACTTCAAATTGAGGCTGCTCTTTAAAATGTTTCGTTTTCAATTTGGGGGCATTTTTATGGGAGTCAAACCTGGTCAAAACAAGATTTTTGTACCAGCTATAAGAAGGAAAACACGTGGAACCCGTGATTTTGACACGTGATCTGGTGGGTCTTTAAGAAAATGTTGTCAACGGTAATATTCGCTTATAAGAAAATAGAACTCGCTTATAAGAAAATGAACTGCAAACCAACTATCTGTTATGACATAATTATATTATATCCAAGTTTCCGTTGCAGATGGGAGAAGAAATTTGCTTTCGTATAACCGAGTTTTCTTATAAGCGAGATTCTTATATCCCAGTTTTGATCACAGATAAGAAAGAAGAAGTTCGGCAGGGAATTTGTTTTTGCTTCATTGTAAGCGAGTTTTCTTATAAGCGGATTCGGCTGTATATATATTTTTTTCAGATTCATTTTTTCCCACTAAGTAATGAGGGGAAAGAAACATGTTTTTGAGTGCCTTTCAATTTTGTTGATGAAGGTGGGTAAAGGGAGTAGTGAGACTGTGACGCATACATTGATGACGTATTTAGAAAGGTCACGAAAGAGGACAATTTAATGTCATTGTAACAGGAAGAACCACAAATGACTTTACTATAGCAGTTTTTAATTTTTTTTAATTATAACCCAGTTGCTACTATGGGTGGGTGTGGTGGTAGAGGGAGTTGTGAGACTGTGACGCATACATTGGTGACGTATTTACAAAGGTCACGAAGAGGACAATTTTTTTTATTGTAACCCAGGAGCCAGTCCTGTGGGGAACCAAAAGTGACTTTACTATAGCAGTTTAAAAAAAAAATTATAACCGAGTTGCTACTATCTGAGGTCTATTTAGTAATAAAACAGTAGACCTTTGGCCGGGAACCAGTGCTTTCCTTTACTGTAACCGAAATTGCTTATAACCGAGATTACTATAAACGGGGAGTACTGTAGCTTTGTCTAGCAACGACATGCCCACAAATGAACGAATATGACGAAATTATATTAAAGGATCATTAATTAGCTTCTCGTAAACAACGTGCAGAATGATGCAAAATAGA
>CM065707.1:10636912-10641912 GCA_017654935.2 Phymorhynchus buccinoides
TAGCTTGTCAAGTTACTACTAAACTGCTGAAAAAAATAGTAGTCTTTTCATGGGTTAGTAGTAATACTAAGGTTTTCAGCAGATAGTAGCTTGGCTTTACGACTATCTAGTGAAATGATTCCTGTTGGAAATTATGACCTCTCTCTCTCTCTCTCTCTCTCTCTCTCTCTCTCTCTCTCTCCTCTCTCTCTCTCTCAACAATTTTTGATGTGGTTGACCAGTGGTCAGTGTCACTGACCAGTGGTCATTTTGGCCTATTTTCACTGTTTGACTGCAAATTAGTGTATTAGGAGTTCAAATGAACAAGGTTTGATGTGGTTGACCAGTGGTCGGTGTCACTGACCAGTGGTCAACCACCTTAAAAATTGTTCATTTGAACTCCTAACACACTAATTAGCTGTCAAACAGTAAAAATAGGCCAAAGTGACCACTGGTCAGTGACACTGACCACTGGTCAACCACATCAAACCTTGTTCATTTGAACTCCTAATACACTAATTTGCAGTCAAACAGTGAAAATAGGCCAAAGTGACCACTGGTCAGTGACACTGACCACTGGTCAACCACATCAAAATTTGTTAATTTGAACTCCTAATACAAATTTGCAGTCAAACAGTGAAAATAGGCCAAAGTGACCACTGGTCAGTGACGCTGAACACTGGTCAACCACATCAAACTTTGTTCATTTGAACTCCTAATGCACTAATTTGCAGTCAAACAGTGAAAATAGGCCAAATTGACCACTGGTCAGTGACACTGACCACTGGTCAACCACATCAACAATTGTTCATATGATCTCCTAATACACTAATTAGCATTCAAACGGTAAAATTAGGTCAAAGTGACCAGTGTCAGAGGTTAGAGAGAGAGAGAGAGAGAGAGAGAGAGAGAGAGAGAGAGAGAGAGAGAGAGAGAGAGAGAGAGAGAGAGAGGGAGAGAGAGAGAGAGAGAGAGAGAGAGAGAGAGAGAGAGAGAGAGAGAGAGAGAGAGACAGAGACAGAGAGACAGAGAGACAGAGACAGAGACAGAGAGAGAGAGAGAGAGAGAGAGAGAGAGGGGACATAATTTCCCACAGGAATCATTTCACTAGATAGTCGTAAAGCCAAGCTACTATATGATGAAAACCTTAGTATTACTACTAACCCATGAAAAGACTACTATTTTTTTCATCAGTTAGTAGTAATACGACTAACTGCTGAAAAAAATAGTAGTCTTTTCATGGGTTAGTAGTATTAGTAAGGTTTTCATCAGATAGTAGCTTGACACACGTGCACCCCCCCCCCCCCCCCCCCCCCCCCCACACACACACACACACACACACACCTACGTCTATCTTTTTCTGAATTTGTCTTCTGCTTGTCGCTTGTCTTCTTTGTTTCTTTCACTTATAGTCTGGTGGCGGAGGGGTATGACCTAGAAATGTTTAGTAACAATCGTTTCTTGGCATTTTTGAGTGCTTTGGACCATAAGGTTCAAGAATCCGGCGGGTGTACAGATGACACCCTCTTGGCATTTTCACAATTCAAGATGGCGGCCAAGATGGCGGCCGAATAAGGTAATTACTATATCTTTCGAAGTAATCCACATAAACTCATAATTTTTCAGTCTAGGATAGTGTTTTCAGGGTCCAGGAACCCATTCCTGACGTTTGAATAGTTATTTGACCACTTCTTTTGTTTTCAAGATGGCGGCTATAATGGCTGTGAAATAGTTTTGGTTACTAAATCTTTAGAACTTTGTTACCAAAAAATCATATTTTTGATGTTAAGAAATGCTTTTCAGTGTTCATGATGTCTAATGTTCATATACAAATTCTAACATTACCAAATTCAAAATTGTTTTGACCATAATACTTATGTACACCGGAAGCATATATATATAGTAAGGTGCTTAGTGTAAGGGGATCCATTCTCATTGTCCACGTACAAATTAACCCATGCAACAAAACTTTTAAAATTGTATCTTTGAACCAGTTCACATGTATTTCAACAAAGATTAAGCACCAAGTTGACATTGATGTTGTGTCTTACCAACTTGATAAACTGTAATAGGAACTTAGCAACAATTCATATAGCACTTCTGACTATGTCAAAAGTAAAGTAAAGACATTTTAAAACAAATTGACTTGCTGATCCTTGTCCTCCCTCTCCTGCACAACATCGTCGTCTTTATCATCGTTTTGGTTACATGGTAATGACCTGATGAAGCAAAAGTAGATTGAAGACAGCTTTTAGCCCGTCATCATCAGGAGGCTTGCTGGTGAACTTGTTGCAGCAAAAAGGCCCACCTGCGCAGGCACAGAATATAGTACATGGAAGTTGTCGGCCCGTACATCGACAGTTCCCTGTCTTGCAAGCTGTGTCTGACTCGCAGCCGCATCCAATGAGCCAGAGGACGTAGTCTGGTGCTGTAGAAACACCTGCTGGCACAGGCATTGGAGACAGGGACTTGTTTACGTCATCGGCTTCCCAGCCGTAGTCCCGCGGATCAAGAGGTGGTGGATCTGATTCCAATGCAGCATGCCACTGCGTAACTTGGAAGTGTGCTCGCTTCATGTTTTCCGCAAATGCTTCTGTAGTTGGTGGCAAGGAACAGAGTTTGGGTGCACCAGCGGATTTGGATGTCTTTTGCGCCCATAGCTGCTGACGGCACTCACTCATTGTTACTCCTGATCCATTGTAGGCAGCTACCATGAATTCAGTCGTTTCCTTTTCCACATCACTCCAAAGTGCATCGACCACACCAAGGAAATTCAAGAGGAACCCCTTATTTAATATGGTAACAGCTGTTGTCTTGCCAATACCATAGCATGCTGCTACCGTGTCACAGCCGCTGATACCATGTATGGCCAGGACTTGTGGGATGAGGACCGGATGCTTCCTGACCGTCTCTGGGATGTCAATGCAAACTATGCCGTAGACTGTTGATCGCATCATCAAAGGAGATGATAAACCAGACTTTTGGTAGTGGTAACACAGTAGGGCAAACACATCTGTATCATCTGATATGACACAGACCTGAGCATCGTCAGTTTGGCATGCCCAGAGAGCATGCTTGACAAGTCTAATGTCTGCCTCCTCGTGAGTTGAATACAGGTCAATCTCTGCTCTCTTTCTTCCCTTGTACACTGCTGTTGGCACTGGGTCAACTCATGTCAGGAGTAGGCGGTGATCTTGTGTGACTTTGTCGAGGAACTCTTGCTCATTGATTATTTACTCAAATGTGATTAGGTTTAGCTGAACTTTGTTTGCTGCACATTTAAGTACAGCATCCCCGGGTGGGAGGGGAGACTTTGCAGTTAGTTTGTAAATTCGGGAGGGTCCTGTTTTGCCAACACGGGCTGCTCTTGTGCTGCTCTTTGTAGAGAAGTCGTAGTATCTGTCCAGAACCAGATGGACTTCAACATGGCTGAGATGGTCTGCAACCCAGGTCTTGAAAGATGCAACAAATGTTAGTACAGTTCCCTGTGAGGGCCAGTGAATTGTCCATAGAACAACAGAAACATCGACCACGATGACAGAAGGTTCTCCCCACTTCCTTGCAGATGTTTCAACACCAAGACATTTCTTCAAACATGCCTTCCAATTGGCAAGACGAATACTTCCATCTGAATGGAACATGGAAGGAGGGTATGCTGCTAATTCACAACTGAGTACCTCTCCAAGATCCACATCCTGCTGGCTCACCATCAGGCCAATCACTCTGGCATAAATCGCCTCCTGGTCAATAACAGCAACGTCCCCAACTTTGACAGCCTTTCTGTTGGCAGAAAAGGTAACAACCTGCCTTTTGATTGGGTTGTAGAAGCCTTCAGGCCATGAAGACTCTGAGGCTTCCATCTGCTCCTGGCCCAGTGTCACTGCACTGTCAATGTTCACATCTTGCTGTGCTATGGCTCTTGTGACGATGTTCATTAGAGCACCATCAGGATGACTGTCGTGATCCATTGGGTCAATACACTCTAACAACGTGGAGCAGAGACTGTTTTAATTCGCCCATTGGATTCTTCTTTGTGCACCGGTTTTGGTGTACTGTCTTCTTCAGTCATCATCTGCAAGTCCCCTGTCAGTGTTATGACTGCGTGCTGGCTGTAGGCCCACGTTGCCACAGTTTGTGGATTTTGTGTGTCTCCAATTATGCCACTCGGGCCCTTCCCTCACTTCATCCATGTAGTTTCAATGAACTGGTCTGATGGAATGCCATTCCAGAGTCCTTCCACGTGATGAAGAACCTGCTCTCCTCGAAGGAACTGCTGTTCAACTTCAGGTGGGAGCCAGGTAAGAGAGCGGCAGAAGAACAGGCCGTAACGAGCATAATTGTGTTTGTGAGCAGCGAAAAAGTAGCCACTGTTCATTTCAACCACTTACATGATTGAATATTCATTTAAACATTAGAAATGGATTCCTTGGCCCCAAAAACCTTACCATAGACACCAATATCGTGATTCTAAGTGGTATAGTTCAAAAGTAATGTCCGACGACATATTTTGGCTGCCATCTTGATTTGTGCAAATGCCAAGAGGGGAAAATCTGTACACCCGCCGGATTCTTTATCTATGTGGTCTAGAGCACTGAAAACTGCAAAGAAACCATTGTTTCTAGAGATTTCTAGGTTCTAGGAAAAAATAGCCCTCTGCCACCGGACTATTAGTGTTTTTGTCATTGAGGCCTGATGGATGCTCAGTTCTGAGTTTCCGGACCCAGAACTGTTCTCGTCCCTCCCTTCTCTTCCTGTCATCCAGGAACTGCTTTTCAATGGGGAGACACCTCATATATATATATACGGTGCCAGCAGTATACTGAAATGTTTTTATATCTCTCTCTATATATATAGTTTGCTTTAATAAAACATTTTTTGTGTCCAATGTATGTGTTTGTGAACCTAAGAAACAAACTCAATTACTTTAACTTTAACATTACGATTTCTTCTGTGTTCTGAAAAGAAGAAAATAAAATAATGTGCTGATTTACTTTTTCTCCCAATGGGGGAGATAGACAATG
>CM065707.1:10646912-10706912 GCA_017654935.2 Phymorhynchus buccinoides
GAGAGAGAGGAGAGAGAGATAGAGAGAGAGAGAGGGAGAGCCGGAGAGAGAGAGAGAGAGAGAGAGAGAGAGAGAGAGAGAGAGAGAGAGAGAGAGAGAGAGAGAGAGAGAGAGAGAGAGAGAGAGAGAGAGAGAGAGAAACGTAAGCTTAGGCCTATATTACTAGTATAAGGATGTTCCACAATCATGCAAACGTTTTTTATTTCAATTATCTTTTCTTCATTGTGAGACCAGGGTCCTTATATTGTAAATTTACCCCCCCCAAAAAAACACCCCCCAAACAACAACAACTAAGAAACCAATCGTCGTACTTCCTAATGAAATGGATAAATCCGCAGACGAGACGTTGTGTGTGTGGGGTCTCTGAGGAGGGTGAGGGGGGCACACTTAACCCTTTTCATCGCCACTCTCGCCTCTTGGCACCACAATGATTGAACACCCATGTCACTGAAAGGCATCAAATGAGGGTCTGGTATCCAGTGACCTTATGTTCTTACTCTTGGGAGGTAAGGACAGGCCCTATTTTATGCTGTCACAGAGGAATCCCCAATATTGCAGTCTCTCACACTATACTTGTAGCGGTGCCATAGCCGATGAGGTTTACCCGAGGCGTGGTCACCGCTACAGCTATCTGTATTAATTAAAAAATCGGGACTTTACCGGTTTCGTACTGCCTCCGGGCATTGCCTCCAGTATTGTTCCCACCATATTTGTATTTACAAATGTCCCATATGTGTCTGATTCAGACCAAGAGGACGTAAAACACCATTTTCGTCGTCATCCCCAATATTGCAGACGAAATGTGTTCTCTACCCGGGTAGGTTTAATGGTAAATTGTGGCTGAGGAATGGCTAGCGTTGAAAGGTCAGTTAACTGTATCGGTTAAATGTTTGTTGTTATGTTTTTCAGCAGACCAGACCATTTTGACAAAGACTGAACGAGTGTGTGTCAACATTTTCAACAGCGTTGTTTCCATTTCAGCAGCACGTCAGCAAAAATAACAAGTGCAACTCCGAGCGGCCGCAGCATCGCCGAGCTACTCCGAAATCGGAATGTGTCGGTTGTACACATACGTAAAAACGCATCAAAACAGCACGTAACTACATAAAAACGCATCAAAACAGCACGTAACTGAATAGTTTTTTTTTTATATATAGCCTTGGGGTTCGGACCCGTGATTTAAAGCGCGCGCGATCATGCGCACACGCGCGCACAGAAAAATTCATGACAACTGTGTTATAGACCATTCATCAAGAAATGTTGTGAAAAAAAACTGCATTGAAATACATACAAAACTTCGCGAGATATTAGCGATTATGTGTTTCGGGGTTTGAACCCCGTAACTGGCGCGACCTTGACCTTAATGTAAAACTAAATACATCAGTGGATAGCTTGCATCTTGGCAAAGTAGTATACCAAATTTGATGATAATAGACTGAATAGTTTTTGAGAAAAACGGACGAATAGCCGGACGGGCGGACGGATGCCGGACCAAACAAAAACAATAGTTCCCCGAACCTTCGGCTCGGGGACTAACAAGAACAACAACCACCAAAGAATATAAGCGCTTATAAGCTTTAACAGCTAGTTGTGCTCATGAAATAATTTGTGTACACTGCAATGTATTATGTTAATAAACTTTGTTCAAACCAACCCAAGAAAAACAACAACAAAAAACCCATTCAGAATATGAAGTTAAGTGTGTTAATAATTGGAAAAAAAAAAAAAAAAGAAAAAAAAGGTGTGTGTGTCAGTCAGTATGATATTAAATGGGTTAGTGTAAGGTGAGAAGAAGAAAAAGAAAAAAGAGAGAGAGAGAGAGAGAGAGAGAGAGAGAGAGAGAGAGAGAGAGAGAGAGAGAGAGAGAGAGAGATCAGTATATCAATGTGTTTTGTGCAAAGTAAAGAGAGATCAGTTTATCCATGTGTTTTGTGTAAATTAAAGAGATGAAAGATCAGTTTAAAAAAACCCAAAAACCCCAGCAATCACAGAAACGTTTTAGATTTGTCTTACCGTTATTTTACTTCTGGGCCTGTATTCACGTTGAGATAGCATGAGACTTAGCATGGTGCTAACTTAGAAGCTCTTCCAATGTCCTATAGGATTTAATAGGACTTTTGGAAGAGCTTCTAAGTTAGTATCATGCTAAGTCTCATGCTATCTCGACATGAATACCGTCCCTGGTGTATAATTATGATTGATTACAACGTGCTGAACACAGAAAGAAAAAGAAAAAACCAACACATTTACAGCAGCGTTGTTTCCATTTCAGCAACACAGCAGCATAAACAACAACAACTGTCTCTCTCATCTCTCTCTCTCTCTCTTTGTGACGTGCGTAATATTATTTATGTTCATGTTTTTGTGTATTGCATCTTTTCCTAATGATAAAAAAAAAAAAATGTATAGCTGTGTTGATTCAAGTTTGCATCCACCCAGTATTTCATTTTCATTATTTTTTTTGGTTCTGTTTCGTACATTTGTTTTCCACGTTTAATTCCGCCAATATTGCTGTGTACATTTTCTAACTGAGCACGCTATAAGCTTCGCTCGTTGTTGCTTCAGTCTGTTGTGTTTTATGTCTATGAGAATGTAACTGAAGAATAAATCTTTTAAACCAGAAAAGAGAGAAAAACACACACCGAACAAGCAAAAAAAAAAAAGGGGGAGGCAGGGGTGGGGATGGGGGGTGGGGGTGGGGGTGTTGGGGGCTAAGCAGCGCTTGAATGAAAGAACTAGAGCGATGGTGTGCAACGCACGTGTCTTATTTCATGCTCCTTTTTTTCCGTTGTTTTTTTTGGAATGGTGGTTTTGATAATTACGTGATTTCATTCATAACTTTTTTTTTCCTCCAAAACCATGCATCCGAGAGGCAGGTTTTGGTTTTTTTTAAAATCACAGAAAAGTTTCAGATTTGTTTTACCGTTATTTTACTTCTTGTGCATAATTATGATTGATTACAACGTGCTGAACACAGAAAGAAAAAGAAAAAACCAACACATTTACAGCAGCGTCGTTTCCATTTCAGCAACACAGCAGCATAAACAACAACAACAACCAAAGAGGAAAAAAACCCCGAACAAGCAAACAAAAAAAGGGGGAGGCATGGGTGGGGATGGGGGTGTTGGGGGCAAAGCAGCGCTTGAATGAAAGAACTAGAGCGACGGATGTGCAACGCACGTGTCTTATTTCATGCTCCTTTTTTTCTGGGATTTTTTGGAATGGTGGTTTTGATAATTACGTGATTTCATTCATAACTTTTTTTTTCTTTCAAAACCATGCATCCGAAGCGCCCTTTCTCCCAAACTTTTGCTTTTTAAGGAAAAAAATAGTTTCCCTGCCTTCTGGAAGTTCTGTGCTTGCAAATTTCCTCTAATCTGCCGCTCTCTTTGACTCTGCCTTTTCCCTTTGATTTCTATCATCTACTATCTTCCTGACTTATTGGCCCATTCTCCTGCCTCCCCCCTCAAATATATTTGTTTCTCCTTTGAGCTCCTCCGAAATCGGATTGTGTCGGCTGTACGCAGAGGGGAGACCAGTGAAAACTGAAAACCGGACACATACGTACCTCACCCATTATGGCCATATGGCCTGGGAACGCAGAAGAAGAAGAAGCTATAGAGTGGGATAGTAGCACTGAATGAAGCAGCGCACGGGAATAACTCTAACTTTTCTACATCAACATCAACATGATCAACATCAACATGATCAACAGAACATGGCAAAGTAAACTACTGATGCAGCCACTCCCAGAAAAATTATGTGGCAAAATATTTCAAGACAGCTGTTGTTGTTGGCTTATACCCTGGCTAAAAGACTCCAGGGATCATCCCAACAGCGGAAGCACTTGAACACTGTGGCACAAGTGCATCAGCAACATTACGCGTGTGACCGTTTTTGATTAACCCCGCCACGTGGGCAGCCATACTCCGTCTTCCAGGGGATTTCGGAGACCGATGGTGTTACGCTCGGAGCTTGTCATGGCTAAAGACAATCCCCGCCTAACTGTGCATAGCGTAACATCATTTTGATGTAGCCTTGGTGTTCTAGCCTGTGTGATCAATTGGTCTGCAACAGCCTTAAGCCAAGGCGAAAGACAGCTTTGAATACTGTCAATGCCTATGAATAGTCTTAACTTTAACACGAAAAAGGGGATGGGGTGGAGGGGGGACTTTGCTTCTGCTGGCGGCCGACATTACAAGTTTTGTGGTGTTTTTCTCCACACTTATAGTTGTGCTGATTTTTTTTTTTTGTAAGAGCACTTACGTTGCGCAGTAGTCCTTGTAAAACCACTCAATAGCTGTCACGTTGTTTTGAGAATGTGTAACGGTTATACAATCTCTATATACGCAGCGCAGTACGATTTTTATTTTTGTTTATTTATTTTTTTAATGTTTAATCACGTACATTTTACAAAAAATATTGTCAGTTTTTGAGACAGCTTATGAATAGTTCATTATGTTGTCACTACAGTGAAATTGAGTATTGTTGTTATTATTATTATTTTCAGTTCTTATGGGAATTAAGCTTACGCCTCTTTGGTAAATTGTACTGTTTATGTTTTTTTTGTTTTCAGGTTTTGGGACGTTGTTAAGAATCATTGATGTGCGTTTTACTATACGTGGTCGAACTTTACGGTGACAGTCCTGAGTCCTGAGCTCTTGGCGAGACTATAAGTATAACAGACTAAATAACTAACTAGCCTATTTAGTAAGAAGGTTTTCCGAGAAGAGCCTTCTGTAGCTTCGATTGCTTTCACTTTGTTGTTATTGTAGGTATATCGATGAGATGTATGCTGTAATACCAGTTGTTATTAATGATTACTCCACAAGTTTACTGCGTGACTCTTAGTGGTTAGAAACATCTACATGAAGAGATGAATAGTCTTCAGATTTCAAAAATATTATATTTAAAAAAAAAAAAGTTCCAACCTCAAACCGTTCCCACCCCGGCTGCACCTCGTTTCAGCGCCCTTCATTGTAACCTCGTTTCAGCGCCATTTCAGTTTCGGCCAAGATTTCAATGTTCAATTTCAAAGTATAGCAGGACGCTGGTGTCAAACGTAAAAGACATCATTCCATTTTGATCAATGAACCCTAACCCTCTAACCCTAACCCTAACCCTCTAACCCTAACCCTCTAACCCTAACCCTCTAACCCTAACCCTAACCCTAACCCTAACCCTCTAACCCTAACCCTAACCCTAACCCTCTAACCCTAATCCTCTAACCCTAACCCTAACCCTCTAACCCTAACCCTCTAACCCTAACCCTAACCCTAACCCTAACAACTTACTTTACTTCGATATTAACGCTCCCGGGGACTTGTCGGCGAGTGGCGCTGAAACGATGTGAAATCGTGCAGCCAAGCGTGACTGGCGCTGAAACGAAGTGAAATCGTGCAGCCAAGCGTGACTGGCGCTGAAACGAAGTGAAATCGTGCAGCCAAGCGTGACTGGCGCTGAAACGAGGTGAAATCGTGCAGCCAAGCGTGACTGGCGCTGAAACGAGGTGAAATCGTGCAGCCAAGCGTGACTGGCGCTGAAAGCAGTTACCAACGTTTGTAAATGCGGGTCTTTTCTTGGTGTGCTTAGAAGTCACAAGAGATTGGTTTTTATAATAGTCCAGTCTATTTCCTTAGAATCTGTTTTGATATCCCTTTACGGAGGAGGAGGCATGTCAGATTTTTGCTTTACCCCCTTTTAGTCGGGGGCCTTAGCGGAAATATCTTGCAAATTATCATACCGCTTAGCTTTTTGGCGTGCTATTAGAGGACATCAATGGCATGCGAAATCAATCAATAGTTAAGCTTAATTCGTTCCGTAGCTAACGTAAAGGCTGAAAATACACGACTGAAACGGTCAAATTTCAATCTTGAATAACTCCGTAGTTGGCTGAATATGATGCGTTCATAGTTTATTAGCCGGGTTTCCGTTCTATAGACCAAAGAATGTTTACTCACAGCATAGTGGCATGTAGGTTTCTGTTTGTTTTTGTGAGCACATTCAAACTTTAAACCCCAAACTCAGTTTGCGGCATAAGTCAGTGTGTCAGTCTGCCCATGTTGAGAGTTCAAGTAAATACATCGACATGATGGCAAATATTGCACAATTCGGATTCTGCGACCTGAACGTGCCGCGTAGGTGTGGCTGCGAATTGGGACTCAGAACGAGCGGTGTGGGAGCAACGCCACTGTACGGCCCAGAAGATGGGACAGCAATTTTTTTTAATTGCACAATATGGCGCTCATCTGAAGATGAATTCTCACTCAAATGGAAGCAAAGATTCCACAGACATGACCACAGCTTCGGTGTCGTGGACAGTTTGAACATTGCAATGGTAGGAGATGAACTGAGTGGGGCGAGGATGCAGCGATAGTTTCCAAAGAAGGAGGGATATATCTATTCGTGGCTTCTGCTTTCACTTTTCATTCTTTGTTTTCACTTTTTTGGGAAGGATTTCCTCATGAGCGGCGCCCCGGTTTTGCCCCAGAACCTGTAGACATATACATGTATCAGATTTTTGCGTTTTAAATGAACACGTTTACAAGCAGTGGATGTTGCATTTACGATCGCATTCATATGAACATACGCATGCACACACACACACACACACACACACACACACACACACTGACACACACACACACTGGCACATATACACACACGCACGAGCACACACACACATACGCTTGCGTGCACACACACACACACATACACATTTAAACTCATTCATGAATGTTTCCTGTAATTAAGCATTTTTTTTCATGATGTTTGCATTTTTGTTGGAGGGCAGGACGAAAAAAAAGCCTCGTTAGCTTATTCTTTAACCCTCAATAAAGATAATTTTGACCTGACTTGACTTGACACACACACAAACGCGCGCACGCACACATCCACACTCACGCACACACACACTTACACACACACACACACACAAATAGAATGAAACCTGCTGACCTTCATATGCGATTTGACATCGTGCATACAAACACGACAGGGCGATTGTCTCTTCCATGCACATGCACGCGCGAAAAGTCGAACAATAGAAAAGAAATACTGGAACGGGCAGAAGCAATCAGCCCTGTACTATACAACAGCGAACACGAAGGGAAGCGAAACAGGCGTCAATGGTGAGCTAACCACACAAAGCGTACATTGCACAACATGACTTTCATCATTGTACGTAGCAAAACCATGGGTTAAAGCAAACAAACATTCTCTCAATCCTGAAATGACACGTTTCAATGTTCTCTGAATCTTCCTCATCCTGAAGTGGTGACTACATTAAAAATAATTTCCAATGTGTGTGTGTGCGTCTTTGTATGCAGGATGGATTGGGGATAGTATTAGAACTGCATGTCTATCGTCTTGTTCGAATCTGCCATCAATTTTGGCAGAAATGTTTGATTTTATGGGGAGGGATAGTGTTAGAATTGCATACCTATCATCTTGTTCTAATCTCCCATCAATTTTGGCAGAAATGTTGGATTTTATAAGACCGTGGTTCCAGGTGACAAGATGGCCAATCACGAAGACCTTTTCTATCAGCTTTTTGAATGCTGATTTCAGGAGCATGCCTGAACTTACTTTCACCCATGTCAGGAAACATCCAAATAAAAGAGACCAGCGAAAAGGGTAGTTATACCCATGAACTTACAGGGCTCCCAATCGTCTCGCAAAACAAGGGTCCATGGGACTCCTTCACTTACAGTATATAGGGTCCTAGAGGCGGGATAGAGGGTCCCAGTGGCATTGCGAATGCTAAAAATATTTTTTTCTAGTGCTTCCCTGGGACCTTCCCTGCACATTAGCTTAGAGGGTCCTTTAGAATTTTAGTGCTTCATAGACCCACAAATGGGGGTCCCTGGGAGACCTGAACGTCTAAGCTCTAAAGGTGCTATTTTTGTACCCAATATCTGATCTCGCTTAGGGCCTATGCATTAAGCTCCCACACTTCTTGCAATTGAATTCACAGGGTTCCCACGGATCTCTAACAGAAAAATTCCAGGACTTTTCCAGGACTATGCTGGTACATTTCAAGGACTAAAGATGCTGCTTGTAATATGGATAATTATTACGGTAAGAGGTGTGCCAATGTTGAACTAATCTGAATGATTTGAATTGAAACATAAAAACACTGGACACACCAAAAATCCACATGCAATGGAATGGTCGTCTGCTGTCACAATATCAGGCGGTCAAAAGTTTGAATAATAAAATAAAATAAAGTATTAACTTTTAGTTTTACTATATATTTTTTCAAACAGATCAAGTTTTGGTTTTGCTAGATTGAAAGTTGAGAAACTGGTTAGCAGATTAAGAAAATTCCAAGACTTTTCCAGGAACTTTAGGGCCTGTGTTGTTTTTCCAGCACTTTTCAAGCCTTGAACTTTCCAGGACTTTTCAAGTTTTCAAGGACTTGTGGGAACCCTGGATTCAACATTAAGTCACTTACTGGAGTTTGATGTTGAGGCTAATCCGGGGCCTGGTCTTTTCCCCATCGCGCTAATAATAAAAGACAAGCAAGTACTTTGGTAGTGAAAAGCAGTCCAAAGACAAGATGATCCTCCTCTTTCTTTTTTTCATGCTGCAGAAGGGATCTTCAGCCATGCAAGCTCAGTGAACGTCGTCAAAGATAATAACGTGAAAGCTACCAAACATGTCCTCAACCACCATTTCATCAGCAAGGCTTCTTCTTTTTCTTTGATCATAGTAAGTAAGATTTCGTTTAACGTCCTGTGTGTGTGTACGTGTGTGTGTGTGTGTTTCTGCGTGTATGCATCATACACCGCACACACATTAAATGTGTGTGTGTGTGTGTGTGTGTGAGAGAGAGAGAGAGAGAGAGAGAGAGAGAGAGAGAGAGAGAGAGAGAGAGAGAGAGAGAGAGAGAGAGAGAGAGAGAGAGAGAGAGAGAGAGAGAGAGAGAGACAGGGAGAGAGAGACAGACACAGACGCAGATGTGTTTTGAAAATCGAGTATCACACAAAATATATAGGATACATCAATAACCATTATAGGTTATGCAGGTGTGTAAATTACCTATGTTCTTTATCATTTCAGGGCTGTAATCGTCTATTAATTAAACACACTCAATGTGAACTTATAAGGGGTTTTGATTGGGGGGAACCCCCCAAATATTCCGGCATTTGAAAATGTTGTCAAAGTGAAAGTTTCGAATGAGTGTTATCATTTAGCCAGCTGTCAAACGAGTGTAATAATAAAGTTAGCCAGCTGATTCTAATTCTGTTTTTCATGTTTGATGTTAAAATAACGACAGACTGAAAAAAAGAAAAAAAGAAGATGAGCAATATAAATTATGACAGGAGTTTGGTCACATAATTTACGTATCTTATTAAATTACTAATTTCAAGCCTTGGCCTAATGTCGGGGCAGTGGGTGGATCACTGGATGCCTCGTGCCTCCATACGGGGAGCTGAATATCACCACCCCCTCCATGAGTCTCTCCCTGTAGGGATACCGAGGGGGAGTCTTTTTGTACAAATAGTTTCCACACCTTCTGGAAGTTCTGTGCTTGTAACTTCCTCTAAACTGCCATTCTCTTTCACTCTTGTCTTTTCCCTTTGCTTACTGTCATCTACCACCTTTCTGCCTTACTGGTCCATTCTCCTGCCTTTGTTCAAGAAATTCTTACAAAGGGTTTCTCCAGCCGAAGTCGGACATGCTGGGCCTACCTATATTTTTGTTTGTGGCTCAAGCCACAAACCTATAACTCACTTTGTCGGTCTGTCTGTCTGTCGGTCCAAAATTGTCGCACATATTGTAAAGGAGAAAAACATACTTGGGCATAAAGTAACATTTCAGTTGTCATATCTACAGTCCTTAGGTATGGAAAGAAGTATATACTGAACAGAGCACATGAATCTTCATTTTAAAGCGTACAAAATAATAAACATACGTAATACAGACACTGCAACAGACACGACGAGTATGCGGTGCTTCTTTCGATGAGTATAAGTAGGATAAATAGTTTTAAATGTTTTCCAAAAGATATAAAAAGTTACGAAATGGTGCAGAGATAACATTCTGGTTTACAGATTAAAATTATTAAAAAGCCAGGGGAGGCGACTCAGTGTATGTAATGATTGGAGTGGCAAAAATAGACCGCTGCCACAAACGATTGCGAATCCGCGCTTCTTTTTAGTTACGTGCATAACGGGAGCATGACGCATCTGCGCTCATATGACAGGACACTGTCTGAGTGATTGACACAGGAAGAAAATAGCCCTAATGTGTTGCCCGTCTGGGACATTGGAGAGGAAGAAGGTTCTAATGTATAAGGAAACTTCTTCTTCTTCTGTGTTCCCAGGCCATACAGCCATAATGGGTAAGGCACGTATGTGTCCGGTTTTCAGTTTTCACTGGTCTCCCCGCTGCGTACAGCCGACACATTCCGATTTCGGAGGGGATCAAAGGGGGAAAACTATTTGGAAGATTATTGTGAAAAAAGGCAGGAGAATGGGGCCAATAAGTCAGAAAGATAGCAGATGATAGAAAGCAAAGGGAAAAGGCAGAGTCAAAGAGAGTGGCAGATAAGAGGAAGTTACGAGCACAGAACTTCCAGAAGGTGGGGAAAATATTTTTACGAAAGACTTCCCCCCCCCCCCCCCCTCCCCCGGTATTCCCACGGGGAGAGACTCGTGGAGGGGGCGGGGTTGTCCAGCTCCCCGTATGGAGGCACGAGGCATCCACCCATGCCCCTTTATAAGGAAACAAA
Source organism: Phymorhynchus buccinoides (assembly GCA_017654935.2). NCBI lineage: Eukaryota > Metazoa > Mollusca > Gastropoda > Neogastropoda > Raphitomidae > Phymorhynchus > Phymorhynchus buccinoides. The sequence continues at coordinate 10,657,651 of CM065707.1, forward strand.
TAAAAAGCTTTTTTTTTTGCAATGAAAGAGGCTACACATTAAAACGACAACAACAAAAACAGAAGCCAACACAACATAACTTGGTCTGTATAGTTTACTTTTGACTGGTAGATGAATGAATAATTATACAAAAGCAAAATAATCTTTGGGGCATCGTTTGATCCGAAAATACAGCTAGACAGTAATAGACGAAGTATCATAATATAGATACCAGGGCCTGTATTCACGTTGAGATAGCATGAGACTTAGCATGATGCTAACTTAGAAGCTCTTCCAATGTCCTATAGGATTTAATAGGACTTTTGGAAGAGCTTCTAAGTTAGCATCACGCTAAGTCTCATGCTATCTCGACATGAATACCGTCCCTGGGCCTGTATTCACGTTGAGATAGCATGAGACTTAGCATGATGCTAACTTAGAAGCTCTTCCAATGTCCTATAGGATTTAATAGGACTTTTGGAAGAGCTTCTAAGTTAGCATGATGCTAAGTCTCATGCTATCTCAACGTGAATACAGGCCCTGAAGCAAACTGTTTCCGCTGTTTAGACATTATATGTAAAACTATATTAATCTAGCAAGACTTTTGATCAGTATGTGAAGTGTACAACATAACTGAGAAACATAACAGCAACATATGGCCAACTCGTACGCTGTAGTCAGTTGATGAGCAAACAGTAATTCAAATAAGCAAATAAATAAATATGCCCGTTCATTTGTTCAATTCAGATTGCACACATAAACATTAGTCTTGTGCAAAACGAAACAGGGCTCATCTGTCTACTTAAGGAGAGGGGGGCGGGGACACAATCCAACTGCGATCCAACTGTGATTATATTTGTTTGCGGCATGATTCTCCTGAAATAGTAGTAGTACTGTCTGAATGAATCTGATGAAATCTTACTGGTTTTGTTCACAATATTTAATGAAGTCACCCGCACACGAATCTGAGGAGATGTGCTCTCCCCACATTTTCACACCTTCCTTTCTTACCCAACATTAAGCCGTATCTTATGAACTTTTTGAGCTAATTATCTTTGTTGAATAATTGATCGCAGTCATGATAATATAAAGGCCTTTATCTAATAGGACCCCCCCCCCCCCCCCCCCCCCCACACCCCCCCCCACACACACACACCTATGTGGTGCAGTACACACAACAGCCGCGGAGCATTTGTCACAGTCCTGGTTCATTGCGTTTTTCCCGTCTTGCCTTTACCTTCTACTATTATTGAATGCATGTGTTTCATTATGTAAATGGTTGACAATTACTGTTAAATATAGCAAACGATAGAGGATGTAGTACTCGATCTGCAGTAAGAAAGGCAAGAATGAAAAAATGGAAAGAACCGAGAAATGGAGGAGGGGGGGGGGGGGATACGCAAGCATAGTGAACGAAAATAGTACGATTGTTTTAAGACGGAAGTATTTCACGAGAATCTTGCCTCACAGACGTCGTCACAGTTGGATCGTAGTTGGACAGAAATCGCACGTGTATGAGTCGGACCCTATTGGCCACTGCAACGACCACCTTTTGCAAGAGTGAATGCCCTTGGTAGATGCCTGAGTACTGACCAAACAAGGGAGTAACTCTCGCCAATAACCCTATTTGAGGCCACACTGAATGACTGCCTTTTGCAAAAGTGAATGCCCTTGGTAGATGCTTGAGTACTGACCAAACAAGGGAGTAACTTTCGCCAATAACCCTATTTGGGGCCACTGAATGGCTGCCTTTTGCAAGAGTGAGTTCCCTTTTGGATACTGACCAACAAGGGCTTAATTCTCGCTGCCAAGGGCGTTAATAACCCTAGTTGCAGTGGCCAACAGACAGCAGTGGGGTATTACGTAAAACAGATTGATACTGGCATTACCAACATCAGCGGCACCATGAACACAACCATATTGACTTCAAATAAGGAAGATGGCAGAGTGGTTTTAAGACGTTCGCCTGCCAATTCAATGCCTGAGTGATCTAGGTTCGAATCCCCCCCCCCTTACTTATTTCAAGTAAGTCTACACGTTAACCCTTTCACCGCCAGCCATATTTCAGCTAAATAATTCCATTAAATTTACCTGGGTAGAGAACAAAATCCATCTGCAGTATTGGGGATCCTTCTGTGGCATAATAAAATAAGGTCTATCCTTACTTCCGGAATTCCCAAAACTAAGACAATAGGGTCTTTGGATAATAGAACTCAATTTGATGCCTTTTAGTGACATAGGTGTTATATCACTGTGGTGCTAAAATGTGACGTTGGCGGTGAAAGGGTTGGCAATATTAACATTTCTTCCCCTCAACCCAAAACGGTACAAGTGCAGTTGTAGTACACGCGCACCATAACTTCACTTGCGCTCCAAGTGTCAAGTGTACTATCCGGGACAGAAAATATTGGTGATTTGTTCGACGGAAAAAGTGATATTTTAATTCTTCAAATCCCCTATAGAGACAGCACTTTTTCCGTCTAAGATGGTTCAGATAGTGTTGTGAGGGGAAGAAATGTTAATATTGCCAAAGGGTTAACTCGATTAAGGTACGCAGTTCTATTTGTCAAGACTCTCCCAGATTATCTCCACAAAAAATAACTGCTTCCTTACCTAGCCAAAAGCCCAATACATACATATGTACATTAAAAGCTCTCTCTAGTTGCCTGTACTCTTTTGATACTTTATGCTCTTCCTTTACATTGCTACACTCAGGTCCTATGGCATTAAAAAAAGCTGATAAGTTAAAAAATGATATTCCTAATCAAAGATATTTCATTAAACCAATCAGTATAAAGTCATCAACGGATCATATGAACCAATTATCATCAATATCATAAGGAAATGAGCACCGAATGAATCGTATTTACACGTGAGAGAGATCTGTGTTGAACGTAGAAAGAAATATGCATATATATTATGTTTTCTGCTGCATGCGATGCGACTTTTACCTGTGTCATTTTATTATTGTCCTTGATAAAGAGGAGTAAAACCTCAAAAATGTTATCTTGCTTGTTCATGGTTTTTTTTAGTGTGAACGTTTTATATATATATATATATATATAAAGGAACACAAGGAACAGGCAAATGAGACAAAGCCATTTGGAAAGGAAGGTGTGGGAAAAAAGAAATAAAAATGCACAGTTTGTGAGACAGTCACAATCAATATCACACAACATTGAGCCAGTCATCATCAACCATAATAATAAGCAACAGTTCATAAGAACAGCCAACAACAACAACAAACAAACGGGGAGACATTCTGAAAGCCCTAAAAAAACCGTTTCATAAAAAAGAAGATGCAACAACAGTCAAACATAGAAAAAGGACGAAGCACTGCACAGAGACAGAAGAACAGTCCATGCCATGCTGTGGTGGTTCTACTACTAAGCCAAACCGAAGAGTGCCCCCCTCCCCAAATGGGTTGACATCTGCACAACACAGAATCACATACTCCATGCCTCTTACAAGGTTTCTGGACACAATTCCATGCAGGCCACAATCTTTTTCTTGTGTCATGCTGAAGAGTTTGGGGTAAGGTTTTCACATCACAACACAGACGCGACTCTGCGTTTTGGCGTGGTCCGATTTGGACATGGCCACTTTTCTCCGGGCCACCACCCCCGAACTGCCGTAGTGGGCGAACTCCACCCCACTTACCCTGCCGCCCTCTACTCTGGAACGCTCAGCGGGTTTGACGCCCTCCGATGTCGATGATCCGCTGAGCCGTTTGGACTTGCTGGTGACGTCTTTGCTACGCTCTCTCTTCTCGTCTTTGTCGGCGTGGGTGGGTTTCTCTTCTGGGAGGTCAGAAAGTGTCCCCCCCGCATCAGTTGTGTGCCGATCTTCCTGGGTGTCCCCAGCCAAGTTCGTTGTCGGACTAGGAGTTAGAAGTGGTGACGTGTTCTCGCCTTTGTCTTCTGGTACGGGGTCTTTGTGCTCCTGTTTTGGCGAAGCAACTGTGGGCGTCTTGGCATCCTGCGATGAAGCGTCTTCCTTCCGTTCTGCTGAGGAATCCTTCACCTCTGCTACTGTGCTATGTTCTGTATCCTCTCCTGGAAAAGTTTGTTTCACCTGTTCTTCGACTGAGCTCACGTTTGCCTCTTTTTCGGATAAACTTTGTTTGACCTCGTCTTCGGATAACGAACGTGCAACTTTATCTCCCGCTTGCACCTCCTCTTGCAAAGTTTGTGTCGCCTCCTCGTCCAATTTCGCCTGCTTTTCTACCAGCGGGTGGTTTGCATTGTCTTTGGCAGCCTCGTGTTCTGGTCTGAGCACCCCATCAGAGGGGCCTTGCTTGGCGTCGCACTCAGAAACGCGAGCGTCCTCCTCCTCATCCGAGTCGTCGAGTTTCACGGCGGTGTCGCTCTCCGCGTCACTGGTGAGCAGATCCTCGGCGGATCGACTGTTGGCCGTGTTCTCGCTGGTGGGGTTGGTGACGTCCGAGTGCGTGGACGACTGCAGAGGAGAGTCCACGACAGAGCCGCCGCCACCGCCGCCGTAACCCTCCACAGGCTCGATGTTGCTCAGCGGGTGAGACGAAATGATGTCCGACAGCTTCGTCACGGCGACATCTCCGTCCAGTCTGGACGACAGCAGCGACGCTTGCGAAGACGCCGCCACCGCCCCTCCGGACGCCAGCCCATCTTCTGGAAACTGCCCTGAATGAAGAGGTGTTCTTGTTCTTGCTGAGGGCGAGACCGACCTCGGGCTGCTGCTGCCTGCTGACAGTGAATGATGATGCTGCGGAGAGGAGTTGCCCAAAATGCTGTTAGCCGCACTACCAGTGGTCACTGAAGAGTTCAGCTCCGGGGACGATATGGGGGCACGGCCTTTCCCCCCGGGGGGAAGCTGCTGTTGATGCTGTTGCCCGGGCGGGGCGAGCTGGTAGGGTAAGGTCTGGTGCTGCTGGCTGAGGCTCTTCTTGCTCTCTTTCTTCTTCTTCGCCTGCTGCTGGAAAATGACGAGGGCCGTGTCCTCGTAGCGCTGGTGAACGAAGAGGGCGGAGTCGGCGTGGTGGTTGTGTGCGCGATTCATCTGGTGGACGGTGAGGAGGTCTCTCTCTCTGTACGTCTACTGACGGTCCACCCGCTCAGGCCAGTCTGCAACAACAGACAGACAGTAAGCAAATACAGTGGAACCTCCCTTTATAAGACCTTCAAAAATCATCCAAAATGAGGTCTTATAAGGGAAGTCTTATAAGGGAGGTACTTTTAATACTTACAAAGAAGAACAATGTATTAGAAAAGTAGGTCTTATATGGGAGGGAGTCATAATGGGAGGTCTTATAAGGGGGGTTCCAATGTGAAATAAATCGTCTGTAATTGCTAAGGGTCTGCACAAGGCGAAACTCGGTGTAGAGTGGCACAGTGGTAGCGCGTTCGCTTCGTGTCAAGTAAACCCGAGTTCGAACCTGGGTACAGGGGATTTTCCCTCCCACTTTAAACTAAGCCTTACGGTCTGAACGTGGAGTCTTTCGGATGAGACGATAAACCGAGGTCCCGTGTGCCCATGAACTTAGCACACGTTAAACCCAGTGGCAACGAAAAAGTTGTCATTTGGTCAAAATTTACTCCCCTCCCCCCTTTCCTTCCTCATCAGTCACACACAATTCGCATGCAAAATTTTAAAATAATAAATTGGGTGGCGCGCCTCTGGCTGCGTGCGCTCTCCAGGTGGGAGCAACCCGAATTTCGCAGAGACGCCTCAGTGAATATAAAGTACCTAATACCTGAAACACACAGCATAGAAAGACAAGACCTTTGAGACTGACTTGTGTGTGACATTTGTCTGGATATTAAAAAAAATCCAAAAAAAATCAGAATTAACCCTTTCGCCGCCAGCCATTTTTAACCCTTTCACCGCCAACCATATTTCAACCAAATATTTCCATTAAATTTACCTGGGTAGAGAACAAAATCCACCTGCAGTATTGTGGATTCTTCTGTGACATATATATAATGTCTATCCTTACTTCTCAAAACTGAGACAATAGGGTCTTTGGATAATAGACCCCAATTTGATGCCTTTAAGTGACATAGGTGTTAAATCATTGTGGTGCTAAAATGCGACTTTGGCGGTGAAAGGTTTAAACACAATTTGTCCATTAATCTTACCTGGGCAGAGAAACAAAATCATCTGCAATATTGGGGATTCCTCTGTGACATGTATAAACTAAGGCCTACCCTTACCTCCCAAAATTATGAAAATAGGCTCTTTGGATAACAGACCCTGGTTTGAGACTTTTTCATGACATGGGTGTTAAATCATTGTAGTGCTAAAATGCGACATTGGCGGTGAAAGGGTTGAAAATGCATAACTGATTCTGCATGCCCAGTTATTTGTATCTTTTCTATCACCAGTTAGATACCATGACATGACAATCCCCCCCTTTCCTTTCCTTCCATACATGCAGAAGTGTATTCTTTGGTTTTGTGTGTCTTTTTCTCTCTCACGAATCTTCTCCTGAAGGGTAAAGAAACGTCGAAAATCCAAAAAGGGCCGGCCAGTCAGCATCAATATTTTAAGATGACTTTTCGCACCCGTTGCAAGATGAAATAATATATTCTTTTATAATCAGTGATCAGAAGAACAAAATCCATGAGAGACAGAAGTCTGAAGTCTGAAATGATTTAATTTGTTAGGCCACAGGCCCATACAAATAGAGTTCACATAAACGTAGTATTTAAGATCACATAACATCATTATCAAAGCACATTGTTATCGTTCTTGGAGTGCATCTTTGCGTACTAAATAAGCTTTGTACACATATTTACAAAGCCTAAGAATTAAGTTATGATTTTCATTAGAAAGAAGCAGTAGAGAGAGAGACAGAGAGAGAGAGAGAGAGAGAGAGAGAGAGAGAGAGAGAGAGAGAGAGAGAGAGAGAGAGAGAGAGAGAGAGAGAGAGAGAGAGAGAGAGAGAGAGAGAGAGAGAGAGAGAGAGGACGAGAGAGAGTGACACAGAGAGAGACAGACAGACAGACAGAGAAAGACAGACACAGAGAGATACACACACACAGACAGACAGAGATGCTAAAAAAACCCACATCGATCACGTCCTTCATTGACTGTCGCCCTGGCAACCCTACTGTCATCCGTACAAGAAGAGAAATTCGTTGGAAATTCCAGCCAGATGACTCATCCATACCCATCCATTCATCTATCCATCAGATCTATCACGCACAAGTCTGACACTTTGTGCACAGCATAATAACGGAAGATGCTTTGGCCTCAAAATAATTCGCTTTTATGTCGTCACGGAGAGGTATTTGTCAGAACGTCAGTGGTATGGTGAGTCCAAAAGCCCCCACCAAAACACACACACACGCACACTTTTTGTTATCAACTTTCAAAATGACAGTCAAATATTATCTAGCCCTTACATCATTAATATTGCTACTATGTATAATTGCACCATCCCAAGTTGTAAAGTTGCCTTGGTGTGTGTTTTATCAATTTCAATAAGTTAAGTTATTAATTGTTAGCTAAGAGATTACTTTCACTACTATTGTTTTCTTCTTTTATTTTTCGTCTAATATCATCAATGGTGAACAGACGTTAAATAAACCACTTAAAACCCTTTCAACGCTAGCCATTTCTCAGCCAAAATAGAGAGAGAGAGAGAGAGAGAGAGAGAGAGAGAGAGAGAGAGAGAGAGAGAGAGAGAGAGAGAGAGAGAGAGAGAGAGAGAGAGAGAGAGAGAGAGAGAGAGAGAGAGAGAGAGAGAGAGAGAGAGAGAGATTCCTCTGTGACATGCATAAAATAGGGCCTATCCTTACCTCCCAAACTTAACAACATAAGGTCACTGGATACCAGACCCTCATTTGATGCCTTTTAGTGACATGGGTGCTAAATTATTGTGGTGCCAAGAGGCGACAGTGGCGATGAAAGGGCTTTAACTGAACTGAACAAGATTCAAGATTCAAGAAGTTTAATCCTTTGACCCCTTTTGGGGCATGGAGGATACACTAACAGTATAACACAAACATAAAACTCAATCAAAACCGCAAAAAAATCAAAAGTAACAGCGAAATGTCAATATTTGGTGAGCGGTGAAAGAAACACTTTTAAATTATCTTTCCAAATTTTAGAAATTTACTTAAATTTAAACATATACGTCGTCCTTTTTGAAATATGCTACAGAAATTGAAAACGGATTTGGGTTTCACACACACACACACACACAGACACACCACACACAGACAGACACACACACACACACACACAGACACACACACACACACACACACACACACACACACACACACACACACACACACACACACACACACACACATAATCCTACACACTATTATGTCCTAATTTATTTTTACTGATGCGTGGTGAACAATTCAGTTATGAACCATTCCTGTACATTTGGGGTCTAATCTAAGTCGTCATTCAGTGAGACACAAGATGCTTCATTTATATATACTACTTAATTTAATGCATGCTCCCTTATTATTTTACAGGTAAGCTGGGGTGATTTTTGTGCGTGTGGCTATTCATTTCTGTATGTCTGTATTATTTGTTAATCTATCTATTCATTTATTAATTAATTAATTTATTCATTCATTAAATCATTAATTAATGTATTCATTCATTAATTTATTTATTCATTTATTAGTTTATTCATTCATTAATTTATTCATTAATTAATTTATTCATTCATTCATTTATTTATTCATTAATCTATTTATTGTCATTTTTTCGTTTAGTTATTCATTCATTAAGTTATTCGTTTCCGAAGAAAAGGAACTGAAAAAATAAAGTCGACCCATTCCTTTACCATTACCTAATTCATCTTCTCGACTTGAACCAACACCATCAAGACCAGCCGTCTGGGTGATATGAAAGAAACCGTACATGTATGCTAAAGCTGTCCTGAATGAAAGTTCGTGTAACGTCATCCGGCCCGGAACAGGCACATATAAGGGGCATTAATAACTCAGGGCTCCCAATTTAACTTGTGGCGGTGCCATAGCCGATGAGGTTTAACCCTTTCACCGCCAGCCATTTTTCAGCAAACGTTTTCCATTAAACTTACCTGGGTAGAGAAACAACATTATTTGCAATACATGGGATTCCTCTGTGACATGTATAAATTAAGGCCTATTTTTACCTCCCAAAATGAAGAAAATAGGCTTTTTGGATAACAGCCTCTGGTTTGAGTCCTTTTCATGACATGGGTGTCAAATCATTGTTGTGAAAAAATGCGACATTGGCGGTGAAAGGGTTAACCGAGGTGTGGTCACCGCTACAGCTATCTGCATTAATAAAAAAAAAAATCGGGACTTTACTGGTTTCGTACTGCCTCCGGGCATTGCCTCCAGTATTGTTCCCACCATATTTGTATTTACAAATGTCCCATATGTGTCTGATTCAGACCAAGAGGACGTAAAACACCATTTTCGTCGTCGTCGTCAGGGCTCCCAGTTGTCCCTGGTACCCCCAGAGCAAAATGAATTAATTCCCCTACTCATGTTGCTGTTGTTGTTGTTGGCTTACCCTGGCTAAAAGACTCCAGGGACCATCCCAACAGCGGAAGCACTTGATCACTGTGGTACAAGTGATGATCAGCTAGGGATGAGAACCTTCCAACAATTAAAGTTACAGCAACGTCCCATAGGGCCTTTGGCCGAGAGGACGTAAAACATTCATTCGATGAGAACATTACGTGTGTGACCGTTTTTGATTAACCCCGCCACGTGGGCAGCCACACTCCGTCTTCGGGGGATTTCCTCTACTTAATTGATATATCTGCCTTTTAGTCTTAACCCTTTCGCCGCCAGCCATTGTTCAGCCCAAAAATACCATTAAACTTAACTGGGTAGAGAAGATAAAATATCTGCAGTATTGCAAATTCCTCTGTCAGATATAACATTAGGCCTAACAGGTCCTGATTTGATGCCTAGTAGTGTGACATGGGTGCTAAACCATTGTGGTGCCGAAATGCGACATTGGCGGTGAAAGGGTTAAAGGGGGAAAGAAAAAACACACCTCCAAACGGGCCGGATATTCTATTTTCTAAACACCACCTGTGGCATCGTTTCACAAAACTCCGACAACCTGAAGTCTTGCCAAAACGGCAACGGAACACCTTTAAATGAGCAGAAAAACAACAACACCAACACACACACACACACACACACACACACACGCACGCACGCATGCACACACGCGCGCGCACGCACACACACACACACAAACCTGTTACTGTCTGTTCACTCCGACCAAGGAGAAATAGAGTATTGAAACAGTTTAATTTAAAATGGCACCCTTTTACTGTTTTAGTCGTTGTCTTTGAAAACACCTGATGTAACCATCAGCAGTAGTAAAGCAGGGAAGTAATTATCTCTCTCTCTCTCTTGGTAATAACAATACAACTTCAAGTGTTCTCTCTGTCTCTCTCTCTGTTTTCTCTCTCTCTCTCTCTCTCTCTCTCTCTCTCTCTCTCTCTCTCTCTCTCTCTCTCTCTCTCTCTCTCTCTCTCTCTCTCTCTCTCTCTCTCGGTAATGACAAACAAAAATTGAAGTGTTCAAATGCTCTCTCTCTCTCTCTCTCTCTCTCTCTCTCTCTCTCTCTCTCTCTCTCTCTCTCTCTCTCTCTCTCTCTCTCTCTCTCTCTCTCTCTCTCGGTAATGACCAAAAAAAATTGAAGTGTTTCAAAATGCGCTCTCTCTCTCTCTCTCTCTCTCTCTCTCTCTCTCTCTCTCTCTCTCTCTCTCTCTATCTCGGTAATGACCAAACAAATTGAAGTGTTCAAATGCTCTCTCTCTCTCTCTCTCTCTCTCTCTCTCTCTCTCTCTCTCTCTCTCTCTCTCTCTCTCTCTCTCGTCGCTAATGACAATAAAATTTGAAGTGTTTAAATGCTCTCTCTCTCTCTCTCTCTCTCTCTCTCTCTCTCTCTCTCTCTCTCTCTCTCTCTATCTCTGTAATGACAATAAAATTTGAAGTGTTTCAAATGTTTTCTCTCTCTCTCTCTCTCTCTCTCTCTCTCTCTCTCTCTCTCTCTCTCTCTCTCTCTCTCTCTCTCTCTCTCTCGGTAATGACAATAAACTTTCAAGTGTTCAAGTGCTCTCTCTCTCTCTCTCTGGGTATAAAAAGCGTGAATGGGTTATGCTTATCCCTTTACCCTGGTTAAATAGAATATCTCTTTCTTTCCCGCACTCACGCATGCACGCACGCACTCACACACACACACACACACACACACACACACACACACACTGGAACCAATTTATTGTTAAAAGTTGTACTGACAAAATGTTCCTTCTCTCTGTCTCTCTGTCTCTCCCTCCTCACACACACACACACACACACACACACACACACACACACACACACACACACACACACACACACACACACACACACACACACACACACACACACACACACACACACACACTATCTAAAAGCTGCGGTAAAAGGGCCATCAAAGATCCTCCTAGACTGAAGAGGGACAGCACTGAAATCAAGTTCCCAACGAATGAAAGTTAGGCTTTACGTCCACTCGGCTGCAAAACAGCACATATGGGACGAACCATCAACCAACCACCATTCAAAGCTCTGCCCAGCAGATCCTGGAGGTACCGCAATATACCAGACCTGTCTGAATAAAATATCTTACACGTGTATCAGTTCCCAACGTCACCAGAAAAAGGTTTATTAATACAGCGATAAATCAATTTAACTAAGCTATTTAACCCCTTGACTGCCAGAGAAAATTAAAGAAAAAATTGGGCAAATCATGCCATGAAAGACAACTGACAGAGCCAATCTGGCAAAAAGGTCTGGGGGTATTACTCTCTTGACTGTGTTTGAGCAAAAAACAGCATATCAGGGTTATTCCTCTTCATCTGATGACTTCATCAGTGATGTCATCAAGTCAGTGCGTAATACGCTGGAGGCAGTCAAGGGGTTAACAGAAAAGACAACACCTAATAAAAAGTCAAAACCTCTGGCAGTCGAAGCCAATCCTCCTCCGAAGTCGGAGTGTGGCTGCCCACGTCGTGGCGGGGTAATCAAAAACGGTCACACACCGACACGTAATGTTCTCATCCCTAGCTGGTGCATGTGAGTGATTCGGCGGTTGGGATGATCCCTGGAGTCTTTAAGCCAGGGTACAACATAACAACAACAACAACAACATAAGCCAATCCTCTGTCAGAAACTCTTAATACAGTGGAACCTCCGGCTCCCAATTAAGAGACCTTGACAAATCATCCAAAATGAGGTCTTTAAGTGGGAGTGAGTTGCATTAGGGATCAGGGAGGTAATTTCAATACTTACAAAGAAGGGCAATGTCTCAGAGAAGTAGGTCTTAAGTGGGAGGGAGTCTTAATAGGGAATGCCTTACTAAGTTACTTACTAGGGAGATTCCACGCTGTAGCCTAGTAATTCTTTTCTTTTTCTTCTTCTGCGATCCCAGGCCATATGGCCATAATGGGTAAGGTACATGTGTCCGGTTTTCAGTTGTCACTGGTCTCCCCGCTGCGTACAGCCGACACATTCCGATTTCGGAGGAGCTCAAAGGAGAAAGATTTTTTTGAAAAAAGGCAGGAGAATGGACCAATAAGTCAGAAAGATAGATGATGGCAGAAAGCAAAGGGAAAAGGCAGAGTCATAGAGAGTGGCAGATTAGAGGAAGTTACAAGCACAGAACTTCCAGAAGGTGGGGGAACTATTTTTTATACGAAAGACCCCCCCGGTATTCCCACGGGGAAATTATTTTAAATTTGCAGAACCTCTGACAATTCTGATGCCTGACACACACACACACACACACACACACACACACACACACACACACACACACACGCACGCACGCACGCATGCACGAACGCACTGAGAGAGTTTGAACACGGGGAAAAGTAGGAATAGGAATGGGTATTTGGTATTTTGTACTTTATAGTCACAGAGGCGTCCCTGTGAAATTCGGGTTGCTCCCACCTGGAGAGCTCGTCGCAGCCAGAGACGCGCCACGTATTTTTTAAAATGTATTTTTAATTTGCATGTGACTCGGGTTCGAATCCCGGCCTCGCCCTTTCCTTCTACTTTGACAGGAAAATCGAACTGAACGTCCAGTCCTTCGGACGGGGACTTAAAAAGCTAGTCTGACGCACGTAAAAATCCCACGGCAGTTGAAAGTCGGTAAGAGCAGGGAGAAATCCCGCTGCTTGGTATGGCCAAATTGATAGCTAGGTTTTCCAAGTATGCCCCCCCCAAAAAAAAAAAAAAAAAAAAAAATAAATTGAGTAGGCACTGCACTTGCGGCGACGCCCTCTCCGGGGGAGAGCAGCCCGCATTTCACAGAGATAAGTCTCTGTGACTAGAATATACACTAAATACCAAAATACCCCAAAAAAATTGTGAAAGAGGATGTGCTAAGATGGAAGAGATGGATCTTAATAATAATAATAATAATAATAGATAGTATTTATATAGCGTCTTTCTTTAGAATTAAACTCAAGGCGCTCACATTCACTGATTCACACGCAATTGGGCTAACATACGCATTCATTCAATCATCATCTAATTACTGTGAAAAGTTAGAGAGAGGAAGCTCTTTGAAACAAGTGAGTTTTCATTTGGGTTTTGAAAGCGGGAAGTGCAAAGATGCAAAGAATCTTCTCTGCATCATGCACTGTTATGGTTTTCCAGCTATCGTGCGCTTTAACCCCCCCCCCCCCCCCCCTCCCCCTAATATTTTCGCAATGAAAATTTTCACTTCTTCTTCTTCTTCGATCGCTCAGACAGTTTCCTGTCAATTATGAGCGCAGATGCGTCATGCTGCCGTTATGAGCCTAACTAAGAAACAGTTAGGCCCAGCAAGTCCGACTTCGGCTGGAGGAGGGACTCTTTTTGAAAAGCGTTTCGTGAAGAAAAGGCAGGAGAATGGATGGACCGGTAAGGCAGAAAGATAGTAGATGACAGTAAGCAAAGGGAAAAGGCAGAGTCAAAGAGAGTGACAGATTAAAGGAAGCTACAACTGAGCACAGAACTTCCAGAAGGTGGGGGAACTATTTACACAAAAGACCCCCCCCCCCCCCGGTATCCCCACGGGGGTACATTTTCACTGATAAACAACATTCTGCCTTTTTTTAAGTTGGGGGGGGGGGGTGGGGGGGAGGGGGGGGGGGAGGGGGTAGGGTTGGATCATCCTTGGATTATTTAAACCCCCCACAAAACCCCCTGAAAGAAACAGACTTTGAGATTGTGGGTCGTAAACATGAAGGCCGTGTGTGTGTGTGTGTGTGTGTGTGTGTGTGTGTGTGTGTGTGTGTGTGTGTGTGTGTGTGTGTGTGTGTGTGTGTGTGTGTGCGTGCGCGCGCGCGCGCGCGCGCGCGCGCGCGCGCGTGTGTGTGTGTGTGTGTGTGTGTGTGTGTGTGTGTGTGTGTGTGTGTGTGTGTGTGTGTGTGTGTGTGTGTGTGTGTGTGTGTGTGCGTGCGTGTGTGTGTGTGTGAGACTAAAGTACAAGATTGCAGTTTTTATTTTTTTAAAATCGCAACATTTTGTATCTTTCAGCACACTCTTTACTTTAATTACGAGTAAAGGAGGCAAGGCTGCAGACTAGAGAAGGGAAAGAACACCCCCCAAAAAAACCCCACCCCACACACACCTGAATGTAAAAAAAGGATACACTTAACACACGCTGTAAATATTTTCGCTTCTGCCCTGGATATGAGCCAACATCAGTTTTAACGACTTTGTTTCATTTTTTTTAATGTTTGAGAATGTGGGAGGAAGCACATTCACACACACACACACACACACACACACATTCACACACACACACACACACACTCTCTCTCTCTCTCTCTCTCAGCATGTTTTTTTTTAAACGCACGCATGCATGCATGCACTTGCGCATGTGCGCGCGTCCGTACACACACACACACACACACACACACACACACACACACACACACACCTTTCTACTTTTTTTTAACGTTTCGAGATTTAAAAACAATATATATTCCTGTCAGTTAAAGATAAACAAGTTACAACCCTTAAATTTGCAAGTATATAATACTTTTATTTCTTAAATTATGAGATAGGCCTGCACATCCTACAAGAAGGTTTTAACAATAACTCGCACAATAAAATGAATTAGACTAAACGAAAAACACTAACGCCCATCACACAAATCTCAGTGATCGCGCTTACTGGCAATTATCAGTAAAATACTGAGAAAAAAAATTGACCTGTCATCTAGGAACTGATATTTTTTTTTTTTAGCTAGGACTGATAAATTGTTTAACATGGGCTTTAAAAATTGTGGTTTTTCACTGGTTTTTGTTTCCGGCTGGGGCTGGTTTTGGCACCGGTTGTTGGGGTGGGGGTGGGGTGGGGTGGGGGGAGGGGGGCCAATGTCGCTGATGGGACTGGTTCTCAAATTTCCTAGCGCGATCACTGAACCTGCTTCTTTTCGTTAGGTGGCGCTAAGCACCGGTGTCACGATAAATAAGTAGTCGTATGAAATATTTACCTCTGCGCATGCGCATTAGAACAGTTACTTATCTCACGTGATTACTACTAACCCTATCCCTAACGAAGTTGAAACAACGGAAAGAACCAAGAAATAGAGCAGGAGGGTGTAAATGTACATATTTGCAGAGAAATCGATGTACAAAGCCATGCACTTAGTTTCGTAATGATTCACAATGGCGGACAAACAAACGATTCTGATTGGCTACGCGGCTAGAGGTAAAAATCTCATAGAGGTAAAAATACACCGCCACACCGGAATCAAACAAGGCAGCATCCACGAGGTTGTGACACACAAGCGTGTACATCATAACTCAAGTGGTCAGAGCACGCTCCAAGGGGACTTTGATAGGCTTGCCACATGGGAAGACGGATGGAGAATGGCTTTCCACCCTCAAAAATGCTCTGTGCTCCACGTGGCGAGACGCAGAAACACCACGGAGAAGGCCTACTTCCTACACGGACACCAACTCCAGAGCGTGCCCCATGCAAAATACCTGGGTGTAACAATCTCCACTGACCTTAAAGGCACAGCTGGACTATAAAAGAGGGGAGGCGCTGAGCGCGCGCCCTTACCCCGAGAAGACCTTACAGTCTTCATGAAGAACGTCCATAAGGGTCGACGACCAATTGGACGATAATCTCACTATCTGGCAACGCGCGCCGCATTTGAATCACAGCTGGCGAGAGAGACGGTTCGCACTTCTTTGTTCCCTGTTGTGCGAGCCACCGCGAGGCAGAGCTTTTCTGACGAGCAAGACCCGATCCCTGGGATCAGTTGTTTTCCCTTTAAGTGGGACACCCTCATCAACGATGTGGTGAACAGGGCAAACACAAAACCCTTGGCTTCCTGAGGAGGGCCCTGAAGATCAATAACAAAAAAGCTCAAGCAGCAGGCCTACAAGGCTATGGTACGCCCCCCCTCCTGGAATACGCGCGGTCAGTCCGGTCTGGGACCCCCACAACAAGGGCAGCATCGATGCCATTGAAAGAACCCTCAGCCGAGCTGTGAGATGGGTGGCCCGAGACTTTCATGCAACAGGATCAGCAGACCTCAAGAATACCCTGAAATGGCCCCTTCTCGAGAACCGCAGAACTGAAGCCCGCCTGAATACATTCTACAAATTCCACACAGGTCTTCTGTCCATCAATATGAGTGAATGAGTATTAATGTTTTACGTCCTCTCGGCCGAAAGCCATACGGGACATTGCTGTAACTTTAGTTATTGTATCCATCAATACCAAATACTTACCAACAAATAATACACAGCAGAAGAAAAGCCTCCGCCAATCCCACTCCGCTGCCTACGACATTCCAAGCCACAGAACACAGTACAGACAATCCACATTCTTCCCCCGCACCATCCCACAGTGGAACTGCCTCCCAGAAGCAGTTGCCTCCTCTCTGTCTTTGTAGGCATTCAAAAGAGGCCTCCACAAACATCTCCACTGAAACTGAAACCAGGGAACGAGGGGGCCATAGATCAAAGTGGTGGTAAATGAAGGGCAGGAGCTACGCCGGTCGGGGTTCGCTTCCCGGGGACCGCTACGGTAGCCGGATTGGTCTTGCCTGGATACTGCGAAATAAAGGTGTATGGTCCACCCTTTTAAAATTATTTTTAAAAATCCTACATATCCACACTAGGTTTTAACTTATGTTTACTTTCCTTTTCCATTACTCCTATCTCCCCGCTTCCCAACTTCTTGTCTTCTTACTACCCCCCAAAGTGCAGCAGAATCTTCAGCCTGATGAAGCTGGCTGCCTGAAGAAGAAGAAGAAGAAGAAGAAGAAGAAGAAGAAGAAGAAGACTCGTCTATTTCATATCTGTGTTCGATTCTGAATATCAAATCGATATTTCCGTGATCTGGCTTTTCCAGTCGCGACATGACACTACTTTTCTGTGCTGTCCTTTGTAAAGTTATTGTTGGCATTATTTTCACCACATCTTTTGCATAACTTATTTTCACTCCCTCTGTCCATATGGACCAAAAGGCCTGAAAAGACTGAAATAAAAACAAACCAAACCAAGCCAAACCATATATTGTTCACAGGGCTCCCAAATCGTCCCGCAAAACAAGGGGTCCCAGGGACTCCTTCACTGACAGAATAGAGGGTCCTAGAGGCGGGATAGAGGGTCCCAGTGGCATGGCGGATGCTAAAAACAGTTTTTCTAGTGCATCCCTGGGACCCCCTGCACATTCTTTTAGAGGGTCCTTCAGAATATTAGTGCTTCATGGACCCCCAAATGGGGGTCCCTGGGAGCCCTGGTTCAGGTAACTCGTCTTATCCTCCACAATTGTCTGCTTTCTTTTCTTTCTTGCCTGATGTTAGCAGAGGAATCAAACTTTTGAACGAATCCCACGCGTTCACATACACACACACACGTGAAGAACATACCTCCTCCTTTTCTCTGTTATAACCTACTACTATCTTCTAGACTGATTTCTTCTTGTTTTCTGACTGATTACTTCGCGAAATTCCTGCTACAGAGGAACCTCCCTTACCCGACCTCTCATTATAAGACTCCCTCCCGCATAAGACCTACTTCTCTGAGACATTTCTCCTCTTTGTAAGTATTAAAATGACCTCCCTCATAAGACCCCTCCCTTATATAAGACCTCATTTTGGATGAATTTTGAGGGTCTTATACGGGAGGTTCCACGGTACTAGTCTGTACACAGGCCCATCAATTATGAATGTGTGACAGATAGATCCATTTTCACCCATACTGACAGTGACAGTCACGCAGTGACAGTCACGCAGTGACACCACACCAGACCCGTTTACCCTCTACACAAGTCTTGAGTAGTCTGGATAGCTGAAATGAGTAGTTTGGGTGTGAGATGAGTAGTCCTATTCAGTAAACCATCAAATAATGTTCACTGAAATGAGTAATTAGAGCATTATTTTTCAATTTTGAAGAGTAGTAGAGGTCCATATTGAGTAGAATACTACTCGAAAAAGGTAAATAAAAAAATAATAAAAAAAGAAAAGAAAGAAAGCTTATATATTCCAGGCTAGCTGCTCATGGCGCTTTACAAAAGTGGGGGTGGCTTCACACAATCAATCTTATACATAATCTGCACTAGCACACAGCATACTCTTTGTTATGTGTACTAGCGCAACGCCGTAGTACGTGCGTAACGCCTACACAACGGTACATGCCTAGTACACTATGGTAACGCCAAGTACTGTTAACGCTGAGTACAGCAAATTTGAAGCGATTAGGTTAGAGAAACAGGGTGCACTTTATAAGGCCCCATTTCCCATTGGTGCTGCTCTGAGAGTGGGCGCTCTCCCTAGTGGGGGTGGTAACTCACTCAAGTAACGGTAACGCCAAGTACTGGTAACGTGTGAGTACAGCAAATTTGAAACGATTCTGATAACAAAAGGGGAGTTATAAGGCTGCCGTTTTTCGACCGAATGGCGCAAATTTGCTGTGAGCCCTAAGAGTGATGGCAACTCTCCCTAGTAACGGTCAACGCTTAGTAACGGTAATGCCGAAACGCGTATCCGCCGGTAACGGCTGAGTATCTCCAAATTTCTGGCGATTGCCTTCGGATTTGGCAGGTAGATGACCGGAGACGGTGACTATCCGTTTCCCGTTGGAAGCGAATCGATTCTGAAACGTGACGCGATATACGCCGCTTCACCTTTCCACAAATAACTCTGCGCTCTTCGCTTTGCTGTGACCGGGGCAGCAAGCCTGGCAGCAAATTTGAAGAGAATCGGGAGAGCGCATCACTCTCAGAGCAGCACCAACGGGAAACGGGGCCTTATAACTCCGCCGTTTCTTAACCAAATCGCTTCAAATTTGCTGTACTCAGCGTTACCAGTACTTGGCGTTACCGTTACTAGGCGTTACCGTTACTAGGGAGAGCACATCACTCTCAGAGCAGCGCCAACGGGAAACGGGGCCTTATAACTCCGCCTTTTCTTAACCGAATCGCTTCAAATTTGCTGTACTCAGCGTTACCAGTACTTGGCGTTACCGTTACTAGGCGTTACCGTTACTAGGGAGAGCGCGTCACTCTCAGAGCAGCGCCAACGGGAAACGGGGCCTTATAACTCCGCCGTTTTTTTAACCGATTCGCTTCAAATTTGCTGTACTCAACGTTACCAGTACTTGGCGTTACCGTTACTAAGCGTTACCGTTACTAGGGAGAGCGCGTCACTCTCAGAGCAGCGCCAACGGGAAACGGGGCCTTATAACTCCGCCGTTTCTTAACCGAATCGCTTCAAATTTGCTGTACTCAGCGTTACCAGTACTTGGCGTTACCATTACTAGGCGTTACCATTACTAGGCGTTACCATTACTAGGCGTTACCGGTACTTGGCGTTGCACTAGTCTTATAATAATTTGCCTAGCAACAGTCACTCCTTGTTATGTGTATTAACTTAGAACCGATTAAGCTTTGCAACTTAACTACATGGTATAGCAAAGTGATATTATGAATACATGATCCGGGATGGCCTCCTTTAGGCACACGTGACGTTACATGAACATACACGTCCAAATAGTCAAGATAATTCTAAAAATAATATTTTGAGAAAATCAGATACAGATAAATGGGAAGCAATTCAATGTAATCGGTCAGCAATACGCATAGATTACCCACCCTTTGACCGTAATAGTGACTTCTTCCTCCCAATATCTCCAGCCCAACCATTCTCCCCATTAACTGGGTACGCGCGAAACGGGTACTTAAAAACGCTAGTAACAAATATAAGGAAGGGGTCGAAGTGCCAGGGCAGGTCGAAGGGGTGGGTGGAGGGATGGGGTGGTGGGGGTGGCTTGGGTGGGTTTGGGGGGGGTGCATCAAAGCAGGTAAGGTATTCGATTCGCCTAAATTTTGATTTGGACAAAAATTCAGTGTGACTGTGTTTATCCGGAAACCGATGGATATGGGCCACAAACCAGCGGCCACACATCCCTATAACCATAATCATTAGTCCTTGATTATTTTTATCCAAGGAATGCAAGATAAAAATTTGTAACTTCCAGTGCAAACCTCCGCCAGGATCTTTATAATTTCAAGTGCCCCAAATGGCCCTTTGGCCCAGAAGGCGTTAAATCTCTATTTTTCTCTCTCTCTCTCTGCAAACCTCCGCCAAGGAAGTACTCACTTGTCAAAACAGCGTTGGTCATAGTCTGAAATTCTTTAGGCTCCAGAGACCCCCGTAGGCTTCTCCACTGTAAACAAATGTTAGCCCAGCCCACCAGAATAGCAGCTGACCCCTCAGCTATCTGGTTGTCATGGTCGGAAACGGCAGACAGGCATAGGCCCTACATAGTGTAACACAAGCCCAGCACATTGCAAACAGTAAAACGGTTACGTAGCATTGTGTCTCCGTCTCAGATGTGTCCCCAATTTCGTCTGTATGTGTCTCCGTCTCAGATGTGTCCCCAATTTCGTCTCTATGTGTCTCCGTCTCAGATGTGTCCCCAATTTCGTCTCTATGTGACCCCCAATTTCGTCTCTATGTGACTCCCAATACGTCTCTATGTGTCCCCGTCTCTATGAGCCCTCAATTTCGTCTCTATGTACCCCCAATTTCGTCTCTATGTGTCTCCGTCTCTATGTGTCCCCAATTTCGTCTGCATGTGTCCCCAATTTCGTCTCTATGTGACCCCCAATTTCGTTTCTATGTGACCCCCAATTTCGTCTCTATGTGACCCCCAATTTCGTTTCTATGTGACCCCCAATTTCGTCTCTATGTGACCCCCAAATTCGTCTCTGTGTGACCCCCAAATTCGTCTCTATGTGTCCCCCCCCCCCCCCCAATTTCGTCTCTATGTGACCCCCACATTCATCTCTATGTGACCCCCAATTTCGTTTCTATGTGACCCCCAAATTCGTTTCTATGTGACACCCAATTTCGTCTCTATGTGACCCCTAATTTCGTCTCGATGTGACCCCCAGTTTCGTCTCGATGTGACCCCCAGTTTCGTCTCTATGTGACCCCCAATTTCGTCTCTATGTGACCCCCAATTTCGTCTCTATGTGACCCCAATTTCGTCTCTATGTGTCCCCAATTTTGTCTCCATGTGTCCCCAATTTCGTCTCTATGTGTCCCCAAATTCGTCTCTATGTATCCCCAATTTCGTCTCCATGTGTCCCCAATTTTATCTCTACGTGCCCCCAACTTCGTCTCCATGAGTCCCCAATTTCGTCTCTATGTGTCCCCAATTTCGTCTCTATGTGACCCCCAATGTCGTCTCTATGTGTCCCCAATGTCGTCTCTATGTGTCCCCAATTTCGTCTCTATGTGTCCCCGTCTTTATGTGTCCCCAATTTCGTCTCTAGTTGTCCCCGTCTCTATGTGCCCTCAATTTCGTCTCTATATGTCCCCCAATTTCGTCTCTAGGCTATGTGTCTCCAATTTCGTCTCTCTGTGTCCCCGTCTCTATGTGCCTCAATTTCGTCTCCATGTGTCCCCAATTTCGTCTCTATGTGTCCACAATTTCGTCTCTATGTGACTCCCAATGTCGTCTCTATGTGTCCCCAATGTCGTCTCTATGTGTCCCCAATTTCGTGTCTATGTGTCCCCGTCTCTATGTGCCCTCAATTTCGTCTCTATATGTCCCCAATTTCATCTCTATGTGTCCCCAATTTCGTCTCTATGTGACACCCAATGTCGTTTCTATGTGTCCCCAAATTTCGTCTCTATGTGTCCCCGTCTCTATGTGCCCTCAATTTCGTCTCTATGTGTCCCCAATTTCGTCTCTATGTGTCCCCGTCTCTATGTGCCCTCAATTTCGTCTCTATGTGTCCCCAATTTCGTCTCTATGTGTCCCCAATTTCGTTTGTACGTGTCCTGTCTTGTATATGTGACGTAAGTGTCCCGCGCGACCCGCTTTCTTTTATCCTTTATCTACACCCCCCCCCCCCCCCTCTCTCCTTTTCATTTCTCTGTCCGGCCGCCACGTTAATTGCCACCCACCATCTAAAGAATGCCGATTCCGGGATTGGTCCCTTTTCAAGTTCGATTTGTCTCCCCGGTCAGCACGTACCACCTACCGAGGTTATCTCCCTTCACCCCCCCCCCCCCCCCTTATCTACCGTCTCATCACGAGATAGTGATATCAAGAGTCGGTTCCCTTTGTAAGACACCGCGTCCTTACCCGTGACAACCGAGGTTATCTCCCTTTGAAGAAGGTTTTGCTTTTCCGAGCACGAGAAGGATTTTGAATGTCGGCACGTGATAAGGATGTAATAGGCGCGTGATTGTTCGGTACATTTAGAACAGCAATCTTGTGACGTGTGGACTGTAATACACCAATAGCAGGCTTTCATTGTTTGAAAGTGAAGGCTATAATTGGAGTGGTGAGAAAAAGTTGTCACACAAGATGCTGAAACGTAGCTAGAGCAACACTCACAACCAGTCATCATAAGCCCACTAGTAAGTATTATTGATGGCAGGTGATTGAGATCTGGTTTGTTTGACTCTAGTTTTGATCTAGATCCTATGTTCAATGATGAATAAGGAGTAGATAGATATGCTATAGAAAAGAAGTGGTAAACATTCTATTCTATTTATGTGCACTGATTATTTGTGTGTGTGTGTTTTTGACTTGAACACTTTTGGTACCAGAACCGGAGTTTATGCCTACTAACCCTTTTGTCTATTTTTAGTAGGAAACCTATGGGCCGCAATCTTGCACTATTTTTAGTAGGAAACCTATGGGCCGCAATCTTGCACTTTATGATACCCTTCCTTTCCAGGTGTTGGATGGAGAATGATGTTGTCTTGATCACCTTTTATGTTTTACTGATCTCAGTTTGTTAACTGAAATTCAGTTTATTTATTAACTACATGTAGTGCTATTGTACAAGGGAAGCCTTCAAGCCGGTTGGGATTCACTAATTCCCTGCCGACTGAAGCCCCTTGTCTCTAAGCCATAGAGATCTACATCCACCTTCTCCTGTGATTATCAGCAGGGCATTGTGGGCCGGATGCTCATCCCGGACTCCACTACGCACCAAGACGGGACTGTCGCCAAGACGACCCGCACCCAGAATCCGCGAGGAGACCACGCCTGAACCGTGCCATCCCGCGAAGCCGTAATCGGAACGACTGGGAGCTACTCTCACCTGACGAGCAAGCCCAGAACTTCAAACAGCTAAGTCCACCTGACTGCGCCAATCATTTGAACTTTCCTACGGACACCGAAGATAATTAGTAACCCTTCCGGCATGGGGCGAACCTTATAGAAAGACAAAAGTCTTGTGAATCCTTTCGGATTTCATTGTGTTTTATCCATATTTTGTTTTGGCGCCATTGAGCTGCTTTATTATTATTGTTGCATAATCTTATGCAGATTTTGGGAGTAAATAAAATACAAGTGTCAAATAATCCTGAACCCTTTGGTCAGACTGATGAGAGTGGGAGTCTTGTAATTTCATGTAAAACCCTACTTCTCTCTGTCTGCCATTTAGAGCAATTCAACCACTTGTATTTCTTACAACCATCTGACGAGCCAGAACCCGGGCACAAATATAAATTTATTAGATGAAAAGGGGCCGGGAAAGTTGCTCATCTCCCATACCCTAGAGAAGTGGGCTAAAGGCAAATTTTCTAAAGTCTTCCCTAGAGACTTAGCCTTTTAACCCATTACCTCGTCACAGTATATCTCCGTCTCTTTGTTTATCCTAACCCTATCCGTAACCCAAACACCAACCTTACCCCACTGCCCTATCCCTAACGACAACCTTTACCATAATCCTAGGGTACACACCCCTTCCGCTTACCTCTCCAGTGCTCTTCACACCTACACTCCTTCCCGCCCACTCAGGTCCTCAAACACAAAACTTCTGAAAGTTCCCAAAACAAAATTTTATCAAAATAATTTGGTGACCGCAGTTTCAGTTTCAGTGCCCCATCTGTTTGGAATTCCCTCCCAGTCGATCTCCGTCATGAACCAGCTATGTCTGGTTTCAAAGCTAAACTCAAGACTCACTACTTTCAAAGCTCATTCGGTTTGTAAATGTTCCCTTCTTGATCTTGCACCTGGGTGAAATGAATGGGTGATAATGTTTTGTGCGACTGCGTGTGTATCAGTGAATGGAAGCGCCTTGAGTGTGTAAAATAATTGTAGAAAGGCGCTATAGAAATGCTATCAATTATTATCATTACACATAATAGAGAACGCACACATAGGGGCGGGGGCACCTAACCTAATCCTAGAGGACACCTAGGGACGGGAACACGCATTCAGACCTAACCTAACCTAAGAATATTTGTAATTAAACTTGTTGAAAAATTGGTTTTGTGTGTGTGTGTTAGAGGGTTAGATTAGAGTGAGAGTGGGTAGGCTAAGGGTAGGGTAATAAGTTTTGCAGACACTAGGTCAGCGTTACAGGATAACATGCAATTTAGCCACCCCCCTCCCTCCAAATTTCAACGTTCGCATTGAAACTAGAGAAGCAGCACTCTGCCATTATCGGTAAAGAGTTAGGGTTAGGATCAGCCCAGGATTATTTTCATAAAACTGAAAGCAGACTTTGAGATTGAGGGTCATAAACATGGGGTGGGGGTTGTTAAAGGACAAGTTTGCCGAAACTTAGTAGAAACAGAATTGATTTCAGAATAGTCTACAACACTTTCAGTGATGTCCCGAGCTAGGCCCATGTCAAAGGACAATCCGACATATAATCCTACAAAATCTGGAAAAAAAATGTCCTATTCTGTTTCCCCTCTCAGGACAAATGTCCGGCTAAGTTGTAGACCTGCTATGGTTAGCTATGGTTACCCCCCCCCCCCCCCCCCCCCCCCCCCCCCACCCCACCCCCCCACCCCCCCCCCCCCCCCAACCCCCCCCCCCCCCCCCAATCTTCTTCTTCTTCTGTGTTCCCAGGCCATATATGGCCACAATGGGTACGTATGTGTCCGTTTTTCCAGTTTTCACTGGTGTCCTCGCTGCATTCAGCCGATACATTCTGATTTCGGATGAGCTCAAAGGAGAATGGAAGATTTTTGTGTGTGGAAAAAAAGCAGGAGATAGTAGAAAGATAAGCCAATAAGTCAGAAGGTTAGTAGATGACACAAACTTAACAAAGCAAGGAAAAAGGCAGAGTCAAAGACAGAGACAGATTAGAGGAAGTCACAAGCACAGAACTTCCAGAAGGAGGCGGAACTATTTGTATGGAAGAGTCAAAGAGAGAGACAGATTAGAGGAAGTCACAAGCACAGAACTTCCAGAAGGTGGCGGAACTATTTGTACGGAAGAGTCAAAGAGAGAGACAGATTAGAGGAAGTTACAAGCACTGAACTTCCAGAAGGTGGTGGTACTATTTGTACGGAAGAGTCAAAGAGAGAGACAGATTAGAGGAAGTCACAAGAACAGAACTTCCAGAAGGTGGGGGAATTATTTGTACGGAAGAGTCAAAGAGACAGATTAGAGGAAGTCACAAGCACAGAACTTCCAGAAGGTGGCGGAACTATTTGTACGGAAGAGTCAAAGAGAGAGACAGATTAGAGGAAGTTACAAGCACTGAACTTCCAGAAGGTGGTGGTACTATTTGTATGGAAGAGTCAAAGAGAGAGACAGATTAGAGGAAGTCACAAGAACAGAACTTCCAGAAGGTGGGGGAATTATTTGTACGGAAGAGTCAAAGAGAGAGACAGATTAGAGGAAGTCACAAGCACAGAACTTCCAGAAGGAGGCGGAACTATTTGTATGGAAGAGTCAAAGAGAGAGACAGATTAGAGGAAGTTACAAGCACTGAACTTCCAGAAGGTGGTGGTACTATTTGTACGGAAGAGTCAAAGAGAGAGACAGATTAGAGGAAGTCACAAGAACAGAACTTCCAGAAGGTGGGGGAATTATTTGTACGGAAGAGTCAAAGAGAGAGACAGATTAGAGGAAGCTACAAGCACAGAACTTCCAGAAGGTGGCAGAACTATTTGTACGGAAGACCCCCCCCCCCCCGGTATCCCCACGGGGGACCCCCATCAAATTTCTTCATTGAAAATGTTCAGAGAGAAGCAGTTTTCTGCCGTTTTCGGGAAAGTGATAAGAGTAAGGATCAGCCTATAGGTTATTAACCAGGGACGGTATTCATGTCGAGATAGCATGAGACTTAGCATGATGCTAACTTAGAAGCTCTTCCAAAAGTCCTATTAAATCCTATAGGACATTGGAAGAGCTTCTAAGTTAGCATCATGCTAAGTCTCATGCTATCTCGACATGAATACCGTCCCAGGGCTCCCAGGGACTAAAATTCTAAAGGACATTCTAAAAGAATATGCAGGAGGTCCCAGGGATGCATTAGAAAAATTCATTTTAGCATTCGCAATGCCACTGGGACCCTCTATCCCGCCTCTAGGACCCTCTATACTGTAAGTGAAGGAGTCCCTGGGACCCTTCTTTTGTGGGACGATTCGGAGCTGTCAGGAAACTGAAAGATAATCAGACTTTGAGATTGAGAGTTGTAAGAGAGAGAGAGAGAGAGAGAGAGAGAGAGAGAGAGAGAGAGAGAGAGAGAGAGAGAGAGAGAGAGAGAGAGAGAGAGAGAGAGAGAGAGAGAGAGAGAGAGAGAGAGAGTGTGTGTGTGTGTGTGTGTGTGTGTGTGTGTGTGTGTGTGTGTGTGTGTGTGTGTGTGTGTAACTTTCTGTAACAAGTCCCAGTTCTATGTTGTTGTTCCCTGGCTTAGTGACTCCAAGGATCATCCCAACAGCGGAAGCACTTGAACACTTTGGCACAAATGCACCAGCTAGGGATGAGAACATTACGTGTGTGACCATTTTCGATTACCACGCCATGTGGGCTGCCACGCTCCGATTTCGGAGGATTTTAGACTGACGATGTTAATTGTTATGTCAGGAGCTTGTCATGGCTAAGTAAAGACAATCCCCGCACATTTTGATGTAGCATTGGTGTTCTAGCTGATGTCAACTGGTCCGACACAGCCTCATGCCAAGGCGTTCCCAGTTCTATAAGAACGGGACTACATTACAATGAGGATGAGGGCGTGTGTGTGGTTCTGTCCGACTGTGTGTGTGTGTGTGTGTGTGTGTGTGTGTGTGTGTGTGTGTGTGTATTCCACTTCATACCGCCTAAACCACTGAACCAATATTAACCCAACTTGGCAGAATTGTTCCTTAGGGTGCCTAGATGCCGCATGTGACAGTTCGAAGGGGCCAATAGCACAGTGAGAGTGAGAGCTGAAGGGACTCTGAAAACAAGTGCTCATAATATCAAGACCGTTAGCCTTTAAAACCACTATAACTATATTTCGCGATCGGCCTCACTGGATGAATGCAGTGAAAGACAATTTGAGCGGGCCAATAGCACAGTGAGAGTGAGAGCTGAAGGGACTCTGAAAACAAGTGCTCATACCAGTATCAAGACCGCTAGGCTTAGACCACTATAACTATATATTCGTGATCAGCATCACTGGAGGAACGCAGTGAAAAACAATTTGAATGGGCCAAAAGCACAGAGAGAGTGAGAGCCAAGCAGAAATTAAAAAAAACATGTTAATCAAACTGAGCAAGTATGTGTGTATTAAATACATGTGTGTGTATGTGTGTGTGTGTCTGAGGGGTAGTATAATGTGTGTGAGTGTTGCTGGTAACTAGGACTACGTTTATATGGCGTTGCCATCTTGATTTCTTTGTGTGTGTGTGTGTGTGTGTGTGTGTAGGATTATTATGTACTGTCTAACTTAAGGCCTAATTTAGAATTAGGTGCGTGCATGTGTAGACATGCATGCACATAGTGTTAACTCATTCGCATCGCAACGATTTAGAATTATTAAAAAAACTCACAAATCACTCCAGCCATGCACACAAACAAAACATACAAAATGAGGAATGAAAGAAGATTACAGGTTTTTACTTCAGGTTTAGACATCTATAAGGAAGTGGTAGATCAGACTTTTGTAATATTATAATTTATATACTCTATTAGTCTCTCTACACCGATTGGCTCCCCCACAACAAACCACTACAAAAGCAAAGTCAGAGGCAAAATTGTGGTCTAAGGGAGCGAAGCGAGTTTAGAAGTGACCAAGGTATGGTGTGCACACAGATTTACTTCCCATAAAGCAAATGCATCAAATTGACAGCTATCTATTATTTCCGGACATATGGCAGGAACGATTTGAATGAGTTAAAGTGTCCACACTTAACGTTTACAAACCAGAGCTCTAGCAAAATACTCAGCCCAGCACTTAACTTTAAAGCAAAGCGCACATGTATGCACACATTTGATTATTGTGGAACATGCTATATTTATTGTTTGTGGCTCAAGCCACAAACCTATAACTCACTTTGTCGGTCGGTCGGTCTGTCCGTCCAAAATTGTGGCACATTTTGACAAAATTGTCGCACTACAAATCGAGGCTACACTTCAAATTGAGGCCGCTCTTTAAAATGATGTATTTTAAAAGCGTACAAAATAATAAACATACGTAATACAGACACTGCAACAGACACGACGAGTATGCAGTTCTTCTTTCGATGAGTATAAGTAGGATACATAGTTTTAAATGTTTTCCAAAAGATATAAAAAGTTACGAAATGGTGCAGAGATAACATTCTGGTTTACAGATTAAAATTATTGAAAAGCCAGGGGAGGTGACTCATGATTGGAGTGGTAAAAATAGACTGCGTGCCACAAACTATTGCGATTTCGCGCTTGTTGCTACACGTGTTTATTAGGTATCATTAGGTATTAGGTACTTTATAGTCACAGAGGCGTCTGTGAAATTCGGGTTGTTCCCACCTGGAGAGCGCGTCGCAGCCAGAGGCGCGCCACCCAATTTGATCAATCTGATTTGATCAGCCACGAAGCAAAAGCTGGTTAATGTTTTTAGGGCTGTCTGTCTGTTTCTGACTACCGTATTTTACAGACTATATATAAGGCAATGCCTCTTTCCCAGACTGAAATCCCTGCGCTCCAGATTTCCTCCAGCCGAAGTCGGACATGCTGGGCCCAATTATTTATTACTTAGGCGCATAACGGCGGTCTACCTAATATACGAAAACGAGCGAAAACGGGCGAAAACGAGCGAAAACATAAGATACTTATTCTGATTCAAAGGGTCATTACGTCAATTTTACCATGGGCAGCATCTAAGGAACCTTTCTGCCAAGTTTCATTAAGATTTAATAGTATGGTACAATTGTGAGAAGTGGAAAAAAGTTCAGTCGGCGGAAGTAATGGCTAGCGGAAGCTGGTTTATAAAAAAAATGCAGATCGGAAATTACATCTAAATATGGATCAACAGTCGATTAAAGATAAAATCTCTGCAAAATTTGGTAGGGTTTAGACAAATGTAACATTTTTTGTTCTTGTTTACGATCAAAAATGCACTTTCGCTTCTGTTTTCGCCCGTTTTCGTATATTAGGCACACCCCATAACGGCAGCATGACGCATTTGCGCTCATAATTGACAGGCAACTATCTGACGCTGAGCGATCAAAGAAGAAGAAGATCCCTGCGCCTTGTAATAATCATAGTAAGGAAATAGAGTAACAATAGATATCGGGCTCAAACGTGATAAAATACCAGTTAACTACTTAAGTGGACTTTCTTCTTCCCAAAACGTGATAAAATACCAGTTAACTACTTAAGTGGACTTTCTTCTTCCCAAAACGTGATAAAATACCAGTTAACTACTTAAGTGGACTTTCTTTTCAATTTCCGCTTCTGGTCAGTTAACTGCTTAAGTGGCATTTTATCATGGTTGAACTAGTTAGTAGTTAACTTGTTTTTGTAACACGAAATCTCATTGGATACTGCAGATCAGCAATCTTTCCCTAGAAATTGCTCCAAATACGTTTTAGTAACTGAAATAATCCCCAAATAGCATCAAATAGTATAAATATATCATTGTCCGTTTCTTATGAGTTAGTGAATAGATTGTATCCGTTAGGTTGAATTGCTGTCCAATGAACGTATGGTAGTCAAATCTTGCTGCAACTTTAGAAGCATATCTTTTTGAGACGGCGTAGGCTCTACAATAACGCAACGTAGCACACGTTTCGCTGCATCTATTACAGATGCAACTTCAGGCAAATTGGCACGTGCAAAACGATCATCAGCCATATTTGCGGAAAAGGGTCAGGGTCAATAGCACTTGACGCAGGTAGTCTAATCATTAAGTAAAAAACAACAAAAAACAAAAACGCCGACCAATTACATTGCGTGTTACAAAACCTTCAAAAAATAATCCCCTCTCAAACGGAAAAAAACTTTGAAATGTCAGTTAACTAGTTAACTTGTATAAGCGATTTCTGCTTCCGGTAAGTTAAGTACTTAATTGGAATAGTAATGCCAGTTAAGTAGTTAACTGGTCTTTTAGCACGTCGGCGCCCCATAAATAGAGTAATTATGTTGACCTGATAAAATCCATGAAAAACTGATAAAATCCATGAAAAATTTGGATTATGAGGACAGGCTAAGTAAATTAGACTTGCCATCTTTAAAATACAGAAGACTAAGGGGAGATTTGATAAATGTTTACAAGTTCAAGGCACTGACAATACTAACAAAGGCTTGTTTCACTTGTCTAACGAAATTAGAACCCGTAATAGTGAACTTAAGATCCTAACCAGGTACAGCAGAACTAACATTAGAAAAAACTTTTTTTCTAACAGAGTCACCCAATATTGGAACAACCTCCCTGCACATACTAAACTGGCCTCAGATACTAACAAATTCAAAAACCTCCTAGACAGTGATCCAAAAATTGCCCTGTTAAAGTACATCCATGATTAGTGCATCAAAATGGATGCTAAAAACCGCCACAGCAATTGCCAAACTAACCAAAAGGAAGGACGCATTGAGAGGCTGCAAGGCCTGGTCGTCCAAATACCTGACCTGACCTGACCTGACCATGCATTTTGGCTCCTTGTCGGGCTTGTGGCTTGTCAGCCTGTTCTTCTGACCAAGAAGCTTTGCCTTGTTGAACTCCTGAAGACTAGTTCAACAAAAGTTAACATGGAACCTCGACTTATTGTAAGAGGATCTATCAAGGATGTGTGTAAAATGATATGATCCAGACTAATTAGATGAATTATTAAGAGCAGGAACACACCCCCCTCACGTTATGTGCTTCCCTTTTGTTTTTAGCCGAGACATTCCACGTGCCCCATCTGGCATCTTACTCACCTCATTATGTTAAGCAGGGAGGGGGGAATTTGGTGACGACGGATGAATCATGCAGCTTCTTTTGGCCCTGATCACTCTCCTCACAGAATACACCCCAGTCTCGCTGCGTGCACTAGCCTACTCCAGCTAATGACATGGAAACCAAAACAGGAAGTGAATCCTAAATGGGTGCCCAGAGCCAAGGTTGTACATCATCCTAGTTTCGAAGTCTGACAAACAACCAATTGCCATCAAATCTTCATAGATTACTGAAAACAAACTTGATACGCGCTTGTGTATTGAATAAGACATGTAGTTTGAAACGATATAGCTTTGACGGGGTGTTTTTCCAGCGCGTGTTTTCCAATTTGCATCCTAATAATTGCGGTTGTTGTTAGCCTATCAGACAGGAAGAAGATAGGCCGAGAGCAGAAGACAAAAACAAAATGGCTGCCGAAGAATGGAGGCAGTGCGCGGACTGGCTTGTTCGCTGCCAAATTTTGCCCACCGATCACAAAGCGACCAAGAGAGATGGCACCGCTTTTGATCTGGCACAGGCTCTTCGTGACGGGGTGTTGATCTGTCATCTATTGAACCAGCTATGTCCGAACTGTGTCGATCCCAAGGACTTCAGTCCGCGGCCGCAGATGTCGCAGGTTATTTTTTTTTTCTGTTGTTTTGTGAGAGAGAGTGTGACTGCAGTCACTGCCAGTGGGAATTTCTTCCTGGTCTCTGGGTTAACTTGTGTTTGGCCTGAGACTGAGTGGTATTATTACACACCCTACATCCTGTTTTTTGTCTTTTGTATTGTTGGATTGTCATTGTTGTGATTACATTTTTTTATACGAATTTTAATTTACATTTAAAAAAATCATCTTTTTTATTCTGTGGTGACAAAGAGATTTATCATTTTATGTCATACACACCACTGCTTATTTGTTTCTTTGAAATTAAATGGCCTCTTTTAAGACATTAAATAGTCCTAATTGGATTAAGAAGAATTGCTAACTCTGCCTTTTTCCTTTGCTTACTGTCATCTGCTAACTTCTTTCTGTCTTACTCAAGTTACTGGTCCATTCTCCTGCCTTTTTTTTAGAAACTCTTACAAAGATTTTTTTTCCAGCCAAAGATGGATATTTGTTGTATGTTGGGCCTAACTATTTCTTGGTTAGGCGCATTAAGGCAGCATGATGCATCTGTGCTCATATGACAGGAAACTGTCTGAGTGCAGAGCTTCTGGTTGTTGGTGCGCCCGCGCCATTCACGCATAATTTTTCAAAATGACGCATGTTTAGACCTTGCAACCTTGCAATGCGCCTGTGGTGCATGTAGGGTTAACATTCCTAGCTCCTTCAAATTCCTAGCTCGCTACTATGAGAGTGACTATTTGCGACAACCACAAATTTCACTTTTTCATTACTTGAACCATTTACCCTAACCCTAACCCTATCCCTAACCCTAGAAAAAAGTGAATTTTGTCGTTCATGCTCAATGTCGCAAAATGCCGCAAATACTGAAATAGTCAGTCTTATAGTATAGCGAGCTAGGAATTTTAACGAGCTAGGAATTTTAACCCGACAGTGCATGCCAATTTTTAAACATCAGAGAGAGAGAGAGAGAGAGAGAGAGAGAGAGAGAGAGAGAGAGAACGTCATTTGAATCCTTATTATTTTTTCATCAGGTCACAAATACGTCACAAAATTATTCGTCATTCAGTCATCCTAAAAAAGGTTTTGAAAGCACAAAAACGTGCATAATCTTTGTTTTCTTTTTGTAGGTTTACAAACGTTCTACATCAGTTCATGATGGTACATATTGGTACTGGTAGACTTATGTGCTAAGCTAAATAGTTTTCCCTCTGTCTGCTGCCTGTCTCTCTCTCTCTCTCTCTCTCTCTCTCTCTCTCTCTCTCTCTCTCTCTCTCTCTCTCTCTCTCTCTCTCTCTCTCTCTCTCTCTCTCTCTTTCTCTCTTGAAGTTATAGTATAAGTATGTTTGGTAAAGGTAAAGATGTGCCCCCCCCCCCCCCCTCATTTCTCGGTTAATTGCAATTTTCCGTTTTTGCCTGACTGTGACAAAGGGCGCCGTGTACTGCAATACATAGGGGGGGGGGGGGGGGGGGGGGGGGGGTTCCTATTAGTATTAGATAATGGCCTAGGGTTAGGGATAGGGTTAGTATTCCAAAAAGGTTATTAGCTAAAAAGGTTCATAAAATACAGCTTTATGTTTGGTAAGAAAGGCAAAAACGGGAAAATGGAATTAACCGAGAAATGCACGGGGGGTGGCAGTCTGGCACATCTTGACCTTTACCGTATGTTGGCCAAATAATAGTAATACCTTTTTATGGCAATAAAATTTCAGTTCTGTTCATACACGCACTCCCCTGCACGCGTTCATGCGCACACATATGCCTACATCAGACTGATCAGTACATCACTACATGCATAATTCAATTTGTAGTGAAATTTAGGTTAATATATTTAATGGCCCAGCACTATAAAAAATTACCCCTCGTTATCTTTAGTCACGGGTCATATGACCCATGAAGTCTGAAAACAATCTGAAGCTTTGTGAGTGTGAGTGATTGACAATTGTGACCAAGCACCACGAATGGGACATTGATTAGGCCAAGAACAAAAATAGTTGTGGTTAAGGTATCCCTACCTACCCTATTTTTTTTGGCCGACCCTATGATTTTTTTTTGGCCTTGTCCAAAAAAAAAAAAAGAGAGATAGCCATACGCTCATATTTCTGAAAGTATGAGGGTAATCAGCACTTTCATAGTTTCAAAGCATCTTACACGCTCGTGGATGGTTTCCGGGACATTCATCCGGATGTAGGAAAGGAAAACATTATCATATGCCGAGGTGGTTTAGCTATCTTAGCTGAACCTTTCGAACTAGAGTTTTCAACACCACTCGGCGATCTCAAAGAGCTGGGAGTGAAGAACTTACAATTTTGTTGAGAAAGAGAAAGTTTTATTTCTTTGGGTTGTTTACTTTAAATTACTCGATTTTCATGACACACACCATGTAAGCCTATATGTACCCCCCCCCCCCACACACCCTCACACCCCCCCCAAGAGAGTAAGAGTGAGTGAGAGAGTGAGATCTTGTGTTTTGTCAAATTTGACCTTAAAAACAAAATAAAAAACCCAACCTACCTACCCTATTTTTGGGGGCCATGTTACCTTAACCACAACTATATTTTTTTTGGCCTTAAGTGTCAAACTGACCGTTCTGCAAAAAATTATACATTGGAAAACATCAGACAATTCTCTTTCTAATGATGCAAGAACCATTCTTGTATCTTTTTCGGTTCCAGAGTTATGAGCTTTTAAAGTTAGATGGGTGAGCGTCTGCAATTTTGAGAAAACACAGTCTAAAGTCTGGCCTAGCTGAAGAAAATGCTTCAACCTACTTGTTTTAAGGCACTTATAAGGCCATTTAGAGACAATATTAAAGATTGTTCTTTATAAATATGAAAGATAAGATGTTACTTGTTAGAATACGAAAATGCCCATAACTCAAAATTGACAAAAAAATGATATTTTTGACTTTGCAAGCCTGTTGTGAGAAACTAGCGACTTAATCAAGTTAAATGTCCCTTTCAAAAACAAAAAAACTTTCATGGTGCTGGGTCACAAATAAATAAAGAATACTCTCTGCCTTATAGTCAGGGCAGCCCTAGCACTACAGGGCTTCTACAGTCAGTCTTTATCACGCATGGAGATTACGCAATACCCTTTATCAAGATGAAAATTGTTAGAGTTAGAAAGAATTATCCTCAATCATCAAGTCGATGTCCTGTCCATGATGCTCGTTATGTCATTTAAATTTAGCGAAAGATACAATGAAAAAAAAAAAGGATGAAATGTTCTTTGCTACAAAAAGTGTGTATGTACTGTTTGTTTGTGTGTGTGTGTGTGTGTGTGCGTGTGCGTGCGTGTGCACGCATATAGTGTGCGTGTGTGTGAGTGATGTGTGATAATTCACTTAGTTATGTGTGAAAACAAAAAGACGTTCTAGTCCCCCCAACTTAAATTACTGTACACATTACTATGGAAATCGGCAGAATTTTCCTCAATGTCTTGATGACAATGCTTTTAAATCGTAAATCTTTTAAAAAAAATGGAATGTCAGTTTGAGAAAAGATCAAATAAAAATGGCATACATATTTATATATGTACAAACTACAATTTTGTTGTTTTACTACAAATGTGTACAAATACTACTACTACTAAGTAAGTAGAAGTACTACGATTACAAAATGGAGAACATTTTGAAATGATTTTACAAATCTGTGACACTAATTTTATATTATAGTGACTGATGAACAAATTTTGGTAAAGGTCAAGATGTGCCACCCCCCCCCTACCTATCTCGGTTAATTGTATTTTTCCATTGCCTTTTCTAGTCAGAAACAGAAGCTGTATTTTAGGAACATTTTTAGCTAAGACAGACTTTTTGAGAATACTAACCCTAACCCCGCCTATGTCCCACCCTAACCCTGCCCCCCACCGTATAAGACGGAAAAACGCAACGAAAACAACTGTGACAATTCGCGGTGTACTGCAGTACATAGTGGGGGGTAGGTATTTTGGGAGATAGGGTTAGTATTCCAAAAAGGTAATTAGCTAAAAATGTTCCTATAAATACAGCTTTATGTATGGTAAAAATACAGAGAAATGCATGGGGGGTGGCACATCTTTTTTACCCAAATTTTTTATCCAAGAGCAAGATTTATACATGTGACAGAGTCCACTTTTCTAGTCAGAAACAGAAGGGTTTTAAAAAAGAGACAGTGAGAGACAGACTCACTGAGGGTTAACCCTTTCACCGCCGATGTCGCATTTTTTGCACCACACTGATTGAACACCCATGTCACTAAAAAGCTTGAAATTAGCAACTGGTATCCAATTACCTATGTTTGTTAATTTTGGGAGATAAGGAAAGGCCTCGTTTGATACATGCATACATGAACCACAAATATAGGCAGATTCATAGTATTGCAGACGCCAACTTTTCTTTATCTAGGTAATAAATTACGGTAAAGGTCAAGATGTGCCACCCCCCCTCCATATCAGCTTAATTGTATTTTTCCGTTTTTGCCTTTCTTACCATACATAAAGCTGTATTTTACTATTTTTAGGAACATTTTTAGCTAATAACCTTTTGGGAATACTAACCCATCTTTACCTTTACCAAAATTACACTAAAACTTGGGGATGAAG
The DNA here is from genome assembly GCA_017654935.2 of Phymorhynchus buccinoides. Taxonomy (NCBI): domain Eukaryota; kingdom Metazoa; phylum Mollusca; class Gastropoda; order Neogastropoda; family Raphitomidae; genus Phymorhynchus; species Phymorhynchus buccinoides. Next base: position 10,694,458 of record CM065707.1, read on the forward strand.
AATGGCTGGCGGCTAAAGGGTTAAGCTAAAGAAAGAGACAGGCAGTCACAGAGATCTGAAGGAGAGAGAGCACAGGATGTTTATTGTTGGAGTGGTAGGCATCTGTCTTGTTCTCAGCTCCTTACTTCTCTAAGGGCTCAAAGTGATGTGCCCCCATCTCTATATATATATTATGTCCCTGTTTCTATGTTCTCGCCTCTATGTAGATCCACATCATTGTATCCCTGTCTCTATGTGTCCATGTCTCTATATTTCATATCTGTATGATGTGTCAGGGCTCCCAATCGTCCCGCAAAACAAGGGGTCCCAGGGACTCCTTCATTTACAGTATAGAGGGTCCTACTCCTAGAGGCAGGACAGAGGGTCCCAGTGGCATTGCAAATGCTAAAAAGAATGTTTCTAATGCGTCCCTGGGACCCCCTGCACATTCTTTTAAAGGGTCCTTGAGAATTTTAGTGCTTCATACTAGACCCACACATGGGGGTCCCCCAGGGAGCCCTGTGTGTCCTTGTCACTATAATTATACATAACATGCATGTCCCCGCTTCTATGTGTCACCATCATTGTGTCCCTGTCCCTGTCATACATAGTTATGAGCATTTAAAGTTAGTAGGGTGAGTGTCGGCCATTTTGAGAAAACACAGTCTAAAGTCTAGCCTAGCTGAAGAATTAAAGCACTTGTCAGACCATTTAGAGACCATATTAAAGATTATCCTTTATAAATTGTGAGAGATAATATGTTAGAGAACACAAAAATACCCATAACTCAAAATTGACCAAAAAATGATATTTTTGACTTTGCAAGCCTGTTGTGAGAAACTAGCTTAGTGACTTAATGTCCCTTTTTGTGGTGCTGTGTCACAAATTCATGGATGCAACCTTGCCTTGGATATGACCGAGGCGGGACCTGTTTTTCAAAATTTTGACCACGAAAAAAAAATTGAATCAAAGTTCAATGGGAAAAAAAGTGTTGAATTCTCACTTTACAAGCCTGGAATACTAGTTTCAAAATGAGTATGATTTAGCTTTCTCTTCAGCTTCAGGGGGGCGTTGCCACCCTGACACCCCAATAGGGGCTCTGCCCCTGTACCCTGCCAGGCACCTGGATCCCTGCCTTGCCTGTTTTGGGATTTTCTCCACTTGCATCCATGCAAATTGGAGACACGTAGACTAGAGATGGGGGCACAATGCTACATAAGTTCCTTCTCTAAAGCCTGTTCTGTCAATCAAAGGCATTAACGCACATGTATCACAGATGGATGTATAATAGTGTATAGTCTACTGTCGGAGATGTGTAGTGGCGCTTAAGAACTTTGTTGCTGTCTTAAAGTAAACATCTGTGATTGGTGTGTGTGTGGTGTTTGTGTACATGTCATACAGTACTTGTTGATCTTTTCTGTTAGGGATGAGGGGTGGGAGGGGAGGGGTGACTGGGAGAGAGAGAGAGAGAAAGAGAGAGAGAGAAAGAGAGAGAGAGAAATGAAATGAAATGAACCATTATTTTACAACGGTAAAAGTAATGGCATGTGGCGGCCATTTTTCATACTTGCCGTTAGAGAGAGAGAGAGAGAGAGAGAGAGAGAGAGAGAGAGAGAGAGAGAGAGAGAGAGAGAGAGAGAGAGAGAGAGAGATGAAATGGAATGAAATGAAAGAAACCTTTATTTTACAATGGTAAAAGTATTGGCATGTGGCGGCCATTTTTCATACTTGCTGTTAGAGAGAGAGAGAGAGAGAGAGAGAGAGAGAGAGAGAGAGAGAGAGAGAGAGAGAGAGAGAGAGATGAAATGAAAGAAACCTTTATTTTACAATGGTAAAAGTATTGGCATGTGGCGGCCATTTTTCATACTTGCCGTTAGAGAGAGAGAGAGAGAGAGAGAGAGAAAGAGAGAGAGAGAGTATGACTATGAGTGTACATGTGCATGTGTGTGTGTGTACACATGCGCTATCTCCACTATTAACTAATTCCCGCCCAGCCCGCCAGAATAGTATCTGCCCCCTCTGCTATCTGACAGTGATTGTCGGAAACGACAAGACAAGCAACAACACATGCTATTTTCTTTACTTACAGGATAATTAAATGATTAACATTCCCATCACAATCACTGGTCTGTGCAGGGCTCCCAATTGTCCCGCAAAACAAGGGGTCCCAGGGACTCCTTCACTTACAGTATAGAGGGTCCTAGAGGTGGGATAGAGGGTCCCAGTAGCATTGCGAATGCTAAAAAGAATTTTGGTAAAGGTAAAGATGTGCCCTCCTCCATTTCTCGGTTGTTTCCATTTTTCCGTTCTTGCCTTACTGCAGATTGAGTACTTCATCCTCTATCATTTGCTATATTTAACACTCATTTTCATCTGTTTACATAATCAAACACATGCATTCAATAATAGTAGAAGATAAAGGCAAGACGGAAAAACGCAATGAACCAGGACTGTGACAACTACCGCGGTGTACTGCACTACATAGGGGTGGGGTGGGGGTCCTATTAGATAATGGCCTAATTATAATGACTGCGATTAATTATTTAACAAAGATAATTAGCTGAAAAGGTTAATAAAATACAGCTTAATGTTTGGTAAGAAAGGCAAGTGTGAAAATGCGGGGAGAGCTGAGAAATGTAGGGGGGGGGGCACATCTTGACATTTACCATTCTTTTTCTAGTGCATCCCTGGGACCCCCTGCACATTCTTTTAGAGGGTCCTGTAGAATTGTAGTGCTTCATACTAGACCCCCAAATGGGGGTCCCTGGGAGCCCTGCTGTGTATTGATGGTGATTGATGCCTTGTGCCCTACAGTTTCTGGTGATGAACAAAAATTGACATTTACCATACTTTTTCTAGTGCATCCCTGGGACCCCCTGCACATTCTTTTAGAGGGTCCTTTAGAATTTTAGTGCTTCATATAGACCCCCAAATGGGGGTCCCTGGGAGCCCTGCTGTGTATTGCTGATGGTGATGGTGATTGATGCCTTGTGCCCTACAGTTTCTGGTGATGAACAAAAATTGACATTTACCATACTTTTTCTAGTGCATCCCTGGGACCCCCTGCACATTCTTTTAGAGGGTCCTGTAGAATTGTAGTGCTTCATACTAGACCCCCAAATGGGGGTCCCTGGGAGCCCTGCTGTGTATTGCTGATGGTGATGGTGATTGATGCCTTGTGCCCTACAGTTTCTGGTGATGAACAAAAATTGACATTTACCATACTTTTTCTAGTGCATCCCTGGGACCCCCTGCACATTCTTTTAGAGGGTCCTGTAGAATTGTAGTGCTTCATACTAGACCCCCAAATGGGGGTCCCTGGGAGCCCTGCTGTGTATTGATGATGCTGATGGTGATGCCTTGTGCCCTACAGTTTCTGGTGATGAAGAACATCCGCACGTTCCTGCAGACCTGCTCCAAGACCTTCGGCCTGCCCGAAGCCAAGCTCTTCCAGCCCCTGGACCTCTTTGACGTCAAGGACTTCAGGAAGGTAGGAAGCACTGATGTCCCGAGGCCCTGGTCATGGGACATTGTCCTATTAAAACTGGAAATGTCCTATTGGGTTTTTTTGCCTGCCAGGACAAAATGTGACCCAGCACCACGAAAGGGACATTAAGTCACTGGGCTAGTTTTTCGAAGTCGGAGTGTGGCTGCCCACGTGGCAGGGTAATCAAAAACGGTCACACAGTAATTTCTAATTTTACCAGTACCATAGTGTTGAATTGCTTCAGTGGGATGATTTTTTAATTCACAGAAACAAAAAAACAACCTAGTTTCAACAACAGGCTTGCAAAGTCAAAAATCTCACAAATTTGAATTTTGGGTATTTTCGTGCTTATCGTTCATATCCATAAAGAATGCCTTTAAACATTGACGGCGGGCCGCGTTTGGAGTCGCGGCCCTTGAACATCACCCATGCCGGGCCGCGTTTAAAGGCCCAAAGTATAAGGTAGAAAACTCATGCAAAACTCTTGTTCTTTTCCTTATTTTCGCGAGCAGTTTCCCTTTAAGCACAATGTCCGTTTCTTATTTCTTTGTGAATCGCCGATTTGACGCCAATTACAAACAAATGCCAAACCATCGTGGTAACGAGAGAGGAGATCCACCTTCTGGATTTGGATACAAGGATTATCCAAAATACTCATTTTCTGACTCAGAAAGTGAAAAGTAGCAAGGAGGAGCATGAAAACGAAGCTAGTGTGTCAGTTCTACTAGTGTCAAGAGACTGAGAGAGTGTTGTCTAGGGGGTGTCGTTTTCCCCCGTTATTTCTCAAGTCGGCATGTAAAAAGCGTTATTCCTATCAACTTAAAAAATACACAGACCAGCAGCCTTTGAGTAAGTCCAAAATTTGGTTGCAAAAGGACATCATTGCTTCGTAAGACCGTTTGTTTACAACCACCCAATTTCTATGAAGAGTGGCGGCAGGCTGGGCCTGCACGGAGAATAGGCCGAGGCAGCGTCAGTCACAATAGTGTTAATATGCTCTATAAATATTCCAAAAAGTGCATGCATTTTCTTAGGATAGGCTAGACTTTAAGTCACTGGGCTAGTTCCTTCGAAGTTGGGTGTGGCTGTTCACGTGGCGGGGTAATCAAAAAAGGTCACACATTAATGTTCTCATCCCTAGGGCATTTGTACCTAGTGTTCTGCACTGTTGGGATGATCCCTGGAGTCTTTAAGCCAACAGAAACAAAAAAACAACAACTGGGCTAGTTTCTCACAACAGGCTTTTTAAAAATCTCATTAACAAATTTGAATTTTGGGTATTTTCGTGCTCTCTGGCATCTTATCGTTCATATCCATAAAGAATGGCCTTTAATATGCTCTATAAATATTCAAAAAAGTGCATGCATTTTCTTAGGATAGGCTAGACTTTAAACTGTGATTTTTCAAAATGGCCGACAGTCACCTTACCAACTTTAAATGCTCATAACTCTGCAACAAAAAATGATACAAGAATGTTTTTTATATATTTAGAAAGAGAATTTCCTGAAGTTTCCAACCAATGTGCCATTTTCTGAGAATGGTCAGTTTGACACTTAATGTCCCTTCTGTGGTGCTGGGTCGATCGACCTTGGTAGTGGTGGTAGGTTCGATCGTAGGGGAGAAGAAGGCAGTTAAGCTTTCAAGCTTTCACTTTTTGGCTCACTCATGTTAACGAAGTTAACACGAAGTGAGTCTATAGTATGGTAGTTGTTCGGTGTGTGTGTGTGTGTGTGTGTGTGTTGCGTCCGTGGTCTAATCTCCAAACTTTAACGTTGGCATTTTCTCGGGAAATAGAAGGCATACATTGTTCAAACTTTGCACACATATAGATGTCTATGCAAGCTTTCAAACAATAATGATTTGAATTATTAAATACTTAAAACAACACTGTAAACAGATAACAAACAGATAACATTTTAGATGAGTGGGTTAGAGAGTATTCAACAGGCAACTGATGAGTTAAGAAACTCATCAACACTGAAAGCCTCGATCAACACTGTAGAGTGCCTGTCTGTCATGCCAATCTGTCCGATGCACGGGCACTTTTTTTTTTCTTTTTTTTTTTTAGTTGAATCCATTAACGATAGTTTAATTTGTACTTTAAAATGTTATTGGCAATCTTGTACTTTAGACCCCCCCCCCTCAATTTTTGTTGTTGTCCAACATGTTCCTGTTCGAGTGAGCCTTGAAGGCTTTGCCTCTTGTTTCCTAATTGGTTTCTGCAAGAGCCAGGACATTTTGTCCTGTTGATTTTCTTGTTGTTTCAGGACAGTTTGTCCCATCACTTTTCCACCATCGGTGCATCACTGACTGGAAGGGGTTGAAGGAAAAGTTTAGAATAAAACAGATTTTAAATGTATGGGTGCAACGTTTCCTGGTGTACAAGGATTTCCTGGTTTTGAGTTTTACCAGAAAAGGAATTTCCTTTTTCTTTTTTTTAAAAACTGTCTGCTGTGTTTTTCAAACACTTTAAAATAAGCATCATATAGTAAAAAGCCAAGTGTCCGTCCGTGTGTGTGTGTGTCTGAAACACAAAACGGGCCTTATAACTCCGCCGTTTTTCGACCGAATCGCTTCAAATTTGCTGTGAGCCCTAACGGGGCGATGGCAACGGCAACCGAGGCGGCCGTGTCATTTGCGCGGTTTGGCAAATGCGCGAAACGCGCATCCGCCGGCCTCTCAGCACCCGTATCTCCGGTGTTTCTGGACCGATTGCCTTCGAGTTTGGCAGGGAGATGACCGGGGACGGTGACTATCCGTGTACCAAACCAGAAGCGAATCGGTTCAGAAACGCGCGCGCTATGCGACGCCGCCATTTCTTAACCGAATCGCTTCAAATTTGCTGTACTCAGCGTTACCAGTACTTGGCGTTACCGTTACTAGGCGTTACCGTTACTAGGCGTTACTGATACTCGGCGTTGCGCTAGTTTGTATAAATTGTGGAAAAAGCAAACTAAATTACCTTCTTAAATCAATTTTTTTTCTTCAGCTGCAGGGGGACATTACCCCTAAACTCCGGCCTTTCAGGTTTTTTAAATTTTGTGTAGTTGCACCCTGAGCAGGAAGAGTTGAAACAATGTTTTGGTTTCATATTAAAGGCATGTTTGTGTTTGTGTTTGTGTGTGTGTGTATGCATGTGAGTGTGTGTGTGTGTGTGTGTGGGGGTGCGTATGGGTGCTTGCTTGGGCTTATGTGCCCGCTTGTGTCTATGTGTCTATGATTGTGCATGTGTGCATGTGTGCATGTTAGTTTGCGCGAATGTGCATCCATCCATGTGTGGGTGCTTGTGGGCGTGGGTGTGTGTGTGCATACATGTGTGTGAGTGTGCTTGTGTGTGTGTGCTTGTGCTTGTGTATGTGTGTGTGTGTTCATGCGCATGCTTTTTCCTCAGTACTGGACTGATGAATTATGAGATGCTGAATGCAAGCTGATTTTTGTTTCTTATGTGTATTATTTATTTATGTATTGATTTATTTATATTAATTTTTTTTCCTTTTAAACAGGTTTTGGAAACCCTTTCCATTTTGTCCAAAACAGACATCGCTCAGAGAAAATACAGGTAAGACCCTGACTGTAGGTTTTGCCGTTGACTCAGTTACACACATGCATGCGGGCATGCACGCTCGTATTCACATACACACACACACACACACACACACAAATGCACACACAAGCACACACACCAGGGCTCCCAATCGTCTCGCAAAACAAGGGGTCCCAGGGACTCCATCACTTACAGCATAGAGGGTCGTAGAGGCGGGATAGAGGGTCCCAGTGGCATTGCGAATGCTGAAAAGAATTTTTCGAGTGCATCCCTGGGACCTCCATCACATTCTTTTAGAGGGTCCTTTAGAATTTTAGTACTTCATAGACCCCCAAATGGGGGTCCCTGGGAGCCCTGCACACACACACACACACACACACACACACACACACACACACACACACACACACACACACACACACACACACACACACACACACACACACACACACACACACACACACACACATATGCACACAGAGATTCTAAAACTAAAGTCAAGGATTTAAAGTAGAACTTTGGTTTCTGCCCACGATGCTCTACGATGCCAGGGGGTCAGGGGGAATAGAGCTTCAGGTGCAGCTCTGGGACAGCCATGACCTGGTCAGGGGGAATAGAGCTTCAGGTGCAGCTCTGGGACAGCCATGACCTGGTCAGGGGGAATAGAGCTTCAGGTGCAGCTCTGGGGCAGCCATGACCTGGTCAGGGGGAATAGAGCTTCAGGTGCAGCTCTGGGACAGCCATGACCTGGTCAGGGGGAATAGAGCTTCAGGTGCAGCTCTGGGACAGCCATGACCTGGTCAGGGGGAATAGAGCTTCAGGTGCAGCTCTGGGACAGCCATGACCTGGTCAGGGGGAATAGAGCTTCAGGTGCAGCTCTGGGACAGCCATGACCTGGTCAGGGGGAATAGAGCTTCAGGTGCAGCTCTGGGACAGCCATGACCTGGTCAGGGGGAATAGAGCTTCAGGTGCAGCTCTGGGACAGCCATGACCTGGTCAGGGGGAATAGAGCTTCAGGTGCAGCTCTGGGACAGCCATGACCTGGTCAGGGGGAATAGAGCTTCAGGTGCAGCTCTGGGACAGCCATGACCTGGTCAGGGGGAATAGAGCTTCAGGTGCAGCTCTGGGGCAGCCATGACCCATAGAGCTACAGGTGCAGCTCTGGGGGCAGCCATGACCTGGCCAGGGGGAGTAGAGCTACAGGTGCAGCTCTGGGGGCAGCCATGACCTGGCCAGGGGGAATAGAGCTACAGGTGCAGCTCTGGGGCAGCCATGACCTGGTCAGGGGGAATAGAGCTTCAGGTGCAGCTCTGGGGGCAGCCATGACCTGGTCAGGGGGAATAGAGCTACAGGTGCAGCTCTGGGGGCAGCCATGACCTGGCCAGGAGGAATAGAGCTACAGGTGCAGCTCTGGGGCAGCAGCCATGACCTGGCCAAGGGGAGTAGAGCTACAGGTGCAGCTCTGGGGCAGCAGCCATGACCTGGCCAGGGGGAGTAGAGCTACAGGTGCAGCTCTGGGGCAGCCATGACCTGGCCAAGGGGGAGTAGAGCTACATGCAGCTCTGGGGCAGCCATGACCTGGTCAGGGGGAATAGAGCTTCAGGGGGAGTATGAGTCTAGACAGGTGCAGCTCTGCAGCCATGACCTGGCCAGGGGGAATAGAGCTACAGGTGGCAGCCATGACCTGGCCAGGGGGAGTAGAGCTACAGGTGCAGCTCTGGGGCAGCCATGACCTGGCCAGGGGGAGTAGAGCTACAGGTGCAGCTCTGGGGCAGCAGCCATGACCTGGCCAGGGGGAGTAGAGCTACAGGTGCAGCTCTGGGGGCAGCCATGACCTGGCCAGGGGGAGTAGAGCTACAGGTGCAGCTCTGGGGGCAGCCATGACCTGGCCAAGGGGAGTAGAGCTACAGGTGCAGCTCTGGGGCAGCCATGACCTGGCCAGGGGGAGTAGAGCTACAGGTGCAGCTCTGGGGCAGCCATGACCTGGCCAAGGGGAGTAGAGCTACAGGTGCAGCTCTGGGGCAGCCATGACCTGGCCAAGGGGAGTAGAGCTACAGGTGCAGCTCTGGGGCAGCAGCCATGACCTGGCCAAGGGGAGTAGAGCTACAGGTGCAGCTCTGGGGGCAGCCATGACCTGGCCTGGCCAAGGGGAGTAGAGGAGTAGAGCTACAGGTGCAGCTCTGGGGCAGCCATGACCTGGCCAGGGGGAGTAGAGCTACAGGTGCAGCTCTGGGGGCAGCCATGACCTGGCCAAGGGGAGTAGAGCTACAGGTGCAGCTCTGGGGCAGCCATGACCTGGCCAAGGGGAGTAGAGCTTCAGGTGCAGCTCTGGGGCAGCCATGACCTGGCCAAGGGGAGTAGAGCTACAGGTGCAGCTCTGGGGGCAGCCATGACCTGGCCAAGGGGAGTAGAGCTACAGGTGCAGCTCTGGGGCAGCCATGACCTGGCCAAGGGGAGTAGAGCTACAGGTGCAGCTCTGGGGCAGCCATGACCTGGCCAAGGGGAGTAGAGCTACAGGTGCAGCTCTGGGGCAGCCATGACCTGGCCAAGGGGAGTAGAGCTACAGGTGCAGCTCTGGGGGCAGCCATGACCTGGCCAAGGGGAGTAGAGCTACAGGTGCAGCTCTGGGGGCAGCCATGACCTGGCCAAGGGGAGTAGAGCTACAGGTGCAGCTCTGGGGCAGCCATGACCTGGCCAAGGGGAGTAGAGCTACAGGTGCAGCTCTGGGACAGCCATGACCTGGCCAAGGGGAGTAGAGCTACAGGTGCAGCTCTGGGGCAGCCATGACCTGGCCAAGGGGAGTAGAGCTTCAGGTGCAGCTCTGGGGCAGCCATGACCTGGCCGAGGGGAGTAGAGCTACAGGTGCAGCTCTGGGGCAGCCATGACCTGGCCAAGGGGAGTAGAGCTACAGGTGCAGCTCTGGGGGCAGCCATGACCTGGCCAAGGGGAGTGGAGCTACAGGTGCAGCTCTGGGGGCAGCAGCCATGACCTGGTGAAGATTGTGAACTTCGTCGTGGCGACTACTCTGAAAGTCTGACGCTTTGCCAAACAGAATTGACCGCTGAAGAAGAAGAAGAAGAAGACGAAGAACTTAGTTGAAAGTTATTCAGAGATGTGTATTTTAGAGACTAAACTCATTGATTTAAGGAGCTGTTTTTTCTGTTTTTATGTGTTAGGTTTTTTAACTTTTGTCAACCGTTATTGAGTCAAGTAGTGAAGTATTGCCATCTATGTTCTTTCACTGTTTGGTTTACAGTTTAATTTATGTTTTGACTCGAAGAAAGTTAATACCATTAATCATTTATTGCCGTCCAATACTTTGACACTGTTCTCATTATGAATGATATTAACAGAGCTTCTGATTGTCAGCGGGCCCGGGTCATTGACTCATTGTGACTGATTTGACCCCTCCTTTTGTGCAGCCAGGGGGTCATCTCACCCATGAAGTCTGCAATAAAATCTAAGTTTAATACTACAGTGACACATTACTGACCCGTTAGATTGGAAATTGACCCGTCGTTTTCAGCAATTAGGGGGCATATTTATTATGACCTCAGCCATGAAGTTTAACCCCTTGACTGCCAGAGAAAAATAAAGAAAAAAATTATTGGGCAAACCATGCCATGAAAAAGACAACTGATAGAGACAATCTGGAAAAATGGTCTGGGGATATAGATCTCTTGATTGTGCAAGAGCAAGAGCAAAAGCCAGCGTATCAGGGTTATTCCTCTTCATCCGATGACATCATCAGGTACGTATGGTAATACGTTGGTGGCAGTCAAAGGGTTGAAAACAATCTGAAGCTCTGTATCAATAACGAACGATTTGCCGCATTCACAACTTGTCGCTAATCCCACTGGATCTCTTCTGTGAACGGCTGACATGTTTTTTTCCTAGATGTTTTAGCCTGGGCGTGGGCGACGGTAAGGAATGTAAAGATGATGGTGGTGGTGGTGGTGATGGTGGTGGTGGTGGTGGTGGCGATGAAGATCCTCTCTATTACAATGACCTCGAACGCTTGGCAACGTAAGTCGGCAACCACAGAGCATGTTGCCATGACTACCGCAGCTGTGTGTTAACTCCCTTTCCAACCCCTCCCTTAATTCCCCCCCCCCCCCCCCCCCTTTTTTCCCCCTGTGAATTTAATTTGAATTGTTTGTTTTAACTCTTGGGTTTGCATGTGTTGTTTGTATAAAAAAACAACCTTCATCTAGTGTTCATGTTCTTTCACGCATTTTGGAGAAAACCTGGCTTTTGAAGCACACACAGCGCCCTACAATACAGTTTGCCATCGCATCATTGCCAGTGAGAAGCTTCTTTTCTCGGTGTGTGTGTGCGTATAACAAGTCAGAACTTCGTGCATGATGGAACTGGCCATCAGAGGGGGGCTTAGAAAGTGTGTGAGCTATGGCCGGTTTTGGCCAGATTGAAGGCACGGAGGTGTGCAAAAGGGTTAAGAGTGACTTTTGTGTGTGCATAAGTAGCGTGGTAGATTTTGGCCGGTTTGAAACGTGACTAACACGGAGGTGGGGAATCGGCTCAGAGAGAGAGACAAAAGACAGACAGAGGGTTAAGAGTGAGTTTTTGTGTGCCTTGCATAAGTAGCGTGGTAGATCAGAGCAGACTGGCGGTTGTGAAACGTGACTAACACATAATGTGCATTGCATCAGCTTTGGGGAGGTACGCGTCGGACCCCTCCTTTGCTATCTTTAATTTACTCTTTTCAGTTTTACACTGATTTCAGTATTTTAATTTGATTTCAGTATTTTTTATTTTACCAGAAACTGAACTTCACTTTTTTTTTTTGTAATTCATCCCCCCAAAATTGACCACAAGCGATTTGGGGCGTTTCGAACTTAGTTGTTCTATCTTGGAAGTTTACAAAGGCATTGTAGTAATTTGACAAGGCTTATCAGACTCGAACTGTCTCGGTCTCTCATTTTAGCTGTCTGTCTGTCTCGTTGTCTCTCTCTCTTAAGTTGCCCCCCTGAATCGTCCGACGGGGCTCTGCCCCTGTACCCTGCCGGGGGGCCATGCGTCCCTGATCCCCTGCCTTTCATTTTTTTTTTATTTTTGGGGAGCTGCACCCATGTGTCTGAACCCAGCCACCCAGTCACTCACCCTCAGTAGGATTCCTACCCCCGGTAAATTTGATTTAGAAACCTTGGCAGCTTCACACAATCCAGCCCTCAGCAGTGCCCGAGCTGCACGTTCCGAGTGCTGTGGAGCCATGCAGACGACGCATTTTAGCTCCGTTCAAAGTAAAGGCCATATAACAAACTGAACATGTCCACGGAAGTTTTCTACGGTGCTTGTTTCTGCTAACCTGAACAACGACCCAAAGCTAGAACAAGTGGACAACGTCAAGTACCTTGGCTCCACACTGGGCATTTCCATCAAAGAACTCAGAACCAGATTAATACTAATACTATGTGTGGTCATTAC
>CM065707.1:10711912-10714412 GCA_017654935.2 Phymorhynchus buccinoides
ATGTACTGAGGATCGAAAAATGATTGGACACAAACTGTCCTGAGACGAAAGAAATCGATAGGACAATGTCCTGGCTCTTGCAGAAATCAATAAGTCAAAGCGTGCCAGTGTTCAAAATTGAATCGGACATTTGTCCTGACAGGGGAGAACACAATAGGACATTTTCAATTTTAATAGGTCGATGTCCTATGGCCGGGGCCTTGGGACATCACTGGTGTTGTTATATTGTCAGGCATGAAAGAATTCCGCTTTTCGCGGAAAATCCGCGGAATTTGTTCAAAACTTCCGCCCAAAAAAAAAATTCACGCTGAATTTTTTTTCTTCCCAAAAATGTTTGTATAGAAGTAAAGGACCGATCTTGCCGTATTCTTACAAGTCTGTATTTGGCGATTCTCAAACTGGTTAACCGGAAGTCGCTTTAGCTCACTCGCTTCATTTGTGCGAAGGAAGGCGAAATGAGTAGCTCCCGCTCAACAAAAGTAGCGATGTTAGCTGAAAATGTGGGTGGAAGGATATTTGTGCCGACCAAATGTTTGGAATAGATTAGCCCTCCCCGCTGAACAAAACTTCTGACGTTAGTTAGCTTAAAACTCGGCTGAACATTTTTTTTTGTAAACGTTCCCTCCCCCCCCTGCTCAAACTTTGGACGTTAGCTGAAAATCCGGGTGGAAGGATTTCTCGGCTGCTAAAATCTCCTTCTTTAATGCTGAAAGGTTTGTGGCGAAAAAATTTTTGGGGAAACATTCTGACACCCCCCCCCCCGGTGAACAAAACTTCTGACGTTAGTTGAAAATCCAGGTGGAAGGATTTCTCGGCTGAAAATCTCCTGTTTTTTGATCTTCATCTACTTTCATGCCTGATTGTGTGTGTGAGGGGGTGAGGGTGCCTATGTGTGTGTGTACGTGCGGGTGTGGTCATTCTGTGTGTGTTTCTGTATGTGTGTTATTGTGGTGTGTGGGTGTGCTTTGGGTGGGTGAGTGTGTTGTTATCCTGTTTGAAAATCCTGTATTTTAATGGAGTTCAATCTGTGCATGCATGCATGTGTGCGTGTGTGTGTGTGTGTGTGGTGTGTTGTGTGTGTGTGTGTACCGTAATTTACGTGCATGTTTGTGGGCATACCGTAATTTACAGCGCATAAGGCGCACCCCCTGCTTTTTGAAAAAAATCGTAATTTGAACAAAGATAGGGCGCATACACCCGATAAGGCGCAAAGAAACCAAAGAAATTAAAAAAAGGAAGAACGAAACGATCAGCGAAAGTAACATCATTACAGGGCCAGTGACGGAAGTGGAAGCCTAACTATATAACTATATTTTAATGCAATGTGAGCGAACTGTTGTCGGTTTGTTGTGGAAGAAGCTACCAGAGCATGGTGAGTTGTTCATTTCAACTCTCGACCCCCTTACTTTTTTCTGTTTAGAGTATAGAAAGGGCGCATGCGCCGGATTGGGCGCAGGGGTCAAAGTTCAGTGAGAAAAAAAAAGTTGCGCCTAATAGGCCGTAAATTGACGGTACATGGCTCAAGCCACAAACCTATAACTCACTTTGAAAAATGGTGCTTTACGTCCTCTCGGTCTGGAACAAACCAGGGTTCATAAATTGTCGGCCAAATACCAGTCCTTATAACGTCGCGTTCGGCTTTCGCCATGTACGACGGGCTGAAATCTCCAGGGTATAAGGCAAAAATTTAGTTCCTGAATCACTGTCTCACTTCAAGGTCCTTACAGAAAGTCCTGACAGCTGCAAATCGAAAAACTGCCGCTCTTGAGCAGCAATGATGTATTTCAAAATACAAAATAATAAACATATGTAATACAGACACAAAGACAGACGAGTTTGCTTCTTTTGAGAAACATCGCTCAGCATGTTTTCCTACTAAAAAGTTACGAAATGGTGCAGAGATAACATTCTGGTTTACAGATTAAAATGATTGAAAAGCCAGGGGAGGTAACTCCCACCTTCCCGATTTTCAACTATTATAATTTTAATTTTCTTCTAAGCTATCTCCCCTGCAGCCTGTAACTAAGAGACCACTGCATCAAGGAACTTTTGGACACTGAATCTCGTTCTTTGTGGACGTTCTGCAGAGAAAACGGTAAGTGTATATCTGTGTCAGCCATAGTTTTTCTATCGGCTTAGACATTGTTCACAATGCTGGGAAAGTGTTCCTCTCTCAAGATCGTTGGCTAAAAGATGGACTCTCTCTGTCCTTAGGCCTACAGGTCCTCTACCTCTCTGGTCCTTCTCTTGGGGATAGCTGAAAGCCCTGGGAACCCTGACAGACACATATGGGACATTTGTAAATACAAAGATGGTCTCTCTCTCAACAATCTCTGGAGGAAAAATGCTCCGGAGGCAGTGCAACTCTCAGTAAAGTCCCGATTTTGAGTTGTGATTTTTAATTTTATTTTTTTAATTTTTTTAACCTATTATAATTTTAATTTTCTTCTATAGCTATCTCCTCTGCAGCCCGTAACTAAGAGAGACCACTGCATCAAGG
>CM065707.1:10719412-10729412 GCA_017654935.2 Phymorhynchus buccinoides
ATGTCATTGTATGTGTGCATGAAGAAGAGAGTATGAACTGTGCTGAACTTTTTCTTTCTACGGCTGCCAGTGAAAACCTCCGTCATACGACCCCTCCAATTTACGACCGATTTTTCCGGACATTTTGGAAGTCTTAAAATAGAGGTTTGTCTGTAGTAAGAAAATAGAGCAACAAAATCTGAATTTCGTGTGGGGGGGGGGGGGGGGGGGGGGGGGGGGGGGGGGGGGGGGGGGGGGGGGGGGGGGGGGGGGGGGGGGGGGCTTATAGTCCGTAAGATACAGTAATATGATTAACAGTAAAGTGAGAAAATATAATGACAAAATTTGAATTTGGTGTGAGATGGGGGGGGGGGGGGGGGGGGGGGGGGGGGTGGATAATTAAAATTTAGGGGTAAAGTGAGAAAATATAATGGGATTTGGTGTGAGATGGGGGGGGGGGGGCGGTGCTGCAAGTCTTATTATAAGGGGCGCCGTATACTCTGAAAAATATGGTATAGTCTATCATTAGAATTTGTTTTAAAAAAATGTTCACGTTTATTACTTTGTTCTAAAAAGTTTTAAAAAAAGAAAAGAAGCAAACTAAGATCATTTTAATAAAAGTTTTTGCATGTTTTTTGGTGGATGAGTTTCCCGTACAGAAGTTAAAATGTGCACATGCCCTTATTGTCTCAGCCTCTGCTTGCGGTGCACAGGCACTTTTAACTTACTGTTTTCAGCCCCTCATTGCGGTGCACCAGCACTTTCAACTTACTGTCTCAGCCCCTCCTGGCGGTGCACCAGCACTATTAACTTACTGTTTTCAGCCCCTGCTTGCGGTGCACCAGCACTTTTAACTTACTGTTTTCAGCCCCTGCTTGCGGTGCACCAGCACTTTTAACTTACTGTTTTCAGCCCCTCATTGCGGTGCACAAACACTTTTAACTTACCATCTCAGCCCCTCCTTGCGGTGCACCAGAACTTTTAACGTACTGTTTTCAGCCCCTCCTCGGGGTGCACAAGGAGTTCAACGTGGAGCTAAACAGCGCGGTGAAGACAGGGTCCCCCAAGCTCTGGGAGGTGGTGGTTCGCTACAAGACCAAGATGCTGCCGTACGGACAGTTCTGCTCCAACCTGTCCCGCGCTCAGCGCCACGTCGACAGCCTGTGCCAGACCGAGGCCACCCGCACCAAGATTCAGGTGGGTTCTTACCTCCCTTTTTAACGCGACAGAAGAGGGTTGCTTCCCTTTCATGTCACAGAATAGCGCTACATATGAGAGGCTTAATCTTTCTACCGCCAAAAGAGAAAACTGAGGCCACCCACATCAAGATTCAGGTCGGTTTTTACCTCCCTTTTTACCGCGACAGAACAGGGTTGCTTCCCTTTCATGTCACGGAATGACGCTACGATGTGAGAGGCTTAATCTTTCTACCGCTAACCATTTTTCCAATTAAAACACGCTCGACTTAATAAAGACAAAAACCGAGGCCACCCCCCGCATCAAGATTCAGGTGGGTTTTTACCTCCCTTTTTAATGCGATGTGTGAGAACAGGGTTGCTTCCCTTTCATGTGACGGCATAACGCTGCGTGTGAGAGGCTTAATCTTTCTACCGCCAACCACTTTTCCGATTAAAACACACACTCGACTTAATAAAGAAAAAACCAAGGCCACCTTCACCAAGGTTCAGGTTGGTTTTTACCTCCCTTTTAATGCGACAGACTAGGGTTGCTTCCCTTTCATGTTACGGAATAGCGCTACATGTGAGAGGCTTACCGCCAACCATTTTTCCGATTAAAAAACACACTCGACTTAATAAAGAGAAAAACGAGGCCACCCTGCGCCAAGATTCAGGTGAATTTTACCTCCCATGAACTTCCCTGCTGGAGAAATTTTTAGAAAAAAAAAATATACAAAAATTATAAGATGAAAGAGAGAACTGAGTCGATCTGTCAAAATTGTAGCAGCCTCCAGACTGTTTAAAAGCGAAAAAATACGCCTCACAGTGTTGTTCTCAATGGTTTAGCACCCATGTCACTAAAAAGCATCAAATCAGGGCCTGTTATCTGAAGACCCTGTGTCAAGTATGTGGGATCTTTTATTTTTTGGTCATTGACATTGACTAGTTTTTATAATTTCGTCAAAAGAAAATGACGCAAGTTTTTCTTGACGTGAAAAAAAAACGAGATCATAAGATTTTTGTTACGTCACCGGGAGGAGGCCAGGGAGCCAGAGAATGGTGTCTAACGTTCTTTGAATAATAATAATAATAATAATAGTACATTTATATAGCGCTTTGCCTCAGATGAGCCCAAAGCGCTTTACAATCAATTACACTGTATTCATCAACAGACAACAAAAACAACATTCAAGAGTGACACCAACCAGCAACAGCGCATTTACAACTCTCTCTAACACTTTGAAGACCTTTGAAATGATAATCCCGGCGATAATCTTTGTAAAAGAAAAAAGAAGGAGGTTGTTTTAGTAAATCTTAATTTTGTCTGGACTATGAAGTGGTGTCTGCAACGTATCCAGACATAAACAGAAACAGAAACTGGATAAGGTTTATGAAGTATCAAGACTTGGCTCAAGGACTAATTATTTTATTTATTGATCTGGGCCTGCATTCACGTTGAGATAGCATGAGACTTAGCATCATGCTAACTTAGAAGCTCTTCCAAAAGTCCTATTAAATCCTATAGGACATTGGAAGAGCTTCTAAGTTAGCATCATGCTAAGTCTCATGCTATCTCAACGTGAATACAGGCCCTGGTCAGTATTTTGTTTTCATGTATAAACAGCATCAGCTATGAATAGTACTGAGTGAATGTGAATTACTCTTTGTAATATGAATTTTTATTGTGTTGGCATACATTTGTTTTAGTTTACTTGTTTATTTATTCATTAAAATTGAGTTGGGAGTTTATTTCAGTTGTTTGTTTTAAAAATGTGCGCGTGAGAAGTTAGTTTATTTTAGCTTCATTACACCCTATTTTTCGAAATTTTGGCATGTAAGGATAGGCCTAATGTTATACTTGTAATACAGGAATTCGCAATATTGCAGATATTTTGTTTTCTCTACCCAGGTAAGTTTAATGGTATTTTTTACATGAGTCTGTAGTATGATATTTGTTCAGTTGTGTGTATGTGTGTGTGTGTGTGTTGCGTCCATGGTCTAATCTCCAAGCTTTAACGTTGGCATTTTCTCGGGAAATAGAAGGCGTACATTGTTCAAACTTTGCATTCACATAGATGTTTATGCAAGCTTTCAAACAATAATGATTTGAATAATTAAATACTTAAAACAACACTGTAAACTGATAACTAACAAACAGATAACATTTTAGATTAGTGGGTTAGAGAGTATTCAATAGGCAACATGAGTTAAGAAACTCATCAACAGTGAAAGCCTCAATAGCTCATTGGTAGAGTGTCTGTCTGTCGTCATGCCAATGGTTTCGGGTTCGATTCTCAGCAAAGGCACTTTTTATTTTTATTTTAAAGAAATGATAGTTTCACTTGTACTTTAAACACCCCCATGTTTACGACCCTCCATCTCAAAGTCATTATTTTTTGCAGCCCCCCACCCCCACCCACCCTGAGTGAGCCTTGAAGGCTTTGCCTCTTGTTATGTCGAGGAATAGCGCTTTGTGTGAGAGGCTTAACCCTCTCACCGCCAACGTCGCATTTTTGCACCACAATGATTTAGCACCCATGTTACGAAAAGGCATCAAATCGGGGGTCTGTTATCCAAAGACCTTGTTCTCTTCATTTTGGGAGGTGGGGATAGGCCTTACTTTAAATATGTCACACGTAATCCCCAATATTACAGACAGATTTTTTTTTCTACCCAGGTAAGTTTGATGGAATGTGTTTGGTGAACAATGGTTGGCGGCGAAAGGGTTAACCCTTTCTACCGCCAGCTGCTTCCTTTAGTAAACTCAACAAAAGCTTTTGGCGACTTTTTTTCCCGACAGGAATGCGAACGCAAGGCCAATGAGAGCAAGTTCAGGCTCCGAGATCTCCTCCATGTGCCCATGCAGAGAGTGCTCAAGTACCATTTGTTGATGAGGGTGAGTGTGTGTGTGTGTGTGTGTGTGTGTGTGTGTGTGTGTGTGTGTGTGTGTGTGTGTGTGTGTGAGAGAAACAGACAGAGACAGAGACTGTGTGTATGTGTGTATGCATGCACGTGTGTGTGTGTGTTTGTGTGTGTGTATGCGCGCAAGCGTGTGTGTTTGAATGTGTATTTGTGTGTGTGTGTGTATGCACATATGTGTGCGCGTCACCGTGTATGTCTGTAAGAGAGAGATTATAGACACACGAGTTAATCTATTTTATTGCCTGCATTCAGGAGTTGATCAAGAACACGGACCGTGATGACAAAGAGCGTCCCAACCTAGAACAACCATGCACTTATGTGTACGCGTGTATGTGTGTGTAAGAGAGAGATTTATAGACACACGAGTTAATCTGTTTTATTGCCTGCATTCAGAAGTTGATCAAGAACACAGATCGTGATGTGTGTGTGTGTATGCGCAGAAGCGCGTGTGTTTGAATGTGTGTGTGTATATGCGCATATGTACGCGTGTGTATGTGTATAAGACATATATATTATAGACATAGAGTTAGTCTATTTTATTGCCTGCATTCAGGAGTTGATCAAGAACACGGATCGTGATGTGCGTGTGTGTATTTGTGTGTGTGTGTATGCGTGCAAGCGCATGTGTTTGAATGTGTGTGTGTGTGTAAGAGAGATATTATAGACACATGAGCTAATCTATTTTATTGCCTGCATTCAGGAGTTGATCAAGAACACGGAGCGTGATGACGAGGAACGTCCCAACCTGGAGCTGGCCTTGGAGGCAATGCAGGACCTGTCCCTGTATGTCAACGAGGTCAAGAGGGACCATGAGGCACTGCAGTTCATCGACGAGATTCAGGAGAGGTGGGCCAGCTTGCTGCTACTACTTCCTCTCTGTAAAGTGGCAGGGTTTTGCGATTGCAGGGTTGCAGGGCTCCTTCACTTACAGTATAGAGGGTCCTAGAGGCGGGACCCTCTATACTGTCAAAGTCAATTTTTATATATATTTTCAGATGGAACATTGAATAAACAATAATAGTTTGCTTTTTTTACATCAAGCCATCTGTCTGTAACACAATTAAAGAAGGAAATAAACCCCCCCCCCCCCCCCCCCCCCCCCCCCCCCACACAAACCAAACCAAAACAAACAAAAAACATTAATAAGATGTGTGTGGTGTGTGTGTGTGAGGGTGGCATGTGTGTGTGTGTGTGTGTGTGAAGTGAAGGAGCCCTGCTGTACATAGTGGGGAGACCATTGAAAACTGAAAACCGGACTCATGCATGCCTTACCCATTATGGCCTGGGAACGCAGAAGAAGAAGAAGTTTTACAACCAGGCAGTGGACCAGAGTCAAATCACCTAGCAACGAGTGGATCAGGGCCTAAGGGAGGCAAGCAAAGCATCATTCTAGAAAAGAATGTGCCAAGTACGCCTTTCTCTCCACCATTGTTGATGTGCGCTGTGTGGGTGGAGGGTCATGAAGGCGAACTCGGCACATTCTTTATTGAGAATGATGCTTTGTTTGCCTCCCTTTGGCTCTGATCCACTCATTGCTAGGTGATTGGTATCGTAATCAACTTTGGTGGAGGGGAGTTAATTAGAAAGAGAGTTCTCCCCCTTTGTTCAATTTTGCTTTACGGTATTATTTGAGTGCAACCCGGAATATCAACCAGTTGCCGTGACCTTTGAATGTTCGTCCAATCACGTTCTTAAAGGGAGAAAGGTGGCAGAGTGGTTAAGACGTTCGCCTGTCAAATGTAATGCGTGACTGCAACGTGAGTGACCCGGGTTCGAATCCCGGCCTCGCCCTTTCTTTCTAGTTCGACAGGAAAATCGAACTGAACGTCGAGTCCTTCGGATGGGGACTTAAAGCTAGCCTGACCCGTGCGCTTTACGCACGTAAAAATCCCACGGCAGTTGAAAGTCAGTAAGAGCAGGGAGAAATACTGTAATGCTCATCTTCTCTCTCTCTGTTGACAATTAAATTAATGTGACACTTAGAAGCTGTAAAAAGCCTCTGAATAATATGTTGTGTCCCTCTGTTTCAGCATAAACGATCTGAGAATGGTAAGTTTTTTTAATGTTATTCTTTGTGATGATGTGTGTGTGTGTGTGTGTGTGTGTGTGTGTGTGTGTGTGTGTGTGTGTGCTTGTGTGTATTTGTGTGTGTGCGTGAAAGTTTTTTAATGTCATTCTTTGTGATGGTGTGTGTGCTTGTGTGTGTGTGTGTGTGTGTGAGAAAGAAAGTTATTTAATGTCATTCTTTGTGATGATGAGTGTGTGTGTGCGCGCACACACATGTCATGTCAAGTCAAGTCAAGTCAAAATTATCTTTATTGACGATAAAGGAGTAAGCTACAAGGTTTTTTTCATCCTGTCGTCATGAAAAGAAGAAAAATACTGAATCAAATAAACATGTGTGTGCACTTGTGTGTGTGTGTGTGTATGTGTGTGTGTGTGTGTGTGTGTGTGTGTGTGTGTGTGTGTGTGTGTGTGTGTGTGTGTGTGTGTGTGTGTGTGTGTGTGTGTGTGTGTGTGTGTGTGAGAATTGGAGAGTAAATTGATTTTTCTGTTGTGTGCCTGATGTGATTATTTGTATATCGTAATTGTCATGGTGTTTTTGTTGATTTGTGATAATCTTGAAGAATTTATTCAATCCAAAAATACCAAACAACTCTAACCTTGCTTCATTATGGCTTTCTATATTGTTTTGATATTGCCTTGTTCTTCGTCGATCGCTCAGACAGTTTCCTGTCATATGAGCGCAGATGGGTCATGCTGCTGTCATGCACCTCACTAATAAACAGTTAGGCCCAGCATGTCCGACTTCGCCTGGAGAAAATCTTTGTGAGAATATCTAGAACAAAGACAGGAGAATGGACCAGTAAGGCAGAAAGATAGTACAGTAGAACCTCCCTTATAAGACTCCCTCCCACATAAGACCTATTTCTCCTGAGACATTGCCCTTCTTTGTAAGTGTTAAAATTACCTCCCTTATAAGACCCCTCCCTTATTAAAAGACCTCACTTTGGATGAATGAATGAAAAATGATGCTTTACGTCCTCTCGGTCTGGAACAGACACATATGGGACATTTGTAAATACAAAGATGGTGGGAACAATACTGGAGGCAATGCCCGGAGGCAGTGCAACTCCAGTAAAGTCCCAATTTTTTAGCAATACAGATAGGTGTAGCGGTAACCACGCCTCGGTTAAACCTCATCGGCTATGGTACCGCCACAAGTACATACACACATGACCTCACTTTGGATGATTTTTGAAGGTCTTATAAGGGAGATTCCACTGTAGATGACAGTAAGCAATGGGAAAAGGCAGAGTCAAAGAGAGCGGCAGATAACAGGAAGTTACTAGAACCACACAACTTCTAGAAGGTGGGGGAACTTTGTGCTTATGACCATGGTTTCTCCCTGTGGGGATATCGGGGGGGGGGGGGGGGGGGGTCTTTTGCATAAATAGTCCCCCCACCTTCTGGTAGTTCTGAGCTTGTAATTTCCTCTAATCCATCACTTTTTTTCACTCTGGCTTTTTCCCTCTCCTTACTGTCATCTACTATATCTCTCTGCCTTACTGTGGTCCTTTCTCCTGCCTTTGTTCCAGAAACTATTACAAAGATTTTTCGCCAAGCCGAAGACGGAAACATGCTGGGCCTAACTATTTCTTAATGAGGCGCATCACAGTAGCATGACGCATCTGCGCTCATCATGACAGGAAACTGAGCGGTCGAAGAAGAAAAAGAAGATGATTTTTGTGTGTGTGTGTATGTTTAAAAAAAAAAAAAATATATTGTTGGTGGTGACAGCCGGCCAACACCTCTCTGAAGGACTACGGTCGCTTCCAGAAGGATGGGGAACTAAAGGTGCTGTCCCACATGGACAGTCGAGTCAGAAACAGGTAGGTGTTGGCAGCAATGGCCCGGCTTTTGGGGATAGCCGTCACATCAGATGTGTTTGGATACTCTCCACAGATTGTATTTTATCATCGCCCACACTGTCTCACTGTCATTTATGGATGGAGATTTGCTTATTATGATTTTTTAAAAAAAGAAAAAAAGGAATACTTCATTATTATTATTCAGTTTCAGGGTTCTATGAAGAGTAATATCAAACACAAATGTCGCACTGTTGAACGGGTGCTGTATGGCTCAATTTCTTTATTTCCTTTATCTCTATATTATTTTATGTATGGTTCGGTTTCATGGTTTGTGTTTCAGTTGATTTTGATGATTCACTTTTTGTTTGTTGGTTTGATTATTGTAAAAGATAATTATTTTGTTAGACATTTACTTCCCGTACACACAATCTCTTTTTACCCATTTCTCTTTCGTTTTCCATTTGTTTCTTCAGTATGCTTGTTTTGGTTGGTTGTGGATTTTGTTGGCATTGTCTCCTCCGAAATCGGAATGTGTCGGCTGAATGCAGCGAGGACACCAGTGAAAACTGGAAAACGGACGGACACATACGTACCCATTGTGGCCTTATGGCCCAGGAACGCAGAAGAAGAAAGAAGAAGTTGGTATTACATAATTATGACGAATTTATCATCAGAACAGCAGACTTCATTTTGTTGTTGTTGTTGTTGTACCCTGGTTTACAGACTCCAGGGATCATCCCAACACTTGAACACTATTGTACAAATGCACCATAACTTCATTTTATTTGTGTTCATTTTTTATTTTTGTTTGATCGTATTGTACTGTATTTTTCGGACTATAAGGCGATACTTTTTCCCCCAGACTGAGACCCCTGCGCCTTATAATGTGACTACTAAAATAGTAAGAAAATGTAATAACATAATCTGAATTTTGTGTAAATTTTGGGGGGTGCGCCTTATAATCCGAAAAATATGGTACTTGAAGACAGTATAGCAGCCGTGAAAGGCAAAAAATAAGAGAAAGTGAAGAAAGGTGTGTGTGTGACGCCACGTTACAGGTTTGATCATCGCAACGGGGAGAAGAGGTGAGACCCTACTGACCCACCCCATGGTACCATGCTGTGCTGACCTTCTCCACGCTTTGTGCAGGCTTGCCAACCAACCATTCAATTCAATTCAATTCAACAGTTTTATTGTCTCCAAACAAGTGAAGAAATTTGTTTTTCGGCGTGCCCATAAAAATGAAGACAAAATAAGAGATTGTTGTGACCTGACGGAGGAGACAATTGGTAAAATAACGTAAAAGAACATGTAATTGACATAAAACATAGTTATCAAATACACACACATACACACATGCGCACACGTACACACACACACACACACACACACACACACACACACACACACACACACACACACACACACACACACACACACACACACACACACACACACACACACACACACACACACACACACACACACACACACACACACACACACACACACACACACACACACACACACACACACACACACACACACACACACACACACACACCTGAACAAGTACACTGACACACACACATGATCGATCCCCTTTAGAAGCTGCAAGTAATAATCACAGATAATAATGACATCACAGTAATAATGACATCACAGATAATAATGACATCACAGTAATAATGACATCACAGATAATAATGACATCACAGTAATAATGACATCACAGATAATAATGACATCACAGTAATAATGATAACATGTACCACATAAAACATTAACAATATCACAAACCAGTATGGCTATCACTTGAGCATGCACACCCGCCCGCCCACCCACCCATCCTCTTTGAGCGCAGATTCAGATTCTTCCAATCAGACGAGCTTCTTTTTATAAAAACATTTTTTACCCCCTTCCGCTTGAATAAATTCTGCTTTAACCTTTCACCGCAAGTTATATTTCAGCCCAAAATGTCCATTAAAATTTCCTGGGTAGAGAGCAGTCTATGGACCAAAGTTGAGGAGAAAAAAGTAGCGGCTTATA
>CM065707.1:10734412-10756912 GCA_017654935.2 Phymorhynchus buccinoides
AGTTACAAGCACAGAACTTCCAGAAGGTGGGGGAACTATTTATGCAAAAGATCCCCCGGTATCCCCACGGGGGCGGCAGTGTACATTTGAGTAACAACGTACAGTGGAACCTCCGTATAGCGACCACTCTACAGAGTGGCCCAAACTGTCCCTAATTGTGAGGTGGTCGCTGTACTGGATACAGTGGAACCTCCGTATAGCGACCACTCTACAGACTGGCCACAACTGTCCGTAATTGTCAGGTGGTCGCTATGCTGGATACAGTTGAACCTCAGTATTGCGACCACCCTACAGACTGGCCACAACTGTCCGTAATTGTCAGGTGGTCGCTATGCTGGATACAGTGGGACCTCAGCAGTGCGACCACCCTACAGACTGGCCAAAACTGTCCGTAATTGTCAGGTGGTCGCTATGCTGGATACAGTGGAACCTCAGTATGGCGACCACCCTACAAACTGGCCAAAACTGTCCTTTATTGTCAGGTGGTCGCTATACTGGATACAGTGCAACCTCAGCATTGCGACCACCCTACAGAGTGGCCACAACTGGCCGTAATTGTCAGGTGGTCGCTATACTGGATACAGTGGAACCTCAGTATGGCGACCACCGTAGAGAGTGGCCACAACTGTCCATTATTGTGATGTGGTTGCTATACTGGATACAGTGGAACCTCAGTAATGCGACCACCCTACAGACTGGCCACAACTGTCCGTAATTGTGAGGTGGTCGCTATACTGGATACAGTGGAACCTCAGTATTGCGACCACCCTACAGAGTGGCCACAACTGTCCCTTAGGGAGGTGGTCGCTATACTGGATACAGTGGAACCTCAGTAATGGCCGACAGTCACTTTACTAACTTGCAAGGTTGTGTCTGTGTGTGTGTGTGTCTCTGTGTGTGTGTGTGAAACACAAAACGGGCCTTATGCTCATAACTCTGCAACAAAAAAGGATAGAAGAATGGCTTTTATATCACTAGAAAGATAATTGTCTGGTGTATACCACTGTAATTTTCTCAGAATGGTAATTTTGATGCTTAAATGTCCCTTTCGTGGTAACATATGTACGTCAAAAATGGACACTGATTGAAGCGTTGTTGTTGCAGGCACATTTTCCTCTTTGACAAAGTGATGCTGATGTGTAAGGCAAGGGTGAGTACCTTGCTTGTCTTGTTTCATGATATGTCCACGCCATACCTTGGTCACTTCTAAACTCACATCGCTCCCTTAGACCACAGTAGTGGTTTGTTGTGGGGAAACTTCCTCTTCTTCGTTCGCTCACACAGTTTCCTGTCATTATGAACAAATTATACCACAAAACAGTTTCCTGTCATATGAGCGTAGATGCGTCATGCTGCCGTTATGCGCCTAACTAAGAAATAGTTAGGCCCAGCATGTCCGACTTCGGCTGAAGAAATCTTTGAAAGAATTTATAGAAAAAAAGGCAGGAGAATGGACCAGTAAGATAGAAAGATAGCAGATGATAGTAAGCAAAGAGAAAAGGCAGAGTCAAAGAAAGTGACAGATTAGAGGAAGTTACAAGCACAGAACTTCCAGAAGGTGGGGGAACTATTTGTACGAAAGACCCCCGGTATCCCCACGGAGGAGTTGTGGGGAAACCAATCGGTGTAGAGAAATAATAAGAAGCTTTTTATGTATTATTTTATATATATATTTTTTTTTTCTTTGTCATATATGTATATGCTCATTTTGGTTCGTTTATTGTTGTTTTCGTGCATAATCAATACACACAGTGATGATTCGTTGGCAATGATGTAATCTGTGATGACGATATATATGTATATGCTCATTTTGGTTCGTTTATTGTTGTTTTCGTGCATAATCAATACACACAGTGATGATTCGTTGGCAATGATGTAATCTGTGACGACGATCGTGCATTCTTCTGCCTGTCACTTGATCACCCTACACTTGCCATGGTGCTTGCCAGTGATATTTATAGCACGTTTTAGTCAGTGATATTTATAGCACTTTTTAGTTAGTGATATTTATGGCACTTTCGTTTTAGTGTAGCGTAGTTGTGGAAGAATTATTAGCTTGACACTGTTGCGTTGTTATCATCATTAATGTGCTGTTGTTCTCAAAACGATAAATTATTTTCTTTAAACAAAGTGGAATAATTTGTAAGTTGTGATCAGAGATGAGAGTGTGCTGCGTGTACATATATCGTGCATATGAACTAGCTTGTGTAGGCTTGTACAGTTCTATCCTGATCGCTTCTCGGCCTTTTGGCTAAGACAGTGATTCAGGAACATCAATTTTTGTTTATAGCATGGTTGGTTTGTTCAGCCCGTCGTACATGGCGAAAGCCGATACGCGACGTTAAACTGAACTGCCATCCCTAGCTTGTATGTACGTACGTGTGTGTGTGTGTGCATCCCTGGGACTCTCTCTCTCTCTCTCTCTCTCTCTCTCTCTCTCTCTCTCTCTCTCTCTCTCTCTCTCTCTCTCTCTCTCTCTCTCTCTCTCTCTCTCAATGGTTGGTTTAACGTCTAATTAGGCATAGCCTCTTATAGACAGTTCCCTGGGACCCTCTGCACATTCTTTTAAAGGGTCCTCTTGAATTCTAGTACTTCATAGACCCCCCAGATGGGGGTCCCTGGGAGCCCTGAGTGGGGTGATTTGTGGTGGTGGTGTGTGTGTGTGTGTGTGTGCATGTGTGTGTGTGTGTGTGCATGTGTGTTCTTTTGTCATGTGACTGCTTCTGATTTTCTCTGACCGTGTCCATTTTTCTCCCTCCCGTCCTCCCGGTTTTCTAGATGGTGGACAAAATCTTGTGGGTAAGATCATCCTGCGACCCTTTTCTTCTCTCTCTCTCTCTCTCTCTCTCTCTCTCTCTCTCTCTCTCTCTCTCTCTCTCTCTCTCTCTCTCTCTCTCTCTCTCTCTCTCTCTCTCTCTCTCTCTCTCTCTCTCTCTCTCTCTCTCTCTCTCTCTCTCTCTCTCTCTCTCTCTCTCTCTCTCTCTCTCTCTCTCTCTCTCTTTTTTCTCTCCTTTTAATGGCGCTTACTACATTTTGTGTACCAAGTAGCTTTGGCCCTGTGGCCCTGTAGCTTTCAAGTGGGGGCGAATCATTGTCGCTGCTCGGTAGCTATGTGGTTTTTTTTCCTTTTTCTGGCGCTTACAACATTTTGTGTACCAAGTAGCTTTGGCCCTGTGGCCCTGTAGCTTTCAAGTGGGGCCGAATCATTGTTGCTGCTCAGTAGCTGTGTTTGTTTTTCCCTCCTTTTTCTGACGCTTACTACATTTTGTTTACCAAGTAGCTTTGGCCCTGCGGCCCTGTAGCTTTCAAGTGGGGCCGAATCATTGTAGCTGCTCAGTAGCTATGTTTGTTTTTTTTTCCTTTTTCTGGCGCTTACTACATTTTGTTTACCAAGTAGCTTTGGCCCTGCGGCCCTGTAGCTTTCAAGTGGGGCCGAATCATTGTAGCTGCTCAGTAGCTGTGTTTGTTTTTCCCTCCTTTTTCTGACGCTTACTATATTTTGTTTACCAAGTAGCTTTGGCCCTGCGGCCCTGTAGCTTTCAAGTGGGGCCGAATCATTGTAGCTGCTCGGTAGCTATGGTTTTTTTTTCCCTTTTTCTGACGCTTCCTACATTGTGTACCAAGTAGCTTTGGCCCTGTGGCCCTGTAGCTTTCAAGTGGGGCCGAATCATTGTTGCTCAGTAGCTTTTTTATTTTTTTTTACATAGTTGCTATGTGGGTTTTTGGTGTGTTTTTTTTTATAGTGTGTGTGTGTGTGTTTGTTAATACATGTGTTAATACATGTTTTGTTGTTGTGCCAATCGCTATGGGTGTATTGAGTTCTGGTGCAATGTGATTTTACTGTTGTCGCTTTTGTTGTTGTTGTTGATGTTGGTTTTTGTTTGTGGCTCAAGCCACAAACCTATAACTCACTTTGTCGGTCTGTCGGTCCAAAATTGTCGCACATTTTGACAAAATTGTCGCACTTCAAATCGAAATAATGCTTAACGCCCTCTTTAGCCTTTCGGCCATGTGGGGCACTTCAAATTGAGGCTACACTTCTGGCCACTCTTTAAAATGATGTATTTTAAAAGCATACAAAATAATAAACATACGTAATACAGACACTTCAACAGACACGACGAGTATGCGGTGCTTCTTTTGATGAGTATAAGTAGGATACATAGTTTTAAATGTTTTCCAAAAGATATAAAAAGTTACCAAATGGTGCAGAGATAACATTCTGGTTTACAGATTAAAATTATTGAAAAGCCAGGGGAGGTAACTCATGATTGGAGTGGTAAAAATAGACCGCGTGCCACAAACTATTGCGATTTCGCCCTTGTTTTTGTTTGTGTGTGTGTGTGCTGATTTTTGTGAAGTGTTTAACAAAATATTTTTATATGTGACAGTACACCTGTTTTAAAAAGAAACGAATGAACATTCAAAAACAAAAGATCAAGAAAATCCACCAATTTTGTTATTTTTTTAACGCACACATGCACTTGCACGCACACACACTCACACACACACGCACGCATGCACGCACCCACGCACACACACACACATACACACACACACACACACGCACACATGCATACACACACAAAAGACACACACACACTCCTCTTCCGCTTCGTGATTTGCTCAGTAGTTGCTCTGATTCATGTGACTTGCATGTATATTTTCCAATTTCTCTTCTGCCCGTATCATTCGTTTAGTAGGGTTGTTTTTTTTTCAAGTGACTCGCGTGCACAATTTACGACTTTTCTAATCTGCCCCCATCATTTCTTATCTAGTTGTCCCGATTCCTGTGACTTGCATGTATATTTTCCAATTTCTCTTGTGCCCGGTATCATTCGCTTTGTAGTTTTTTCTGATTCAAGTGACTCACGTGTATAATTTATGACTTTTCTAATCTGCCCCCATCATCTCTTATCTAGTTGTCCTGATTCATGTGACTCGCATGTACAATTTATGACTTTTCTTCTGTCCCTCATCATTTATCTAGTTGTCCCAATTCACGTGACTCGCATGTACAATTTATGACTTTTCTTCTGTCCCTCATCATTTATCTAGTTGTCCCAATTCACGTGACTCGCATGTACAATTTATGACTTTTTTTCTGTCCCTCATCATTTATCTAGTTGTCCCGATTCCTGTGACTTGCTTTCTGACTTGTTCTGCCCTCCTCATCCGTTCTCTACGTTGTTCTCATTCATGTGACTTGTCGTGGCTATATCCACATTAATTTTAGGACTCCAGTAAGGAAGATCATTTCATGACATAAAAGAGCAAAAACCGTCTGCTCTTTCTGTCAATAAATTGTCTTTTCTTACGGGCGAAAATGTGCATTTTGCCCAATGCTACTTGCTTCACCATAATATCGTCAATAAAGTTAAAGTAATTGAGTTTGTTTCTTAGGTTCACAAAACATACATTGGATACAAAAAAAGTTTTATCAAAGCAAATTATATATATATATACATAAGAGGAAAGTTTAATGGTGTGTTAGTTTTTTCTTCTTCAATTTTTGATCGTTCATAATATCGTCAGTGAAATTCAAAAACCTCGTATCTCAATTTTGGTAGTTTTGAGAAAAATGGAAAAAAAAATGTTTTAAGAATTAACCGCATTGACCACAATTGATTAACTAAGATGAATATGTTGTTCAAGACATTGCGAGTTTAGTCCTGCATTTTGGTCAGGTCAGGTCAGGTCAGGTAGTTAGGACATTAGGCCTCGCGGCCTCTTCACTGTCCTTTCATTTTTGTTTGAACTTTTGCACCGCTGAGAGGTTTTGTTAAAATTACTTTAAAAACAATTTTTTAGACTTGAAAAGAACGAAGATACGAGGTTTTTGTCCTTAACAAGATCTGAATTTGAGACTTACGAGGTTTTCTTCTATTTTCTCAACCTCATTTACCCCAGATAGATAGTCATTAGAGATACGAGCTTTTGGTGGAAGGTGGCGGGAAAGATTTAGAGATCTAATTCAAAAAACAAAAAAATCGAGATACGAGGTTTTTGAATTTCACTGACGATATTCTGACTTCTCATCCGTCTTCATATCGGTTCATTTTTGTATCATTCTTCTGTATTGTGTCTGATTCTTGGCACCTGCATGGCCTGTGGACGTTTTTCTCCCCCCTGTCTGTAGTTAGATGTAGAAGCACTGTGGGCGATCCTTTGGAAGCAATCAAACAAAAAACACATGGTTGTGGGGAAAAGGGAAGCAATGCTGTTTAACTCATTCAAGTCGTTCCGAAATAAATAGATAGCTGTCAATTTGATGCATTTGCTTCAAGGGAAGTAGATCTGTGTGCACACCATACCTTGGTCACTTCTAAGCTCACTTTGCTCCCTTAGACCACAATTTTGTCTCTGACTTTGCTTTTGTAGTGGTTTGTTGTGGGGGAAGCCGGTGTAGAGATCGGTGTAAGAGAAGAAAAAACAACCACACCATTAAACTTTCCTTTTTATATAATAGTCTAATACTTTGTTTTGTGTCCAATGTATCAGTTTGTGAACCTAAGAAAAAAGTCTGATCTACCACGATTTGTTCTGTGTTCTATGTAAAAGAAAATAATGTGCTGAAGTAAAAAGTCCTTATGTCTAAGCCTGAAGTAAAAACCCCATTTCTCCTTTCGTTTATGTAAGTTTTGTTTGTGTGTACGGTTGGAGTGACTTGTGAGGGTTTTTAATAATTCAAAGTCGTTGCGATGCGAATGAGTTAAACAAATCTGGTTTTTGTTTGTCTTGCTTTTGTTGTAATCGGAGGAAAATTGCATGCATGCATGAATGTCACCAAATGTATATTTTCCAGAAATGAAAAGCTGTGTGTTGTCTGTTAAGTTGCATGCATGCATTCTACAAGCACAATGAATATGAGGGTTTTTTGGTGTTTTTGAGAGTGTGGAAGGGTGGAGAGTGAAAGAAAGAGAGTGAAGTGCTATACTGTATGTTTGTGGTGGACTGTTTGTGAAGATTTTTTCTTATGGAAATATGTGACCCAGCACCACGAAAGGGACATTAAGTCGCTGAGCTAGTTTCTCAATTGCAAAGTCCAAAATCTAATTTTTTTGTCAATTTTGAGTTATGGGTATTTTTGTGTTCTCTAACACCTTATCTTTCTTCTTTATAAAGGACAATCTTTAATATGGTCTGAGTAGGTTGATGCATTTTCTTCAGCTAGGCTAGACTTTAGACTGTGTTTTCTCAAAATGGCTGACACTCACCCTGCTGACTTTGAATGCTCTTAACTCATGAACGGAAAAAGATACGAAAATGGTTCTTGTATCATTAGAAAGAGAATTGGCTGAAGTTTGCAAATATATAATTTCGAGGGGTGAATGCCAGAACTGCCCATCTGTGCTCTTTATTCCTTTTGAGATAGACCGTTATGGCAGGCACCCCTCGATTTTCTCAAAATGGTCAGTTTGACACTTAATGTCCCTTTCGTGGTGCTAGGTCACATATACATGTCTTATGTACATAAACACGATTGACCCATTTGACTTTTAATGTGCACTAAGCGTACAAAGCCGATTATCTTATATTTTTATATGTACTGTATAGCTGGACACAAACTTCTGTGTTGTCATTATAATGTGTGCACTCATAGATGTCCTCTCCTGTAGATTCACAACATACTGTTTAGATAATGTTTAAATGATAATTTACTGCCTTGGCTTAAGGCTGTGTCAGACCCATTAACATAGGCTGGAACACCAAGGCTATATCAAAATGTTGTTGTGCTATGCATAGTAACTATCTTTAGATAGTCCATTGACATAATATTGAACTTATTACTAAAACTATTAACTTGTATAAATAAAAAAAAGACTGCTGAAATATAAAAAGCAAAACCACCTTTTTATATTTCTGCAGTCATTGTTTGATACAAGTTATTAGTTTTTGTAATAAATCCAATAATACGTCAATGGAATATCTAAAGATAGTCCGTTTTGACTCCAAGCCATCGAGTTATGCGGGGATTGTCTTTAGCCATGTGGCTGCCCATGTGGCGGGGTAATCAAAAAACGGTCACGCACTTAATGTTCTCATCCGTAGCTGATGCGCTTGTACCATTGTGTTCAAGTGCTTCCGCTGTTGGGATGATCCCTGTAGTCTTTTAGCCAGGGTACGTCAACAACAACAAATGATAATTTACAAAGGTGTGAAACATAATTTGTTAATTTCTTGGAGGCAGTGTCCGACAATATTTATGCTGATACATAAAGGATTTCCAGATAATTATGGAAAGGATTGCAGGACATTCAATTTTTTAAAATAATAAATTAAATGATAAAAATAATATTCACATTTCTTTCTATGCGAAAAAGACGCTCGGAAGAAGAAACACATAATATTTTTATTTTTTTAAATTAAATCTTTATTTTTTTCTCTGCTGTCAGAGCCATCAATACTCAGTAGGCTCACCCCCCTAGGGGTATTTTTGTATCCTATTTTGCTTAGACTTGTGTTAATTGGTGTGCCTGTATGCTCGCTGTCTTGTGTGTGAGTGTGTGTGAGTGCGTGTGTGAGGAGGTGGGACATGTGTTGGTATAAATGTGTATGCACGTGTATGTGTGTGTGTTGGTGTATGTGTAGGTGTGCGATGCATTGGTTGATTAAAGAATCTTGAATCTTGAATCTTTCTGGTTTGAGATTCGACTTTGTTTTTGGTTTTTTGGCGATTATTGATAACCCAGCTCAGTCATCCCCGTTTCTTCAAATTCATTTATTTATCTTTCAAAATATTATTTATCAGTTTACTGCTATTTTATTAAGTATTATTAACTATGTATTTGTTTGTGTGAGGGCAGGGTGAGACGTACAGCTTCAAGGACGCCATCGTGCTGGGGGAATACAAGACCGACGACAGCGCCGTGCCCAATGACAAGAAAGGGGAGAAGGTAGCCGCACGGGTCATTTAGAGTACTGACGAGTCTTTGCGTTGGTTGGGTCAGTGCGTGCCCCCCCCCCCCCCCCCCCATCCCCGCACTCCTCCCCCACAGTAGCTTTTCTCAGCTCCTTTCAGTTCATGCCTTTTGTTAACACTCATCACCAGAGGCGCCCTCGGAGGAGGACTTCACTCACGCTGGCTCCGCGGCTAAAAGAATAGTGTCGTCAGTAGGGGGCTTAGTAGGTGGTGTCCTAAACAGGCACCACTGAACTCCACCAAAGTGACTCAGCAGAAGTGCAGTGTCTCCTCGGTTGGTTGCCTCCTGACGGCCTAACATAGATTCGCTCCCCTTGGACTGCTGGTCTCGGATTCTGCGACCTGAACAAGCCGGGGTGTGGCTGCGAATTGGGATTTGGAATGAGCGGCGTGGGAGCAACGCCACTGTACGACCCAGAAGATGGGACAGCAAAAAAACACCCACTCATCACCAGCATAAACCAATTTAAAGTGTTTTTATCCATTAGGCTTACATTGTTTTAGTAGTGGCATGCTACTTGTAATGTCTTTTCCTATCCCTAACCACAATCAATGATAAGAATATGTGCCTCTGTTAAAAGAAATAACTTGAAACAATTAGATCTCTGTGGAAAACTGAAAGGAGCTAGAATGAGGAGAATCCGTGTACTGTGCCCCCCGCCTTGAAATTGTAGATATTGTAAAGAAATTGCGTCATACTTGCATCAGTTATGTCTATTTTTATGTATTCTTTCAGTATCCACAACACGAAAGACAATTTTGAATTATTTCTCTGTTTATTTGATTGCTTTTTAAATCAATTCAATAGAAAGAAAAAGGCAGACATCTGTCTTCTATGTCCGATTTCTGCAAATAAAAATAATAATAATTAATAATGCTTATATAGCGCATAATCTTGCAAAGCAACTCAATGCGCTTTTCACTCACCATTCGTACAGACATTTCTAACAAACTGGCCCACGCATCCTCACCGTACATCTCTATGAAAATGAATACATAGAGATGTACGGTATAATAATTACAAAATAAAAACTAGACCAGATAACGCAATTCTGTTTTCTGTGTATTAAAAAGGAATGTTTGCTCCACCATGAAAAATTGAAATATCAATTTATGCCCAAATTCAAGTACTGTATTTCACGGACTACAAGGCGCACCTGATTATAAGGCGCACCCCAAAAATTTGACACAAAATTCAGATGTTATTATATACTGGTCTCCAAAATGTAAGGGCCGGAAGAACGACCTCCTCTCTTCTGTCTTGGAGGCATTCTTATTGAGAGCTCTGGTTGCCGCCCTTAAATACACATTCATGTCTAACTTTTGCTCAGCAGTGTTCACTACAGTCATGCCTTGCACGTGCAATAGGCAAGAAACCTGCATCAGCCCTGATTCTTCAGCGAAAAGGGACCAAACTTTCGTGAAATTCTCGTGAATTTGCCACATTTTAAGCGTACCTGAAAACGCTGTTGCTGTACTGCAATGTCTGCAAAACTGGTTCAGGCACGTGCAACAGGAAGGAAAGTTATTGAGTAGCCTAAGTTTTGCCATTTTCTTCATTGTTGTCTTAGTGTACAATAAATAGATATCAAGCTACTGAAAACAGAAGCCGGCCCTTAACTTTTGGAGACCAGTATAGTTTCTTACTATATTATCAGTCACATTATAAGGCGCAGGGGTCTCAGTCTGTGAAAAAAGTATCGCCTTATTGTCCGTAAAATACGGTATGTCTGGTTTCCCATGCACTGTCACAAATGTTATCTCTACTTAGCGTTGTTGCATTGATGATTAATAAAAGCAGTTGGTGATCAGACTCCCCCGTGGGGATACCAGGGGGGTCTTTTGTATGAGTAGTTCCCCCACCTTCTGGAAGTTCTGTGCTTGTAACTTCCTTTTATCTGCAGGCATGGGAATTGTCCGCGGATTTCCGCGCGAGAAAAACAAAATGTAGGGCAAAGTTTTAGTCACTAAATACTTCAATTTTTATGATAATATTATATTTTAGCGCTGTAAAAATGAGGAGGGGGGGGGGGGGGGGGGGGGGGGGGGGTCTTTTCAGAGTTTTTTGTCTCTGACAATTCCCATGCCTGAATCTATCACTCTCTTTGACTCTTGCCTTTTCCCTTTGCTTGCTGTCATCTACTATCTTTCTGCCTTACCGGTCCATTCTCCTGCCCTTTTTTTTCACAGAAACACTTTCAAAAACATTTCCTCCTCCAGCCGAAGTCGGACTTGCTGGGCCTAACTATTTCTTAGTTAGGCGCATAACAGCAGCATGACGCATCTGCGCTCATAATTGACAGGAAACTGTCTGAGCGATCGAAGAAGAAGAAGGTGATGACCAGTATTTATACTGCTTACATTCATTCATGCGGTTTACTTATCTTTCACTACTTGTGGCGGTGCCATAGCCGATGAGGTTTAACCGAGGTGTGGTCACCGCTACAGCTATCTGTATTAATAATAAAAAAATCGGGACTTTACTGGTTTCGTACTGCCTCCGGGCATTGCCTCCAGTATCGTTCCAACCATATTTGTATTTACAAATGTCCCATATGTGTCTGATTCAGACCAAGAGGACGTAAAACTCCATTTTCTCTCATGCGGTTTATTCACATCTTTGTGTTTCCAGGCCTTGCAAAGAGGGGTAACAACTTCTATTTTCTGTTTAGATCTAACCTTCTCTTATCTCAATATATATAATAAACCTGGCTGAGTTTGCACTTCTGTACCTTGATGTAAGTAGATATGTTATTAACCCTTTCAGTGCTGACGACGTTTGTCTGTGTTCTCTATGATGCTCCAGTACTTACCGACAACGTATATATATATATGTTACAGTAAATTTACAAACCTAGTAAATTTGCAAATTTCCTGTTTCACTCAGGGATTTTGCAAATTTCCTAAAGCTTTCAGGAAATTTGCATGCATATGTTTCTCAAATTTCCTGAAGATTGGAAGATCAGTAAATTTGCAAATTTCTTGGACTTCCAAATCAGGAAATTTGCAAATTTCCGGATATTTTTTAAATTTACTGTGACATATATATATATATGTATGTCTGAGCTGAGTAGCAATTTTCCCGCGTTCAAAAATCATGTGGCAAACTGGCGGCACTGAAGGGCAGGTTAACACTGATGTTCACATTAAACTGTTAATTTAACCATTTTCTGATCCTGACAATTATGTTATAATGAACCTGAGTGTATTTGCACTTCTGTACGTTGAAATAAATAGATTATTATTTAAAAGGGGCAGGATATCACTGATGTTCCTATCTAAACTGTTAATTTAACCATTTTCTCATCTTGACAATTATATTATAATGAACCTGCATGTATTTGCACTTCTGTACGTTGAAGTAAATAGATTATTATTAAAAAGGGGCAGGATATCACTGATGTTCCTATCTAAACTGTTAATTTAACCATTTTCTCATCTTGGCAATTATATTATAATGAACCTGAATGTATTTGCACTTCTGTACAAGATTAGATTCTCTACTACTTGTGGCGGTGCCATAGCCGATGAGGTTTAACCGAGGCGTGGTCACCGCTACAGCTATCTGTATTAATACAAAATCGGGACTTTACTGGTTTTGTACTGCCTCCGGGCATTGCCTCCAGTATTGTTCCCACCATATTAGTATTTACAAATGTCCCATATGTGTCTGATTCAGACCAAGAGGACGTAAAACTAAATTTTCGTCGCACTTCTGTACGTTGAAGTAAAAAGATTATTATTAAAAGGGGGCAGGGTATCACTGATTTTCACATCTAAACTGTTAATCTAACCATTTTCTCATCTTGACAATTATCTTATAATGAACCTGCATGTATCCACACTTCTGTACGTTGAAGTAAATAGATTATTTTTTAAAAGGGGCAGGATATCACTAATTTTCACATCTAAGCTGTTAATGTAACCATTTTCTCATCTTGACAATAATGTTATAAATAATGAACCTGAGTGTATTCACACTTCTGTTTGTTGATGTAAAAAGATTATTATTTAAAAGGGGCAGGTTATCACTGATTTTCACATCTTAACTGTTAATGTAACCTTTTCTCATCTTAATAATGATGTTTTAATGAACCTGAATGTATTCACACTTCCGTACGTGGTGTAAGAAGGTTATGTCAAAAGGGGTAGGGTAACACTGATGTTCACATCTAAACTGTTAATTTAACCATTTTCTCATCTTGCCGTAAGTAGATTATTATTAGAAAGGGCAGGATATCACTGATGTTCCTATCTAAACTGTTAATCTAACCCTTTCTTATCTTGATACCAGGTAATTATATTATAATGAACCTGCATGTATTCGCACTTCTGTACGTTGAAGTAAATAGATTATTATTAAAAGGTGCGGGATATCACTGTTGTTCCTATCTAAACCGTTAATTTAACCATTTTCTCATCTTGACAATTATATTATTATGAACCTGAGTGTATTTGCACTTCTGTACGTTGAAGTAAATAGATTATTATTAAATGGTGCGGGATAACACTGTTGTTCCTATCTAAACCATTAATTTAACCATTTTCTTATTTTAACAATTATATTATTATGAACCTGAGTGTATTTGCACTTTTGTACGTTGAAGTAAATAGATTATTATTAAAAGAGGCAGGATATCACTGATGTTCAGTTCCTGTCTAAACCGTTAATTTAGCCATTTTCTCATCTTGACAAGTATGTTTTTATGAACCTGAGTGTATTCGCACTTCTGTACGTTGAAGTAAATAGATTATTATTAATAGGTGCGGGATAACACGGGATGTTCCTATCTAAACCGTTACCGGTAATTTAACCTTATCTTGACAAATTATGTTTTTATGAACCTGGATGTATTCGCACTTCTGTACATTGTTTTAAGCAGATTGTAACTAAAAAGCATAAAACAACATAGTCAGGTAGAAATTGGTCCATCTAGAAATTGGTCCAAATCTATTTTAAGTATCCGGAAAAATGTGTTTACGTAGAAAGATTGGTTCATACTCCTTCATGTGTAAAACTGGATTTGGGTCTTTCCAACTCCATAGGATTGTAGGTATTAGTTTCACTTCGCCGACTTCTGTTAATCACCTCCACTCTCGTCCAAAGTCAGTGGTTTTCTTTTTCAAAGTCAGTGGTTTTCGTGCTTTTCCTACGCTTTCCGCCATCTTTTCTACAACAAGGGAAGCGACTCCGCTTTCAGACCCTTGACCGTGGTTGTTGCGTGTTTGCTGTCTGTGCAGACGTGGTCGTAAAAACCTACCCGTTCGGTCAGTCGCGTGAGAAGTCGTTTGTCGACATAGTAAAACGATCCGGTCTCAAATGAGAGGTGGCGCTTCAGGGTCGTAAAATAGGGGTTTGTCTGTATTGCCATAGACCGTGGGGTTGCAGCGGCAGAGAAGAAGACGATTTGTGCTAATGTTGCGTGTGGCACCCCCTGTGTGTGTGTGTGCAGTGGAACTACCCGTTCATCATGGTGAGGCTGGACAAACGACTGGCCTTCACCTTCTTTGCCAAGACCGAGGAGCAGCGGCAGAAATGGATGGAGGCTATCACCCTGGCTCTGTGAGTGTTTTTTTTGTGTGTGTTAATAATAATAATAATAATAATAAAGAAAGCTTATATCCAAATCCAAATCCAGGTGCACATAAGAAAAACAATAAACACATTTATCAACAACAGTGAAAGAATATAAACTAATAACTAATATTAGTAATAACACTGCAAGATTGTAATTAACAAACTGGACAAATACGAACAAATAGCGCACATTCCAGGTTAGCTGCTCATGGCGCTTTACAAGAAATACATTTAACCAAATCACATCAATGCCCATGCTCGCACGCACACAAGCACACACACTGACGAACACAGCATATCATTTACATGCGCATGCACAAATGTATGCATGCATACGTGCGTACATACATACATACATACACACAGACACACACACACACACACAAACACATACACACCTATGCCTACACATGCACGAGCACACGCACACTCGTGCATGCACGGAAATATGCGCACATGCACAAGCACATGCCAGTGCGCGCATACACACACTTTGTTGTTGTCGTAGTTTTCTTCTTCGTCGTAGTTGTTGTTGGTGTTGTAGTCTTCTGCTTCTTCGTCAATCACTCAGACAGAGATGCCAATGGCCCGCACAATGAGCAACTTAGGACGCGGATTTGACCGCCAAGGGGCAGTCAAACCACTAGGGGCTTATCGCGTGATA
The DNA here is from genome assembly GCA_017654935.2 of Phymorhynchus buccinoides. Classification (NCBI taxonomy): domain Eukaryota; kingdom Metazoa; phylum Mollusca; class Gastropoda; order Neogastropoda; family Raphitomidae; genus Phymorhynchus; species Phymorhynchus buccinoides. Next base: position 10,749,578 of record CM065707.1, read on the forward strand.
TTCTTAGTTGGGCGTAGTGAGAGAAAGAGAGAGGGAGATGAGTCCCTCCCTCTCTCTCTCTCTCTCTCTCACTCACTCACTACGCCCAACTAAGAATATTACGCGTTAAGTCCCTCCCTCTCTCTCTCTCTCTCTCTCACTACGCCCAACTAAGAATATCGCGTGATAAGCTCCTACTGGTTTGATTGCCCCCTGGCGGTGAAATCTGCGTCCTAAGTTGACCATTATATTATATAAGTTATATTATATTATATAACTGGCTCTGTGAGTGTTTTTTTGGCTCAACTTTCGTTAACGTGAAGTGAGTCAATAGTATGATAGTTGTTCGGTTGTGTGTCTGTATGTATACATGTGTGTGTGTGTGTGTGTGTGTGTGTGTTGCGTCCGTGGTCTAATCTCCAAACTTTAACGTTGGCATTTTCTCGGGAAATAGAAGGCATACATTGTTCAAACTTTGTTGGCTCACTCGTGTTAGGGAGTCTATAGTATGATAGTTGTTTGGTGTGTGTGTATGTGTGTGTTGCGTCCGTGGTCTAATCTCCAAACTTTAACGTTGGCATTTTCTCGGGAAATAGAAGGCATACATTGTTTAAACTTTGCACACATATAGATGTCTATGCAAGCTTTCAAACAATAATGATTTGAATAATTAAATACTTAAAACAACACTGTAAACAGATAACATTTTAGATTAGTGGGTTAGAGAGTATTCAACAGGCAACATGAGTTAAGAAACTCATCAACACTGAAAGCCTCGATAGCTCATTGGTAGAGTGTCTGTCTGTCGTGCCAATGGTTCCTGGTCACTTTTTTTTTTTTTTTTTTTTAAGTCGTATCCATTAACTTTCTATGCTAACCTATACTAACGTCGCAGGGCATGCGCACAACGCCTCGTTACTAAGGTAACGGGATATCGCATGTGAACTTTAACAATTCATAGTTCATAGGTTAACAGTCATGCGTGCTTCAAAGTGGCTCAGAGGGCTACTACTACGTTTCATTCATGCCTCTCGACACTGACTGGCTGGCTGTAGGCTATTTTGGGACCTTAATATTATATTTTCGCTATTATGAGTGTGCCTGGCTTGACAAAACATGCATTTATTTTAGAATATCACAAATCAAAACTAATCAAGTGGATGCTTTGAAACTGTTGCAGGTGTTAGTACTGTATATTGTGTACATATTGCCAAAATGTCACGTTTGTATCTGTTACCATTATTTAGAAAATAATTTTTTGGCAACCTATGCAAATCGGCCAGTACAGAACGCTTGCAAAGGGAAGCAACTGGCCAGCATGGAATGAGTTAAGGATAGTTTAATTTGTGCTTTAAAATTGTATTGGCAATCTTGTACTTTAGACACCCCCCTCAATCCTCGTAAATTCTGTGTCCCTTTTTGTGTACGAACCCTGTATATATCATAGGACGCCACCTGCTAACTGTTTCTTGTCTGTCACGTATGTCAGCGACAACACTCAGCCGGCAGCAGCGGCTGGGGGGCGGAGCTACGTGATGCACACTTTTGACGAACCTCGCGAGTGTGACGTCTGTGAAAAACTGCTCAGGTAAGCGGACCCACTTTTTCTCCTTGGTTTAAATGATTTTTTTTATTGACAAGCAAAACATATACACCCAATAAAATGAACATGAATGACGGCAGCAACAAGCTTAAAGCTTATAGTGTGCCTACTCAAAATAAGTCACAGATATGGCGGCTGGCAATCACAGACTGAAAAAATCACACATTTAAGAAAAATAAACAAAGGTTAATTTTGAACATTAGAAGCATAACAAAGAAACCAAATAGAAAAAATAAATTCATCTTCTTTGATAACAGAAACAATTTAAACATAAGAGAAAATACAACTTCATGAAGGGCTAGAAAAGAAAACGATAAAGATAAGAAAATAGAAATAAGAAATAAGTTGGGGAATATTAAAGTACACGAAGAACGAATTTCTAATTACACAATGTGACAAAACATCTTTTTCTCCTTCTTCTGCGTTCCCGGGTCATAGGGTCATCTAGGGTGAAATACGCACCGCATTTTTCGAACTGCAGTGGAACCTCCTTTTAACCCTTTCACCGCCAAAGTCGCATTTTAGCACCACAGTGATTTAACACCTATGTCACTAAAAGGCATCAAATTGGGGTCTAGTATCCAAAGACCATTTGTGATGCAGCACAGGAAAACCAGGCTAATGTCGTAAATGATCACTTTTGACTTATTCATATTTTCAGAAAGGCCAGAGACAACAGATTAACAGGCAAAAAACAGAATTCATTTATCTCTAATAGTTTATTTTGAACAATTTTTCAATCAATCAAATCTATCTCTCTTTCTCTCTTTCTTTCTCTCTCTCTCTCTCTCTCTCTCTTTGGCTGGCCGACTTTAGCTGGGTATTCGCGTACTGCATCACATATTGTCTTAGTTTTGGGAAGTAAGGATAGACCTTATTTTATATATGTCACAGAAGAATCCTCAATACTGCAGATGGATTTTGTTCTCTACCCAAGTAATTTTAATGGAAATTTGTGGCTGAAATATGGCTGGCGGTGAAAGGGTTAAGACCTTCAAAAACCATCCAAAATGAGGTCTTTTAAGGGAGGTAATTTTAATACTTACAAAGAAGGGCAATGATTCGGAGAAGTAGGTCTTATGGGGAGGGAGTGGAACCTCCCTTATAAGACCTTCAAAAACCATCCAAAATGAGGTCTTTTAAGGGAGGTAATTTTAATACTTACAAAGAAGGGCAATGATTCGGAGAAGTAGGTCTTATGGGGAGGGAGTCATATACAGTGGAACCTCCCTTATAAGACCTTCAAAAACCATCCAAAATGAGGTCTTTTAAGGGAGGTAATTTTAATACTTACAAAGAAGGGCAATGTCTCGGAGAAGTAGGTCTTATGGGGGAGGGAGTCTTATACAGTGGAACCTCCCTTATAAGACCTTCAAAAACCATCCAATATGAGGTCTTTTAACCCTTTCACCGCCAGCCATCTTTGAGCCCAAAATTTCCATTAAAGCTACTTGGGTACAAAAAAGATTTTGTCTGCAATATTGTGGGATTTCTCTGTGACACATTTAGAATGGGGTCAATCCTTACTGACTATATTCAGGAACACAGTATCATTGAATAACAGACCCTGATTTCAAGAGCTTTGATGACATGGCTGCTAAATCATTGTGGTGCAAAAATTGGCGGTGAAAGGGTTAAGGGAGGTAATTTTAATGCTTACAAAGAAGGGCAATGTCTCGGAGAAGTAGGTCTTATGGGGGAGGGAGTCTTATACAGTGGAACCTCCCTTATAAGACCTTCAAAAAACCATCCAAAATGAGGTCTTTAAGGGAGGTAATTTTAATACTTACAAAGAAGGGCAATGTCTCGGAGAAGTAGGTCTTATGGGGGAGGGAGTCTTATACAGTGGAACCTCCCTTATAAGACCTTCAAAAACCATCCAATATGAGGTCTTTTAACCCTTTCACCGCCAGCCATCTTTGAGCCCAAAATTTCCATTAAAGCTACTTGGGTACAAAAAAAGATTTTGTCTGCAATATTGTGGGATTTCTCTGTGACACATTTAGAATGGGGTCAATCCTTACTGACTATATTCAGGAACACAGTATCATTGAATAACAGACCCTGATTTCAAGAGGATGACATGGCTGCTAAATCATTGTGGTGCAAAAATTGGCGGTGAAAGGGTTAAGGGAGGTAATTTTAATGCTTACAAAGAAGGGCAATGTCTCGGAGAAGTAGGTCTTATGGGGGAGGGAGTCTTATACAGTGGAACCTCCCTTATAAGACCTTCAAAAACCATCCAAAATGAGGTCTTTTAAGGGAGGTAATTTTAATACTTACAAAGAAGGGCAATGTCTCGGAGAAGTAGGTCTTATGGGGGAGGGAGTCTTATACAGTGGAACCTCCCTTATAAGACCTTCAAAGACCATCCAAAATAAGGTCTTGTAAGGGAGGTAATTTTAATACTTACAAAAAAGGGCAATGTCTCGGAGAAGTAGGTCTTATGGGGGAGGGAGTCTTATGTGGGAACCTCCCTTATAAGACCTTCAAAGGAGGTCTTATAAGGGAGGTAATTTTAATGCTTACAAAGAAGGGCAATGTCTCGGAGAAGTAGGTCTTATGTGGGAGGGAGTCTTATAATGGGAGGTCTTATAAGGGAGGTTCGACTGTATAGTATGTTGTTGTTGTTGTTGTCGTTCCCTAGCTTAAAGACTCCAGGGATCATCCCAACAGCCGAAGCACTTGAACACTATGGTACAAATGCACCAGCTAGGGATGAGAACATTACGTGTGTGACCGGTTTTGATTACCCCGCCACGTGGCGCAGCCACACTCCGACTTCGGAGCATTTGGGACTGATGGTGTTATGCTAGGAGCTTGCCATGGCTAAAGACAATCCCTGGCATAACTGTGCTGAACATATCAACATTTTGATGTAGCCTTGGTGTTCTAGCTCATGTCAGCTATCACATTTATTGATGCAGAAGGATGCGACTGAGTTAATAATAATAATAACGAATATTTATATAGCGCAATGCCCCATAGTGGATTCATCACGCTTTATTTACAAAGGAAATACACACATTATTCAGGTACATACTAATTATACTAAAAACGTCTAGCAAAATACACACAGATTAATAGCATCAAGCAAGACTTAAACCTGTATAAAATAGCATGTCACACCAAACAATGAATAATAAAAACTTTGAGACACAAATCTTACTCGTAAAATGAAAGAGAGAGAGAGAGAGCGAGCGAGAGAGAGAGAGAGAGAGAGAGATATAAATGAACTGTGCATAACACTGCCATAACATACTCTCTCTCACACAAACACAAACGTGCGCGAAAGCGTGCACAAACACAACACACACACACGCACACGCGCGCGCACACACATGTTAACCCTTTCATTGCCAGTGTAGCCGCCCTGCACCACGCTGATTTAACACTCAAGTCACTAAAAGACATAATCAGGGTCTGTTATCCAAAGACTTTGCGTTCTTCATTTCGACTGATAAGGATAGGCCTCTTGTTATTCATGCTACAAAGGAATCTGGAGGATTGCGTACCGTAATTTTCGGACTATAAGGCGATATTTCTCTCTCCAATTTCGACCTATGCGCCTAATAAACGAGGGCGCCCTATTAGTGAACAAAATCATGAGAAGAGAGGCAACGATTGCCGTGTTCAGTACAGTGTACTGTGAGCCACAACATCGAAAGTGGTAACGAGTTGCCGATACGACGAATACTCACGTTAAAATGCTTCGAAATCCCTGTAATCATCCGAGATACCGTCCAACAGATGCCACAACCCTTCATTGGATGTAAAAAGCATCGCTGTAGAGCTTAAAATGCCATAATTCTACCAGTTTTCGCGAAGAATTGTCGAAACACAACAACTGGAAGTCGCAAAAACGGAAGTTTTGATTATTTGAGAAGGGAGCCAACTCTCGTTTATGACAACAATAATGGCGGTCGGTAAGCGTTTACAGGACGTGTACGGGCTTCAAACTTCGACTTTGTTTTGTGAGGTGCCTTATAAACGAGGGCGCTTTTTACTTGGATTATTTCAGATTTTTCTTGAAAATTGCCCTATTCGCCTTATACACAGCAGCGCCTAATGAGCCGAAATGTACGGTACTCAGTCTTTACTATTCCCTAGTAAATGTGACAGAAATTTTTTGCAGAAAAATGGCTGGCGTTGAATGGGTGAAATAAAAACGAGAAGACATATATTGCTGTGTAACGATTCATTGTCATTATGATGATGATAATGATTAGTGTTGGTGTTGGTGTTGTCTGTGAGTGTACAGACAAACCCCTATTTTACGACCCTCTGTTAAGCAACCACCTCTCATTTGAGACCGGATTTGTTGGCACGGATGCATTTTACTATGTAAACGACCTCTCTTAAACGACTTCCTCTAAAATGCGACTTACGACCGCCATTTTGTTGGTTTTTTACGACCGTTGTTGTCGTCTGCATAGACTTCGAGCAAAGGGAAACAACCACGGTCAAGGGCCTGAAAGCGGAGTCGCTTCCCTTGTTGTAGAAAAGATGGCGGAAAGCGTAGGAAAAGCACGAAAACCACTGACTTTGAAAAAGAAAACCACTGAATTTGGACGAGAGTGGAGGTGATAACAGAAGTCGGCGAAGTGAAACTGTAATACATCGATTGCACAATCCTATGGAGTTGGAAAGACCCAAATCCAGTTTTAATATGTCATTGTATGTGTGCATGAAGAAGAGAGTATGAACTGTGCTGAACTTTTTCTTTCTACGGCTGCCAGTGAAAACCTCCGTCATACGACCCCTCCAATTTACGACTGATTTTTCCGGACATTTTGGAAGTCTTAAAATAGAGGTTTGTCTGTACGTAGTTTGTGAAGACATAAATATGTTGTTGTTGTTGTATTACCATGGCTGAAAGACTCCAGGGATCATCCCAACAGCCGAAGCAATTGATCAGTATGGTACAAATGTACCAGCGAGGGATGAGAACATTGCGTGTGTGACCGTTTTTTATTACCCCGCCACGTGGGCAGCCACACTCCGAGGATTTTATACTGACGATGTTATGCTAGCAGCTTGTCATGGCTTAGGACAAACCCAGCGGAATGTAACATTTTTATGTAGCCTTGGCGTTCTAACTTATGTCAACTGATCTGACACAGCCTCGTGCCAAGGCGTACAGAAATGTAATGAAATGAATTGGTTTTTTTTGTTTTTTTCAGGGGTGTCTTTTTCCAAGGATATCTGTGCCAAGGTAAGTTGTAGGCTGATTCGTTTTTTTCCCCCTGTCAGGTCTTGTTTATGAAGAAACAGACGTGGAGTCTCCCCATGGGTATTCCGGGGGGGGGGGGGGGGGGGGGGGGGGGGGTCTGGAAGTTCTGTGCTTGTAAATTCCTTTAACCCTTTCACCGCCAATGTCGCATTTTTGCACCGCAATGGTTTAGCACCCTTGTCACTAAAAGGCATCAAATCAGGGCCTGTTATCCAAAGACACTATTTTCTTAATTTTGGGAGGTAAGGATAGGCATAATGTTATGCATGTCACAGAGGAATTCCCAGTATTCCAGATAATTTTTTTCTGTACCCAGTTAAGTTTAATTGTATGTTCTTGCTGAAAAATGGCTGGCGGCGAAAGGGTTAATCTGCCACTCTGACTCTGTCTTTCCCCTTTGCTTTCTATGATCTACCCTACTACCCTACTATCTTTTTGTCTTATTGACCATTCTCCTGCCTTTCAAAAAAAAAAAATTCTCCTTTGAGCTCCTCCGAAATCAGAATGTGTCGGCTGTACG